>OX451736.1:756511130-757711130 GCA_948472305.1 Vicia faba | reverse complement strand
TTTGTCTGTAATCTGGAATTCACCTGTATACAGCCGTTACTCTTCCCAATTTTTGTGAAGACTTAATACACATGAAAAGGTCTAGTATCTTTGCTTGCTTGGTTTCAATCCAAAGAATGGGAATTCTATCTTGACTCATAATGTCAAGTTTTAGCTTCTTGTTGGTTAGATGGTCCTTATCCTTAGCTTTTACCTTATGCTTTAGGATAGTCTCTTCTTCTCCTCCCATTTTCTTTAATTTCAAAAATCTTCTCCCTCTTTTTTTTAAAACCCTTCTTGTTTCTAAACTTGAACCACTTTCATAATAAACTTGGACTTATGTCCATGCATTTTCAAAAATCATTTTCATAAATAAACTTCAATCAATTGAATAATACTTTGACACTTTTTTTGTGAGAAGACTAAAAGTCAATCAATCTCATTTCAAATCACTTTGCCACTTTGGCTTTTACCTTTAAACTTTTCTTAAAAGATTAGGCTCTTGTCAATCCTTGTAGTGATGCAAACAACTATACTTCTACAATATGTAGTGAAGTGATATATTTTCCACTTGGGTGTTGAGTGAGGCATTGTTGATTTTAAAATCCAAGCCATATCCTCCACTTTGAGATGATACAAATTCTCCTTTCTCATGATTGTGGATAGTAAGTATGTTTTTCCACACGGATAATGACGATGACGTCTTATCTCATAAAATTAACCAACACACTTGTGTTTCAAATTTTTAAAAGAGGAACTACGTGTACCCTGATCCCCTATTGCACGAAAGGTGGTACATAGGCACTAAAGGTTCGCAACCGCGGCAGGTGCAAAAATCATAAAAGAAATACTTCTTTTCTTACCTCCACCATCTATTTCTATACAACGCATTTTCATAGCCAAAATATACAGATTTTACAAAGAGGTTCCTACGGATACCATAGATGTTTAAGGTGCTAATACATTCCCTTTGCATAACTAACCCCCTTACCTTGAATCTTTCCCCCTTTTTTGGGTTATTCGCTCTTTTCCCATTCCTTTGGAAACAATAAAGCACAGTGGCGATTCTTATTTTGATTTGTATAAAGGCTAGTCAATCCAATGGCTTAGTCTTGAACATTTCTACCGCTACAGAAAAATGGCGACTTCACTGGGGACAAATTGACCTCTTGCTGGTCCATCCCAAAGTGGGTTAAGCCTATCTTTGTTTATATCTGTATATGTGCTATTTTTGTTTACGTGTTATATTTTGTATATATGTTTTTCTGGATTTTCCTGGTTTTTAGAGTGCTTGGTGATTACTCATAAGTCCTATACCCGGACTTGGGAAAACTTTAAGATAGGACGGGCGGTATAGTCGTGTTAACTTTTGAGGGAGTAATCCCAAAAAAGGAGGCATGAGATCCCCCACTCAGTGGAGGCCCCTTTGACTGTAGTGTCGTTTACCGAGTAATCGGGAAGACTTACTGCTTTCGACCTGGGAGCCTGCTAAAACTGAGGACCGTAGAATACCAAACCCATCTTGGCCTTTTAGGTGTAGTACGGAAGCTATGACGGAGTAATTCGGAAATAGTTTTCACGCGATACTACACTCGGACGAGTCTTTCTTGAGAATATTACTAATTACCGAGTTAATCGGGAAGTTGGTAACATCCGAAGGAAGGATGTAGACTCTGGGAACCTCTAGAACCTTGTTCAGCAGGTGATAACTTTTTAGACCAACACCTTATGGGTAGTACCTTCGATCTCATACTCGTGACGTTGAACCTATGAACCCTATATGTGTGATCTTGTGTGTGATTGTTGCATCATGCATCCATGCACTCATAAGCATCTTTTGAAGAAAACAATATTTCAAGGGATTTAAAGGTTGACTATTTGTGAACATCTCAGGTACTATTAACCATGGATTCTGGAAAGAGAAAGACCGGGAAATACAGTTCCAAGGATCCCAAGATAGATGAGTTGGTCAGTCTGATTCTAGATATCGAGTGTTCTGCAGACTTTCAGAAGAAGTATAGATCCATTATTCCTCTCATGAAGATGAAGGAGGGTATCCTCTCGACCTTGGTCCAGTTCTATGATCCGGTGTATCACTGCTTTACTTTTCCTGATTATCAATTAATGCCTACACTGGAGGAGTATTCTTATCTATTGGATTTACCCGTTACTGATCATGTTCGCTTTACTGGTTTGGAGGGTGAGCCAAAACCACGTGAGATTCCTGCTTTGATTCATATGGGGAAGTCTGAGGTGGAAGCTCACATGACTACCAAATGAGGGATTAGAGGATTACCAGCTCAGTTCTTATTGGAGAAAGCTCGTTACTTTTCCAGAATGAAGAGTACGATTTCTTTTGAGACCATCTTTGCCTTACTTGCTTATGGATTATTCTCATTTCCTAATGTGGACAAGTTTGTCGACATTAACACCATTAGGATTTTCATGATTGGAAACCCGATTCCTACACTGTTGGGTGATGCTTATTACTCTGTTCATCTTCGGAGTTCTTATCATGGGGGAATGATTATCTGTTGCACGACTTTGTTGTACCGGTGGTTCATCTCTCATATGCCTCAGTCTGATGCTTTTTGGGATGTCAAGAAGGAACCTCGTTGGGCTCCTAAGATCATGGCACTTACTCACTCGGATATTGATTGGTATCATCAAACTTATCAGGATGTGGAGATTATTGACAGTTGTGGTAGTTTCCCTAATGTACCTCTTCTTGGTACAAAGGGAGGAATTAACTATAACCATGTTCTTGCGCGGTGATAACTTGGTTATCCGATGAGGGATAAACCAAACAGTATTCATTTGAGTAGTTTCTTTCTAAAGGAAGGAGAAGACCACTGGGAATCTAGGGAGCAGATTGCGAAGGCCTGGCGTCACATTCATAAGTAAAGTAGGAAGGATTTGGGACCTAGGGGTGCTATTTCTTTGGAGCCATATCTTCAGTGGGTCCGATCGAGAGCCATCCAGTTGAAGATGTTGTATACTCGAGAGACACCCATGCCTGATCTGTTTATGAAGACCACTCCCCCTTTATTAGATGATCTAGAAGAGTTGCAGATTGCTTTAGTTAGGATGTGTGATCGGTGGATCTGGAACTGACTGTTTAACGTTGGTTCGCGAAATGTCGCGGAAGCAAGAGTCGCCACCGTCTTTTATTTTCTCCAAATGGAAAGGACAAAAGCACAGAAAAATTCCTTATTGAGATTGGTCTCGGTTCGGGAGGTAGATTTATAGAAAGGGAAGGTGTTAGCACCCTTTCTATCCATGGTTATCCATGGGCTCTTAGATACTTGCTCATTTGTGTTTTCAAAATTGTTTGTTTGCTTTTCAAGGTGAGTGGGTTTGAAAAAGTTTCTTTGAAAATTTCAGTTCGACTCTTGTATCAGTCCTCAAGAGTGTTTGAAAAATTGTTTTTGAAAGCTTTTTGAAAGGTGTCGGTGTGAAAAGAAGTTTTTTATTTGTTTTGAAATTAGAGCAAGTATCTACGAGTCATCTACATATCCTAAGGAATTTGTCTGTGTAAATGTCCTTAAGATAGTGCTATCCTACCATTGAGAGGTAGGTAGCACCACCGTCGGAGGTATTCGGGTCAATTCGAGGGTTCGGGACATTGTGGTCACCAGAGCAATAGGAAGACACCTTAGAAGCTACCCTCATGCCATGTTCATGGACATGAGGACTTACTAAAACATCCTCTACTCGACGACCACTTTTCGAGGGGCAAGGCAACAGTGAGACGTACCCTAGGGGTGGTGTGTGATTTGTGTGTCGTTTTCAGTTATACTTGTCTTGTTCATGCATTGGTGTTCTACGCTTTGTTTTTATTTTTTTGGCATTCATTCTTTCATGTGGTTATTAACAGTTAAAAGATGCGAGAAGATAAAAGTCCTACGCTATTACAAAGGCGCGGGTCCACATCGCCAAATTAAACCAAGACCGGATTTTGAATAAAATAAAATGCAGAAAATAAATGTCCTAATTAATTTATTACAAGGCTTTGGGATAAATACATTATATTCACAAAAAGAAATAAGAGTAAATGCGAAAAGAAATAAGATTGAGAATGCGAGGGCGTTAGACCCTTTTTTTAAAGAAATTAAATTGAAGTCATAAATTAATTAAATTAAATAAAAGCAAGAACTTATTTTTGGAGTTTTTGTATTTATGGAATTTAATGAGAAAATTAAATGGAATTAAAACCCTAATTCTAATTGTTTTTAATTTATTAAAAAAAATGTTTAACTTGTAACCTAATTTAACCCTAATTATTTAAAAGGCATATTTATTTACAAAAATAATTAATATTTAATAATGGTAAAAAAGAAGAAAAAGAATAAAAGTATAAAAAATCCTAATTTCTACATTTTTTGAGTTTATTTAAAAAGCATTAAAATTAAACCTAAAATTAAAACTAAGTTGATTATTAAATTTATTTACAAAATAGAACATTAGTGAATTAAATAATAAAATATATTTTTATTTTTGACTTTCTGGTTTTTTTGTATTCTTATATTATTTAAAATTAATTTAAAGAATTAAGAGAAAAGAATTAAAACAAAATAAAAAAAGAAAAGAATAAAGGAAGAAATACAAACAAAGGGGGTTTATTGACCCTGTAGGAGGTGCATTGCAGGCAATCTGGCCCATGAGATACAAGCCCACGTGGACTTTCCTGGCTTGTGTGTGGAGGCGTTGACCAATGCGTATGATAGTCCTCCTATGCTGACCCTTGGATTGATGTTGTGGGACGCGTGGCCAGCTTGAGCGTAGGGTGCATGGTGGACTTCTGGGCGTGTTGGATACCTAATCATGTTATAAGAAAAAATAGAAGGAAATATGGGGGACCTGGGGATCGAACCCAGGTCCCAGTGCTTGAAGGACAACGCATCAGCCAACCAGCCAAGCGCATTAGTTTGTTAGATTAATGGGACGTAAATAATAAGAGAGAGAGAGAACACAGGTTAGTGGACAAAGTAGAAAAAGGCGCCAGCTATTTGAATCCACCAACCACAGGATGACAAACAATCTTCTTCTTCGTTTGTGCGTTTTTACCTGAGAAATAAAGAATGGATAGCGGGGGTTTTAAACCCCCACAATCTGAAATACAAAAAAATAGCGAATAGAGATTGAACAAATATAAAAAAAGCGCGATGAATGTTTTAGATTCGTTAGAACGTCACGATTTCAATAGTATAAGTCTTGCTGGCTAATTTTTCCATATGCAAAAGTCCCCAATTTAGGAGCTTTGAAAACCTAGAAAATTTCCATGGCAGTTTCTCGTACAGGGCACAAAAACTCAATTAAATGATGCCAACAGCTTTAGAATGTTCATGTTAGTGCAAAACAACAAGAAAAAGGCATGGGTGATACGTATAAATCAAAACACGAATATGAACAAAATTGGAAACAGGGCCACATGATTCTACCATTTCTTAATGTTAGAGGCTGTGGTTTTGTTGGAATAGATCCCTGGTAACCTTGGCAAGCTATTGGAATGGTTATCTTGCCTTGAAACGCACTGAAACTGTGTTTTCAGTTTTGAGAATTTCTTGAAAAAATGCAAAGTTGGTTTGAGGTCTGAGGCGCAGCTTCCAGGTCCTTTTGCATTAGGGTTGCATTCTGTTTATGTATGGGAATGTTTTAGGTCAACAAAGCAAGCCCAACATCCAAGTTTTAAATGCCTTTGAATTTTTGTAATCTTCCATGATTTTCCAATCTTTTCCATACCTTTATCATGCCAATCAAATGGAGATTCTTGCCATATTGGGGTGTGCACGAAATCTTGAGTGAGTAAATGAGAGAATATGCTGCAAAAAGATTTAAAACACATGCTTTTCTATTTTTGTCATATTTTATTTAATTAAATGAATTAATGGTGATAAAAATTCAAATAAATAATAAAAAATGATGAAATAAATCCCCTTTGGGTCAAATGGTCGTGCATAGCTTTTGGATGATGATTCTTGGAAGAAAATGTGGCCCATTAGCAATTTTGAGGCATTTGAAGCAAAGTTGACTTTTCAAAATTCCCAAAAATTTCCCAACTTCCACAAGGCATATCTTTCTCAATTTTTAAGCTTTGATCATGTTCTTGGACATTTTGGAAAGGTCTTGAAGTCCTTTAACCAATGCCTTTGGTCCCATGTAATTTTGATTTACCAATCTCAAGTTATGGTCTTTGACTTAAAGTGCCTTTTTGTTGACTTTTTAAAATGACCTATAATGTTGAGATTGATAACTTTTTGTGAGAGCATTTCTTGGACTTGAAGTGTGAAGAGTAGTTGTAGGAAATGTCATTCTATTCAAAATGAGCTTTGGATGGAATTTTTCTGATAAACCATGTGGAAGTTATGCCTTGGTCAAGTTACAGTTGACTTTTTCAACTGTCCAAATATGGAAACTTTTGCATCTTGAGACTTTTTGAGCCGTACCTTGAAAATCATGATCAAGCATTGATCCAATGATGTTTGTGGATTCAAAATAAGATGTTGACCAAAAATTTGGACTTTTGACTGTCAAATGACCATTTTGCCCCTACAGTTGACTGTTGAGCAATTAGGGTTTTTGACTGTGCAATTTTGTGCTGTAAGTCTTGAAACTTGGCATGTGGATGCTTGACAATGTTTATAGGCATGTGGGACTTGATTGGACCCATGAAAACTTCAATTTCTTTGACAGAACCAAAACCCTAATTTGTGACTGTTAGGAGGCCCTTGAACTGTGCAACCCTTGGGATATTTTGAAGCATGCTCTTTGCAAATCTTGAAGAATATGGGAGGGCAAATTTTGGGGTACAAAAGTTGCCCCTGTTCAATCTTTTTAGACCTGAGGATGCAGACTGGATGACGTGCCTTTCGTAATCCGAAGGTGGAAGATGATTGAACACTAGAGTGCCTAGAAATTTGCGCTCACATAGTAGTGTGATGGGGGGAGTGGGCTTACAGATGCCATTTGGAGATTAGCGGATAGGGAGATGGGCTTATAGATGCCATGTTGAGAGGTGATGGATAGGTGGATGGGCTTATAGATTCCATCTGGGTGTCGATCGCGTAAGAGATTCCTTAGCGAGAACTTGCGTACCTGAAAAGAAGATGATTATCTGGCCTGTTACAGGAGCTGGTCTTCAAACTCTTATGTAGATGCGCCCTGACTGGTTACAGGAATTGGGTCTAGAGCTTCAAAAGGTTATGAATGAACCAGGGATGGTTACTACCTTAACGGGACGGTGAGAGAACTTTGGACGATTACTACCTCAACATGAACGCTGAGAGAATCTTGGGGCGATTACTACCTCAACAGGAACGCTGAGAGAATCTTGAGCGATTACTACCTCAACAGGAACGCTGAGAGAATCTTGGGCGATTACTACCTCAACAGGAACGTTGAGAGAATCCTGGGCGATTACTACCTCAACAGGAACGCTGAGAGAATCTTGGATGTCTTCTACTGGGATAAGAATCAGGGAGATCTTAGGGTCGATCTGACTGAACCAGAGAAGTCCTTTGACTGGATAAGAATCAGGAAAATCTTTGGGTCGATTTAACTGAACCGGACAAGGTCTTGGAATATCTTCAACTGGATAAGAATTAGGAAGATCTTAGGGTCGATCTGACTGAACCAGAGAAGGCCTTTGACTGGATAAGAATCAGGAAAATCTTAGGGTCGATTTAACTGAACCGGACAAGGTCTTGGAATATCTTCAACTGGACAAGAATCAGGGAGATCTTAGGGTCGATCTGACTGAACCAGAGAAGGCCTTTGACTGGATAAGAATCAGGAAAATCTTAGGGTCGATTTAACTGAACCGGGCAAGGTCTTGGAATATCTTCAACTGGATAAGAATCAGGGAGATCTTAGGGTCGATCTGACTGAACCAGAGAAGGCCTTTGACTGGATAAGAATCAGGAAAATCTTAGGGTCGATTTAACTGAACCGGGCAAGGTCTTGGAATATCTTCAACTAGATAAGAATCAGGGAGATCTTAGGGTCGATTTAACTGAACCGGACTAGGTCTTGGAGTATCTTCAACTGGATAAGAATCAGGGAGATCTTAGGGTCGATCTGACTGAACCAGAGAAGGCCTTTGACTGGATAAGAATCAGAAAAATCTTAGGGTCGATTTAACTGAACCGGACTAGGTCTTGGAGTATCTTCAACTGGATAAGAATCAGGGAGATCTTAGGGTCGATTTGACTGAACCAGAGAAGGCCTTTGACTGGATAAGAATCAGAAAAATCTTAGAATCGATTTAACTGAACCAGACTAAAGTCTTGAAATATAGTTGAGGGCTTAACTGGATCTTTTTCTGAAAGGTAAAGGTCAGTCATATGCAATGCGTGATATGGACCAAGCAATGATGTTCTCAACATAAATAAGATTGTAAGGTATGATACGTTTATGCATGTATCATGATGTATGTGATGTTTTTGTATGTTTTCGTCTTAGGAAAATAAATCCTTGACGGGTGCCGGGAAGTTAAATCCTGGGCTGATGTAGAGCTTCTGTTTCCACTGGGGAGTGATGGTTGCAAGAATACCGGTAGGAGAAGATAACTCCGTTGGGGAATAAACTTGGCGAATAGAACACTCTGCGGGGAGAAAATTACTCTAGCGACCTTGCTGGGGAGCAATACTCTGTGGGGAGAGAGGTACTTTGCTGAAATGTTGATGGTAACTTCGCTGGGGATACCATTGTTGTGTTGGAAGTGTTAATAGACTCTGCTGGGAATAAGAAGACTTCGTCGGGGACGATCTTTTCGTGGCTTTTGGCTGAGGATAACCCAGTTATATCCTGGTAGGGAAATAACCTTTGAATAAAGCCGGGGGGGCGCGTTCGTGCTCTTGTAGGGATAAGCTTCTAGAATCTACTGGGGATAAGCTTCCTGCTGGGGAGATGATTCAAAGTTTCCTGGGGAAATCTTGATTGGACTCTCCTGGGGAAATTTTGAGATGTATTGGTTACGTTCTTCAGCTGAACCTACCTTGGTACCTTGATGGACTGAGCAACTAGATCGCTTAGACAACTCTTTATTGCCCCTGTTTCTAATGTTACCTGTAATTAATCCTTTGTTTCGTATGCAAATATTCATGAGTTAGCAAATTATTGTCAATGCATATATCACAAATTGAACCTTGGACGTTCTTCGCAAAACAAAACAGAAAAGGAAAAACAATTGGCGATTTTAACTGAAAAGTGATTTTGTATTGATTTTGAATTTGAATTGCCTGTAAATAGGCGTTTATGTACAAGGGGCTGACGTCCTAGTAGGAGAACGCCGCCGAACAAAAGAATTTATACAATTTGTACAAAGGGAAAATAAAACAGCTGTGTGAAAGAATAATCCCACTGGGTTCCAACTCTACTATCGCCCTTATATCTTCGAGCGTCTCATCACTTGATGACCTAGTTGAAGATGAAGTTGATCGATCGATGCCGTTTGAACTTGATGTTGATATCGGATTCTGGATGCAAGGTGATCCAATGAGACATAGTATTACGCTTTATCCCTAACTTTTGCCTGGACCGCCCTTTCGGGTTTTCAGTCCACCGGGATACCCATTTTTGCCCAAGCCGCCTTTTCAGGTTTTGGGCTTGCCGGGTGTACAGATTTTTTTTCCATTTTATCCCTTCATTTTGCCCGAACCCTTTTGGTTCGCCGGGAAGCCCTAATTTTTGCCTAGGTATGTCAACCTAGCGGGTCTTTTTTCATGTGTAGTATCTTTTTACTATGTCTGCATTGGCGGGATGAGGAAGGTCGTCACCATCCATGGTGGTTAGAATCATGGCTCCTCCTGAGAACACGTGTTTAACCACAAATGGCCCTTCATACGTAGGGGTCCATTTGCCCCTTGGATCACTCTGAGGAAGGATGATACGCTTGATTACCAGATCCCCAATTTGATATTCTTGTGGTCTGACCTTTTTGTTAAATGCCCTGATCATCCGTTTTTGATACGTCTGACCATGACAAATAGCAGCAAGTCTCTTTTCGTCAATCAGGTTTAATTGATCAAGTCGTGTCTGGATCCAGTCATCTTCACTCAGATCTGCATCCTTCATTATCCGGAGAGAGGGTATTTGTACTTCGATCGGTAAGACTGCCTCCATACCGTAGACCAAGGAGAAGGGAGTTGCCCCGGTTGACGTCCTGGCTGAGGTATGGTACCCATGTAGAGCGAACGGTAACATCTCGTGCCAATCTTTATAAGTCACTGTCATCTTCTGCACAATTTTCTTAATGTTTTTATTCGCTGCTTCTACAGCCCCATTCATCTTCGGCCGATAAGGAGAAGAGTTATGGTGATGTATCTTAAACTGTTCGCAGAGCTCAGTGATCATCTTGTTATTGAGATTGGTACCATTGTCCGTAATGATTCTCTCAGGGACGCTGTAACGACAGATCAAGTTGTGCCGAATGAACCGTGCCACAACGTTCTTGGTTACTGTGACGTAGGAAGCTGCTTCAACCCACTTCGTGAAGTAATCAATCGCTACCAGGATGAAGCGATGTCCATTGGATGCCGTAGGTTTAATCTCACCGATCATATCTATGCCCCACATTGCAAACGGCCAAGGCGCAGTCAGAACATTTAGAGGAACTGGGGGAACATGCACCTTGTCTGCGTATATCTGGCATTTATGGCATGTCCGAGAGTGTTGGTAACAGTCGGCTTCCATTGTGGACCAAAAATACCCTGCCCGAAGGATCTTCTTTGCCATAGTGTGTCCACTGGAATGTGTTCCGAAGGTACCCTCATGCAGTTCTGCCATGATCCTTTCTGCTTCAGTCTTATCCACACAACGCAGTAAGGTCGAATCATGGTTTCGCTTGTACAGGATGCCGTTGCTAAGGAAGAACTTCGCTGCGAACCTTCTCAGAAACTTCTTATCGTTGACAGATGCACCTTCAGGGTATTCCTGAGCTTCCAAGTATCTCTTCACCTCATGGTACCAAGGCTTCTCAGTCACCAATTCAGTCTCGAGATCACAACAGTATGCCGGTTCGTCCAGTTTCCAGATGATGATCCGGGGAGCCTCATTGTCCCAATTGACCTTGAACATAGAAGACATTGTAGCTAATGCGTCCGCCAGCTGATTCTCCTCTCTCGAAAAATGTTCAAAGGTTATCTCTGTGAAGTGGGGGATCATGGTCAACACACATTCTCTGTAAGGAATAAGATTCGGATGTTTCGTATCCCACTCTCCTTTGATCTGATTGATCACGAGAGCGGAATCTCCGAAGACACTCAGATACTTGATCCTTAGGTCGATCGCAGCTTGAAGACCCATGATGCATGCCTCATACTCCGCCATGTTGTTGGTGCAGTTGAAACATAGTCGGGCAGTGAGTGGAGTATGAGTGCCTTGGGGGGATATTATCACAGCATCGATACTGTTACCCAAAGTGTTGGAGGCTCCGTCAAAGTGCATAGACCATCGGGATCCTTCCTCAGGTCCTTCATCTGGTCCAGGTACTTCACAATCAGTCACAATCATGATGCTCTCGTCTGGAAACTCGAAGTTCATTGACTGATAGTCGTCTACTGCCTGATGTGCCAAGTGGTCTGCCAATACACTTCCTTTGATGGCTTTCTGAGTCGTGTACTGGATGTCGTATTCTGTCAAGATCATTTGCCATCTTGCTATTCTCCCAGACAGAGCAGGCTTTTCGAATATGTACTTTATAGGATCCATTTTTGAGATCAACAAGGTAGTGTGAGTCAGCATATACTGTCTCAGCCGGCGAGCAGCCCATACCAAAGCGAAGCAAGTTTTCTCGAGCAGTGAGTATCGGGTCTCACAGTCGGTAAACTTTTTGTTAAGGTAATAAATGGCATACTCTTTTCGGCCAGACTCGTCATGCTGCGCCAGCACACACCCCATTGAGTTGTCAAGTACTGTCAGGTATAGTATCAGAGGTCTCCCTTCAACCGGTGGCATAAGAATGGGTGGTTCTTGGAGATACTCTTTGATTCTGTCAAAAGCGGCCTGACATTCATCATTCCAACGTACTACCTGATCTTTCTTCAGCAGCTTGAAGATTGGCTCACAGGTAGCAGTTAGGTGCGAGATGAATCGAGCAATGTAATTCAGGCGTCCTAGAAAGCCTCTGACCTCTTTCTTTGTCTTAGAAACTGGCATCTCTTGAATGGCCTTAACCTTGGCAGGGTCCACTTGAATACCCTTATCACTTACAACGAAGCCTAGCAACTTTCCAGATCTTACCCCGAAGGTGCACTTGTTCGGGTTCAACCTCAGCTTGTACAATTTCAACCGGTCAAACAATTTCTGCAGATGATCCAGGTGTTATTCCTCAGTTTGGGACCTTGCAATCATGTCGTCAACATACACTTCTATCTCATGATGGATCATGTCATGAAATAAAGCAACCATGGCACGTTGGTAGGTTGCCCCAGCATTCTTCAACCCGAATGGCATGACCTTGTAGCAGAAGGTGCCCCACTGAGTAACAAAGGTAGTCTTCTCCATGTCTTCAGGAGCCATCTTGATTTGATTGTAACCTGAAAAACCATCCATGAAAGAGAACACCTTGTGCTGAGCAGTATTGTCAACCAGGACATCAATGTGAGGTAGGGGAAGTCATCCTTGGGGCTGGCCCTGTTCAGATCCCTATAATCGACACACATTCTGACCTTTCCATCTTTCTTTGGTACTGGCACCACATTAGCGACCCACTGAGGGTAAGAAGTTACTGCAAGAAACCCGGCATCAAACTGCTTCATAACCTCGGCTTTGATCTTTTCGGACATCTCTGGACGCATACGGCGGACCTTTTGCTTAACCGGAGGGCAGTCTTCCTTGGTAGGCAAGTGATGGACCACAATGTCGATATCCAACCCAGGCATGTCTTCGTAGGACCAAGCAAATATCTCCACATAATCATGTAACATCTGAGTCAACCGTTGCTTCACGCTGAGCTCTAGGTTGGCACCAATCTTAACTTCCTTTCTATCTGTCTCAGTACCCAGATTTATTGTTTCCACTGGCTCTTTATGTGGTTGAATTGCCCTCTCTTCCTGGAGTAACAGTCTTGCAAGCTCGCCAGGCACTTCGCAATCATCTTCACCTTCGTCTTCGGCTAAGTTGATCGGATTTTCGAAGTCATAACTGGCAGTAGCAGAGTCGTTACCAGTGAGATCCATAGTGGATTGAAACCTGTATGAGTGATTGTGTGTAAATACAGCTGTTTTGCAATATATAAAGAAAGGAAAGAAAGAAAAGGAGCATAAGATTTGAAATGCGAGAAAACGTCCAAGGTCTTTATTCATGATATATGAAATGACAATTAATATACCCTCACAAATGAAGCCACGGTGCCCCGGGTAAGACACTGGGCCATAGAGTTTCAATTCATTGTTTATTACAAAAACAAAAACAAAGGAGTTTATTACTGCGTAACAAAAGTAACAGAAGTATGATCTTTAGCAATCCAATTGGTCAATCCACCATCAGTCGTCGGGTAGATCCAGCTGTTGAACTCTGATTCTTCCACCTCATCTTCATCCCCAACAGCATTCACTCCTGGATTGGTAATGAGCACAGGAGGTCTTCTGGTCTTTGCCTTGCGCACAGCCCTCTGAGCCTCTGCAGTAAAACCCAGTCCAAACTTGTCAGTTTTAAGAGTGAAATCAGGGAGCCTGCCCCAGTTAGCACATTCACCTTTCTTGATTACAGCCCGGGCATCCTTCAAGGAAGCCATCTTCAAAGGAACATCCTCTTCAACCATTGTTTCTGCCGCTGCCAATGTTGGAGGTACCTCTTCAAAATGCTGAAAGGGGGTTTCAATAAACTCCCCGTCCATCTCAATGTAACGGAAGGAATTCAAGTGACTAACCATATACTCCTCCTCTCCCTGCACAGTGACAATCTTCCCTCTGACGGGGTACTTGAGCTTCTGGTGTAGGGTAGAGGTCACTGCCCTAGCTTTGTGAATCCAAGGTCGACACAGTAAACAGGAATAAGATGGACGAATATCCATCACATAGAAAGTTGAGTCGAATACTTGAGAACCCACACGAATAGGAATGTCTACCTCTCCGTGAACCATCCTCTTAGAACCGTCAAAGGCTCTGACAATGATGTTGCTAGGTTTCAGCTTCAGGCCCTCACAATTAAATCGGTCTAAGGCCTTTTTGGGTAGCACATTCAGGGAAGAACCGGTGTCCACCAGCACATGCGCAAGAGTAGTGCCCCTGCATTCAATAGAGACATGCAGGGCGTCATTGTGGTCCTTTCCCTTAGCAGTAAGGTCAGCATCCAAGAAACCCAAACCATTGTCGGCTGTCAAATTGGCTACACAATCAGTAAACTGGACTGCAGATGTCTCCTGTGTCACATGGGCCGTCTTGAGAAATGAAATCAAGGCCTTAGCATGGGCCTCTGAGCACAGCAGCAAGGAGAGCATAGAGATCTTGGAGGGGGTATGCCCCAGCTGTTCAACAACATTAAAATTGCTCTTCTTGATTATCTTCAGAATTTCCTCCATCTCTTGTTGGGAGGCCTCAGCATTCACAGATTTTGGTGCCTCCATCCGGGCAGGCTCA
The DNA here is from genome assembly GCA_948472305.1 of Vicia faba. Taxonomy (NCBI): domain Eukaryota; kingdom Viridiplantae; phylum Streptophyta; class Magnoliopsida; order Fabales; family Fabaceae; genus Vicia; species Vicia faba. Next base: position 757,696,572 of record OX451736.1, on the reverse strand, counting down.
TCTTCAATCCCTTTGCCCCGAGCATTAGATGACTCGGCATCAGGGGAAACAACTTGATCAGAAATGGGAACAGGTACACTTGTAGGTGTTATAATGAGGGGTCTTCGAATAGCGGGTGGCGCAATGTCAGGCGAGAAGAGCCTGCCACTGCGGGTTACTTTGGCTGGACCAGTGATATTGCTGACGCTGGTACCAGTGTTGAACTCTTGCTTTATTCCATGTACATATACATCTACCCCATAGTGCCATGGGACAGCCTTATCGGATTCATAGGGGAGAGGCCCCAGAACAGTAATCACAATGGGTGCGACAGTCATGATTTTAACCGGCTTCCTTGGGAGAGCCTTGATCGGATTATTGAAAATGGTAACAACAGATACTTCTTCCACCGGAACAAACTGAACAGCAGTCTTCTTGAACAGAATCTCTTTGATGTCCATCAGGCTTTGGATGCCCAACTTCAGCAAAGGACAACCAGAAAGGGAAACAACACAGAAAAGGCAACCTTCACTACAACCCGGAAATAAACCGGCCAGCAGTAGGTTCCTCTTAACAGTCATCAGAGGAGTAGCTACATCATTCACAGAAACGGCGTACACATCTTCATCAATGGCATTCACTCCATGCTGGGGCATAGGAGCAGTCACCACATTTGGCCTCTCAGGCGCCTCAAATTGTATCTCCTTCGCATCAATAAGGTCTTGCACCTTATTCCTTAAGGCCCAGCAATCATCAGTGGAATGCCCCGGGCTATCGGAATGATAAGCACAGCGGGCATTTGGATTGTACTTGGGAGAGGCAGTATTCATAACCTTCGGGGCCTCCCTGACAGCCACTAGGTTGGTGGACAGCAACTGCGGCAAGATTTGTGATAGGGTCATACTCAGCCGGGTAAACTCTCTTCTGGGTCTTTCAGCCCTTTGTGGATTGGTTTGCCGAGGAGCGGCAGCAGGTTTAGCAATCATCACCGCATTGACAGATTGGCGGCGCTCAGGTTTATCATGTCTTCTAGGCCCATATACAGCACTGGCCTCCTTTTTAAAGGGTTTCTTTTTAGAACTTGCAGATGCACCCTTCTGAATTTTACCGGACTTCATTCCAGCCTCTATTCTCTCCCCAGTCAGAATAAGATCAGTGAACCCTGCAGACGAATTCCCGATAAGATGATTGAAAAATGGCCCAGATAGGGTCCCCAAGAACATATCCACCAGCTCACGGTCTGTTAACGGAGGCTGCACCCTGCCAGCCAGATCCCTCCACTTCTGTGCATACTCTTTGAAACCTTCGCTTGATCCTAGCGACATACCCTGGAGTTGGGTACGTGTAGGAGCAAGGTCGGCATTATATTGATACTGCTTATAAAAAGCAGTAGCCAACTCCTCCCAGTTACGAACTTTGGTCCCATCCAGCTGATAGAACCATTCGAGATGAGTCCCTGAAAGACTCTCCTGGAAGAAGTGGATCCACAAGTTCTTGTCCACTGTGTACGATTGAATCTTCCGCACATAAGATCTGAGGTGTAGCTTGGGATAAGACGCCCCGTCATACTTGGTGAAAGATGGTGCCTTAAACTTGTGAGGAATAATCACACCAGTAGATAAGCCCAAGTCTCCGAAATCCAGCCCAGGCACTTGTTGGATCTCCATGGCGTTCAGTCTGTCTTCTAACTGCTTATACCGGTCTTCAGCCGGAGGATACTGTTCCTCATTAAAGTCAGTCTCGTTGTCAGAGACTACTGGACTTGAAGCCTTTCCCCCCTGGGGACTGCCTTTGCCTACAGAAGAACCAGCTTCTTCATTCTGCAGAGTGTTGCCAAACCTTCGGCCCGAGTTGAAAAGAACAGTTCTCTTCTTCTTCTTCTCCTTCTTCAGGAGTAAAGCCTTCAGCTCTTCTTGGCCTTGAGCCAAACCCATGATCAGCTCCTGAAATTGCGCGTTCTACGCCTGAAGGGCCTTGATAGACATCTCGGTTGATGATGAGTCAGGGTTCATGATGCTGAAATAAACAGCGAAGAACAGTAAGCAACCTGAAAAGAAGAAAACCTGCTATGCCCGTGATGAATGATATGTGTTTATGCAATGCATTCAAGGGTTCGAAAGTTCAAATTTGTTGTATACAAAAAAGGAACATACGTTATCATTAAGGAAATAATTGTTCAGTACATCAAAGCCTCATGGGCACGTATTACAAAGCAAATAAATCCCAAAAGACACTACGCATCCTCTTTGGAGCTATGTAGGTGTTGAGATTCCTCTCCTCGTGCAATAGGCGGGTGAGCTCCAAGACCTTCTTTTCACTAGCATGTAGACTGGTTTCAAGAGAATTTCGTTCTTCCTTAAGCTGGATCCAGCTCTTCTCAATCTCTTCCCAGGATGTGGGCATGTCAGGATGTTGAATGGTGTAGGACACCTCTCCCTCCGAGACTGGCTCTTTGATCACAGGGAGCGTATGAGGATATGGCATTACTAACTTCTGGGAGCGGGCTCGTACCCACTTGAGATAAGGTTCCAATGGGATGGAATTATTGTGCCCCAGTGTCTTGCTGTCTATCTTACTGGGCATCCTCCAAGCTATGATAAATCTCTGGCGAAGTCCTTGTGCATCGTTGTCGAAGTCAAAAACTATGTCAGGTATTAACATGTCATGAGGGTCGTCCCTCCGAGCATAACTGAACTGTCTCCAAGCCAGGCATGGGTTGTAAGTAATACCTCCTCTGATTCTAAGTAAAGGAACATTAGGGTACTCCCCGCAATGATCGATGATAGTGACATCCTCTCTGGACCGAGAGCACCAATGTATATCTGCATGTGTAAGAGTCATCAACCGTTGTGACCATCTCAAACCCCGCTCGTTCTTCAAAACTGATTGTGGAAGGTGCGAAATAAACCACCTTCCCAGGAGAGGAGTGCAGCACATAAGGACACCCCTTTTTCTCATGGTTCGAGTGTAACATGAGTGAAGGACGTCCCCCAGCAACGTAGGTATAGGGTTCCTGGACATAAAGATCTGGACAGCACTGATATCTATAAGTTGATATGGGTTAGGGAACAACACCAAACCATAGACAAGGAGGGCCACAACTTCTTCAAAAGCTTGTAAGTCAAGGGAGTTCCAACATTCCTGGGCCTTTTCAAACAGAAACCTGGCTAAGAACCCTTTGATGCCACTTCTAACCTCCCAATGTCCCTTGAGGTCAGATGATTGTAGGTGTAAGGCTTTAGCAATCTCTTCAAGCTTGGGTTCCTTTTCCGTACCGTTGTAGGGTAGTTGATCAAGGATAGGGATCTTCAGAAGCCGGGAGAACTCTTCCAATGTAGGTACCAGTTGATAATCCAGGAAAGTGAAACAGTGATGCAGAGGGTCAAAGAACTGGAACAGGACCTTTATCATATCTTCCTCAATGTTGGTATTGACCAAGCAGATGAGTCTTCCATGTCTTTCACTGAATGAAGAGCTCTCGGGAATCCTGGATATAAGCTCCTTAAGCTGAGGAGGGATCCTTACAAGGCTGATTTGAATTGTCTTTCTGCGAACAATTTCCATGTCCTACAAAACAAGAACAAAGATGAAGATTCGAACCCCTGAAATGGTTAGTCAATTCATATGATGCTGGATGATGTCATGATGCTATGATTAAACACACCACAAATATTTACAAAGGCAAACATGTAAGGCACACAAGTCACACAAGACAAGCCCTTAGAGTTTAGGCCAGCATGGGGTCTGGGTATTACCCTCTTGAAGTTGGTGGGCTCAACCTGTCCTATTAGAAGTAACTGGGTTCTAAGGGTCCCAATATCACTGGATTGCTTTCATTGTTCATCGTTTCGATTTAGCCACTGAACTGGCGACCGAAATATTCCAGGAAAGCAACCCTCAATTGAGTGTAGTATCGAGTATCAACCAACCTTGGACTGCACCAAAGTCAGTTATCTCACTACCCTAAAGAGGCCAAGATGGTTCAATTAAGGTTCTTAAGGTCAGTTGATGCTTCACGACACCACATGGAGGCCCCGTACTCTCCTTGACTGAACTCAAGGGTTACCGGTACACACCAAAGTGCCACATCAACGTAGCAGACTGTTTCAACCATGTCGGTATACCCCGCACAGTTCCCTCACAGCCTTGTTGCTACTTTCTAAGAAGGTATCACCCAGATCCGGGTTAGGATCTATAGAACTCCCAAGACAGTCCCACAATAATAAAGCAAACAAGTCAAAGCAATTGAAAACACAGTGATCTTAGTCCTAAGGTACTCCTCACTTTAAAAGGTTCCCCAGCAGAGTCGCCAGTTCTGTGATCGGTGGATCTGGAACTGACTGTTTAATGCTGGTTCGCGAAATGTCGCGGAAGCAAGAGTCGCCACCGTCTTTTATTTTCTCCAAATGGAAAGGACAAAAGCACAGAAAAATTCCTTATTGAGATTGCTCTCGGTTCGGGAGGTAGATTTATAGAAAGGGAAGGTGTTAGCATCCTTTCTATCCATGGTTATCCATGGGCTCTTAGATACTTGCTCATTTGTGTTTTCAAAATTGTTTGTTTGCTTTTCAAGGTGAGTGGGTTTGAAAAAGTTTCTTTGAAAATTTCAGTTCGACTCTTTTATCAGTCCTCAAGAGTGTTTGAAAAATTGTTTTTGAAAGCTTTTTGAAAGGTGTCGGTGTGAAAAGAAGTTTTTGATTTATTTTGAAATTAGAGCAAGTATCTACGAGTCATCTACCTACCCTAAGGAATTTGTCTGTGTAAATGTCCTTAAGATAGTGCCATCCTACCATTGAGAGGTAGGTAGCACCACCGTCGGAGGTATTCGGGTCAATTCGAGGGTTCGGGACATTGTGGTCACCAGAGCAATAGGAAGACACCTTAGAAGCTACCCTCATGCCATGTTCATGGACATGAGGACTTACTAAAACATCCTCTACTCGACGACCACTTTTCAAGGGGCAAGGCAACAGTGAGACGTACCCTAGGGGTGGTGTGTGATTTGTGTGTCGTTTTCAGTTATATTTGTCTTGTTCATGCATTGGTGTTCTACGCTTTGTTTTTATTTTTTTGGCATTCATTCTTTCATGTGGTTATTAACAGTTAAAAGATGCGAGAAGATAAAAGTCCTACGCTATTACAAAGGCGCGGGTCCACATCGCCAAATTAAACCAAGACCCGATTTTGAATAAAATAAAATGCGGAAAATAAATGTCCTAATTAATTTATTACAAGGCTTTGGGATAAATACATTATATTCACAAAAAGAAATAAGAGTAAATGCGAAAAGAAATAAGATTGAGAATGCGAGGGCGTTGGACCCTTTTTTTAAAGAAATTAAATTGAAGTCATAAATTAATTAAATTAAATAAAAGCAAGAACTTATTTTTGGAGTTTTTGTATTTATGGAATTTAATGAGAAAATTAAATGGAATTAAAACCCTAATTCTAATTGTTTTTAATTTATTAAAAAAATGTTTAACTTGTAACCTAATTTAACCCTAATTATTTAAAAGGCATATTTATTTACAAAAATAATTAATATTTAATAATGGTAAAAAAGAAGAAAAAGAATAAAAGTATAAAAAATCCTAATTTCTACATTTTTTGAGTTTATTTAAAAAGCATTAAAATTAAACCTAAAATTAAAACTAAGTTGATTATTAAATTTATTTACAAAATAGAACATTAGTGAATTAAATAATAAAATATATTTTTATTTTTGACTTTCTGATTTTTTTATATTCTTATATTATTTAAAATTAATTTAAAGAATTAAGAGAAAAGAATTAAAACAAAATAAAAAAAGAAAAGAATAAAGGAAGAAATACAAACAAAGGGGGTTTGTTGACCCTGTAGGAGGTGCATTGCAGGCAATCTGGCCCATGAGATACAAGCCCACGTGGACTTTCCTGGCTTGTGTGTGGAGGCGTTGACCAATGCGTATGATAGTCCTCCTATGCTGACCCTTGGATTGATGTTGTGGGACGCGTGGCCAGCTTGAGCGTAGGGTGCATGGTGGACTTCTAGGCGTGTTGGATACCTAATCATGTTATAAGAAAAAATAGAAGGAAATATGGGGGACCTGGGGATCGAACCCAGGTCCTAGTGCTTGAAGGACAACGCATCAGCCAACCAGCCAAGCGCATTCGTTTGTTAGATTAATGGGACGTAAATAATAAGAGAGAGAAAACACAGGTTAGTGGACAAAGTAGAAAAAGGCGCCAGCTATTTGAATCCACCAACCACAGGATGACAAACAATCTTCTTCTTCGTTTGTGCGTTTTTACCTGAGAAATAAAGAATGGATAGCGGGGGTTTTAAACCCCCACAATCTGAAATACAAAAAAATAGCGAATAGAGATTGAACAAATATAAAAAAAGCGCGATGAATGTTTTAGATTCGTTGGAACGTCACGATTTCAATGGTATAAGTCTTGCTGGCTAATTTTTCCATATGCAAAAGTCCCCAATTTAGGAGCTTTGAAAACCTAGAAAATTTCCATGGCAGTTTCTCGTACAGGGCACAAAAACTCAATTAAATGATGCCAACGGCTTTAGAATGTTCATGTTAGTGCAAAACAACAAGAAAAAGGCATGGATGATACGTATAAATCAAAACACGAATATGAACAAAATTGGAAACAGGGCCACGTGATTCTACCGTTTCTTAATGTTAGAGGTTGTGGTTTTGATTGGAATAGATCCCTGGTAACCTTGGCAAGCTATTGGAATGGTTATCCTGCCTTGAAACACACTGAAACTGTGTTTTCAGTTTTGAGAATTTCTTGAAAAAATGCAAAGTTGGTTTGAGGTCTGAGGTGTAGCTTCCAGGTCCTTTTGCATTAGGGTTGCATTCTGTTTATGTATGGGAATGTTTTAGGTCAACAAAGCAAGCCCAACATCCAAGTTTTTAATGCCTTTGAATTTTTGTAATCTTCCATGATTTTCCAATCTTTTCCATACCTTTCTCATGCCAATCAAATGGAGATTCTTGCCATATTGGGGTGTGCACGAAATCTTGAGTGATTAAATGAGAGAATATGCTGCAAAAAGATTTAAAACACATGCATTTCTATTTTTGTCATATTTTATTTAATTAAATGAATTAATGCTGATAAAAATTCAAATAAATAATAAAAAATGATGAAATAAATCCCCTTTGGGTCAAATGGTCGTGCATAGCTTTTGGATGATGATTCTTGGAAGAAAATGTGGCCCATTAGCAATTTTGAGGCATTTGAAGCAAAGTTGACTTTTCAAAATTCCCAAAAATTTCCCAACTTCCACAAGGCATATCTTGCTCAATGTTTAAGCTTTGATCATGTTCTTGGACATTTTGGAAAGGTCTTGAAGTCCTCTAACCAATTCCTTTGGTCCCATGTCATTTTGATTTACCAATCTCAAGTTATGGTCTTTGACTTAAAGTTCCTTTTTGTTGACTTTTGAAAATGACCTATAACGTTGAGATTGATAACTTTTTGTGAGAGCATTTCTTGGACTTGAAGTGTGAAGAGGAGTTGTAGGAAATGTCATTCTCTTCAAAATGAGCTTTGGATGGAATTTTTTTGATAAACCATGTAGAAGTTATGCCTTGGTCAAGTTACAGTTGACTTTTTCAACTGTCCAAATATGGAAACTTTTGCATCTTGAGACTTTTTGAGCCGTACCTTGAAAATCATGATCAAGCATTGATCCAATGATGTTTGTGGCTTCAAAATAAGATGTTGACCAAAAATTTGGACTTTTGACTGTCAAATGACCATTTTGCCCCTACAGTTGACTGTTGAGCAATTAAGGTTTTTGACTGTGCAATTTTGTGTTGTAAGTCTTGAAACTTGGCATGAGGATGCTTGACAATGTTTATAGGCATGTGGGACTTGATTGTACCCTTGAAAACTTCAATTTCTTTGACAAAACCAAAACCCTAATTTGTGACTGTTAGGAGGCCCTTGAACTGTGCAACCCTTGGGATATTTTGAAGCATGCTCTTTGCAAATCTTGAAGAATATGGGAGGGCAAATTTTGGGGTAAAACAGGATGCAACAAGAAAGAGATGCTTGGAAGAATAAGTTCCAGACTTTAGAGAGTTCCTATAAAACAGACTTGAAGGAGAAAGATGATTTGATCGAGATCCTTGAGAGTTAAGCAGTAGAGTCTATGGAGAGGCAAGGGGATTTATTTTCTCCTAAGCCTCAAACAGGTGTTGATTACTCACTTCCTGCTTCAGATGATTGGAAGGAGGTTGCCATCAGACATGTGGAAGAAAACCAGAGGTTGAGAGCTCAGATTGTCAGGCTCACAGGGAAGCGCCAACGTACAGATTGATCTCTATCAGTTTATTTCTCTCAGGATTTTTAGATTGTAGTTTCATCTTGTACTTGGGATCATTGAAACTTGTAACCCATTTTGAATTTATTATAATAAAAGTTTTCAGTATTTCAAATGCGTTCTTATTTTGATGTTTACAATATGTCTATAAACGTTAAATCCCTTAAAATATTAAATGATAAAGTAAAAATAATCATGTGCATTGCATGTCATGCATCATGTTGCACATATTTCTTGCATTTACTGTGCATATCCAGGTGCCTTACCCAGCTTTTTACTTCATTCAGCAAGCTGACTCATCACTACAGCACTCGGGCTAACTTCAAAAAGAAGATGGACAACTTGGAACAGGAGAATCGCAAGCTATGCGAAGAAGTTTCTGCTTTGAAGGCCGGCTTGGCCAATTTGACTACTCTGATGGAAGCTCTGGTGGTTGCTCAGAATCAGCCACTGAGTGTTCAACCTCAACCAACAAGGGCAAATGTTGAAGTTCTTGTTGTTCCTGTATCTTCTACTCTGACTATTGTTCAAAATCGTATGCCTCAGGGTTATCCGTGGGGAATGCCGGAGAATTTAGAACCTGAAGGTTTCAATTTGGGCCCCCAAGATGCTCCAGTGGTTCCAAATGTTGTTACTCCAGCACCTCCTGTGGTGCATACTATTCCTGCTGCACCTCCTTCGGTGAATTTGGTTCTGATTATTAATGAAGATGTGTGTCATCCTTTCCCTCTGTCGAGTGAAGACTTGGGTCTTTATGACAGAATGGATGATTTCCAAGAGCAGTTTGATATAATTCAAAGAGAGATGAAGGCTCTTAGGGGAAACGAGTTATTTGGGCAGAATGTGAATGAGTTGTGTTTGGTCCCGAATGTTAAAGTGTCTGCTAAGTTCAAGGTCCTGGAGTTTGAGAAGTACAAGGGCAACACTTGCCCTCGTGCTCACTTGGTGATGTATGTAAGGAGAATGTCTACCCACACCGATGATCAGCGTTTTCTGATTCACTTTTTCCAGGATAGTCTGATCGGCGCAGCGATGAAATGGTACATGAGTTTAGACAGCGCCAACATCCACACCTTTAATGATTTGGGAGAAGAATTTATAAAACAATACAAGTAAAATGTGGACATGGCGCCTGATCGTGACCAGCTTAGAGCCATGGTTCAGAAAGACAGAGAATTGTTCAAAGAGTATGCACAGAGATGGAGCGAAGTGGCTGCATAAGTGATTCCTCCCATGGAGGAGAAGGAAATGACTAAAATTTTTCTGAAGACGTTAAGCGCTTTCTACTACGAAAGAATGGTAGCAAGTGTCCCAAGTGATTTTACAGAGATGGTAGGAATGGGTGTCCGCCTAGAAGAGGCAGTAAGAGAAGGTCGTTTGACCAAGGGTGAAGAATCCAGAGGTGTGAAAAAGCCAACTTATGGGTTTACAAAGAAGAAAGAGGGGGATACCAATGTTGTCATACAAGAGAGAAGGGTGAACGCTCTTAGAAGGAATTATCAGCGTCACCAGCAAGTTGCCTCAGTTACTCCTGTTATGAATGTCGCTCCGACTACCGTTGCTTATCAAAGACAGTCCCAGCAGGGGAACCAAGGGAATAATCAGAGAAGGGAGAACTATGACCCTATCCCCATGAGTTATACAGAGTTACTACCAGCATTGAACCAGAATAAGTTAGTCCAGACACGACCACCTCCAGCAATACCATCTACATTGCCTTGTTATTACAAAGCAGACCAGACGTGTGCCTTTCATCAGGGAGCACCAGGGCATAGTGTTGAAAATTGTTATCCTTTGAAGACTGAAGTGAAAAGGTTGGTGAAGTCTGGAATTTTATCTTTCAAAGACATGGGACCTAATGTGAAATACAATCCTCTGCCCAAACACGGGGAAGTGAGTGTTGTGAATATGGTGGCCGGTTGTCCAGGTGACTTCCAAATTTTTGACATTAATCTGGTTAGAGGGGATTTGATGAAAATGCACGCAGACCTATGTGAATTCAGTTATTATACGCATGACCATGCCGGTTGTGCTATTTGCAGTACAAACATATAGGGTTGCGAGAAGATAAAAGTTAATTTACAGGAGATGATGGATGAAGGTCTAATTCATATAATCAGGCCTAGGGCAGAGTATGAAGAGGAAGTTAATATGGTTTCTGGATGTCCGGGTGAATTCATAATTTTTGAAGTAGAGCATTTGAATGAAGATCTCGTACAGTTGCATGCTACCTTCTGCCGTACTACTGGTTAGGTGGAACACCAATATGGATCTTGCATAGTTTGCTGTCAAGACCCCCGAGGATGTTCTATTGTGAGAGAGGGTATTCAATTACTGTTAGACAATGGAACTATCAAGATCACTGGTCAGAGAGATGATTATCACGAGGTTGATATGGTTGAAGTTTGTTTGATGGGAGAAGAGTCAGAAGAAGAATATGCCTCCGTGGATGAGTATTTCTCTTCAGACGAAGATTTGTTTGTCGAAAATGGTCTTTTGAGGGATGATTGTGTCGAGGAAGGTGTAAATGTCATTGTACCTTGTTTTGGTGCACCCCCTCACCTTGAGGTGGAGTACCATAGCAAACCAGTTGTTACCCCATTGGTAATTAGTCTGCCAGGTCATGTTCCCTATAAATCAGATAAGGTTGTGCCTTACAAATATAACGCTATAATCTTGGAAGATGGGGTGGAAGTTCCCATCCAACCAATGCCATATGTTGGAAATATAGCTGATAATAGCAGGGTGACCCGTAGTGGTCGCGTGTTTGCGCCGGTTATTTGAAGAGACGTTGTTGCTGGAAAGAAAATTGCTGAGAATGATGAGCCGAAGAAGACTGCAGGAGAGACTAGTGGAGCTACATTGGAGAAAGAAGTGGATGATATCTTGAAGATAATTAAAATGAGCGACTACAAAATTGTAGATCAGCTATTGCAGACTCCTTCAAAGATATCTATCTTAGCTTTATTGATGAATTCCTCCGCTCATAGAGAATCACTGATGAGAGTACTAGATCAAGCTTTTATAGAGAATGACATGCCATTAGATCAATTCAGCAACATAATTGGAAACATTACGTCATGTAACAACTTGAGTTTCTGTGATAATGAGTTACCAGATGAAGGGAGGAATCACAACCTGGCTCTCCATATATCTATGAATTGCAAGAATGATTCACTATCCAACGTGCTAATTGATAACAGATCCGCGTTGAATGTTATACCAAAAATTACTCTCATGAAGTTAAAGTATCAGGGAACACCTATGCGCCCGAGTGGCATAATTGTGAAGGCTTTTGATGGGTCGAGGAAATCTGTCATCGCTGAAGTGGACTTGCCCATCCATATAGGACCACACTTGTTCTTGATAACTTTCCAGGTAATGGACATTATTCTCGCGTATAGTTGTTTGCTAGGACGACCATGGATACACGAAGCAAGGTGTGATACGGTGGGAGAACTGACTGTGGTTTTGCGTTCGTATTCGCACTTGTGCGGTTGAGCAAGAGTCGCCACTGACTTTTTATTTTATCCTAAAGGAAAGGTTGAAAAAGCACAGCAAAAACCTTTTGAGATATTTCGTGGGTTCGGGGGGTAGATTATGAAAAGGGAAGGTATTAGCACCCTTTTCATCCATGGTTATCCATGGGCTCTTAGTTACTTGGTTTTTAGATCACTTGCCTTGATTTTCGATTGCTTGAAAAATGGTGTGTGTGTGAGTGTTTTTGAAAATGTTTTGGAAGAAGATGCCTTGTCTTAGGCTAACCTTGTAACAATTCTTTACTCGAATATTTTACAAAGGCGTGTATCTTTTCGAAAAGATGTTTCAAAATGTTTTGAGAGTTTGTTTGAAAGTGTCGTGGATTGTGGTTTTTGAAAAGAAGGCAAGTGTTTTTGCAGGTTGATCTCAAGTAACTAAGAGTTTTGTCTACCCTATTGTACTCAAAGGTTTTCTCTATGTTTTCAACCTGTTTTAACAATTTTGTTCCACCATTGAATTTGGTGGACAATCTTGCGTTTAGGAAGTTTATTCAGGACGGGTGCGGGTCATCGGATGGACCATGAATGCAATGGTGCCAAGTGTCTTTGGCAATTTGCTTTGAAGGGACTATGATCATTCCGTTTTAGGCAACATTCGAAAGCGTCGTCGAGGGACTTATGATCATTTGATTTTGTTTTGCCAAAGTTACTCGACATGCAAGCATGGCCCATTTTGGAAGGCAACATGTGGGATTACCCTAGAGGGTGCAAGTGTGATTGTGTTGATTTCATGTCTTTGTCTTGTATTAGGTTATCTAGCGTTTAATTTTATGTACATGCAAACCCTAGGTCTAACCATGGTATAATTGAAAGCGGTAAATTGCGAAAATGTAAAATCTACGCTATTACAAAATAAGTATCCGAGAGTGGGGGTACAATATTCACAAATGGGGATGAGACTTATAGTATCCAATAAGTTACAATCAAATCGAATTTGCGATCAAATGTAAATAATGTATATCAATGCATAAGATAAACAAGTGTGTATAGGGGCAGTGTGAATGTATTTGTATTGTGTACAAGTATATGCGTACGTGATTATTTACAGGTGCGGAATGTGAATTTAAGAAAGTATTGTTAGGTATTTGTTTTGACCTAAATTAAATGTTTATTTAGTTTAATTAATAATCTTGTGTAAAAAGAAAGTTTAAGAAAAGAAAGTATTCTAAATTTAAAAGTTATCATTTTACATTTGATATATATAAAAAAAGTATCTTTATATTGTTAATAAGAATATTTGAATCAAGAAAAAGTGTTTTCAATTTTAATTATGGTGTAATAAAAAAATGTATCTTTATTACTTATGTACAAAAATATTTAAATGTTAAGAAATTAAATTATGCAAAAATGTATGTTTACTTATTATGTACAAAAAGTAAGTGAAAAGAAAATGTTTTCAATTTAATCATATTATGTATAAAAAGTATTTGTTTATTTATTATGCACAAATTAAATGAAAAGTATTTTACATATTTAAAAAATGTATTTTCATTATTACAGTATTATGGTGAAAAAAAATATCTTAAGTTAGAAAAATATATTGTTTAAGGATGTTAAAAAAAATGAAAAGTATTCATTAATAAAAGACTTGTTTATAAAAAAGGGATTATGCCTAGTTAATTAATCAAAATAACTTGTTTTATGAAATAAAAGGGGTAAGCATTTTAATGGGCTTTAGGTATGCAGAAACGGGCAAGGCCCACGTTTGGACTCAAGACATTTTTAGGGTTTCGCTTGTGTTTTCATTTGGGGGAAAGCTTTAGGGTTCGTGTACAGCGGCGCTCATCTTGGGGTTTCGTTCATCTTCGTCTTCCTCGTTTGCTTTTGAATGCCCAGCATGAACCTTTTGCCTCAGCCACCAGCGACCTTCAACTCCTCTCCCCTCTTCCTTGATACAGGGAAGCGCCCAAGAGGGTAACCCTTTTCTCTTTGATTTCGCGTTTTAGGTTTTACTTATCTTTTACACATTATGGGTTACTATCTTCTTCTTGATTAACTGCTTGATTAGATTAAGTGTTGACTTTGATTTGCATGTTGTGTTTATTTTTTATTTCGTTGGAGGTATACGGGAAAGGATGAAAGAGCATGCATTACCTTCACTGAAGAGGGGAAGGAATGGCGGAGGTGCTTAGGAGGCTGGGACAAGGAAGTTGAGGCGGAGGCGATGCTGAGCTTGCTCTTTGGTAACCTTTATCTTTTCTTCTTCTTTCTTTCGTTGCCTTGAGCTTGAGTTTGAAACTGTTGAGCTTGTTGCCTATGATGAAGCCCTCTTCTGAGGCCTTTGAATTGCCTTGAATGCTTCTTTGGTTGTCCGCCTGAAATTTATGTTGCCTGTGTTGCCTTTCGATTCGCTTCCTTTTACTTTCTTCTTCTCTTTTGCCTCGAATTTGCCCTTTGAAACTTTGAGACTGTTGAGCTTGATAGTTGCCTTTTGCCCAATGATGTATTCACTGAGGGCTTGATGTTTGGATGGTATTATGCAGTATGCTATGATTCACTGGTTTTAGGCAGTATGATTGCAGGTCTGAGGCTTTTTGGTGAGATAGGTTTATGGTACTGGACATGGTCTCATTGTTTTTTTGACAGTAGGCAGGTTTTATGGTTAAGGCAGGACTGTTTTTTGAAATGCAGTAGTAGGTTTTGACTGGTTTTAGCAGGTAAGGCTTGGTTATTGTTGGTTATGGACTTGGATTGAGCTTCAGGTTTAGGCAGGTATAATACTGGGCAGTTTATGCTTGTGACTGTTTTTGACAAAGGATTCTCTGTTTATCGTTTAGGCAGGACTGGTTTTATGCTTGCTTGTTTCAAGACTTCAGGCAGGCATGATACTGAGGCTTGAACTGGTTTGGTGTATATGCTACAAGTTTGAGGCTCTGGACTGGTTTCAGGCTTGAGGTTCTGGACTCTTTTTAGGCTTGAGGTTCTGGACCGTTTTTTTTGCTTCAGGTCAGGACTTAGTTTGGGTGTACCTCCTGTGGTGAGGTTCTTCTGCAGGTTTTTTTTGTATATTTGAACAGGTTCAGCTGGTTTGTATATCTTTCTTTTTACTTTGGTGAAAGTTCTGCCTCCTCCTTTTCTCTTACTGTGTTTTTTTTTCTTTGTACATCTTTCTTCCTGCCTAAAAGCCTAAAAACCTGCTTACTTTTCTCTTCTTTCTCTCTCTTTGGTACACTTCAAAGAATATTAAAATGTTTTTCTTGTGTACTTTCTGAAAAGGCTACTCGTTGGGAAATGATGAAAGAAAGTTTGGCTTGCATAAAAGATTTCCTCTGCATATTTTATCTCTTCTTTGACAGCTTTGTGCAGTAACTTGTACCTTTTGGCATTTGACAGCAAGTTTGACACTTTGCATTTTGACAGAAAGTTGCAATTTGGATTTTTTTTCAGTTGGGTTTGAACTGTGCAGTTTGCTTGAGATTTTTGAATTTATGTAGTTTGGCACTTTGCATTTTTTTCTCAACTTTGCATTCATGATTAAATAAAATTCTTCCCTCTTTGTGAACCGGGAGAAATCCCGTGATTTGCAGAGAGGGTTAACTGATCCCAATCAGTGGCCCTTAATGATGAATTTCTTTTATCTGTCTTTATTTATTTATCAGTCACTGACTTTTCTCCTTTCTTTTGCAGATGAATACTTGAATGGAGAGGAGTAAAGTGAAGAATGAAGAATTAGGGACCTAGAAAATATTTAGAAAAATAGGATAGTTTTATTTTCAATTTAATCATTGTAAACTATTATTATTTTAAATACTTCGTAAATGCATACTTGTATCTAAATAATAATTGTAACAAATGTTTAAATATGAAATAAAAATTCTATTGATCCATTTAATTCTTTTTATCCCTTCTCAATTATTTACTTATTATTTATAGTTCCTTAAATTAAAATAAATGAAAATTAAATTCCAGATATTTAATTCTTAGAATAATAAATAATTAACTAAACATTGATTCTTCGCTGATCAAAATAAATGAACTTGGCGCCTCCATCATCTAAAGCAACGCACAGTCAAACGTAATAACTGATCAGACGCATTCCTTTCTTACTGATTTCTTGACAAGCACTGTAAATCCAATACTGCATATTTCTTTTGACTGGCTCAAACAAACCAACGTGAATTCAAACCAACTGTCTTTTTTACTGATTAAATCAAAACAATGCGAATTCAAACCGAATCTCGGAATAACTTGCAAAGTGCTGTGGAATTTTAACCTTCTGAGAATATGCCCACAAAAAACCTTAATTCCTGATTAAATGCCAAAGAACGTTCACCTGATCAAAATTGAGTCAAAATCAACCAAAACCCTAAGCCAACCTGTGTGAAACATTCTGGAGCCCTGAAAATCAGTAAAACCCTAATTGTGTCTGACTGACGAGAAAAGTCTGTTCGACCGATTCTTGAGCCAATCTGAAAAATCAAGAAACGCCTGAAGCTGTGATTTCTTGTGGAAAAATGTGAGGGCAAATTTTGGGGTACAACAGTTGCCCCTGTTCAATCTTCTTGAACCTGAAGAGTTAGATTGGCAAGTTTGCCTTTCGCGACTTGAAGGTAAAAGAAGATTGGACACTAAAGTGCCCAGAAAATTTGCACTCGGTGATGTGATGGTAGAGGTGAATGGGCTTGCAGATGCCATTTGGTGATGGGCTTAAAGATGCCACCTGGTACGATAGAGTCTTGTCGGGGAATGGGCTTAGAGATGCCATCTGATAATGGGCTTAAAGATGCCATTTGGTGACTGCTGGTAGGAGGACGGGCTTATAGATGCCATCTGGTTATGTTGAACTGCATGTCAATGGTGAGTGGACAAGTATCAGAAGGGCATCCATGTTTCGGAACATCTCTGAATTGGGGGTCCGAATAAGCAACAGATTGACGTCCATGTCTGGAGAATCCGTAAATTATTTTCAGGAGTTGAGATTGAGCAAGCAATAGAGCCACATCCGTTGTTGGGAGGCGTCCGTAAACTGTTTTCAAAAGTTGAGAAGAGTCTGAACAAGTTGGTAGATTGACATCCGTTGTTAGGAAGAATCCGTAAACTGTTTTCAGAAGTCTTGAAGAGGAACCGGTGTAGGGTTTCCTGATGATGCGTCTGAATGGATCTGGAATAAGTATCAGAATGTCTCCGTGTCTGGGTCACATCTGAACTATTTCTGGATGAATCTCGGAAGATGATCTGTGTCTCTCGACTGCTCTTACCTGAAAAGATAGAGGGTTAGTTGTATGCAATGTCATGATGTATGATGCAATGTATGTGACATCAATGTTTATGACATGAATGTGATGAATGCGCATGCAAGCTGATGAGCTATCTTGCTGAGGATAAATGAATCTGAAACGGCCGAAGATAAAAGCATCTTGACTGCTGCCGGGAAAATAATCTCTGGCTGCTGCTGTGAAGGCGAATTCCTGATGACCTCTACTGGGGAGTTCCAAACTAGTAGACTCATGCTGGGGAGGTAAGATTGAGAATCTTCAGCTCGGTAGGAAGTAACTCTGGCGACTTCACTGGGGAACTCAAGATTTTCCCTCCCAAAACTCTGTGGGGAGAAGGTTCATTAGTCTGGCTCCGCTAGGGATTGATAATTTGAAGTTTTAGCTTCGCTGGGGATAATGAAGCAATAGAGCAGCATCCGTTGTTGGGAAGCGTCCGTAAACTGTTTTCAAAGGTTGCATCTGAACAAGTGATAGATTAACATCCGTTGTTGGGAAGAATCCATAAACTGTTTTCAGAAGTCTTGAGAAGAATCTGAACAAGTGATAGGTTAACATCCGTTACTTGGAGAACCCGTGAACTGTTTTCAGAAATCTTGAAGTTGAATAAGCAATAGAGCAGCATCCGTTGTTGGGAAGCGTCCGTAAACTGTTTTCAAAAGTTGCATCTGAACAAGTGATAGATTAACATCCGTTGTTGGGAAGAATCCATAAACTGTTTTCAGAAGTCTTGAGAAGAATTTGAACAAGTGATAGGTTAACATCCGTTACTTGGAGAACCCGTGAATTGTTTTCAGAAATCTTGAAGTTGAATAAGCAATAGAGCAGCATCCGATGTTGGGAAGCGTCCGTAAACTGTTTTCAAAGGTTGCATCTGAACAAGTGATAGATTAACATCCGTTGTTGGGAAGAATCCATAAACTGTTTTCAGAAGTCTTGAGAAGAATCTGAACAAGTGATAGGTTAACATCCGTTACTTGGAGAACTCGTGAACTGTTTTCAGAAATCTTGAAGTTGAATAAGCAATAGAGCAGCATCCGTTATTGGGAAGCGTCCGTAAACTGTTTTCAAAGGTTGCATCTGAACAAGTGATAGATTAACATCCGTTGTTGGGAAGAATCCATAAACTGTTTTCAGAAGTCTTGAAAAGAATCTGAACAAGTGATAGGTTAACATCCGTTACTTGGAGAACCCGTGAACTGTTTTCAGAAATCTTGAAGTTGAATAAGCAATAGAGCAGCATCCGTTGTTGGGAAGCATCCGTAAACTGTTTTCAAAGGTTGCATCTGAACAAGTGATAGATTAACATCCGTTGTTGGGAAGAATCCATAAACTGTTTTCAGAAGTCTTGAAAAGAATCTGAACAAGTGATAGGTTAACATCCGTTACTTGGAGAACCCGTGAACTGTTTTCAGAAATCTTGAAGTTGAATAAGCAATAGAGCATCATCCGTTGTTGGGAAGCGTCCGTAAACTGTTTTCAAAGGTTGCATCTGAACAAGTGATAGATTAACATCCGTTGTTGGGAAGAATCCATAAACTGTTTTCAGAAGTCTTGAGAAGAATCTGAACAAGTGATAGGTTAACATCCGTTACTTGGAGAACCCGTGAACTGTTTTCAGAAATCTTGAAGTTGAATAAGCAATAGAGCAGCATCCGTTGTTGGGAAGCGTCCGTAAACTGTTTTCAAAGGTTGCATCTGAACAAGTGATAGATTAACATCCGTTGTTGGGAAGAATCCATAAACTGTTTTCAGAAGTCTTGAAGAGGAACCAGTGTAGGGCTTCCTGATGATGAGCTCGTGTAAAGCTGCATCAGTTTTTGAACACTTTTGACATTCGAATGCCCCAAGTGGTGATGAGGGAGTCTTGAATTAGATTACTCTGCATATTGAGAGATTTATTGAAATCTTGACTGGACTGCCCCAGGTTAATTGAACTTTGAAAGATCTGTTGGACCTTGACTGGACTGCCCCAGGTTAATTGAATTGCGACATGTCATGCCCCTTGCGGATAAGAGATTAGTAAAGGAAGTGTCGTCCCTTTGAAGTGATTTTGCTCACTGAGAGAGTTTTCGTTCCTCCGAACATTCGCTGTATGAATTTCTTCGCTGTCAAACAAAAAGCCAAATGCAGACAGTGACATTCAAATAATGCAAAGTTTATGTTTGTCTTGAAGTTTTGAAAAAATGCGTTTTTAGCAGAAAACTTTTTATAAGACAAATCAACACAAGATTTATAGTAAAGCCTTACAGGAGTTAGGATACCTTTTGTAACAGTATGCTTTCGAACTAACCCATGCTTCAATTAGGACTTTTAAAGGGTTGTAACGTGGCCTGGTTCACGGTTTAAGAAACAAAGGATAAAGGCTCAAAGTATATTTGTACCCACCCGCTCTTCGTGATGTCCTTCACACCTAAGCTCAGTTAATTGTGTGTCGTACTCTGTTTTGAGTTTGGAACGACTTTTGGGCGATGGTTCACCAGTTGAATTCGGGGAGACAGTCATCGTCTCCTTTTTTTTCTTTTTCAACATTTTTTTATGTTGCTGAGGATTTTGTAATGACCTCACTATTTTGATTTTGATTTGTTATCCCTAACTTTTGCCTGACTCTTACCGTTTTCAGGGATTACTGTCAGCGGGATGCCCCAGCTTTCTTAAGCCTCCTTTATAGGTTTTGGCTTGGTGGGCTTTTCTCTTTTGAGAGACTGACTGTCTATGTGATAGGGAACCACCCTTGTCTTTTGATTCCAAAGGAATGCTTTTCTTTTGCTTTGACGTCGTTCGTTGTATTAAGAACTGAGAGTTTGCGACTTCAATGCGCATTTTCTTTTGAATTAACTGAAAGACTACCCTGCCCCAGGTTTATATCAAAGGTTTTGATTGCTTAGAACAGAAAACTCCTACTTCTTTGGCTCGAAGGGGTTGACTAGGGATTAACTTCCTTATAACTCCAGTGTTTGGGGATTGAAAGAAATGCCTGTACATCATCAGCAAGGTCTGTTCAAAAGCATACTGTATAAAATCATGGTATTATTTCGTCATCCTCCCTCTAAAGGCTTGCAGCTTTTTATCAAGAGTCAAATATCATAAAGAAAGCATAAGAGTAGTGAAACGAATGGATGAATTCAAGACAAACATATGCAATGCATTAATGAAAACAAAGTTTAACATCAACAGATAATTTTTTGACAGCAAAAGAAATTACAACTTTTGAAAATTCAAAAAGAAGCAAAAGTCTTTCAGCTTGAGCTTTGTCACTTCAAGTGGAGAACCCTTTAACGGAAGATTTTCATCTCACCGTCTGGCATGAATTCCAGCACCCCAATGTCGATCAGATCTTGAATCTTGTTCTTCAAGGCCCAACAGTCGTTGGTGTCGTGTCCCGGGCTGTAGGAGTGGTAAACATAAAATGCGTCGGGATGATAGTTAGGAGAGGAGGTATTGAGCTTCTGAGGAGGGTCTTTTACGGTAAGCAAGTTGACCTCCAACAGGCGCTTCAGTATGAAAAATGATGGTATCTCAGTCTCCGTGAACTGTCTTCCCGACGTTTCTTGCTTACGCTGATTACCTCTTTGACGCTGGCGAGGTTGTTGATGGGCTTGTGACCCTGAAGCAAGCGAAGGAGTTTTCCCCTTGTCTTCTTGAGTGGATGGAGGCTGAGGGTGACTTGCTCTTCAACCTCAGATGTTTGCCCCAATTGGTTATTTGGAAGCAGTTGGCGGACAAGAACTCTGAGTTCCTCTTGTCTTTGAGATAGGTCTTGGATGAGAGCCATCTGGCCCACCAACTGTCCCATCACTTGGGTCCTCAAGGTTGTTAGATCAAACTGCAGCTCCACAAGCTGATCACTCCTGGCATTGTTGGAATTCTCTAAGCCCTTGGTGAGGAGAGCTTTCATCTCTTCTTGCCCCAGAGACAAGTTCAGGAACATCTCCTGCAGCTGAGCAGTCTGGTCTTGGATGTCTTTGACAGACCTTTCTAGAGCCATCTCTTGCTGAAATAAACAGCAGGAGAGTAAGGAAACCTGAAAAGGGAAAGATTGTCAAAATGCAATGCATGACATGTGGATGCATGCTTTCAAGGATCTCTTGGGGTAAACACAAGAAAATGTTAGAGGTTGAACTCTGCTCTTGGATTGGAGAATTTTGCACCGGTGGACGTCCTTCCATGAGAATCAAGCTCACCATGTCCAGTGGGTCATAGCCACTGATTCAAGTTGTTGCACTTGATCTTTGACTGGAGAACTTTGTATCGGTGGATGTCTTTCCACGAGAATCAAGCTCACCATGTCCAGTGGGTCATAACCACTGATTCAAGTTGTTGTACTTTATCTTTGATGGCATTGGTTAGAGGAGAAACCCCTTGCCCCCTGATAGACGTCTGGTTCAACATAACCCTGCATCCAAAGAACCCTCGAGATCCTCGAAATGGTTATTGAAAATGTTATGGTATGATGTTATGTACATGTATGCACAAGCAAGTAAGTGTATATACAGGTAAACATATTCACACAAAGCAGACAAGTCCTTAGGTTTAGGCTTGCATGGGGTTCAGGTACTACCCTCTTTCAGTTTGTTGGCTCATCCTGTCCTAAAATAGAAACCGGGTTCTAAGGAGCTCAATATCATTGGATTGTTTTCTGTGTTCATTGTTTCGGTTTAGCCACTTACTGGCGACCAAAATATTCCAAGAAAATAATCCTCAAAAGAGTGTAGTATCGAGGATCTACCAACTTCGGACTGCACCAAAGTCGGTCATCTCTCTACCCCTAAAAAGGCTAAGATGGTCAATTAAGGTTCTAAGATTTCGTTAGTGCTTCATAACATCACACAGCGGCCCCGTACTCTCCTTGACTACTCAAGGGTTACTGGTACTCACAAATATGTCACACTAACATAGCTTACTGCTTCAACCGTGTCGGTATACCCCGCGCAGTTCCCTCGCAGTTTTTTTGCTATTTACCTAAAAAGGTGCCCCAAATCCGGGTGGAGGATTTACAACAAACCTAAACAAAGAACCCAAAAGATAAAGCAATCAAGTCAATCAAAACAAGAAAGTAAAGGTGATCTAAACCCTAAGGTAACCCCACTTGAAAAATCATTCCCCAGCAGAGTCGCCAGTTCTGTGATATGGTGGGAGAACTGACTGTGGTTTTGCGTTCGTATTTGCACTTGTGCGGTTGAGCAAGAGTCGCCACCGACTTTTTATTTTATCCTAAAGGAAAGGTTGAAAAAGCACAGCAAAAACCTTTTGAGATATTTCGTGGGTTCGGGGGGTAGATTATGAAAAGGGAAGGTATTAGCACCCTTTTCATCCATGGTTATCCATGGGCTCTTAGTTACTTGGTTTTTAGATCACTTGCCTTGATTTTCGATTGCTTGAAAAATGGTGTGTGTGTGAGTGTTTTTGAAAATGTTTTGGAAGAAGATGCCTTGTCTTAGGCTAACCTTGTAATAATTCTTTACTCGAATATTTTACAAAGGCGTGTATCTTTTCGAAAAGATGTTTCAAAATGTTTTGAGAGTTTGTTTGAAAGTGTCGTGGATTGTGGTTTTTGAAAAGAAGGCAAGTGTTTTTGCAGGTTGATCTCAAGTAACTAAGAGTTTTGTCTACCCTATTGTACTCAAAGGTTTTCTCTATGTTTTCAACCTCTTTTAACAATTTTGTTCCACCATTGAATTTGGTGGACAATCTTGCGTTTAGGAAGTTTATTCGGGACGGGTGCGGGTCATCGGATGGACCATGAATGCAATGGTGCCAAGTGTCTTTGGCAATTTGCTTTGAAGGGACTATGATCATTCCGTTTTAGGCAACATTCGAAAGCGTCGTCGAGGGACTTATGATCATTTGATTTTGTTTTGCCAAAGTTACTCGACATGCAAGCATGGCCCATTTTGGAAGGCAACATGTGGGATTACCCTAGAGGGTGCAAGTGTGATTGTGTTGATTTCATGTCTTTGTCTTGTATTAGGTTATCTAGCGTTTAATTTTATGTACATGCAAACCCTAGGTCTAACCATGGTATAATTGAAAGCGGTAAATTGCGAAAATGTAAAATCTACGCTATTACAAAATAAGTATCCGGGAGTGGGGGTACAATATTCACAAATGGGGATGAGACTTATAGTATCCAATAAGTTACAATCAAATCGAATTTGCGATCAAATGTAAATAATGTATATCAATGCATAAGATAAACAAGTGTGTATAGGGGCAGTGTGAATGTATTTGTATTGTGTACAAGTATATGCGTACGTGATTATTTACAGGTGCGAAATGTGAATTTAAGAAAGTATTGTTAGGTATTTGTTTTGACCTAAATTAAATGTTTATTTAGTTTAATTAATAATCTTGTGTAAAAAGAAAGTTTAAGAAAAGAAAGTATTCTAAATTTAAAAGTTATCATTTTACATTTGATATATATAAAAAAAGTATCTTTATATTGTTAATAAGAATATTTGAATCAAGAAAAAGTGTTTTCAATTTTAATTATGGTGTAATAAAAAAATGTATCTTTATTACTTATGTACAAAAATATTTAAATGTTAAGAAATTAAATTATGCAAAAATGTATGTTTACTTATTATGTACAAAAAGTAAGTGAAAAGAAAATGTTTTCAATTTAATCATATTATGTATAAAAAGTATTTGTTTATTTATTATGTACAAATTAAATGAAAAGTATTTTACATATTTAAAAAATGTATTTTCATTATTACAGTATTATGGTGAAAAAAAATATATTAAGTTAGAAAAATATATTGTTTAAGGATGTTAAAAAAAAATGAAAAGTCAATGTTGATTCATTAATAAAAGACTTGTTTATAAAAAAGGGATTATGCCTAGTTAATTAATCAAAATAACTTGTTTTATGAAATAAAAGGGGTAAGCATTTTAATGGGCTTTAGGTATGCAGAAACGGGCAAGGCCCACGTTTGGACTCAAGACATTTTTAGGGTTTCGCTTGTGTTTTCATTTGGGGGAAAGCTTTAGGGTTCGTGTACAGCGGCGCTCATCTTGGGGTTTCGTTCATCTTCGTCTTCCTCGTTTTCTTCTGAATGCCCAGCATGAACCTTTTGCCTCAGCCACCAGCGACCTTCAACTCCTCTCCCCTCTTCCTTGATGCAGGGAAGCGCCCAAGAGGGTAACCCTTTTCTCTTTGATTTTGCGTTTTAGGTTTTACTTATCTTTTACACATTATGGGTTACTATCTTCTTCTTGATTAACTGCTTGATTAGATTAAGTGTTGACTTTGATTTGCATGTTGTGTTTATTTTTGATTTCGTTGGAGGTATACGGGAAAGGATGAAAGAGCATGCATTACCTTCACTGAAGAGGGGAAGGAATGGCGGAGGTGCTTAGGAGGCTGGGACAAGGAAGTTGAGGCGGAGGCGATGCTGAGCTTGCTCTTTGGTAACCTTTATATTTTCTTCTTCTTTCTTTCGTTGCCTTGAGCTTGCCTTTGAAACTGTTGAGCTTGTTGCCTATGATGAAGCCCTCTTCTAAGGCCTTTGAATTGCCTTGAATGCTTCTTTGGTTGTCCGCCTGAAATTTATGTTGCCTGTGTTGCCTTTCGATTCGCTTCCTTTTACTTTCTTCTTCTCTTTTGCCTCGAATTTGCCCTTTGAAACTTTGAGACTGTTGAGCTTGATAGTTGCCTTTTGCCCAATGATGTATTCACTGAGGGCTTGATGTTTGGATGGTATTATGCAGTATGTTATGATTCACTGGTTTTAGGCAGTATGATTGCAGGTCTGAGGCTTTTTGGTGAGATAGGTTTATGGTACTGGACATGGTCTCATTGTTTTTTTGACAGTAGGCAGGTTTTATGGTTAAGGCAGGACTGTTTTTTGAAATGCAGTAGTAGGTTTTGACTGGTTTTAGCAGGTAAGGCTTGGTTATTGTTGGTTATGGACTTGGATTGAGCTTCAGGTTTAGGCAGGTATAATACTGGGCAGTTTATGCTTGTGACTGTTTTTGACAAAGGATTCTCTGTTTATGGTTTAGGTAGGACTGGTTTTATGCTTGCTTGTTTCAAGACTTCAG
Organism: Vicia faba; assembly: GCA_948472305.1. NCBI lineage: Eukaryota > Viridiplantae > Streptophyta > Magnoliopsida > Fabales > Fabaceae > Vicia > Vicia faba. The sequence goes on along the minus strand of OX451736.1, from coordinate 757,671,464 downwards.
GCAGGCATGATACTGAGGCTTGAACTGGTTTGGTGTATATGCTACAGGTTTGAGGCTCTGGACTGGTTTCAGGCTTGAGGTTCTGGACTCTTTTTAGGCTTGAGGTTCTGGACCTTTTTTTTTTGCTTCAGGTCAGGACTTAGTTTGGGTGTACCTCCTGTGGTGAGGTTCTTCTGCAGGTTTTTTTTGTATATTTGAACAGGTTCAGTTGGTTTGTATATCTTTCTTTTTACTTTGGTGAAAGTTTTGCCTCCTCCTTTTCTCTTACTGTGTTTTTTTTTCTTTGTACATCTTTCTTCCTGCCTAAAAGCCTAAAAACCTGCTTACTTTTCTCTTCTTTCTCTCTCTTTGGTACACTTCAAAGAATATTAAAATGTTTTTCTTGTGTACTTTCTGAAAAGGCTACTCATTGGGAAATGATGAAAGAAAGTTTGGCTTGCATAAAAGATTTCCTCTGCATATTTTATCTCTTCTTTGACAGCTTTGTGCAGTAACTTGTACCTTTTGGCATTTGACAGCAAGTTTGACACTTTGCATTTTGACAGAAAGTTGCAATTTGGATTTTTTTTCAGTTGGGTTTGAACTGTGCAGTTTGCTTGAGATTTTTGAATTTATGTAGTTTGGCACTTTGCATTTTTTTCTCAACTTTGCATTCATGATTAAATAAAATTCTTCCCTCTTTGTGAACCGGGAGAAATCCCGTGATTTGCAGAGAGGGTTAACTGATCCCAATCAGTGGCCCTTAATGATGAATTTCTTTTATCTGTCTTTATTTATTTATCAGTCACTGACTTTTCTCCTTTCTTTTGCAGATGAATACTTGAATGGAGAGGAGTAAAGTGAAGAATGAAGAATTAGGGACCTAGAAAATATTTAGAAAAATAGGATAGTTTTATTTTCAATTTAATCATTGTAAACTATTATTATTTTAAATACTTCGTAAATGCATACTTGTATCTAAATAATAATTGTAACAAATGTTTAAATATGAAATAAAAATTCTATTGATCCATTTAATTCTTTTTATCCCTTCTCAATTATTTACTTATTATTTATAGTTCCTTAAATTAAAATAAATGAAAATTAAATTCCAGATATTTAATTCTTAGAATAATAAATAATCAACTAAACATTGATTCTTCGCTGATCAAAATAAATGAACTTGGCGCCTCCATCATCTAAAGCAACGCACAGTCAAACGTAATAACTGATCAGACGCATTCCTTTCTTACTGATTTCTTGACAAGCACTGTAAATCCAATACTGCATATTTCTTTTGACTGGCTCAAACAAACCAACATGAATTCAAACCAACTGTCTCTTTTACTGATTAAATCAAAACAATGCGAATTCAAACCGAATCTCGGAATAACTTGCAAAGTGCTGTGGAATTTTAACCTTCTGAGAATATGCCCACAAAAAACCTTAATTCCTGATTAAATGCCAAAGAACGTTCACCTGATCAAAATTGAGTCAAAATCAACCAAAACCCTAAGCCAACATGTGTGAAACATTCCGGAGCCCTGAAAATCAGTAAAACCCTAATTGTGTCTGACTGACGAGAAAAGTCCGTTCGACCGATTCTTGAGCCAATCTGAAAAATCAGGAAACACCTGAAGCTGTGATTTCTTGTGGAAAAATGCGAGGGCAAATTTTGGGGTACAACACAAGGGTTGTCACTTCAACTCTGCATCAGAAGCTAAAATTTGTGCATGATGGGAAGGTAGTGATCATAAATGGGGAGCAGGCGTTGTTGATATCCCATCTATCCTCTTTCAGTATTGTAGAAGCAGATGAGGCTGCTGTTGGAACCCAGTTCCAAGCCCTATCCATTGATAACATAAGGAAGAATAAGAATTATGTAGTTTCCCTGAAGGAGGCACAACAGGTTGTGCGCAATGGTCATAATGCAGTGTGGGGACGACTTGTGAATCCACCCATGAACAAGAAAAGAGTTGGTTTGGGTTTCTCTTCGAGGAATGGAAAAGGCGAGAGTTTGAAGTCGAAGTCTTCTGTGAATAATTATCATGATGTTTTCTGCAGCGGAGGCTACCTCCATCCGATTGGTTCTGGAATTAATGTTGTTGAAGAGGATGACGCGGAGCAGGAAGCATCGAATTATGTGACGCATGGAGTCCGAGTTCAGAATTGGGTCACCATTGATATTCCTTCTTGCATACATGTTTCAAAGTAATTTGTTTTGCTAATTTGTTTCTTTCTTTTGAAAAGCTTTCACTCTGCCCAAGGTGGAAGTATTAATGTTGTAGGGCTTATATGTTTGCTATAATTGTTAAGATCATTAGTAAAAGTTGTCTTTGCTTCCAAAATTATGTCTTTTATTTTCTGCCTTTTTCTTGGGAAATGGTAATAAAAAAAACCCTTTCAAAATAAATAATAACTGAAAATTAATCTGCATGATCACTTGTTATATGTGTCAGTTTCTAAAAGCAATCATAAATCACATGTGCAGATTAACTAAAAAACCCGTTGAATACAATGACCCTGCACCCTCTCCAAACTTTGAAAGTCCTGTGTTTGGGGCTGAAGAAGAAGATTATGATGAGATTCCAGAAGAGGTCTCCCGGTTGCTTGAGCACGAGGAAAATACCATTTAGCCATATAAAGAGCCTTTGGAAGTGGTTAATTTGGATTCAGAAGAAGATCCGAAGGAGGTCAAGATTGGAGTATCGTTGCATCCTGATGTAAAGAGCGGGTTGATTGAGCTGTTGAAAGAATATGTGGATATTTTTGCTTGGTCTTATCAAGATATGCCTGGTATAGATACAGACATTGTCGAGCATCATTTACCGTTGAAGCCCGAGTGTCTGCCAGTTAAACAAAAGTTGAGAAGAACCCACCCGGATATGGCAGTAAAGATCAAAGAGGAGGTCCTAAAGCAGATTAATGCTGGTTTTCTTGTGACATCAGTGTATCCTCAGTGGATTTCCAATATTGTCCCAGTACCGAAAAAAGACGAAAAAGTCCGCATGTGCGTAGATTATAGAGATCTAAATAAAGCTAGTCCAAAAGATGATTTCCCATTGCCTCACATTGACATGTTAGTGGATAGCACAACAAAATTCAAGGTATTCTCGTTCATGGACAGATTTTCCGGGTATAATCAAATAATAATGGCTCCAGAGGACATGGAAAAAACAACGTTTGTCACACCCTGGGGAACATTCTGTTAGAGTGATGCCCTTCAGGTTGAAGAACGCTGGTGCAACGTACCAGAGGGCTATGATAACCTTATTCCATGATATGATGCACAAGGAAATCGAAATATATGTTGATTATATGATTGTCAAATCCCAAACTGAAGAAGGGCATATAGAAGATTTGTTGAAGTTGTTTCAGGGTTTGAGGAAGTATCGTCTCCGCTTGAATCCAAATAAATGCACCTTCGGAGTTAGATCAGGGAAATTATTGGGTTTTATTGTTAGCCAGAAAGGAATTGTAGTTGACCCTGACAAAGTCAAAGAAATTCAAGAAATGCCAGCACCAAGAACTGAAAAGCAAGTCAGGGGTTTCCTCGGGCGTTTGAATTATATCTCCAAATTTATTTACCACATAACTGCAACGTGTGAACCGATCTTTAAGTTGTTAAAGAAAGATAAAGGTTGTGTATGGACGGATGACTGCCAAAGGGCATTTGAAAGTATTAAAGAGTATCTGCTTGAACCTCCTATCTTGCTCCCTCCCGTAGAAGGAAGACCGTTGATTATGTATCTAACAATGTTGGATAAATCCATGGGTTATATTCTGGGACAACAGGATGAAATAGGAAAGAAAGAGTTCTCCATTTATTATCTCAGCAAAAAGTTCACTGATTGTGAGTCGCGGTATTCTATGCTAGAAAAAACATGTTGTGCTTTGGCCTGGGCAGCAAAGCGTTTGCGGCAGTATATGTTGAATCATACTACTTGGTTGATCTCCAAAATGGATCCAATCAAGTATATTTTTGAAAAGCCTGCTCTTACTGGAAGAATTGCCCACTGGCATATGTTGTTATCTGAATATGATATCGAATAACGCACTCAAAAGGCCATTAAAAGTAGTGTAGTGGCAGATTACCTTGCTCACCAGCCGAAGGAGGATCATCAGTCTGTAGAGTATGAATTTCCCGATGAAGATGTGATGTTCTTGAAAGTGAGAGATTATGATGAACCATTGCCTGAGGAGGGCCCCGACCCTGAATCTCGTTGGAGTATGGTATTTGATGAAGCTGTGAATGCTTATGGTAAAGGAATTGGTGTTGTTATTGTTACTCCTCATGGATCACACATTCCTTTTACTGCAAGGTTAACATTTGATTACACTAATAGTATGGCGGAATATAAGGCTTGCATCATGGGTCTTGAAGAAGCTATTAATCTCAGAATCAAGATTCTAGATGTTTATGGCGATTCAACTTTGGTAATAAATCAAATTAAAGGAGAATGGGACACTCCTCACCCTGGCTTGATCCCTTACAAAGATTACGCTAGAAGACTACTACCCTTCTTCAATAAAGTTGAATTCCATCACATTCCTAGGGATGAAAATCAAATGGCAGATGCTCTGGCAACTCTGGCTTCCATGTACCGAGTAAATGTTTGGAATGATATACCTCGAATTACAGTTCGACGGCTAGATAGGCCCGCTCATGTATTTGCGACAGAGGAGGTAGCAGATGAAAAACCTTGGTATTATGATATCAAGCATTTTCTTCAGACTCAGGAATACCTGTTTGGTGCGTCAAAGAAAGATAGAAAGACACTGAGAAGATTGGCAGGTAGTTTCTTCCTCAGTGAAAGTGTGTTATACAAGAGGAATTTTGACATGGTCTTGCTCAGATGCGTGGATAGACACGAAGCAGACATATTGATGCATGAGATCCATGAAGGTTCATTTGGCACTCATGCTAATGGACATTCGATGGCTAAAAGGATGCTAAGGGCGGGTTATTATTGGTTGACAATGGAATCTGATTGTTACAAGTTTGCAAAGAAGTTCCATAAATTCCAGATTTACGCGGATAAGATCCATGTACCTCCGACACTTCTCAATGTGATTTCCTCCCCGTGGCCTTTCTCTATGTGGGGTATTGACATGATCGGGATGATAGAACCCAAAGCTTCGAATGGACACTGTTTCATCTTGGTAGCAATTGACTACTTTACCAAATGGGTAGAGGCTACTTCATATGCCAATGTTACCAAACAGGTGGTTGTAAGTTTCATCAAAAACAATCTTATATGTCGGTATGGTATGCCGAGCAGAATCATCACTGACAATGGCTCGAATTTGAACAACAAGATGATGACTGAATTGTGCAAAGAATTCAAGATTGTACATCACAATTCATCTCCATACAGGCCAAAGATGAATGTGGATGTTGAAGCTGCTAATAAGAATATCAAGAAGATCATCCAGAAAATGGTTGTCACTTATAAGGATTGGTATTAAGTGCTCCCTTTTGCTCTACATGGATATCGAACATCTGTTCGCACTTCAACAGGAGCCACCCCCGTTTTCTCTAGTTTATGGAATGGAAGCTGTACTCTTGGTCGAGGTAGAGATTCCCTCGTTACGTGTGATAATGGAAGCCAAATTGGCAGATGCTGAATGGGTTCAGAACAGGTTTGACCAATTGAATTTGATTGAAGAGAAGAGAATGACAGCTTTATGTCATGGGCAGTTATATCAGAAAAGAATGAAGAAAGCATTTGACAAAAAGGTCAAACCTCGTGAATTCAGAGAAGGCGACCTCGTGCTCAGGAAGATCATGTCTTTCAACACTGATTCTAGGGGCAAGTGGACTCCCAATATTGAAGGCCCGTATGTTGTCAAGAAAGCCTTCTCTGGTGGTGCATTAATTATTGAAACTATGGATGGTGAGGAGTTCCCACGTCCCATGAATGTTGACGCAATCAAGAAATACTTTGCCTAAAGAAATAAAAGAATAGCTCGCTAAGTTGAAAACCCGAAAGGGAGGCTTAGGCAAAAAAGGAGCGTCTCGGTAGGCCGAAAATCTGAAAGGGCGGTCTAAGCAAAAATTAGAGACATAAACAGAATAAATTTCCCGCTAAGTTGAAAACCCAAAAGGGAAGCTTAGGCAAAAGTTAGGGACTTTCTTGGAAAGTAACTACATCATATGAGACTTGATCGTTGAAGTAACAATCTTCTCGAATCCTCACCATACTTCAACAAAAGTCGCTGCTCAGGATTTCAAAAGTTGTTAGGGGGATAGTGGTCATTGTATCTCAATGTATCTTTTCCATTATGTATTACCATTTCCCAAACTTTGTAATCATACATGGAGTCTCGCCATTCGCAGACTACCATTCTATTAATGAAATTCGAGCTTTTACCCAACTTTTTGTGTTCTTATTTTTATTTAGCTTGCAAAGACATCATTTATTACTGATAATAATTGTTAAAGAAAAAGGATTAAAAAGCAAAATTGACTTTTCAAAAAGAAGAGAGATCTTTACAGTTCAATTTACTTTGGTATTTGTGATAAAACAATGACAACAAGAATGGTGATCCCAAGAATGAACAAACTCCGGTTGTTTTAAGAAAATTTACTCCCTTCATGAAAGTTTTCTCAGGGCATTTTGCTAGTAGGTGTGCAATCCTTGTGTGTTTCTCAGATAGTTAGAGACGATATCAGTGGGTGCAAGGTACAATATTGGGTTTATGATCTCATTATCCCCAGTCGGGTCTTGATTCATTTTTTGGGGTTTGCATGGTCAGAAGTCTTCATCTCAGATTCCCCGACAAGTTTTCCCTCATATGATGAAAGTTTTGGCATTAATATTGACTTCTTGATTTCCCAGGAAGGTTATCTTAGGGCATCTCTTGTTTGGAATGAGTATTCGTGATGAAAGTTTTCTCCAGGGAGGTAGGCTTGAATCCCTCAATGAAGTTTGGTTGTGTCGGCGTCAGTCTGCTTTATTTGAGGCTGGTCTCGCAATCTCCAGTAGGCATGTTGCTTTTGGAAAACTGTTTTCTCTAATGAAACTGAAAGAAAGATGTTCTATCCCGATATTTATTTGACTTGGCTACATCCGGATTATGTTTCTCCTCAGTAAAGTTAAGGCAGGCAGTGGGTTTGGTTTCCGCAGTTGCTTTTACTTTTCTTGGATTGATCTTTCTGGTTGAAGTTTAGCCCATTTGTTGTTAGTACCTGAGGTGGTTTTGTTTGTTTGTACTGATTATGTATCCTTTTACCAGCATATGCACGATAGCACTCATACATTCATACATACATCATGCATGACTAAAAACCATCGTTCATTAACATGATGTTCTGACCTTTTCCTGTAGCGCTCTTTGTTAGTTGAATTTGGTTTTCCCTCTTGAGTTTATTTCTCAAAAGATGTATCTGCACTGGCCGTCTTGCTCCAGTTTATTTCTGAATTGGATTTATGGATCTCTGAAATTTTTGAGTTTTGGTTTGAGCATTTATTTTGCACAGGAAGACTTTATCTCCTCAGCAGGAATATCGTAGCATGTCCCTGGGAAGTCATATTGCTATTTCCAGAAAGTCATTTCTCTTTGTAAATCCCCTTTGACAATGAGTGGGAGTCTCTTTATTTGAGACAAATTACGTATTACCCTTTCCAGGCAGATTTCCTGGGTTAAAAAAGAAGTTGAGACCCGTTCTTGGCAAAACACCAGAATCTTGGAGAAACTTGATATATTTTCTCTTTCTACCTTCAGTGAACGTTGGTAGTACATCGGCAGTGAACGTTGGTGTTTCTTATCTTTTTGCTATCTTCAGTGAACATTGATAGTTCATCGTCAGTGAACGGCGGTGATATGATATGTATTTTCTCTTTCTGCCTTTAGCGAACGTTGGTAGTACATCGGCAGTGAACGACGGTGTTTCTTATCTTTTTCTATCTTCAGTGAACTTTGATAGTTCATCGTCAATGAACGACGATGATATGATGTATTTTCTCTTTCTACCTTCAGTGAACGTTGGTAGTACATCGGCAGTGAACGTTGGTGTTTCTTATCTTTTTGCTATCTTCAGTGAATGTTGATAGTTCATCGTCAGTGAACGGCGGTGATATGATGTATTTTCTCTTTCTACCTTTAGTGAATGTTGGTAGTACATCAGCAGTGAACGTCAGTGTTTCTTATCTTTTTGCTATCTTCAGTGAACGTTGATAGTTCATCGGCAGTGAACGGCGGTGATATGATGTATTTTCTCTTTCTACCTTCAGTGAACGTTGGTAGTACATCGGCAGTGAACGTTGGTGTTTCTTATCTTTTTGCTATCTTCAGTGAACGTTGATAGTTCATCGTCAGTGAACGGCGGTGATATGATATATTTTCTCTTTCTACCTTCAGTGAATGTTGGTAGTACATCGGGAGTGGACGTCGGTGTTTCTTATCTTTTTGCTATCTTTAGTGAACGTTGATAGTTCGTCGTCAGTGAACGGCGGTGATGTGATGTATTTTCTCTTTCTACCTTCAGTGAACGTTGGTAGTACATCGGCAGTGAACGTCGATGCTTGTTATTCTCCTCTATGATTCTTTTCTTGTGGTTTACCAGTGGTTTATTTTCCTGGTGGGATTGCTCTTTTGTTTCTACATGTCATGTTGCATCCCCAATGCCACTTTGCGTCTCTTTTGTTCCATTCATATGCATTCAAATGCATAAACGTCTGCATGGCATCTTAGGGCCAAGAATAGGGTTTGTTTTATATTTAAGTGTCTTCAATCCCGTCGACACGAAGATTTTTAACCTTCGCATCTCCGGATAGAAGAAACTTAAATAAGGGCAGCTATTGTACCCCAATTTTTGCCCCTAAGATCCCTTCATCATACCATATTGTTTCAATCACCACAAAATCACATTAGGGCTTTTGGTTCCTCTCCCTATCTTTAACCTTGCTCTTTGAGGAGTCACCAAGCACCTTGACTTGTTTTCTTTGGTGATCATGGATATTTTGCTTTGATTTTCTCTCTAAATTAACAAATACAATATTGGTTTGTCTCACTTGTTAATAATGTAGGTGAAGGCAATGAGGTTTAGCAAGTTGCATCATGGGTTCATGAGTTTATTTCCATGCCCTAGTCAAAAGCTTGAGAGATCCAAACCTCACTATTGAAGTTATTTTGAAGTTGTTATGGAAGTAGTTCTGGTGGCCATGAGTCCTCATCATCATCCTCAACAAATCCTATTCACAAAGGAATAATATTGGCACAAAAAGTTTGTTCAAACTTGACAAAGTTCCACCAAGCATTCTCTTGATCTAGAAGTTAGGGTTTTGGACTTCAGAGGGGCATATCTTGCTCATCTTTTTCTATTTTTGAGTGATTCCAAAAAAAATCTTCTATTCAAAGAGTTACCAACAAATCACTTCAAAAGTTTCAAGAATTTTTCATGTGGAAGAAACTTGGTGAACAAGAGAGATTACAAGTCATCCAGATGAATCCCCAATTTTTCATAATGTGATTTCAAATGATCATAACTTGGTCAATTTTTATCACCTTTAGCCCATTATTTTTTCATGATGATCCTAAGGATGTGTCCTTCATGCCTTATTTTATGTGCAAAGTAAAAAAATGGATGGAAGTTACCTTAAGAATGCAAGAGATTATAGGTCATTTCATGATTTTTGGCCAACTTCAACAAGTCATAACTTGCTCAATTTTTGGAGATTTTGAGTGGTTCAAATTGAAAAATGTCATTCAAGAGATCTACTTCATTCCATCTTTTTTGGTCAAGATCAAATTCTAAGTGGAAGGCCATATTTGGATGCAAGAGATTATAGGTCATTTTTAAAGAAGAGTTTGAAATTTTTCTAAGTATGGAAAGTCAACTATTTTTCTTCAACTTTGACTCCATGTAACTTTCAGCTCAAGCATCCATTTGATTCCATTCTTTTTCCATTTCAAAGCTTGTAACCTCATCTCTACAAAGCATCAAGAATTATGCCCTAAGGCCCCTTGAGGTGGAAATGCCATAGATTTGAATTTGGTAGTTCGAAACTGAATTTTGCACAAAGTCAGAATTTTGAAATCCATAATGTGACTTCTAAACACAAGATTTGTGCGTGTTTTTGATTTAAACTTAATTAGAAAACTTGCCATAAGTGATTAGCACCCCAAAATGCAAGGTTTGGCTGAGTTTTGATGGAAATGAAGTCACACTTCACTCGTGCTCGACCCTTACTCAATTTCCCTCCAAACTTCCTTGTTTCTTCAATTTTTCATTCCCATTGACTTCCCTATAACTAGAGGGTCATCCCCCATTCAATTTCCCAAGCTTAGAGAGCTAAGAACACCCTGCCAAAACTTCACACGAACCCACTTTTGTTGAATTCAGTTTTTGAAATTTAAGCTTCCTTTTCCAAAATTCTTTGCGTATTCATCATCCTTGAACTTCATACAAACTCTCCAGCACTTAAACCAATCAAAACGACCCATAATCCAAGCTACAGAAGTCCAGTTTCAGAGCTTCTTACTTGAACTTCGAAAAGGTAGAATTCTCCACCAATTGGATCCAAATCAAGCACTAATCTGTTCTACTCCTTTGTCTGATTCTAATGATGCTTACAATTTATAAATCCATTGAGAATTGAGAGAGAAATCTCAAATTGAAGGTGCTCGCTATTTTTCTGTGTTTTGATTCATATCTCTCTCCATACTTTACATAAATTTGGCGCGATGGTTGTGTTAGAATCGTCTTGAAGAGACGAGTTCAATGATGCTAGCCAGGGATCCTAATTTTTCCATTTGAAGGATCACGCAAAATCCCCATTGCATGGTGTCTGGAGGTTGAAGACGATGACATGTCTCGTCTCAGTCAATGATAGCGTGCCAAGCGTTTTAATTTCATTGGTTGCCATTTTTCTGATTACATGTGTGTTTCACTAAGGTCCATATCAAGCACTGTGCGTCTGGTCCATTGGATTAGCTTACTAACGCGTTTTGACTTTGATCTGATGGTCCACATCTTTTTGGTTTTATTTTATTTTCTGATTTTATATTTTATTTGATTAAATTTTCAAAAATTCATAACTCTTTTATTTTTTTCCAAAAATTATGAAAAATTCACGAAAAATACTTTGAATTATTTCTGATCTCATGAATATTTTTTTACATTTTTATTTTAACATTTGGTATTTTTTATATATTTTTTATTATTTGCTTTCTTTTAATTACTTAAAATATACTTTCTAACATTTTTTAATTCTGAAAAAATTCATAAACATTATTTTGCATATTTTTGACTTTCTGGAAATTTTATGAAATTTTATGTTGAGGTTTACTATTTTTGATCTATTTTATGTTTGTTTTAGCAATTTTAAATGGTTAAAAAATAGTTTATGACTTTTAAAAATTACTAAAAAATATATAAAAATATTTGGATCCATTTCTAATTTTTCTATGGTCTTATTTTTCATTTCTTGATTAATTTGAATATAATTGATATTTTCCTCATTATTTTCTAGTTTATTTTAACATTTTCCTTCCTTTAATATATATATTAAATATTATCTCATTTTGTGAATATTTTTTGGCTGTCTTGGGTTGATTTTTTGGTCATGGCTTTATTAACATCATTGGATCCATGGTGTTGAGTTTAACTCCACAAAAATGGATGAATGATTTTAATAAAAGTTTGATTAAATATCAATTCAAATGTTGTTTTCTTTTTTACCCTAATTCCTCTTCATCTCATCCCCTTCTCCTTGAACTAAATGTTGTTGGAGCATGATCTCTATATCATGTCTCAAAACAAATGGTACATAGATTGCTATTGACCGGCCTCAAAAGAGGTGCGACTTTTATATAAGTCCACTTACAATTGCTTAACATAGCGCTAAATTTGGTCTCGATTCAAATAAATGATCATTCATGACCCAAACTTATGATTGCAAGCCCAAGTATGTTAATTTGATCTCTTTGATCCAATAACCTTGAGATTCATTGTGTGGGGGCTTTGGTTCTACCAATCCTCTAATGGATCTACAACACCTTTGGTCAACGCGGATCACTTAAACATTGTTGATCATTAAATGGTACTTGTGAGAATTCCAAATGGATGATATGCTTGACAAAAAGCAAATGCAACTTGTTGTGTGGAGGCTTTGGTTCTACCAATCCTCTAATGAGTTCCAAATGCAAGTTTCAAGATGGTCATCCAACTAACCACTAATTATTGACTTGTTTTATTTTATGCTTTTATTCTTTTATGCTTTATGCACTATTTACTTTTAGCATTTACATTTCATGCTATTTTCATCTTTGCTCATTTGAGCATTTATTTTCTTGTCATTTTTACTTTGCTCACTTGAGCTTTTCTTTTTCTTTTTTCTAAGATACTTAATAACTAACTTAAACCCTAAAAAACTCTTAATGGTACTTGGACTATTTAGTTACTATCCTTGGCATTATGGAGCATGAGACTTTTTCTTGGACTTAGAATTAGAAACCTTGGCCTATCTTTGAGACCTTGTGATCTTATCTGATTATTTTGTCTGGAGCTCTTGAGGTTTACCTCAGGACATTGGGTTGCTTGTTTGTTTTTCTGTGCAGGTTTTGTGATTACATCCTTTGTCTGTAATCTGGAATTCACCCGTATACAGCCGTTACTCTGCCCAATTTTTGTGAAGACTTAATAGACATGAAAAGGTATAGTATCTTTGCTTGCTTGGTTTCAATCCAAAGAATGGAAATTCTATCTTGACTCATAATGTCAAGTTTTGGATTCTTGTTGGTTAGATGGTCCTTATCCTTAGCTTTTACCTTATGCTTTAGGATAGTCTCTTCTCCTCCTCCCATTTTCTTTAATTTCAAAAATATTCTCCCTCTTTTTTTTAAAACCCTTCTTGTTTCTAAACTTGAACCACTTTCATAATAAACTTGGACTTATGTCCATGCATTTTCAAAAATCATTTTTATAAATAAACTTCAATCGATTTAATAATACTTTGACACTTTTTTTGTGAGAAGACTAAAAGTCAACCAATCTCATTTCAAATCACTTTGCCACTTTGGATTTTACCTTTAAACTTTTCTTAGACGATTAGGCTCTTGTCAATCCTTGTAGTGATGCAAACAACTATACTTATACAATATGTAGTGAAGTGAGATTTTTTCCACTTGGGTGTTGAGTGAGGCATTGTTGATTTTAAAATCCAAGCCATATCCTTCACTTTGAGATGATGCAAATTCTCCTTTCTCATGATTGTGGGTAGTAAGTATGTTTTTCCACACGGACAATGACGATGACGTCTTATCTCATAAAATTAACCAACACACTTGTGTTTCAAATATTTAAAAGAGGAACTACGTGTACCCTGATCCCCTATTGCATGAAAGGTGGTACGTAGACATTAAAGGTTCGCAACCGCGGCGGGTGCAAAAATCATAAAAAAAATACTTCTTTTCTTACCTCCACCATCTATTTCTATACAACACATTTTCATAGCCAAAATATATAGATTTTACAAAGAGGTTCCTGCGGAGTACCGTAGATGTTTAAGGTGCTAATACCTTCCCTTTGCATAACCAACCCCCTTACCTTGAATCTTTCCCCCTTTTTTGGGTTATTCGCTCTTTTTCCATTTCTTTGGAAACAATAAAGCACGGGGGCGATTCTTATTTTGATTTGTATAAAGGCTAGTCAATCCAATGGCTTAGTCTTGAACATTTCTACCGCTACAGCCAAGAAAAAGAAGTTTTACTTTTAAATGCAATTATGCAAAAAATGGGAAGAAAACATCTAAGGGAGACTGACCTATCTCTAACCTAATGTTATCATACAATTAGGGATTCTATCTAAGTTAGCATGCCAAAGAAAGTCTAATAAACTATCCTATAGGGAACATGCACTGAGAGCGAAGTCGTGATCTCAATTTCTAAATTGAGTGACTCATCGATCAACAAGAAATAAAGGAAAGCGATAAAATCCTATAGGGGGAATACACTGAGAGCGAAGTCGCGATCTCAATTGCTAAATTGAGTGACTCATCGATCAACAAGAAAGGAAGCAAACACAAGCATAACACATAACAGAAATAAAGTGCGGAATGCCTGCTACAGGCCTTTAAACAGCGACTTCGAGCACACGCTCTTTATTTCCTACTTCTCATGATATCTAGAAAAGTGATAAATGCGGAAATATAACTTGAAAGCAATATAATACCAAACGAACAATGACGTCCACAAAAAGCGCAACCAAAGTAAAGAAGTCTGAGATACTTCGTACGAGCTGGCATCAACAAACAAACAGTCAAAGTTAGAATATTTGGAATAGGTGTTGAAACTTCGTGATGTGAAAATAAACCACAGCCAGAATCCAAAACACATATGCGTATCAAATAATGAACCTGCATAAGACTCAGCTCAACAAACAAAGGTGAATCTCAATTTTCAAGTTATCGAAAAATTCAGAAATAAATTTTCTAAAAAATCAAATGAGAAACCCAACAAATTTATCGATTTTTTTTTAGTTTGTTACCTAAAATGATGAAAGGCATCCCCAAGATCTATATTTTTTTATTGTTTTTATTATATGTGTTTTCCTATTATTTTTATTATAAAAGGAATTTAAGCTAAAACTAAACAAAATCTAAAAAGAAAAAAACATAGGAATTATAATGGATCAGGGGGTTTTTTGTTTAGCTAAGCTTTAGTTTAAAAACAGAGAATGGGCCTAACCAAATGAATAAAGCATTGAGTTTTTTTGTTGCATGAGGAAAGAGGCTTGTATAAAAAAATTTCCGGGCCCAATGAGATGCTCTGGTCCATGATCCCTTCAGCATATTTTCTATGTTTTCTATGATTATTTATTGTCAAAAATAAAAATAAATAAAATAAAGAAATTAAAAGGCGTGGAACAATGTCGTTTGGTTGTGACGCTCCCAATTCCAAAACCTACTAAATCCTCTCTCGTTCTCTCTTCAACAGAAATCAGCACTGCAACTTCACATCTCTCTGATCTAACTCCAGGCAGCTCAACCTTTCGTATCACCGATCCTACGCCTCCGCGTGACCTCTGTCTCTAACTCGTTCGTTCTCGTCAGTCACGTTTCGTGAAGATTTCATTGCAAGCGAACTTGAACACACCAAAACGCCAGAATATGTACGCCATTGAAACATGAAACGAATATGAAGAGAAACAGGAGGTTGAGGCTTACCTGATCGGAAATTCTCCGATGGATCTTGACTTCGGAGAAGCCGCAAGAAAGATACCTCAACACTTGTATTTTGGTAAGAACACTGAATATTCTTCTTCGTTTCTATATTGTTGTGATTTGAACTGTTGTTCTTGTTGCGTTCTTGTTATGCAGTTATTGTTGTTGTTGATTCAAAGAATGTGGAGACTAAGAAATAAACTCAGATTTAGAGGTTGCAGTTGGTCGATGAGTTGAGCTCGACGATGATGAAGGTGATGATGATGTTGCCGGTTGTTGAGTGAAGACGATGCAGAAGATTGATGATGAAGAATCAACTCAGAGAATTGAGAGTGAAAGCCAAGAAGATTCTGAGAATTTCTTGTAGAATCCCTCGTGAGTTCCCTCCTCTCCCCTCTATTATCCCTCTCTCTGTTTCTGCTGGAAGTTTTCTGTTATGAATGAATCGTCAAAAACCCTCCTCCTCTGGATCTGAGATGCCTTTTTCTCTTCTCCCTTTTTTTCTTTCTGTTATAATCTCTTGGAAGTTTGTTAGAGGGTGAGTTAGAGGATAGAAAGTTGGTTAGGAATCCGTTAGAAGTTTGTTACCAAGTTTGGAGCTGTTAGGGATTTCTGTTAAAGGTTGTTGGATTCTCTTTATTTTGTTTTGAATTTGCCGTGCTCTTTTCCAAACTTCCTCCCGCCCTTTTTATTATGCTGTTGACAATTAGTTGGGAATTCTGTTAGTTATGCTGAAATTTCTAAATCCCATTTCTGATTTTTATTCTCTTTTATCTGATCAGTCTGATTTTCTGAACTATGATGTCAATTAGTTTACTGCTCTGAACAAGACTACCCGTTTGTTGACGAAAATTTCCAGACTGATCCGAAATTGGTCATGTATGCAGGGCTATGCAAATCTGGGAAACAGGTTGTTAGAAAGCTGTTTTGGATCTCTAAAAAGCTTGTTATGGTTGTTAGCAAGGTTGGGCAAATTCTGCTAATCAATTAATTTAGGAATTCTGTTGAATTAGTTAAGGGTTGTTGTTTGAATGAGCTGGAAGATGTTGAACTAGCATGTTGCAGCTTGTGTTTGGATGAAATGTTTTTTACTTTCCTGCTTTAATAACTCTGTTATGATTTCATATTTCTTCTGTCTTTTTCCAACAAGTGCGGGGCTGTTCTAGACATGGTTCAATTGACTCATGGAGCTTGGGGAAAAACTTTTTGAAAGGAGCGAGAGAAAGTTAAAATCATGAAGATGAAATGAAGCAGCTTGAAGTTCAGAGTTAGGCTTAAAATAAAAAAAAATGGTGTAATTGTGATGTAATTTTATGGAACCTAGATGTTGTGTATACTGGACATTTAGCTTTATGATTCCTCAGAATTATATTTGCTTCTTCTTCTGTTAAAGATTTTACCAACCATGGTAGGAATTTCTCAATCAATTTCATAGGCATCATGCATAAGCTTTGGTACAGAAGTTCACATTGTCTTCTAAAGCTGGAATGCTTTCTTGCAAAGTGAACAATAAAAAACGACAATTAACAATAAACAAGTAGAGAACAACATCCTCATTCATTCCTAAGACCTTAACCACGTGGAAATTCTCCACACCCTTCTAATTGCTTTCCTCCCCTTACACTGTATCCATTCTCTCTTCTTTGCTTCCCTAAAAATCAGTTGTTTTTCTAGTAGCACCAGGCTCCAGTTCAAAACTAACTCTGGTGGTATATTTTGGTAACGGCATCTGCACTTTGATAGTGTTTGCTGTTATACTTGAGGCAAACTCGGCACTTAATTTAAGAAGTACTTCCGCCTTCAGGGACCCTGCCTCTTCAATCAAAGCATTGATACGGAAAGGAGGCTTAAATGCCTAGGTCATACGATAATCCATGAACGGAAATTCACCGTCCGGCGGTATCAGGGATAGAGTTCTGTTCGTATCAAAACTATCAAGACGAACAGATTCATGGAAATTCCAGTCAGATAATACCACTGCTCCTCCGGAGGAACTCCTATAACCAGAAACTGGTCCCTGGTCTCTTCAAATGGAAAAGGTCTCCGTTAAGAGCCAAGCGAATTTCAGGATTGCCAGTAAGATAACTTTTCATTTGTATGGTTCCATCAATCTCAGAAGTCAATATATATCTACTATAGCTAAAAGTAATGCTGATTTTCTCAATTATGTCTACAAAGATTTCCTCCCTCCTTCTACCCCCAGGCTCTGTTGCAATAACGTATTTTGTAACAGCTATTCCAGGCATTCTTTTTGTCCCCTGTGAAAAGATTACAGCAGGTCCAAGAGGTGACAGTCGAGCTGCATCAATTACAAGCGGCCCACTGAAAATAAAGGACTTTAACAACCATGTAGATGTTGTTTGCACATAACCGAAATTAATAACTTCATCAAGTAACTCGTACCCTAGGATAATTTTTTTCCGTAATGAGTCTTTATTGAGAATCCCAAGGTAATCTTTAATAACACGGGCAATTCTTTGTAAAAGGTCGAAGATAAAGGAAGGTGATATATTAACCCTTGTAGTTGCAACAGACAGTAAGCCAACAACTTTCACATGAAATTAATTTACACCATCTACATTAAAGACAGGTGGTGCCTCCTGCAGTTCTCCATCTTCCCAAAATTTCACTTTGTGGAAAAACATCTCTAAACTTCCCTTTGGGACCTCACCACGATAATCACGGAAAATGATGTCATCGCCACGCTGCGAAAGGACGGAGAACTGTGAGATCATGGCTCCGATTGAAGTTGCATGCACTTCCTACAGTTGTTGCTTTGGTGATAAGCGAGTGGAGATGAAGGAAGGAAAGTTTGATTTTGGTTATGACAACAAGAAAGAGACCCTAATGCCAAATCTCTTCGATCTTAGAACCATGGGACTAATGCTATGTGTGAGATGTACAAAGTATGATGAGGGATCTTAGGAGCAAAAATTGGGGCACAACACCACTTAGGTATTATGATTTGTTTAGTTGTTTTGTCTGTTTATCATGTTGTTGTATTGTCCTGAGTTTGTGGTGTTGTAATTTTTTGTGTCATTATGTGAAAGTTGTTGTAATCGAATGTTAAATTGAACACAAAATGTTAACCCTAACTTAAATTGAAATATATTGCGTACAAAAAATTAAACACTCCATAAAGTTTGCTATAAAAAAGTTAGGTTGCAGAGCTAGACCCAATATTCAGACAACTTTTCCGATTGTGTCCGGGAAGACGACATGTATTGTATAATCTTATCATTTTGTTGACCATATCCATTTCAGTTCTAATACGAGTGCTTTTATGGCGCCCCTTTTTCTTCTGTCGCATTTGTTCATTATGCCAAACAATGTCCCCTTGATAAGCAGGCCAAGAATCCTCCTTTGCCAACACGGAGAAGGTATTGGTGTACACACTTAAAACACTCTTTACTATATACATGGGGGATATATGTTGTATTGGGTCCAAGAGAACATGCGAACATGCCGCTATGACATGAGAGCAAGGCATGCGAGATGCTTGAAACTTTCCGCAATCACACCAATCTCTATCTAGTTCAACTCGATAATATCCCCTTGGCCTCCCCTCATTATGATCCATTGTCTCTTGTACACTGAACCAACCTTTAATACGGTCAAACACGGTGACACAATGGGTGTTTGCTTTCGCAGCCTCCTCGTTAAATGTTTTCATTGTGCATTCACTGAACAACTGCCCTGATTGTAACATTGCCCTCCATTTTGAACTTCTTGTGTCAAACAATGACCCCATCCTGAAATATGTTTCTCTAACCAAAGCAGTAATTGGTAGGTTTCAGATGCCTTTGAATACAGAGTTCAATGATTCCACTAAATTTTTTGTCATGTAGCCCCATCGTTGACCATTATCAAATTCCCGAGTCTACTTCTCCACTGGAATGTTATCGATCCACCTTGATGCTTCTGAGTTTGCCAACCAAATTTCTTCGCGATAATGTCGGAATGATGGTTCTGTTAAGGCATGCCCTACATTAATAACTTTCTTTCGAAGTGTCTTGTCTTTGATATGGAGCATGAAGTTTTGTGTGATATAGCTAATGTAATAGACACGTGTTGAAGGGGGGTCCTGCCAACCGTTATCAGGGTTATTGTATGCACTCACAAACGATGGATGTTTATCTAAAGTCAAACAATGGTTGGGTTGAGGAGCAATGTGTAATCGGAAATTCTTCAGAAAGAAATCCCATGCACCACCTGTCTCACCTTCAACTAGAGCGAAGGCAATCAGAAAAACATTATTGTTCCCATCTTGTGACACTGCCATGAGTAATGTTCCTTTATACTTCCCGTATAACCAAGTCCCATCAATCTGTATAATAGTTTTGCAAAATGCAAAACCCTTTATGCATGGTTCAAACAACCAGAACAATCGATGAAATATTCCATTTCCACTAACACGAGTTCTGTCTGGGGTAAATGCTGGGAGTGTCTCCAAAATTATAACAGTTCCCAGAGCATAATATTTGAGTGCCACCAAAAATCTTGGAAGTTCTTTGTACGATTCCTCCCAATTACCGTACACAAGTTCAACTGCCTTAGTCCTCCCGATCCATACCTTCCTGTAAGAGGGAGTATAATTGAATCCTATAGTGATATGAGAAATAATTGTACTCACCTTTAATGATGGATCCTTTCTAATAAGAGGAAAGATTTCTTGACATATTAGTTGAGAACTAAGTTCCCGATGATCCTGCACCGGAACGGTGGTGATGCAAGTGTGTAGTGGATCAATGGAACCTATTTCCCATGAATCGTTTTTCTTCCTGTAAGATGAAGTTAACCTAAAAGGTCAAATTGGTTTTTGACGACATAAAATAACATACCTCCCTGAATTATTTTTATCTACAGTGAAGTCAGTTAAAATTTCCATGTGGTATTTTTTGATAGCTCTAAGACACTCTTCTTTTGTTCAAAATCTGTCTCCAACTTTCAAGGCCCCTTCAGTCTGGATATAAGGATTGTGAGAGATATCTGAGGCTGGTTCATCTTCCCCCAAGTTCAAGTTCGTCATGTGAAACAGAGGGTCATACGCATGAATCGTAGGTACAGGTTCATGCTCTTGATCTGTAGCGTCATCATTGACCATAAAATCAATCATTGCCTTATCATCTTATTCTTCTTGGTCAATAACATTGGCTTCGGGATGGTTGTCCTTGTCAGATTCACCCTCTTCTTCAAAGTCTTGAGAAGGATCTACCACCTGAGATTGATCTGGTTACTGTAATAAAACATACAACTCAATCTCATTGAACCCGGATTATTCATGAGTTCGAAACATGTTTCGAACATCATCATCGTCGCACACCTTTAGTTGATAAAATCTGACTTGGTTGTTGTCAAATAGAAATGGGGACTTGTAAAGAATTTGGTAAATTGGACTACACTGCAATTTGGCTTCTAATTTATCTTTGAAGCGTGTAAAACTTGATTTCTTGTTTATCCGAAAGCGGATAAAATTGGTATTACAGAAATTAAAACCTCAGCTATCGCAGTTGGACGTCTCACCGTTAATATGGGAAACAATAATATAATTTTGTGAATGATCCATGTTGTTGAGGAATGTTTTTTTGTGAGTTATGGATGTATACTAGTAATGCACCATACACAGACGATTAAATAGACTGATGAAAGTATGGATGTACTCTATATTTTGCATGCATCCGCCACCTAGGGTGGCTTGTCCTATTCTTTTTGCATGCATGCACCACCTAGGGTGGCTTGTCATTGAACAACAAAATTGTATGCATGTCATCTAATCCCTGCCATGCTGCAAGTTTGCATGCATGCAAAAAGCAACAAGCCATGTTGAATGGCGCCTATGTGTATCAAAGAGAGCATGCGCCACCTAGTGTGGCGCCTATGTGTATTAAACAAGAGGATGCGCCAGCTAGGGTGGCGCCTATGTGTATATCTTGCATGCAAAGTATTCTCACATGAATGCATAGTGTTCTTCAAGATTTTCCTATAAATACATGTAACATTCACCCTATATGTTTATCACAATCATAACTCACACACTATTTCTTTCTTTAAACATCAACAACAACACAAGAGTAATCAATAAAATATGTCTCTCTTGACATGGATGATCAACATAGAGGAACTCTCAATAACATTGAAACCTTTGTAAGTGTATTTTCCTCAATACCTATTTTTTGTCGACAAACTTTATTTCCGTAATTCTTATGATTGTTATACGTAAATCTTGTATTTCTTATACGTAATTCATGTTTTAATAGGATGTTAAAAGATTTTGTTGCCGTGTCCATGAGTATGTCCCTTACGACGTTCAAATTGAATGGTACTTACGACATGCCGGTTTTGGCCCGTTACTCAACATAGTCAATTACCATGTTGACTATAAAATTATTCTCGTATTAGTGGAGAGATGGAGACCCGAAACTTACACCTTTCATCTTCCATGTGGTGAATGTACAATCACACTAGAGAACGTGTACATGTTATTCAGTCTACCGATCGATGGTAAGGCTGTCAATGGTCGAGTAAACCAAGACAATGCCATATGCGAGGAACTTTTGGGAGTCTCTTTATTTGAACAAGGGTTTAGATGCCAAGGTATTAATCTCCGTCTTCTTAGAGAATATCATAGTAGTCTCGTAATAAACGAAAACTCTACGGAGCAAGAAAAAATTGTGAAAGCTCGGCGTTACATAATGATATTATTTGGCCATTTTTTATTTCCTGAAACAACGGGTAATACTGTTAATATCATGTATTTACCCTTGTTAAGACAATTTGATAAAATAAACACATATAGTTAGGGTTCTGCTATTTCGGCCCATCTGTATAGTTCGTTGTGTGAAAATGCATCGAACGGTAGCTGTTCTTTCTATTCCTGCGCCTTTTTGCTCCAGACATGGTGCTGGTCGAGAATGCCAACACTCGCCCCCTGCAACACAAGGCCATTCGTCTTCTCCTTTGCTACAAAGTAAGATTACAAAACCATAAATTTTACATACTATATACTGTAACCAACATGTATTAATTTATTATCCATTTTTTCTATGTAGGTGGTCTGTTCCTGGGATGAATTACAACAAATTCCCTAGAAACACAATAGTAGTATACTGAAATCTTATTGATCATGTTGGACCCGGAGAGGTATTAAACTTGCATATTTTATACAATGCATTCAATAGGTTAATTAAGTTTAATATTTTATATAACTTTTTTTCCTCTACAATTTTTATAGAGGCCATATAAGGATCTCGACCATGAGATTAACCCACCTAATGTTGAAGTCTGGACTGCAAAAACAACGCTCATCAGGTTCACTACTGTGGAGATGCACCACAGTGATCGTGTGAAGCTACAGTTCAGCATGCAACAAGGTATCCCCGATCCCCCAACATGTTTGGGACAATAACATCTACTCAGAGTTGACGACAATGGGGATTTAACGATTTGAGAGACTTCGCTAAAAATCAATGTCGTCAATGGAGGCATAAACGTGAATTATCCTAAGGGAGCCGATCTTGCAAGATGACTTAAAATCGACGCTCCAATATTTGAGATGGTACACATCGGTTTCACAAATTTGTTTTTGTCTCAAGAGACATATTTGATCGACCCACACCAAAGAGCTGCAACATACGCCCAACAACAACCCCAATAACCAACCCCTCAACAATACTAAACCCAACAACCAACCCCTCAACAGTACCAAACTCAACCACAATGTGAACCCACTCAAACCCAATAACCATACACCACCTCATTCAACCAAACCCGTCATCAATTTATGCCACACACACAAACACAATACCAAGAGCATGACCCGACCCACCACCAACAATATGCACCATCCTCATCCTACCATAACACCCAAGACACATATGATACATCTCCTTCCTACCATACCATCCAACCTACATACAGTCAAACATCACACCATCGAAGTACCCAACCATCATACGGATTTTATACACCACATGAACCGTTGCTTCGTTTCCACCACGATTCAACACATATCCCAACCATCAAGACCAAACTTCAACAACATGGACACCAATCTCTTTGGAAGCACAACACAATGGGGCGAAATGATCGATGAGATGTATGATCCTGATGTACCAGGACCATCACATCAAGCACCTCATAATCAAGCGAGTCAGAATTACCCCAAACACCTCAGGAAAATCAACAGAGAGAAGTGAGACAAGGGGTAAGGCAAAGGCGAGGCCGTTTATGTCATACTAAGACCCGCTTAGGTTGAGGGAACTTCTAAAAAAAATATATCTATGCGTTGTGTAATATAAAATATTAATATAAAATATTTTTAATTACTTTTATTTTATTTTAAAAAATTAATAAATATCACTGTCAAGTCAAAGAAGATGACACCTCCTCTCTAAAAATAGATACATGCGCCACACTGCATGACTTTACATAGGAGGACAAACCATGCAGTGTGACGCCTCCTCTTTAAAATGCATGCATGCGCCATACAGAATGTCTACTCCTCTGTGTAACGATTTTTTTTATTTGAAAAGTAGTCAATTTAATAAATTTTTTGAAAACTTAGTTATTTAAAATTTTTTTATAAAAAAAATAGTTATTTTTGTTTTTATCCCATTCTATTATTAATATTAATTTGGTTATTATAAAGTTTTTGAGTTGAAGTAATTGAATAAAATGGTCCACATGTGGCCCAATGAACATCTACAATAAAGATATGAGACCTGTCACATGGAACCTTTTACATCCTTCATGTGGCCCCTTCCTTTCTTGCCTTGCATTTCTTATTATTTCATTACAACATCCACATCTAAAATCTAATCTAATCATCTAATCATACATTCATACCGATTCAATGTTGTTATTAAGTTTCTAATCATACTACCGACTCAATAATATTTTTGTTTTTTCTTAAGTGTTGAAATTTAAGTCTATTTAAATTTAAATTTATAAAAAAATTAAAAACTTCTTAAAATTATATAGTATTTAATATATTTAAATAATTTATTTTATTAAACTAAATGAACATGAATATCACATAAGTATGAATTTGAATCCAAGATATTCTACTTATTAATTTTTAATAATTATTAAATTATTTAAAAAATATTTGAATGCAATTTTTGTAAAAATCAGTTGAATAGAAATATATTTTAAATTACACATATGTGTATATAAATTAATGTTTTTTATTAATATATTGTTCTATTAGTCAATTATTTTTTGATTATTAATTTTTCGATAAAAAGTTATTCAAAATGCATCGCAAATGCTCATGCTCATACTTAACAAACTAAAGTATATTTTGTAATACACTTGTTTATCTTAATCCTCTAAATTATTACAATTAAATAAATACTCCTATTTACATTAGATTATTTTTAAATGGGCAAAAAGAGCTACTATATATTAAGTACTTTGCATTTGCTTTGGAATTAATAGTCATAAATTCACAATTTAAAGATAATAAATGAAATATTGTGATTTAAATTCGCCTCCTAAAATTTATGCCCCTACATAATTACAAACACTGACTTAGACTGCAAATTCAAATTTCTACATATTAATTTTCTTGGCACTTTAAAATTGAATCTATAAATAACATTTTAATACATTTTAATTAAGATATTTAATTTTAGTACAGAGTCTTAGATTTTTTCCCTCTTTAGTCAGTCATGCTGATTTTTATTTTATAAAATTCTTTTTAAATTTTCAAATGCAATAATATGACCTGTAAAGTTAAAACTCCTTCAAGCATGGCCCTCACCAAAGAAAAAAGAGGTACTTATTACACACAAAAGTTAAATCAGCTTTTAAGAAACACAAAATGCAGTTGTGATCTACAATTATTCCAACCCTGAAATTACTTTACACTTCACTTCATCAATTAATATTATAATTATTTAATATTTCTTAGGATTTTCCTCAAGTACCACAACAAGACAAACAGTGGTGTTACTGTAGAAAAGGTGAAGTGGAAATTATTGAAATAAAGAAGAAAATAAAATAGGGTATTTATTTTCTTATTCTCTCAGTCCTAAATCCACATGCATATGTTTTTCTTTACTCATCATTTGCTGCAAAATTATTGTATAGTCCTCTTTTTGTCTCATTGTGAAGTATTCTTTCTTCAATCTTGATCAGTTCAGTTAGATCTCTAGAAAAAATGATAATTCATCTTTCCAACTCTTTTGGGTTGTAGATAAGTGAGTTTTGTTCAAGATAAGGTAAATACTTTTTTCATTAATTTGTTTTTGGTATGAATTTTAATTTTGGTTTATTTTTTTATTTTTTTTACTATAATTGTTTCTTGCAAATCTGTCTTGTTGTTCTAGGGTTGGATCATATAAATACCTAAATTTATGATTGTGAAAATTTTAGTGTTGTTTTTTTGTTTGTTAAGTGTTTGTGAAATTGTTTGAATGAGTGTAAAAATGTTGTTTTGTTGTTTGATTAGATGGGTGAGACAACTGCTTCAAATTCTGCTTTGCAAGTGTCTGTTTCTTTTGGTAGATTTGAGAATGATTCTTTGTCTTGGGAGAGATGGTCTTCTTTCTCTCCTAATAAGTACTTGGAGGAAGTTGAGAAGTGTGCAACACCTGGATCAGTAGCACAGAAGAAAGCTTACTTTGAAGCTCATTACAAGAAGATTGCGGCTCGGAAAGCTGAATTGTTGGCTCAAGAGAAGGAAGTTCAGAAAGATTCTTTCAGATCAGAAGATCAAAATGGTATAGATCTAAGTAGTAACGGCAACGTTAATGCTTGTGAGACTGATTCGGAATTCAGTATATCTAAAACTCAAGGTACTACTAAGGAATGCGTTACTCAAGAAATCGAAATCAGCTCGGTTGGTGAAACCAGCCAGAGTCGAGTGGATGATTTGAAGGGGGAAGTTGCGGTTAATAGAGATTATCAAAGTTCACTCGTTGAGGTGGTAGAGAACAAAGAGGAAGAAAATGGATCACATGGTTCCTACAAGATAGATGAGCCTAAAGAAGATGTGTGTGTAAAACTAGAAGAAAGTCTCGACGTTGAAGCGGAAGAAGTGAAGGAAATTTCACATGTTGTGTACAAGGAAACAGAAAAGGCTACACAAGTCGAAGAGAAAGTTGTGAAATTGGATCATCCTAATGAATCTAAGGTTTGATTTGATTCATATTTAGCGAAATCGTAATGTTAAATTTCTTAAAGGTTGAGTGTTTAATTACTGTCTATTTTGGTTAGGTTATCTCTGTGAATAGGGAAAATAATGTAGCCAAAACAAAGAAGAAACCGGTGCAACCAAAATCTAAGGCATCTCAAATTTCGACACCGAGAAGTTCAAAGTTGATATCAAATCCAACTAAAACATCGACGTCTGCTTCTTCAACTAAAAAAGGAAATTCGCCATCTTTACCCAAGAGACAAATTACTTCAAGTGTGGAGAACAAAAAAGCTGCTAACCTATCTTTGCACATGTCTATGAGCTTAGGTCCAAGTAATTCCGATCCAGCTCCTCATACCGCTATGAGGAAATCTCTCAACATGGAGAGCATGGGGGATAAGGACATAGTCAAACCAGTTCCTCATACCACTATGAGGAAATCTCTCATCATGGAGAGCATGGGGGATAAAGACATAGTCAAACGAGCATTTAAGACATTCCAGAATGGTTTCAACCAGCTGAAAGCTTCCAGTGAAGTAGACAGGTCTTCGGTAAAAAAACAGGTAATTAGAAAATATTTATGGACAACTGTAGTTCATTGTTAATAGATGGTGTTATTGGCAATATTTATCTGTAGGAAAACAACATTGATTTGAAAATGGTTTTTTTACGTATAACGTGAACAGGTTCCTTCAAGGGGGACTGCGTCAAAGGTTTCAACATCTACAGCTTTGCGTAACAAAAATGGACAGTAAGTTTTTGAATCTTCACTTTTATTGACTTATATGCACATTAATTTAATTGATGCATTTTGCATAACCGTTTTTTTGCATACGAATTTCATACTATTTATGCATCTCACCAACACAGTGAATAAGGTTTTTTTATCCGACAAAGATCTATTTGGATGAAAGTATATGGAATTAAATTTTATGCATGATGACTCTCTTGGTAATTATTTTTGAATAGGCCAACTACGGTTGAGAGGATGGACAAAAGAAGTGGAAACGCTGTACGGACTATGGGCCCAAAAAGTGACACCAAATCAGAGAAAGGGAAAGAGGTAGGACTACCTCTTGATGTTAAAAATTGAAATTACCCCTTATTTGTAGTTTTTGTCGGACTAACTGATGTTTTTTCTTTCATGCTAATTAGTCCTCGAGAAAAATAGAGGAAAAACCTAATACAAATGCGGTACAAAGAACGCGTCTCCAAACAAAATTGAAGGTACTCTTCCTCATTCCAGTGTTTCTCTCAAAATGACTGACATTTCCTATATTCCTTCGTTGGCTTCACTTAAGTGTGCTTGCTTATATTTAGTGCATTAGAGATGATAGTTTAAAAGGTAACTAAGGAGATGATACTTGTCGTGTGTTTGGGTGAGCATTTAATACAATGTGATTTGCTCGTAATTAATTTTTGAAATTTGATTTAGTTAAAGTTGAGTTTAAATTGAAGTCATTTATGTTTGAGTGTTTCTAATCTAGAAGCAAATTTGATATAAAATATCGTGTAATGTTTGAATTCAATTTAGGGAGAGACAAAAGTGACTGTTGAAGTGTAGTATTGATTTTAAGTTGAAGTTGAGATTTGGAGTTTTTGCCTATAGAATTGATTTTTGGCCCTATGACTATGTTTAAAGTCACGATGGACTAATCACTGTTACTACTCAAGGCATACTCATTGGTTTTATAAAGCTTGAACTTGGAGCTTCTCGCTCAACGGTCACGCCGATCTGCTAAATTGTCACACTTGTTCAGCTCACTTTTTACTAAATTATTTTACATAATCAATTCATTCAAAGTTAATTTTTTTCCACTAAGAGCCAATTATACAAACTAAACACAAAAGCTACTTTTATCATTTCTGGTCAAATTGAGCTTTGGATGCAAAATCAATTTTACTCAGTGACTGAACTTTCGTCCTATACAAAAATCACATTTGATAATAGAGACAATAAATTCCGATAATTTCCACTGTGAAACTAAACATGCATGTACTTTATATTAGGGCCGATGATCTGGGGTATGAATGGACATTTCTATTTTCATAGACTAACATGTCTGAATACAGGAGGAAAAAGAAGCAGAAATGAAAAAGCTAAAACATGATTTCAAGGCCACATCCCTATCAACTTTTAATCGTGGTCAAAAAGCATCAAAAAGTCGCACATAAAAGGTATGTTCTATACCTCTGAACTGATATCTATCATATTCATATCTGAACTGAAAAGTTATGTGTTGCTTAATTCTAAAAAGCAATCTGAAGCATAACTTTTGGTAACAGCTGAATGATTGCAATCACGAGACACGTGAAAATGACTAAAATTTGAAACTTGACTTTTAATTGAAGTTGGCTTAAATTAAACCTTGAGTTGGTAATTGTAATCAAGTTAGGGAAATCTATGGGACCTGGCTGTCTTGTTTTGCTTTTAAAATTAACATGTTTTCTGCCAAATGAGCATATGGGTTGGTGGTGGTCCATACAACTAGATTATGATGAAAGTTCTTTTTTACAGTCAAACAAGATTTCTAGGATTGTGGTACTCTAAAAATTCGGGAATAGATCTGCTCGTATATAAAAAATCATAGGATCACGAGAGATGTAATATCTCACCATTCAAATTCGGGAGAGGTGGACCCGCCCTTTTTTTATATCTTTTCTGAATGGTGAGAGATTACACTTCCTCATCTTCACATAAGAGGATCCATTCCCTAAACAATGCCATGAGCCTCTACTGTTTCTCATTAAACCATCTAAATAATTTCCTAAGAAATGCTATTGGAACACACTTTTATTAAGATTCACATAGAAAACAAGGCCCATATAAATTTCACTCAATAAGAAAACATATACCATCTTTAAAAGCATATGTTGAATGTGGTTTGGAATATGCGGCGACATGTTTGCCAATTTTGTACAAATTTGATTTTGAATCAAAACCATGATTTTATTATTCAAATGCAAAAGTTACAAAATATTTCTTTTTTCGGGAAAGGAAAATCATGTTTGATAGTCTCAAAATCACCCTCATTCATACTCCCTCTGGTCACTAAATAAGCAAATGTCACTAAATAAGCAAATATTTCATTTTTCAGATTCATTGAATAACGTATTTGACCTTAAATGACCAGATACATCAGTTATTCAATGAATTTGAAAAATGAATATTTGTTTATAATAGTAGCCTGAGTATTTTGTTCGATTGAGTTCTGAGGCTTGATTGTATATGCCTGCAGCTGATAGTGTCCTGTTTTCATGACTACTCATGCAGGGTGATGCGAAAACTGAGAACTGTCGGTAGCTGCACAAATGGTGAAGGTAAAGAGGGGAGTAAAGAAATAGAAACTAAATACGTCAGTGTGTATGGTAGTATGTGTTCAGGGAAAATGTCAATGGAGACAATTCAACACTATGATATTCTAGTTTAGTAAGCAATAGTGGAGCAATGTTCTTCTAGTTAAATAGGAGCTTAATTATGAACATGGTGAGGAGTAGGAGGAAGGAGTATGCATCATTTATTGATGACATGTTTTCCTCTTCGCGTGCCTTCTATGAAATTCGAACTAGAAATGTTATTGTATGATATCCGTAATAATGTCGAAAATGCATATATTTTCTTGCAATTGGCTGCATCATTTTTCTGTCTATATGGGGACTGATATGCTTCTAACGTGTTGTAGACCACATCTCTCTTAAAAAGCTAAAACAATGCATGCTGTTGTTAAATAGTTGATATAGCATAACAAAATTATAAGCGATATGCCATTTAGTGCAAAATGTTATCAAACTGCTAATGTTATAGCAGTCCTATAACACTATAGTGTAGTGGAATTTGAGCAAATTTTTCGTTATCATTGATTACAACACATGGTTTTCTGATTGAGTATATGGAATGAAAGTTCAACGAAAGAAAAATTGTTTCTAAAAGTTGGAGAACATAGCATCCGTTAAGGTATAAAGTTTAAATATCTTGAAGACGATGTAAACCATCGAATTTAAAATGAGTGAAGGGCGTTAGGGTTTTATGTGACGCAAATGTACCGTTTTAGTTGAAGAAATTTTTTTATCGGATTGTAGTAAGACATGCGGTGTTGTACGAGATAGAATGTTGTGCGGTTTATAATAAATACGAAAATAAAGTAAGTGTAGCTGAGATGAGAATGTTGTGTTGGGAGAGTCGTAAGACTAGATATAATATAGTTAGAAATGAAAATATCATAGAAGTGTTGGAGTAACCTCTATAGTAGGGAAGATGATGAAAAATAGACTTAGTTGGTTTTAACATGATGAAAAATAGACTTAGGTGGTTTAGACATGTAGAGAAAAGACTTGTAGATTTCTGTGGTAAGAAGAGTATATCAGATGTAGAGAAATCAAACAACTAGAGGAAGATGAAGACCTAAAAAAGACTTTAAGAGAAGCTATTAAGAAAGATCTTAAGATTAATGATTTGCATAAAAATATAGTTATGAATCAAACATTATGGCAAAAATTAATCCATATAACCGATTCTACTTAGTGAGATAAAATTTGGTTCTTGTTGTTTGATTGACAACACCGGCAATGTATTATAAACCATGTTTCATTGTACTCACCCATCTTTGAAACCAAAACATATTTTGTGTAGTTAAGTGGATGTAAGGTTGGAGAATTGTTCTTCTAAGCAAAAATGTATTACTATAGCTACTAAAAAAAAATATAATATAAATGGTGGGATCTCTTGAAAGGAAGATAAGAATTTAAACATAATCCTTGCATTGGAATGCCCCAAATACTATAGAAAGCAAGAAGATATGGACAAAGTTCTGGTTCTTGCCAAAAGAATCCAACATGTATATACACTAGACTTCAAAAATGCTAATGAGCAATAGTTCTCTATACATGTAACACATACATTTAGACGTTGAAATGTGGAAAAATGATGATATCACAAGGAAAAGGACATATTAGCTTAGTTTTCCAGACACAAATTGGCCCTGTCATGGCAGAATTTCAGTTCCTTTGTCTAAATGTTCTCATAAGAAAAAGTTGAATTTAGTTAGGCCAATTCTAGAATTCTCTGACCTGCTATGTTTCAGCAGGTAACATCAAAGAGTCCTTTGTGCTAGTGCCTCTGCCGACTTCAACCTTTAACTTGTCATACAAGGTTTTAAGTTGCGGCCGCTGACACGTTACAGTTCTCGATGTTGTGGAAAATTGCAGTCAAACATGACTAATACAGCAGCATCCATCGCAATTGCATTGATGTCGCAAGAAACACGGAAAATCTCGATGTCATGGACAAATTGCTCGTAGATTTTTCTTTAGAACTTTGCCTTAGATGTCTTCTTTTTCTGCATGTTACGCGCAATCTCGATACACGCTTGATCAACCATTCCGAGAAAATCCTTAACTATGACAAATAGATAAAGAGCCTGTTCTCCTGCACTGTCTTTTGAAGCCCCTCCTTGATAATAATCTGTTGTTCTCTTAACAAGCTGCATTATCCTTGTTTGTTCTTCCCTCACCAATTGCAAATCCTTCTCAGAATTTTCAAGAAAATGGTTCATCTCTCTCACAAACTTCCCTCCTTTATCATTTCCACACTGCGAAACAAGTTGTCGAATTTCAACTATCTTCGCAGAGAGTGTTGAAATAGAACCAACAAAACTATTGTAATCTGTTAAAGCAATTTTCTTTGCATTGGAAAACTCGGCACTGACCCCTCCTACAATTGGTAATCCTAGTTTTATATATTCCATTAGTTTTTGTTCATTCGAGGTAGCGGAATTCTTAGAGTCCCCGATGCTGCTGCTGCTCCTGCTCCTGCTGAAACTACGAGTCAAACTATGACTGCGGTTAAGAACCGCGCGTTTCCCTTCGGAACGAACCACTTCTTCGACCACAAAGTGTAGCAATGTGGTTTTTCCATCAACACTCTTCACATCAGAGAGTTTCCTTAAAGAAACCAAGTTGAAAGCTTGAGCATTACCTCGATTAGTACCAGCATTCATGCGGTTTCCGGCCTTAAGAACTGCTTCAAGGAGTTTCACAAAAACTCCTTGGTTTCGAAGCTCCTTACACGCCATCTCAAGTGTCTGTAGAATCTCCTTGATTTCTTTGATCTCCGAGTCATAATTCAACCTGAATAAAATCGCATTCAAGCGCTTAAATGCCGAAGGAACAGCTTTGAGGATGTGGTACAAGAAAGATTCAGCTGCTGCAAGTTTTGTTGTGTCTCCTTCGTATTCGAGTATGTGAGATTGTTCTTCTTCTGTTGGAGCGATTC
This sequence comes from Vicia faba, assembly GCA_948472305.1. Lineage (NCBI taxonomy): Eukaryota > Viridiplantae > Streptophyta > Magnoliopsida > Fabales > Fabaceae > Vicia > Vicia faba. Next base: position 757,638,907 of record OX451736.1, on the reverse strand, counting down.
TTGAAAGCTTTTCAATTGTATCTGCATTAAGGCCTCGGCCATCAACGAGTGCATCAATGATTTCTTTTCGCGAGACTGCAAGAGATTTCAAAACTATAGCAGTGTTTTGTGATTTTCTAGGGTCAAGAATGAAAGCATTTGTTGATGTATCCTTGCTTGGACTTGTTGATTCTTTTCCTTTTGAAGTGTTACCGTTTGGTTTGGCCGCAACATACCCGAATAGAGCTTCCATAAGACCATCATCAACCCTGAAAATATTTGAAAAAAATCATCGATGAACATTCTTTTTGTCTTAGCCCTCCGGTTCTCAGGCCATGACCTGATGATCCGGAGTTCGGCCAAAAGATAAATAAAGTCCGACCAATGAATCAGATGATCAAAATTTAGTTTTGTTATTTTAAGAAAATATAGAATATTAGGATTACCTGAATGAACCGCCGTCGATTTTGTCCCACACCATAGAATGATCAAGATTAGTATTCACCTTATCCCAATGCAATGGTTTTAGTTTCACTTCACTTGAAGAACTCCCTTGTTTATTGTTGGTAGATTTTGTTTCAAGAGGGGTAGGTGGTGGTTTTGATGATGACTTCAACTTCAATCCACTTGTCTTCGGTGGTGGCGGTGGCGGTGGAGTAGAAATCTTTCTAGTTGACAGCGGAGGAGGAGGAGGCGGAGGCGGTGTTGCAAGACTCTTTCTATCTAGAATCAGTGGAGGAGGAGGAGGCGGTGGCGGTGGCGCTGAGCTTTTTCTATCAGGTACTATTGACGAAGGAGGAGGTGGCGGTGGAGGAGGTGGTTCTTGACTCTTTATATCATCAGAAACCATTGATGGTGCATGATTAGTCACATTTGGAATTGATGAGAACAAAGTAGAGAGCTTTCTTGGCGACGAAGGAAGAAGGTTTAGTGAAAATGGTTGAGTAGAAACATCAATAGCAGGAGGAGGAGCAGGAGGTGTAATCTTCATAATTGTATATGATGATTCTTGTGGAAAAATATTCATATGTGAGGTTGAAGATTTTCCTCTAAGCAAATGAATTTCTTGATTATTCTTCCCTTGATCACCTTCATCATAATCTCTTTTTCTAGGACTATTCAAAAACACACCCTTTTTCATATCCTTATCAAAGTTTTGATCTTGAAGTTTTCTCCAATAAACAACATCTAAACCATCTTCATCAACAATAAGTCCTTTTATGTTACCTTCCATTTTCTCAAACACATTCAAATGGGGCACAACATTTCTATGAACTAAAGAAGAATCATTGTTGTTGTTATTGTTCTTCACCCTCACATTTTTTTTCTTTGCTCTAAAGCATTTGAGAACAAAGAAGAAAACTAGAGCAGAAAGAACTAAAGTTCCTGCTGCAGTTGCAGCTACGGCAGTTACTATCTTATTGTTTGATGAAGAATTTGTTGTGGATGATGATGTTGTTGAAGATGTTGGTGCTTGTGATGATGGTGGTGTGAATTGTTGTGGAATTTGAATTGGATAAAAAGTTTCAATGTTTTGATTTTGAGGTGAATTGGGTTGGCAATAGTGAGTTTGTATTAGAAAAATTTGTAAAATAAGAACATGGCTTAGAAGATGAAACATCATGTTTAAAACCATGAATGAAGAGGAACAAAGATTATTATGAGAATTACAATGAGGTTTTTAAACAAGAGTATGCTTGTGTTTTTTTTTTTCTTTGATGATTATTACATGTTTTGTCATCTTCTTTTTCTTGTGCTATTGGTTTTGGTAGTTGAAAGTTTCCATAAAAGCAAGCAATTATATTAATATTTGTGCCACATTTCTAAAATATTTCTAGAAATGTACTTTAAGATGACATATTCGATATTTAAATTATGTTGGAGGTAAATGAAAATTTTGCTTTAAGTGTTGTGTTATAGGTTATATGTTAATGACTAATATGACCCTTATATTTAAATCTATTGAAGTGAGTAGTTTAGGGGTGAGATAGTAATTTGATACCAAGTTTTCTTGAGTTGAAATTCGATAGTGGATTTATAAATGCAAAATAGTTGAAATTTGAAAATGACTCGAGTGTTTATACTATGTCAAACATGTTTAGGTACACGTTTGAAGTGGTTGTGGTACTATAATAATTGTTTCAATGATCTTTTCAATGCTATAAAAGCTATCCAAATTTTGACTTAGCTTTGGTTTTCAAAATCTTAATTATGAAATATTAGCAACCTTTATTAAAATATTTATTTTGAGGGCTTAAAATAAGAAGAATGAAAGATACTCTAACAATAATATTTTTTAAAAAAACTTTATGTATTTTTTGGTTTAATAACCTAATAGCCGAAATTTTATGTGAATTGAATCATGCACAATTAATAATTGAAATGCTTTAATAAGACAAATATTATGTATTTAATGTAAAAGAAAATGAAAGGTTTACTTTAAAAAATATACTTGAAATTTTTTAAGAATGCTTTTAAGACACAAATTAGGTAATTAAGATTTTCGGTGATTTAATGGTTTTGTTAGGGTCAACCCCAAGATTTAAGTCAAAGTTGGGTTTTTGGTAGTATTAAAGAGAGTGGCTTACCTAACTAATTAGTGAGTGAATCACTTATTTTTTTGGAGATTGTAGAAGTGGAGTAACTACATAAAATGATAAATCACTTTGACTAATTTTGGACGTTGACATGTTTATCTCCTTTTCAATCAATTTTGGTATATTTAGATTGCAAAAGAAAGGTTAACGAAAGCCCTAAACAAAGTTGTTGAAAACATGCTTTATGTAAAGATATTCTAAATGCTTCAATTAACATTTCAAACATTGTTAGACGCAGAGGGAACTAATAACTCAATCTTAAAGAAAATGCGATGGACCGCTCTAATTCGAGAAATGCATGGGACGACTCTAAATGAAGAGGAAAACTGGCCACATGCGCCACATCAACACGCTCAAAGATCAATAAGTAGCAATAGCCGCTTGATTACATTTCTCATTTTTTTTTGTTATATATATCTTTTTCAATGGAATGAATAAATTTTCACAAATTTTCTTCTTTATGATCACAAAAGATATGCACCATCAAGGGGGTGTTGTCGCAAACACCACCGTCTTACAACCAAAACAATCAAAACTCCATAGCAAAGATAGATAAAGATCACAAATGTAATATTAAATTTATGATTAATTATTTTAAGGGTTAAATATACTTTACTCTCTTGTAATAGTAACGAATTTTAATTTATCCCCCTTTTAAAATATTTCTTTCTTTTCGCCCCTTAACAAATATAGATTCCCAAACAGAAAACTCTACAACCTAAGATTCCCCTTGAGTTTCAGATGTGGCATTTGATTGTTTGTTGATTGTGTAATTAAATGCCATGTTGAACTGTTTGTGTCTATTACTTATAACATATTTTGTGTACTGATTCACCCTCTGGAAAAGCTAGGGTTCACTATCAAACAATGTTAGCAAGCTCATAATGGGGAAGAAACTTGCAGCGAAGAAGAAAAAGCATCCGAAGAAAGCGAAGCATTCAAGGCAACCGAAGAAGCACGGCGAAGAATGCGCTTCTGTTGATGCTGATAAGGTAAGTTTTTTCAGCTGCTTGTTCGTTTACTCCTACATATAGTGAAATGTTAGTTTTTGAATGTTTTCCCAAATGATTTCAGAATAATCATTTGTTCAATGTTGTGTTCTATCATGGAGGTGAATTTGTAATGTTGAATAATGGGGTTACAATTTATAGAGGGAGTGTAAGTACTTTAGTTTCAGATATCCACTTGAATCAGTTGACAATGCTTAGCATCCATGGGTTGGTTACCAGTTGGGGTTACAAGCAGAGAACTTATAGAACGTGGACTTTAATTCGTGAAATAGATGATAATTATTTCTAGATTAGGAAGGATGATGACTGTTATGATTTTGCTGCATACGCGTGGCGATCCAACTAGACAAGGAAATGTTCGTAGAGCATGATGCTACTCATATTGGAGCCTCAGTAAGTAGTCCAAGGCGTGTCAATGAAAATGTTGAGATGGAGGGATGTGATGAAGATTTCGTAGAAGGGTTGGGTGATAGTAAGGATGAACGGGTCACTGCTATTCTAGATGGTTTTGAAGGGATTGATGTAACTAAACCCATTAATGAGAGCCCTTCAGTTGGTGAGTTTATGACTGGGTCCAAACAGAAAAGTTGTGAGGATGAAGAATATGTGAGTGATGAGCTGGATAGCTCTGACTCAGATTTATCTGATAGTGATAAAGGGAAAGTTCCAAAGTTTGAAAAGTTTAGGAAAGATCATTTAAATAAGGATTTTAAATTTCAGCGGGGTATGCAATTTAACTCCCTAGATGATTTTAGATATGCCATCCGTGAGTGGTTAGTATTAAATGAGAGGAAAATCACGTTTGTGAAAAATGAAAGTGACAGAGTAAGGGTAGTATGCAGGGCCAATTGTGGGTTTTTTAATATTGTGCTCCAAAGTGGGTCATAAGCTCAATTATGCTATAAAAACCATAGTTGACAAACACACATGTGTTAGGGTTTTAGACAAAAAATCTGCAAGTTCAAGGTGGGTGGCTAAGGTTGTGTTGAAGAAAATGCAAACTTCTGATAATATCAGGATCTGTGATATAATCTAAGACTTGAGGCAAAATTATTCTGTGGGAATCATGGTGGCTAGGGCATGGAAGGCTAAATTCATAGCCAAGAAGATGTTTGAAGGAGATGCAGACAAACAATATGCAAATTTAAGGAGATATACTACAAAATTACATAGAGTGAATCCTGGGAACACTTTGAGTATCAGTTTAGAAAGACCAAGTCCATCTATTCATCCAAGGTTTGGTTCCTTTAATTTTTGCTTTGATGGTTGTAAAAAGGGTTTCATTAATGGTTGTAGACCCTTTGTTGGAGTGAATGGTTGTCATCTAAAAACAATGTATGGGGGTCAGTTATTAATTGTTGTGGGTAGGGACCCAAATGGTCAGTATTTTTCTTTGGCCTTTGGGGTGGTTAAGACTGAAACCAAAGAAAGCTGGAGATGGTTTTTTGAGTTGTTGATAACAGATGTAGGCTAGGACAAGAGATTCGTGTTTATATCCGATCAACAAAAGGTATACATTTTTTGTCATTAAGTTATATATTATGCGTGTTTTACTTTACACTGATATTATGCAATGTTTTAAGGTTTAGTAGTTGTGATTGAGGAGATGTCTCAAAGGATAGAGCATATGCCGTGTTTAAGGCATCTTTATGCAAATTTCAAGAAAAGGTTTGGAGGTGGAGCTTTGATTAGAGATCTAATGATGGAGGTTGCAAAGTCTACATACTATCAGGGATGGTTATAAAATATGAATGAGCTGAAGCTGGCAGATCATAATGCTTGGACTTGGTTAATGGGTGTTTCTCCAAAGGTTTGGTGTAAGCATGCTTTCAGTTTCTACCCTAAGTTTGATGTTCTTATGAACAATATTTCTGAGTCCTTTAATGCCACCATATCAAGTGTTAGGGATAAACCAATTTTAACAATGTGTGAGTGAATTAGGAAGTATTTAATAAACAAATGCTCTACTTCTGCCATGAAGCTTAAAAAATGGCCTCATAAGGTTATGCCAATTCCTAGAAAAATACTTGATAATGAGGTTATGTTTAGTGGTCCATGGCTGCCTACTTGAGTAATGGATGAAAAATTCTAAGTCACTTATTCCTATAACAGTCGGGAATTTATAGTTGACATATCTAAGAGATCATGTACTCGTAATTTCTGGGATTTAGTTGGTATTTCTTATAGGCATGTTGTTGCTTCTTTGGGTTTTAGGAAACAAAATCCAGAGGATTTTGTTGATCACTGTTATTATAGAGACAAGTATGCAATATGCTATAATTTTTCGGTGAGTCCAATTAATGGTGAGGAAATGTGGCCAAAAGTTCAGTCAGAGGAGATTTTACCCCATATGTACAAGAAAGGTCTAGGCAGACCAAAAAGTTAAGGATAAAGGAATACGGTGAAGAGGGTGCTAGAAGGAGGATATTGCCAGGTGTTTCTTACAGATGCACTAAGTGTGACAAATTTGGTCACAATTCTCAAACATGTAAAATCACAACACAAGATGATAATGGACTAAAGAGAAAGGTATTATAAGTGTGTATTTTGAACTGACATATCATGTATTTTGAACTAACAAGTAATGTGTTTTATTTTTGTAGAGGAAGGTCAAGGTAGGTACAACTGATGATGTTCAACAAGCCGGTGAAACTGGTGCAACTGAAACTACAACATAAACTGGTGGAACTCAGACATCAATACCCCATGCTGCAACTGAAACTGCAGCACAAACTTGTGGAACTCAGACTGCAATACCCCATGTTGCAACTCAAACTGCAGCACAAACTGGTGGAACTCAGACTGCAATACTCCATGCTACAGCTCAAACTTCAGCACAAACTGGTGGAACTCAAACTACAATACACACTATTGTAACTCAAACTGTAACACAAGCTGGTGAAACTCAAACTGCAACGACTGAACCGGTTGACTATTTTGGTGACATAACTATGATTTCATTTCAAGCATTCTTGAAATAAACACAACACAATGTTCTGCTATGGTTGGTAAACCAGACAAAAAAGGCAAGAAAAAAGTGAAATAGAAATATGCCAAGCCAGTGAGAAAAAGGTCCAGTGAAAGAATAAAACTCCAATGTTTTCAAAAACCAATCAAAGGGCCATGTTCAAACCCCGAGCAGCCTATGTATTTTACAAAAGAAGAAGGAAGTGGTTCTAAACGTGCAATGAAGAAATCTAAGAATTAGTCTTATATCTATACTGCTTATTATGTCTATTTGATACTTTGGCATTAAGTTATGGTTTGTGTCCTTATGGTTTGTTAGGCTGTTATACTCTTTTGTAATGACATTGTCATTTTGTTCTACTTATGCCTTCATGTAATGACTCCTTTAATATTGGTTTTAATTGATAAGGTTATTTAATGATTTCAACTGGTAATGTAATACTGTAAGAAAAATGAAGCACTCTTATTGTATCAAAGTTGACATTAAACAAACATTATATTGCTTCTGTTTAACAACACTGCAATGATATTACAAACACACATAACACTTCATTTGTGCAAAAAAATTTACAAATACACAATACACTTGAAATTACATATAATTGTACAACACTACAAAGATAAACCAAGACATCATAATTGCCATATTCAGTTGGAAAATTTTCCTATTCAATGAAACTATCTTCGACATGGATTTTTCCAGTTTCCTTTATGTCAGTTCAAACTCCAATTTTTCCATATCATAGTGTTTGCAATAACTTTCAGAATTTGAGATTTCACTAATGGAGTGAGCAATTTCATCATCACAAATAAACAGACCACAACTATTGCCCATTTGCAACCAAAAACAACATTAAACCCATATTATGAATTTCCCCAGTATAAACAAATCACATCTTTTGAGATTCAGGAACTTACCCCAGCATTCCTACATTTCCAGAATTTCCTATGACGATTTTCTACAGTGTTAGAAAACCACATCTTCATCGGACAACAACATCTGCATCTAGGAACCTTTGAATACTTGTACGAATTACAACTTCCAACACTCTTGCTATCATCCTCCATTTGAACGTAGGGACAAAATCGGGGTTCAGGAAATGATTTGCAGTGGAAATGGTTTAACACGGTAGGGAGAGAAGAAACAAGCAAGACGGTAGGGATAGAAGGTAGGAAATGATTTGCACTGGAATTGGCCGTTGAAACAGAAAGAAGACGAAGACAGAAAACCCTAGACACAAATAGTCCAACATGGCATTTAATTACACAGTCAATAAACAATCAAATGCCACGTCTGAACCTCAAAGGGAATCTTGGGCTGTAGGGTTTTCTATTTGGGAATCTATATTTGTTAAGGGGCGAAAAGATTTTTATAAAAGGGGGGTAAATCAAAAATCGCTACTATTGCGAGGGGATAAAGTATATTTAACCCTTATTTTAATTAATTAACTTAGTGTGATTATATGAGTCGTTGTGAATATATGATGTTTTACCGTTTCATGAGAGTCATTGTGGTGACATAGATTCCTGATGTTCTGACGAAGATGATGGCTTTTGTGATGTTTTAAATGATTCAAGTGAAGTTGTGGTGAATTGTGTGATGCTCAGGTGTATTGAGGAATTTTGGAGTGTTTTGGAATAATATATAATAATTAGGATAATTGTTTAGAATTATTTTAATTGAAAAAATAGAATAATTATTGGTTAAGGGAAATAAGGGCAAGGTGGTAAATAGTGAAGTTTAAGTGAGGGCAAGATGGGAAGTTTGGTATTCAGGGTCAAAATCTTAAACTAGGGAAAAGGGTTTAGTTATTCCATTTGTACGATCATGAAAGGATTGAGAGAAGAGAGGATAGAAGGCTAGGGCACAAGAGGCAGATGGATCTTTGACTGAAAGCTAGAGGAATTTGAAGTTGCCGCTATGAATTAAGGTAAGGGGAGTTTTGTCATCTTTATTATGTTTGATTTGGAGGTTTGAATTTGGTAGAATTGCCTTAGGTTTTGGGGAATGATGAATTGGTGATGTTGGATGAGGGTTTGATGGATTAGAGATGAATAATGATGCCCAAATGATATATAACTGATGTAGTAACATAGGATGTTAACAAATAATGAATACCTATGATTAGATGATGTTTTATGACCTATAATATGGTGAAATCGCAGGAAATTTGGATTGGTATCATGCTGAAATCACAATAGGAAAACCCTGTTTGCAGAGGATCGTCGAACGATGAGGGTAGCATCGCCGGCTATGATGGCTTTGTATGCGTCACTAGGAGAATGAGGAAGCAACAGAGGGTGAAAATATGGACGATTTTGTTATGCGCCGCGTTTGGAGTCACTGGGAGAAAGGTGACGTGAAGGTTGCGTCGCCAGGCGACGAAAGTGTGTTGCCAGGCGACAGATGATAGAACTGAATGACTATTTCGGAAATCTTAAAATGATCATAACTTTAGTTCTAGAGATCCTTTTGATGTGTCATTCGATGCATTGGGTATCTAATGCAATGAACTTAAAGTAGGTGGAATAAAATGAAGAATAAGAAGGATAATTCCAATATCTAAGTTATGATAGAATTAGTTCCCCCGCATTGAATCGCTATGATGTCTTGTGGTAATGGAGTATGATGATGATGTGACTATTTTATGATAGTACTTGGTTCCTAATGATGATGTGTTAATTTATATGATGATACTATGATGTTGTTTTGATTCCTTTGATATTATGATAGTGTTTGTGATGATTCATGAAGGATGATGCGTGTTGACTAGCCACTGCCGTATTATTTATGAGGTTGAATATCATTGCATTAATTTCATGGTCTAGGACTTCGGTCCAATGATGGTGATTAGGACTTTGGTCCAATGATGGTGATTATGACTTTGGTCCAGTGATGATGGCAGGACAATTGTCCAGTTAAGGTAACAATCCCATAGTGTAGATTGGGTGCAATAGTAAAGTGCCCTGGTTCCAAGTGGGAACCAATCCTATTGGTGGGGATCTTTGGAGATTGAATATGACTAAGTCATCAGTGAATTTTTGGTATCACATGCATGAGTATATGATGATGCAATACATTCTATATGACATTGCATATTGATGTGTGTTATTGATGAATGGTGATATTCTATATATGATGATATATGTGTTCGTGTCTTGATGAATTGGTGAAGGTGTGAGTATACCATGAAGATGTGATGAAGCATGATACCTTACTTATGTGCATGTTTTTCTATGTCTATTCCTTATGTCTTATATAATAATCATGATTTACTCACCCTTTTTGTTTGAATGTTGTCTCCACATGGGTAACGCGCAGGTGATCAAGAGTAATCTGTAGGAGCTTAGAGGATAGGTTCAGGATGCGTTTTAATTGTTTCAGTAGAATAAGGGAGTCTTGCTCTGATATGTAACATCGAGGTTGGGATAGTTTATTGAGAACTATATGTCTCTGTTTACTTTGATGGTTTCTAAATTGCCTTATTATGGTATTGATATTCAAATTGGATCATGAAGTTTAATTTGATGAAATATATGAGGTATCCAGACTAGGGATGTTTTGAGACTTATGATTTTCCAGTGTACTACTTTTGAAGATGCTAAATGCATATTATTTGGTTTATAGTTTTGAAAACCGTGTTACAGAGCAAGATTTATTATTATGATGTTTCCATGAAGATATGACACCCTTGTTGGTGATATTACTCTGATTTATTTATTTAAATAATTACGAAAATCTTTGGGTTTAGAATGGTGTTACATTAGTGGTATCAGAGCAGGTCGGTATGTCCAGCAAGGTTGTTGAGTCTTTAGTGTGTGACAGTGGTATACTGTTGAATTAGTTTCTAACCTTAGTGTTTATTGTTGATGTGAAGCATACAAATGGATGGAAGGAATGATGTCGCATTTGCTGCTACTTTCTAGGTTGTTGCTCAAGCTGTGCAACATCAGCCTAATGATAGGTCTCGTGTTTTTGAGAAGTTTCAGAGGAATCATCCGTCTGTCTTCAAAGGTAGGTTCAACCCTGATGGAACACAAGTCTGGCTCAAGGAGATTGAAAGAATCTTTCGGGTCATGGATTGCATGGAGGCGCATAAATTATGGTTTAGTATGCATCAAGTGACCGAGGAATCTGATGACTGGTGGGTTGGTACCCATCAGAGACTGACGACAATAGGTGAAGTGATTACCTAGGCTTTGTTCAGTAGGGAATTCTTGAAGAAGTACTTTCTAGAGCATGTGCGTGGAAAGAAAGAGATTTAGTTTTTGGAGTTGAAGCAAGGGAACTTGACCGTGACTGAGTATGCTTCAAAGTTTGTGGAGCTAGAAAAGTTCTATCCATATTAGAGTGAAGCGACTGCCGAGTTCTCGAAGTGTATTAAGTTCGAGAATGGTTTGCATCTGAAGATTAAGCGGGAAATCAGATATCAGCAGATCCCTGTGTTTTCAGAGTTGGTGAATAGTTGTAGAATTTATGAAGAGGAAAACAAAGCTCATTTAGCTCACTACAAGAGTCTGAACGAGAGAAGAGGAAAGCCACATTAAAATTGTAAGAAGCCTTATGATACCCCAACTGACAAAGAGAAACAAAAGGATTATGAGGGGAAATGGAGAAGTGGGGGAGGAGCTCCTGCTTCTGTCAGGTGCTATAGGTGTGGTGAACAAGGTCACCGGGCTAATGAATGTGAGAATAAGGTGTTGAGGTGCTACAAGTGTGGTAAGTCAGGTCATCATGCTCCTGAATGCAAGAACGATGGTCCTACTTGTTTCAATTATGGAGAGCAGAGTCATATCAGTACCCAGTGTCAGAAGCCAAAGAGGGATGTTGCTGCTCAGACCAATGGTAGAGTGTTCGATTTCAGCGGATCAGAGGATTCAAAGAAGGAAAACTTGATTCGAGGTACTTGTTTTGTTAACGATATTAAATTGATAGCTATTATCGATACTGGTGCTACTCATTCATTTATTCTGCTCAAATGTGCAACTAAGTTGGAATTAAAATTGTCTGATATGAATGGTAGTATGGTAATAGATACTCCTGCTAGTAGTTTTGTTACTACTATTTATGTTTGTTTGAAGTGTCCTTTGACTATCTATGACAATAATTTCTTGATGGATTTGGTGTGTCTTCCCTTACACCAAATCGATGTTATTCTTGGAATGAATTGGCTGGAGTTCAACTACGTTCATATTAATTTCTACAATAAGACTTTGAGGTTTCCTAAGTTTGGTGACAATGGAGAGTTGATGTTGTTGACCACTAAGTAAGTGAATGAACTATTGTAAGATGAAGCAATAATGTTTGTAATGATTGCATCGTTGCAAGTTGACGATAAAGAGGCGAATGTGGAATTACCGGTTGTCTGTGATTTTTCAGAGGTATTTCTAGATGACATCATTGAATTACCTCCTGAGCGGGAAGTAGAATTTTCTATTGATTTGGTACCAGGTACGAGTCTGGTGTCAATGGCTCCTTATAGAATGTCAGCCTCCGAGCTGAGTGAATTGAAGAAGCAACTAGAAAGAGATGCTTGAGAAGAAGTTTGTGCGGCCGAGTAATTTTCCGTGGGGTGATCCGGTGTTGTTAGTCAAGAAGAAAGATGGAAGTATGAGATTGTGTGTAGATTACAGATAATTAAATAAAGTGACGATCAAGAATAAGTATCCGCTACCAAGGATTGACGATTTGATGGATCAATTGGTGGGTGCTTGTATTTTCAATAAGACTGATTTGAGTTTGGTTTATCATCAGATTGAAGTTAAACCAAATGATATTATGAAGACATCTTTCTGAATGAGGTATGGACATTATGAGTATACTGTGATGTCGTTTGGTGTATCTAATGCGCCGCGTGTTTTCATGAAATATATAAATAGGAATTTTAATTATTACTTAGATAAGTTTGTAGTATTTTTCTTTGACGATATTCTGATTTATTCCAAGTCGAAAGAAGAACACACTGAGCATTTGCAAATGGTATTACACGTGTTGAAGGAAAATAAATTATATGCAAAGTTATCGAAATGTGAATTTTAGTTGAAAGAAGTTAGTTTTCTTGATCATGTAATATCTAATGGTGGAATTATTATGGATCCTTCAAAAGTTGATGAGTGTTGCAATGGGAAGCTCCGAAGTCTACGACTAAGATTTGAAGTTTTCTTGGGTTGGCAGGATATTATGGAAGATTCATTGAAGGGTTTTCTAAGTTGGATTTACCATTGACGCAGTTAACTCGAAAGAGGTTGACGACCGCTCTGGTATTAGTTATTCCCAATTCGAGTGAGTCATTTGTGGTGTATTGTGATGCGTCTAAGATAAGACTTGGTGGTGTGATAATGCAGAATGGACAGGTTGTTGCTTATGCTTATAGATAACTTCGAGTTCATGTGATAAGGTCAGAAGTTTGATTTGAGATTAGTTGATCAATTAACTTTGATTAACCAAGGTAATGGAGATAAGTTCAGAATTGATGAGAATGGTGTGATGAGGTTTGGTGATAGAATGTGTGTTCCAGATGTTCTAGAACTTAAGAAGAGTATTCTTTAAGAAGGACATAGAAGTGGGTTGAGTACTCATCCGGGTGCTACGAAGATGTATCAAGACTTGAAGAAATTATTTTGGTGGTCGTGTATGAAGAAGGAGATTGCGAAATTTGTTTATGCTTGCTTGACTTGTCAAAAGTCACAAATTGAGCATCAGAAGTCGATGGGTCTTATGTAGCCATTGAGTATTCTCGAGTGGAAATGGGATAGTGTTTCCATGGACTTTGTGATGGGATTGCCGAAGACTGCTAGAGGAAATGATTCGATTTGGGTAATTGTTAACAGTTGACAAAGTAGGCTCATTTCTTGCCGATGAAGATCGAGCATTCGATGGAAAATTTAGCTGAGATGTATATTGAGGAAATTGTGAGATTGCATGGGATACCTTCAAGTATTGTGTCAGATAGAGATCCGAGGTTCACTTTGAAATTTTGGACAGGTTTGCATAATGCCTTTGGTACTAAGTTGAGGTTGAGTTCTGCATATCATCCACAGACGGACGATCAGACAAAGAGGACTATCCAATCTTTGGAAGATTTGCTAAGGGCTTGTGTGTTGGAACAAGGAGGTGCTTGGGACAACCACTTCCCATTGATTTAGTTTATATACAATAATAGTTTCCATTCTAGTATTGGGATGGCGCCATATAAAGCTTTGTATGGTAGGAGGTGTAGAACTCCATTGTATTGGTACAAGTCAGGCGAGAGTGTTATTCTTGGACCGAAGGTTGTGCAAGAGACAACTAAGAAGATAAAGATGATCCAAGAGAAGATGAAGGCTTATCAAAGTTGTCAGAAGAGTTACCATGATAAGAGAAGAAAGGACCTTGATTTTAAGAAAGATGATCATGTGTTTTTGAGAGTTACTCCGGTAACTGATGTTGGTAGAGCTTTGAAATCAAGAAAGCTTACACCGCGCTTTGTTGGGCCGTATCGGATATCAAAAAAGGTAGGTGAGGTGGATTACCGAGTTAACTTACCACCTTCACTCGCGAATTTGAATGATGTGTTTCATGTGTCTCAGTTGAGGAAGTATATCCAGACTCTTCACATGTGATTCAGATGGATGATGTACATGTAAGAGATAACCTGACTATTGAGAAAATACCATTGGAAATAGAAGGTCAGAAATTGAAGCAACTGCGAGGAAAAGAGATTTAATTAGTGAAGGTGTTGTGGGGTGGACCAGTTGGAGAAAGTTGGACTTGGGAACGCAAGGATCAGATGAAAGAGTCTTATCCGAGCTTGTTTTTGTCAAGTAATTTTAGAGGCTGAAAATTCTTTTAAGTAAGAGAGAGTTGTAACACCCAAAATTTATGATTAATTATTTTAATTAATTAACTTAGTGTGATTATATAAGTCTTTGAATATATGATGTTTTGGCGTTTCATGCTAGTCATTGTGGTGACATAGATTCCTAATGTTCTGACGAAGATGATGGATTTTGTGATGTTTTGAATGATTCAAGTGAAGTTATGGTGAATTGTGTGAAGCTTAGGTGTATTGAGGAATTTTGGAGTGTTTTGGAATAATATATAATAATTAGGATAATTGTTTAGAATTATTTTAATTGAGAAAATATAATAATTATTGGTTAGAGAAAATAAGGGCAAGGTGGTAAATAGTGAAGTATAAGTAAGGGCAAGATGAGGAGTTTGGTATTAGGGGTCCAAAGGTTAAACTAGGGAAAATGGTTTAGTTATTTCATTTATACGATCATGAAAGGATTGAGAGAAGAGAAGAGAGAAGGCTAGGGCATAAGAGGCAGAGGGATCTTTGACTGAAAGCTAGAGGAATTTGAAGTTGTTGCTACGAATTAAGGTAAGAGGAATTTATCATCTTTATTATGTTTGATTTTAAGGTTTGGATTTGGTAGAATTGCCTTAGGTTTTGGTAAATGATGAATTGATGATGATGTATGAGGGTTTGATAGATTAGAGATGAATAATGATGCCCAAATAATGTATAATTAGTGTAGTAACATAGGATGTTAACATATAATGAATCCCTATAATTAGATGATATTTTAGGACCTATAATTTGGTGAAATCGCAGGAAATTTGGAATGGTATAGTGCATGAATTGCAATGGGAAAACCCTGTTTTCAGAGGATCACTGGGAGATGTGGGTAGCGTCGCCGGGCGATGATGGCTTTGTATGCGTCGCCAGGAAAATGAGGAAGCGACAGAGGGTGAAAAGATGGACGATTTTGTAATGTGTCGAGTTTAGAGTCACCGGGAGAAATTTGACATAAAGGTTGCATCGTTAGGCGACGGAACTGTGTCGCCAGGCGACGGATGACAGAACTGAATGGCTATTTCGAAAATCTTGAAATGATCATAACTTTAGTTCTAGAGATTCGTTTGATGCGTCGTTCAAAGTGTTGGGTAGCTAATGCAATAAAATTGAAGTAGATGGAATAAAATGAAGAATATGAAGGATAATTCCAATATCAAAGTTAGGATATAATTAGTTCCTCCATGTTGAATCGCTAAGATGTCTTGTGATAATGGAGTATGATGATGATGTAACTATTTTATGATAGTACTCGGTTCCTGATAATGATGTGTTGATTTATATGATGATTATATAAGGTTGTTTTGATTCCTTTGATGTTATGATAGTATTATGATGATTCATGAATGATGATGCGTGTTGACTAGCTGTGGTCGTATTATTTATGATGTTGCGTATCATTGATGTGATACGGTGGCAGAACCGACTGTTTAATACTGGTTTGCATTTTGCGTTTTTTGTTCGCAAAATGTCGCGGTAAGCAAGAGTCGCCACCGACTTTTATTTCATCCAATCATGGAAAAGGAAAAAGAACAGAAAAAACCTTTTTTCGAGATATTCTGAGTACGGGGGGTAGATTATAGAAAGGGAAGGTGTTAGCACCCTTTCTATCCGTAGTTATCTATGGGCTCTCAGGTACTTGCTCATTTTTCAAATTGCTTGTGTGTGTTTGTCTTGAAAATATTTTACTTCGTGATAACCCTTGTATCGGTCCTCAAGAATGTGACGAAGTTTGTTTTGAAAATTTGTTTTGAAAGGGTGTTTGTGTGAAAAGTTTTTATTAAGCAAGTACTTAAGATTCTACCTACTCGAAAAAAGACTGTTCGTTCTATTTCCTTTAGACAGTGCTATCCTACTATTAAGGAGTAGGTAGCACCGTCATTGGAGTTGTAAGGGACATTCGAAAGGGACAAGTACAATCACTAAAGCAATGGTTAGAAAACTTTAGTAGTAACCCTAGAGTCTTAAGATCTTTCCGAGGCAACATTTCCGAGGCAACATTCGAATGGGACACTTTGGTCTCTTTAGACTGGAGGGCAACCACTAAAATCTCCTATGCTTAATGATTGTTTACCGAAGGCAACCGAAGTGAGGTAAACCCTAGGAGTGAATATGTGCCTATGATTTGTTTCAGTTATTTAATCTTTGCATATTAGGTGATCTACCGTTTTAATTTTCCAGACATTCTTGCCATACAATCCTATTAGCCATACATCTAGACAGTTAAAGATTGCGGAAATTAAAAGCGAAAAAGTAAATCTAATTATTACAAGGCTTCGGGGAATGGGGATTACATAACCAAAACTTGGGGGGAAATTAAACAGTAAATAAAACCCTAGTTTAAAAGACTATTACAACCTCAGAGCAATTACAAAAATATAATGAAAAGTACGTACGACAAATGTAAATGCGAGAAATTAGGGTTTTGACCCTTGAAAACCAAATTGAATTTAATTAAAGAAAAAATAATAATTTTTGTCATTTTTATTTAAGGAAATAAAGAACAAATTACAAAATATCCTAATCACTAATTAAGTTTTAATTATGAAAAATCATTAAATTAATGAAAAATAATAATTAACCTATTTTCGTGTTTTTATTTTGAGAAGGAATTAAAATTAAGAGTTAAACCTAATTTCTATTTGATTTTAATTATGAAAAAAAGATTTAAGTTAACCTAATTAAACTAATTAATGCAATTAAATATTTTATAAAAAAAAGACTAAACCTAATATTGTTTGTGATTTTCTGATTTTTATGTTTTGATTAAAAATGATTTTTGGAAAATAAATAAAATAAATGAATTAAAACAATAAAAAGAATTGAAATAAAATAAAAAAACAAAAGATTGAGCCTGTGTGGTAGAATTCAGACTGGGGGGTGCATTGCCAAATTGTTAGGCCCAAATTGGTTGGCCCATGTTCCTTGCGTGTGATCCCATGTGGATTAGCTTCAGAGAGTGCACCATGGGCTGCTGTGGTTGGACGCTGGATCTGGACCAAGGGATGATCCAAAGGGTTGGATTTGTGAGCGTATGATGGACGCATGGAATGGTGATGTACTGAATCTGCAGTAAATTGTTAGAAAAATAATAAAAGTGTGAATTAATAATTAAAAACCTAACTCTGATTAATTTACAAGTTAATTATGAAATAAAATCAATATTGGTTAAATCAAAACAACTTTTATGTCAAAAATTATTTTAATTAATTGAAAGCCTAAAACTAATATTTAATGATTTTTTGTGATTTTATATGTTAATTAAATTAATGATAGAAAACAAATCAAGTGAAAAATAAATAAATGAAAAGGGTTAGAAAAGAAAATAGTCAAAAAAGTGAAAATTGCATGGGGTGGGTGATGAACCCATGCCCCTTGGGTCACAGTTAGGCGCCTCATCCACCAAGCCAAGCTATTGTTTGTGATTCAAACCTGTTCTACGTAACAACAAGAACTCATTTGGACAGTTAATAAACATTAGCAATGCATGAAATTAATTATATGAATGTTTGAAAGAAAAGCAAATCGGAGAAGATGAGTATGCTTGTTTCAAGCATCAATGGCCATGACTTTCGACCTATTCTTACCCTTAGATACCTCAAGAAGGATTTGTAATTGATGGCTTGGACTGAAAGTGGCTGGATCTTCGATTTTGACTTTGCACTAGTTTTGAAAGAACTTGAGGTTTTTAGAGAGCGTTCTTGGCCAGCCAATTTCGTGCCCCCTAGTGTATGAGGGTGTTGTGTTTACATAGAGGAGGAATTTAGGTAAAAAATAATGGAAGAAATCTCATGGTATCTTGAGGAATTATGAAGATTTGATTTGATTTTGGCCTTGTATGATTTCTTTCCAAAATAGCTCCAATCATGACTTTTTCAATCTAAATAATCCTTACACGAATTACATGTCATGCTAGCTGTATATGGACTCATAATGTGCACAAAAATCCCAATATTTGATTTGCTTTTATTATTTTACCATTTAATTTGATTTATTTTGGTTTAAATGAATAAAAAATCAAAATAAATGATAAAAATAATAAAATAATAGGTGGAAAAGCTCATGGGTCTTGGGTCCTATTAGAAACATGTTTCAAACAAGAAAACATGGGCCCCTTTGGAAAAAATGCAAATTTGATCAATGTTGACTTTTGACAATTTTCCAAAAATTGCCAACTTTGACAATGAACAACTCTCTCAATTTTGACCCTAGGAAGGTGTTATTGGACATTTTAGAAAGCTTAGGATGTACTCTAAACAAAACTTTTTGTTTCATCTCAATTGGGTCTTCCATGTTCATGTATGAAGTTTTGACCCAAAAGGTGTTTTTGTTGACTTTTCAAAAGGACCTATAATGTCAAAATTCATATCTTTTTATGAGTGCATATTTTGAACTTGAGCGCTGAAGATCAATTGTAGGGAATTGCATCCTCTTCAAAATGAGCCTTGGATGGAAAATTTCTGATAAAGTATGAAGAAGTTATGCTTGGTCAAAGTTGGGTTAACTTTTACTAAGAAACCCTAATTTAACAACTTTTGGGTTTTGATGAATTTGGAGCATTCCTTGAGGAATAATGATTAACCCTTGATCAAATGATAGAAGTCACTTAAAAATGTTGATGTTGACCCAAAATCTCGAGGTTTGTCTGTATGTGAGCCATAATTGATTTTTGACCTAATACGGTCGATTCTCAAGCATCTGAGCAGTTGACTGAGCAAACTTCTTGTGCAAGGCCTGAAATTTGACATGGAGAATCTTGGGAACATATTAGGACCTTAGAAAGCATTTGGGGCCTTTGTGATCCACACATCTTGATGAAAGTGGAAACCCTAATTTGAGACACACTGCCTTTGGAGAGAGTTTGTCTGGTCAACTCTTGGGCAAACTTGAGCAAATTGAGGACCTCTAGGAGTATGTATTGAGTAAAATGAGAGAGAAAATTTTGGGGTACAACAGCTGCCCCTGTTCAATCTTCTTAAACCTGAGGATGTATATTGGTTGTCTGCCTTTCGTAATCTGAAGGTGGAAGATGATTGAACACTAGAGTGCCCAGAAATTTGCACTCGCATGAAGTGATACTTGATTTGTGATATTGGGAATGGGCTTATAGATGCCATTTGGAAGTTGCTAGAGAATTGTCGGAGATGGGCTTAAATATGCCATCCAAGACGTGATGGAGTACCGTCGGTGATGGGCTTAAAGATGCCATCTAGAGGATGTTGATTTCCTGAGATATTCCTTTGATGAGAATCCCTGCTCCTGTCGTTGAGGAGGAATCTGTTGAGGAATGTTGGTATCTCTCTTGGGAGAAATAGAATTTTAGGAGCTTCATTTGTTCGTTACTCTATTGGGGAATTAACTCCGGAGGTGAACTGCATATCTAGTCAGTGTATAGGCTGCATCACGACCTACTGGGGAAAGGTGAAACTGATCGTGTTTAATCAGGTCCAAGTCTTACAGTGTTGTGGACTGCTGTCTAGAGATAAGAGAAAAGGAACCTGGATGGTAAGGTTATGAGAAGGAACCTGGATAGTAGGGCTTATGGGAAGGAACCTGGGTAAGGTTGCTTCGTGAGGAGTTTGGGTAAAACTGCATCTGAACCGAGAAGGAACCTGGGTAAGGTTGCTTTGTGAGGAGTTTGGGTAAAACTGCATCTGAACCGAGAAGGAACCTGGGTAAGGTTGCTTTGTGAGGATTTTGGGTAAAACTTCATCTGAACTGAGAAGGAACTTGGGTAAGGTTGCTTTGTGAGGAGTTTGGGTAAAACTGCATCTAAACCGAGAAAGAACCTAGGTAAGGTTGCTTTGTGAGGAGTTTGGGTAAAACTGCATCTGAACCGAGAAGGAACCTGGGTAAGGTTGCTTTGTGAGGAGTTTGGGTAAAACTGCATCTGAACTGAGAAGGAACCTGGGTAAGGTTGCTTTGTGAGGAGTTTGGGTAAAACTGCATCTGAACCGAGAAGGAACCTAGGTAAGGCTGCTTCAGGATAATTCTGAGTGAAACTTCAGAAGGAACCTGGGTAAGGTTGCTCGTGATGAGTCTGTGTAGGGCTTTAGGAGGAACCTGGGTAGGGCTACTTCGGGATAAGTCCATGTAAAACTTCGGCAGGAACCTGGGTAAGGTTACTTTGGGCTAAGTCTATGTAAAACTTCAAGAGGAACCTGGGTAAGGTTACTTTGTGATAAGTTCGTGTAAAACTTCAGAAGGGACTTGGGTAAGGTTACTTTGGGATAAGTTCGTATAAAACTTCAGGAGGAACCTGGGTAAGGTTACTTTGTGATAAGTTTGTGTAAAACTTCAGGAGGAACCTGGGTAAGGTTACTTTGTGATAAGTTTGTGTAAAACTTCAGGAGGAACCTGGATAAGGTTATTTCGTGATAAGTTTGTGTAAAACTTCAGGAGGAACCTGGGTAAGGTTATTTTGGGATAAGTTTGTGAAAAAACTTCAGAAGGAACTTGGGTAAGGTTACTTTGTGATAAGTTCGTGTAAAAATTTATTTGGAAATGTATGAGAAAAGACCCGTGTAAGATTTTTCAGGATAAAACCGTGTGAATCTGCATTTAGGAGAAACCCGTGTAAGATTGCTTCGCGATGAACCCGTGTAAAGCTGTATTTGGTCGTGCAGATAATTACTCGTTTTAGTTTCAGGAGCTAATCTTGAACTTGCTGAAAGTTATTGATGATAACCGTCTTTCCTGAAAAGGTACATGATTAATCATATATGATGCATGACATGCATTGTATGAAGATGTTCTCAAAATAAATGAGATTTCTCAGTATGCAATATGTATGCGCACATCATGATATATGAACATGAAATGCTATTGTGGCACGTCCGAGTTTGGGAAAATAAATCCCTGACTGCTGCTGGAGAGTAACAGAAATTGAGTTCCTGACCGTCATAGAAAAAGTGGTTCTTCTACTTCCGCTGAAGATGGTGAACTAGAGATGACTATGTTGGGGATTTTCCCATTGTTTACAGCTACTCTACCGGGGGAGAGACTCTGTTTGAGAATAACTCTGCGGGAGAATAACTCTGTTGGGGATGAGCTTCCGTATTCATAGAAATAAACTCTGCTCGAAAGAAAACTATATGAACCGCTTGCGATTACAAAATTTGGCTGGGGAATATAGACATCGGCTCCCCGAAAGAGCTTGGCTGGGGAAAGTAACTCCTGTTTGGGGAAGCAGAGATCAAAACTTTGGTTGCTTCTACTCTGTGGGGAGTGTAGATGTTACTGGGACGCATGCTGAGGATATGACAATGACTTTGCATCAAGACTTTTTGCCCCTGTACCTGTTAGAGAAAGTGCCTGCGGAGGCCTTGTGGATTGAGTGTCATCCCAACTTATGAGGTGATTGGTAACTGCCGATTGGAATGATAAGTCTTCTACTGATAGGCAAGTGACAAGATAACGGGACATAGTCGTACGCTTTAATCCATAACTTTTGCCTAGACTGTCTTTTCAGATTTTCAGTCCACCGGGATACCCTTTCTTGCCCAAGCCGCCTTTTCAGGTTTTCAACTTGCCGGGTGTACAGATGTTTTTTGTTTTTATCCCTAATATTTTCCCGAACCCTTTTGGTTCGCTGGGATGCCCTTATTTTTGCCTAGGCCAGTCAACCTAGCGGGTCTTTGTTCATGCGCATTATTTTCTGACTATGTCCACGCTCTCAGGGTGTAGGGAGTTGTCACTATTGGTAGTGTTGCGTTGCCACACTACCAGAAGATGTTTGTTTGATCGTACAAGATTCGTTGCTGGAATTCATGCCCAATGCCCCCAAGTGATTCAGATGGAGATCTGCCCCTGGCTATTTGGCATCTTTGAGAGATTCCTTGAATCTTGACTTGACTGCCCCAGATGATGGACAATGATCATGTTGTGCCCCTTGGTTGGAAGTGTTTTTCCACTTGAGGTGATCCTTTTTATTGAGAAGGTTTTTGTTCACTAGATATTCGTCATGCGAATTTCTCTACTGCTGAACAAATTGTCATATGCAAACAATGTTATTTTAAGAATGCAAAGCTTACGTCTGTCTTGAAGTTTTGAAAATGCAGTTTTTTTTATAGAAAAAATAGAATTTTGCAAAGATGTGATATCGACTCAAGATTTGTAACGAACCTTCAGGAGTCAGGATACCTTTTGTAACAGTATGCTTTCGAACTAACCCATGCTTCAGCTAGGACTTTTAAGGGTTATAACGTGGCCTGGTTCACAGTTTAAGAAACAAAGGATAAAGGCTCAAATTTTATTTGTACCCACCCGTTCTTCGTTATGTTCTTCGATCCTAAACCCATTTAATTATGCATTTAGATCCCGTTTGAGTCTTGGAGTATTGTCCTTGATCTTCCGGTGATGGTTCAGATAGTGAAAGTTCATTTTGAATAGGCAGTCATCATTTTTTTTTGTTGAGGGTTTGTAGGACCTCTTTCTTTTTGATTTTATTATCCCTGTCTTTTGCCTGAACTGTTTCTTTTTGTGATTACAATCAGCGGGATGCCCAAATTTTTTTCTTAAGTCTCCTTCATAGGTTTTGACTTAATGGGCTTTTATTTCGAGAAATAATGACTGTCTGTCTTGACGATTATAGGGAACCATCACTGTCTTTTTTTTTGGAAGGACGTCTTTGATGCCATTCATTGTGCACCTGGATTAACTGAGAAAACTACCCTGCCCCAGGTTGTGATTAAGGGTTTTAATTTGTGTGAAACAAAAAACTCCTACTTTTTTGGCTCGAAGGGGTTGACTAGGGATTATCTTCCTTATAACTCCACTGCTTAGGATTTGAAACAACGCCTGTACATCGTCAACAAGGTCTGTTCAAAAGCATACTGTAGAGATTGTGGTATTATTTTCGTCATCCTCCCTCTAAAAGCTTACAATTTTTTAGTCGAGAGTTGAATATCACGAAAAGGAAATATAAAGCAATTTAAGCATAATGAAAACAAATTAATTCAATATAGACATGTGTAATGCATTGATGAAATAATAAAGTTTGTCATGACAATAATTGTTCGAATAAGCAAAGAAAATACAACTTCAGAATTTAAATGAACAAAAATGCTTTCAATCCTAGCCATGTTTTGGCAAGGGAGAAGTGATCACGTTGGGAGTCTTAGGAGGGTCGAATTCCATCTCCTTGGCATCAATCATATTCTAAATCTTGTATTTCAGTGCCCAACAATCGTTAGTGTCATTCCCCGGGCTACCATAATGATAAGCACACCTTGCATCCGGGTTGTAGTTAGGAGAAGAAGTCTTAGGGTTCGGATGAAGGTTTATCACCATAATCAGATTCATCTTCAACATATGTTGCAATGCTTGTGACAATGGCATGTTAATTTGGGTGAACTGCCTTTGAGGTCTTTCCACCCTTGGCTGATTGTTTCGTTGTTGTGGTTGTTGTGTGCGTGCCGAATTAGAGATCAACACTGCCCCCACAGATTGGTGGTAGTCTGCCTTGCTACGCCCCTTCTGGCCGTGCACAACATTAGCTTCCCTCTTGCCACCAAATGACTTTTTCTCTGTACTCGAAGAGATATTTTTCTGGATCTTGCCACTGCGGATCCCAACTTCTACTATTTCTCCAGTCAGAATCAGCTCAGTGAAACCTGTTGACGATCTACTGATCAAATGATTAAAGAATGGACCAGATAGCGTACCTAGAAACATATCAACTAACTTCCTATCAGACAACGGGGGTTGGACTCTTCCAGCCAAGTCTCTCCACTTTTGGGCATAGTCTTTAAAGCCTTCACTTGCCCCCATGGACATACTTTGGAGTTGATTACGAGTAGGAGCAAGGTCGGCGTTATATTGATACTGCTTATAGAAAGCAGCATCCAGATCTTCCCAATTTCGGACATTGGGTCTCTCCAGCTGGTAGAACCATTCAAGCTGAGTCCCTGACAAACTATCTTAAAAGAAATGAACCCACAAATTTCTAACAACAGTGTGGGGTTGGATCTTTTGTACATAAGAGCGAAGATGGAGCTTTGGCCAGGACACCCCATCACACTTGGAAAAAACTAGAGCTTTGAACTTCTGCGGGATGACCACTCCCGACACCAAATCCAATTATTCAAAATCCAATCCGGGTATCCTCTGAACTTCCATGACACTCAGACGATCTTCCAACTGTTTGTATCTATCCTCAGCAGGAGGATATTTCTCATCGTTATAATCAGTATCATTGTCAGATACTGAAGGACTAGGGTCCTTCTCTCCTTCTTGGTTCTCTCATTCCTTAGATGAAGAGGTCAGGTCGACTTGTCGCTTCAACCGCTCTCCAAACCTTCGGCCCATGTTTAGAATACCAGTAGCCTTCTTCTTTTTCTTCTTATCTTTCAGGATGAAGGCTTTCAGATCCTCCTTCCCCTTTGCCAGACTGATAAACATTTGTTGGAACTGGGTGTTCTGTGCCTGCAGGTCCTTAATGCTTTGTTCGGAAGACATTTCTGCTGAAATAAACAGTGAAGGAGATGAGAAACCTGTAATGGTACTTGTAATGATGTGTATGATAATGGGATGCGTATGCAATGATTTCAAAGACTTCGTAAAATTTAAATTTGCAAACCAAAATAAATAAAAACTTTATTAGCTGAATTTGAAGTTCAAATGCCTTTTAGGCGTTACAATTAAAAATAAATCTAAAACTAGAAAGAAAAATTAAAAGTCCCATGGATGCTTCCTCTTTGCACCGAGATAATCATTCAGTCCTTTTTCCTCATGGAGTTGCTTTGTGAGCTCTAAAACCTTCCTCTCTTGAGCATGGAACTGATCCCTGTAAGTATCTCGCTCTTTCATCAACTGAATCCAAGACCTCTGTAATTCCCCAAGATTAGTGGGCATGTAAGGATAAAGAAACATGTAAGGAATTCCTTCTTCAGTAGTGGGTTCCACAATCACTGGCAAAACATCCACATAGGGCATCATAAGCTGTTGAGCACGAGCTCGTACCCATTGTAGATAAGGTTCCATTGGAATGGAAGTCTTTGGCCCCAAAGCCCTGACGCTCGATCTGTTTACCATGACCTAAGCTCGTATGAACCTCCGGCGATACTCTTGAATATCATCCTCGTAGTTGAATACAATACCCTCGATAAGTAACTCATGGGGACCATCCCTTAAAGCGTGACCAAATTGTCGCAGAGCTAAACAAGGATTGTAGGTTATATCCCCTCTGATACTAAGCAGTGGGACATTAGGGTACTCCCCGCAGCGGTCAATGATAACAATGTTTTCCATAGATCGAGAACACCAAAGAATATCCATATGAGCGAGTGACATTATCCTTTGTGACCAAACCAGACCTTCTTCATTCTTTAATATGGACTTAGGGAGGTGAGAAATAAACCACCTCGACAACAATGGTATGCAGCACACGAGAATACCTCTTCTCCTCATGGTACGAGTATGAAGAGTATGCAAAATATCTCCGAGCAAAGTAGGCATCGGGTTGCAAGAGAGAAATATCCTGATAGCATTCACATCTATGAATGAGTCCAAATTAGGAAATAGAACTAAACCATAGATAAGAAGAGCTAAGACCTCCTCAAAAGCCTGAAAATCCATATTATCCCAAAACAGTTGGGTTTTGTCTATCAGAAACTTAGCTAGAAAACCCTTGACTCCACTTCTTGTTTCCCAATTGGATACCACGTCGGCCCGTTTCAGATGTAAAGCTGAGGCAATGACTTCTGGCTTAGGAACTTCTTCTAGACCTGTGAAGGGTACCTGTTCAAGAACAGGTATATCCAATAGCTGAGAGAATTCTTCCAAGGTAGGCACCAACTGATAGTCTGGAAAGGTGAAGCAATGGTGCTTGGAATCAAAGAACTGAAAGAGTACACTCATCATCTTTTCATCAAAGTTTGAAGTAACCAGGTTGAGAAGTTGACCATGTCTCTTAGTGAACGTATAAGTTTTAGAAACCCTTGATGCTAGCTTTTTGAGTTGGGAAGGTATCTTCACAAAGCTGATTCGGATAGTGTTTCTACAAACGGAAGCCATGATCTGCAAAACAGAACAAAGATAAATTCCCTAGGTCTTTGAAATGGTTAGTGCAATAAGCATGGATGCCATGTTATGATGCATGATGTCATGATAAACCACAAGTATAGCAAACACAGGTATAGCAAACACAATCAAGTCACACCAAGCCCTTAGGTTTAAGGATTGCATGAGGTTAAAGGTAGTACCCTCTTGAAGTTTAGTTGGTTCAAACCTGTCCTAAAAAGTAACCGGGTTCTAGAGATTCTCAATATCACTGACCATCCTTTATCGGGCATTGTTTCAGCTCTTAAACTTTTCTTGCGGCCAAAATATCCCGAAAGTCTAGTCTCAATGAGTGTAGTATCGAGTATCAACCCGTTCTCAGTTCTACACCGAGGCCGGCTATCTCACTACTTTCTAATGGCCAAGTTGTTCAACTAAGGTTCTATGGTCCGTTAGTGCTTCACGACACCGCGCGGCGGCCTCGTATTCTCCTCGTTTCCCCACGAAGGATACCAGTACCAACCAAAGTTCCACACCAACACAGCCATCGCTTAAACCATATCGGTCTATGCCGTAAAGTCTCCATGATCTATTGCTGTTTACCTAAAAAGTGCCCCCAGATCCGGGTGTAGAATCTATAGTAACCCCAAACAAAACCCTCAAAAGTAAAGCAATCAAGACAATCAAGAGAAGCAATTTAATGACCTAGATCCTATATACCCCACTTATTTGTTCCCCAGCAGAGTCACCAGTTATGTGATACGGTGGCAGAACCGATTGTTTAATACTGGTTTGCGTTTTGCATTTTTTGTTTGCAAAATGTCGCGGTAAGCAAGAGTCACCGTCGACTTTTATTTCATCCAATCATGGAAAAGGAAAAAGAACAGAAAAACCTTTTTTCGAGATATTCTGAGTACGGGGGGTAGATTATAGAAAGGGAAGGTGTTAGCACCCTTTCTATCCGTAGTTATCTACGGGCTCTTAGGTACTTGCTCATTTTTTAAATTGCTTGTATGTGTTTGTCTTGAAAATATTTTACTTTGTGATAACCCTTGTATCGATCCTCAAGGATGTGACGAAGTTTATTTTGAAAATTTGTTTTGAAAGGGTGTTTGTGTGAAAGTTTTTATTGAACAAGTACTTAAGATTCTACCTACTCGAAAAAAGACTGTTCGTTCTATTTCCTTTAGACAGCGCTATCCTACTATTAAGGAGTAGGTAGCACCATCGTTGGAGTTGTAAGGGACATTCGAAAGGGACAAGTACAATCACTAAAGCAATAGTTAGAAAATTTTAGTAGTAACCCTAGAGTCTTAAGATCTTTCCGAGGCAACATTTCTGAGGCAACATTTCCGAGGCAACATTCGAATGGGACACTTTGATCTCTTTAGACTGGAGGGCAACCACTAAAATCTCCTATGCTTAATGATTGTTTACCGAAGGCAACTGAAGTGAGGTAAACCCTAGGAGTGAATATGTGCATATAATTTGTTTTAGTTATTTAATCTTTGCACATTAGGTGATCTACCGTTTTAATTTTCCAGACATTCTTGCCATACAATCCTATTAGCCATACATCTAGACAGTTAAAGATTGTGGAAATTAAAAGCAGAAAAGTAAATCTAATTATTACAAGGCTTCGGGGAATGGGGATTACATAACCAAAACTTGGGGGGAAATTAAACCGTAAATAAAACCCTAGTTTAAAAGACTATTACAACCTCGGAGCAATTACAAAAATATAATGAAAAGTACGTACGACAAACGTAAATGCGAGAAATTAGGGTTTTGACCCTTGAAAACCAAATTGAATTTAATTAAAGAAAAAAAAATAATTTTTGTCATTTTTATTTAAGGAAATAAAGAACAAATTACAAAATATCCTAATCACTAATTAAGTTTTAATTATGAAAAATCATTAAATTAATGAAAAATAATAATTAACCTATTTTCGTGTTTTTTATTTTGAGAAGGAATTAAAATTAAGAGTTAAACCTAATTTCTATTTGATTTTAATTATGAAAAAAAGATTTAAGTTAACCTAATTAAACTAATTAATGCAATTAAATATTTTATAAAAAAAAGACTAAACCTAATATTGTTTGTGATTTTCTGATTTTTATGTTTTGATTAAAAATGATTTTTGGAAAATAAATAAAATAAAAAAATTAAAACAACAAAAAGAATTGAAATAAAATAAAAATAGAAAAGATTGGGCCTGTGTGGTAGAATGCAGACTGGGGGGTGCATTGCCAAATTGTTAGGCCCAAATTGGTTGGCCCATGTTCCTTGCGTGTGATCTCATGTGGATTAGCTTCAGAGAGTGCACCATGGGCTGCTATGGTTGGACACTGGATCTGGACCAAGGGATGATCCAAAGGGTAGGATTTGTGAGCGTATGATGGACGCATGAAATGGTGATGTACTGAATCTGCAGTAAATTATTAGGAAAATAATAAAAGTGTGAATTAATAATTAAAAACCTAACTCTGATTAATTTACAAGTTAATTATGAAATAAAATCAATATTGATTAATTCAAAACAACTTTTATGTCAAAAATTATTTTAATTAATTGAAAGCCTAAAACTAATATTTAATGATTTTTTGTGATTTTATATGTTAATTAAATTAATGATAGAAAACAAATCAAGTGAAAAATAAATAAAGGAAAAGGGTTAGAAAAGAAAATAGTCAAAAAAGTGAAAAATGCACGGGGTGGATGATGAACCCATGCCCCTTGGGTCATAGTTAGGCGCCTCATCCACCAAGCCAAACTATTGTTTGTGATTCAAACCTGTTCTACGTAACAACAAGAACTCATTTGGACAGTTAATAAACATTAGCAATGCATGAAATTAATTATATGAATGTTTGAAAGAAAAGAAAATCAGAGAAGATGAGTATGCTTGTTTCAAGCATCAATGGCCATGACTTTCGACCTATTCTTACCCTTAGATACCTTAAGAATGATTTGTAATTGATGGCTTGGACTGAAAGTGGCTGAATCTTCGGTTTTAACTTTACACTAGTTTTGGCAGAATTTGAGGTTTTTAGAGAGCGTTCTTGGGCAGCCAATTTCGTGCCCCCTAGTGTATGAGGGTGTTGTGTTTACATAGAGGAGGAATTTAGGTTAAAAATAATGGAAGAAATCTCATGGTATCTTGAGGAATTATGAAGATTTGATTTGATTTTGGCCTTGTATGATTTATTTCTAAAATAGCTCCAATCATGATTTTTTCAATCTAAATCATCCTTGCACGAATTACATGCCATGCTAGTTGTATATGGACTCATAATGTGCACAAAAATCCCAATATTTGAATTGCTTTTATTATTTTACTATTTAATTTGATTTATTTTGGTTTAAATGAATAAAAAATCAAAATATATGATAAAAATAATAAAATAATAGGTGGAAAATATCAGGGGTCGTGGGTCCTATTAGAAACATGTTTCAAATAAGAAAACATGGGCCCCTTTGGAAAAAATGCAAATTTGATCAATGTTGACTTTTGACAATTTTCCAAAAATTGCCAACATTGAAAATGCACAACTCTCTCAATTTTGACCCTAGGAGGGTGTTCTTTGACTTTTTAGAAAGCTTAGGATGTACTCTAAACAAACCTTTTGGTTTCATCTCAATTGGATCTTCCATGTTCATTTATGAAGCTTTGACCCAAAAGGTGTTTTTGTTGACTTTTCAAAAGGACCTATAATGTCAAAATTCATATCTTTTTATGAGTGCATATTTTGAACTTCAGCGTTGAAGATCAATTGTAGGTAATTTCATCCTATTCAAAATGAGCCTTGGATGGA
This sequence comes from Vicia faba, assembly GCA_948472305.1. Taxonomy (NCBI): domain Eukaryota; kingdom Viridiplantae; phylum Streptophyta; class Magnoliopsida; order Fabales; family Fabaceae; genus Vicia; species Vicia faba. The sequence continues at coordinate 757,608,695 of OX451736.1, read as the reverse complement.
AAATGTCTGATAAAGTATGAAGAAGTTATGCTTGGTCAAAGTTGGGTTGACTTTTATTAAGAAACCCTAATTTAGCAACTTTTGGGTTTTGATGAATTTGGAGCATTCCTTGAGGAATCATGATCAACCCTTGATCCAATGATGTAAGTCACTTCAAAATGTTGATGTTGACCCAAAATATTAAGGTTTGACTGTATGTGGGCCACACTTGACTTTTGACCTAATACAGTCGATTCTCTAACATTTGAGCAGTTGACTGAGCAAACTTCTTGTGCAAGGCTTGAAATTTGACATGAAGAATCTTGGGAACATATTAGGACCTTGGAAAGAATTTGGGGCCTTTGTGATCCACACATATTGATGAAAGTGGAAACCCTAATTTGAGACACACTGCCTTAGGAGAGAGTTTGTCTGGTCAACTCTTGGGCAAACTTGAGTAAACTGAGGACCTCTAGGAGTATGTATTGAGTAAAATGAGAGAGAAAATTTTGGGGTACAACAATTGTATTCATGGAATGATCTAGGACTTCAGTCCAGTGATGGTGTTTAGGACTTTGGTCCAATGATGGTGATTAGGACTTCAGTCCAGTGATGATGGTAGGGCAATTGTCCATTGAAGGCAATAATCCCATAGTGTGGATTGGGTGCAACAATGAAGTTCTATTGTTCCAAGTGGGAACCAATCCTATTGGCGGGGATCTTTGGAGATTGAAGATGAATAAGTCATCAGTGAAGTTTTGGTACGACATGCATGAGTCTATGATGATACATTACATTCTATGTGACATTGCATCTTGATGTGTGTTATTGATGAATGATGATATTCTGTATATGGGGATATATGTGTTCATGTCTTGATGAATTGGTGAATGTGTGAGTATACCATGAAGATGTGATGAAGCATGATATCTTACTTATGTGCATATTTTGCTATGTCTTATATAATAATTATGATTTACTCACCCTTTCTATTTGAATGTTGCCTCCATGTGGGCAATGCGCAGGTGATCAAGAGTAGTTCGTAGGAGCTTAGATGATAGCTTCAGGATGCGTTTTAATTTCTTTCAGTAGAATAAGGGAGTCTTGCTCTAATATGTAACATCAGGGTTGGGATTGTTTGTTGAGAACTATATGTCTCTATTTACTTTGATGTTTTCTAAATTGCCTTGTTATGGTATTGATATTCGAATTGGATCATGACGTTTTATTTGATGAATTATATGAGGTATATGGACTAGGGATGTTTTGAGATTTATGATTTTCCGCTGCAATAATTTTGAAGATGCTAAATGCATATTATTTGGTTTATAGTTTTGCAACCCGTGTTACGGACATGATGTATTATTATGATGTTTCCATGAAGATGTGACACCATTATTGGTGATATTACTATGATTTATTTATATTTAAATAATTGCAAAAATCCTTGGGTTTAGAAGGGTGTTACAACAAACCATGATATAAAATGGTGATCAGGGTTCACCCTTTCTTGGCAATTAGCCAGTGTAAAGCGTAGAGGTGAGTCCCTACTACGTCAATCTCGAACCAAACTCAAACTTGTGGGCAAGGAAGAGGCATGACCTTTGATCGGACATAATGTCTAGAGACTTCAAATAAAACTTTTGAGTATAACCTGAAACGCCAACCAATTTCCAAAGAAGCAAACAACGAAGCCAGAAAACAAAAACAACATCATAACAAGTATAAACAACACTAAGTAAATAAATAAGGAATATGCCACAAAACAACAACTTTGAAATTTATTTATTCTATAAACAATTGTTACACTAGGTAAGAACATCCCAAACATACAAAATAAACTACGAGCCTGACTCATCCGCAACGAAGAGCGACTTCCCATCCATCATCCTAATCATGACAAATATGTTCTCAGGAAATATGCACTGTAGGATGAAAAAAATCCTCCAGCTACAACACATTTTCAAAATAAATATGTACAACGAAGAAATTTTCTTCCACGTGTTGGACATAAGACTCCACAAATAAGAGGGGGGGGGGGGGGGGTGAATTGTGTGTTTCAAAAAAACTTCAGTTTGAATTTTTTTTATAAATATTTCAAGAGTTTAAAACCATTTAAAAAACCACTTTAGAAATTTGCAGCAAAGAGTAAATATACGGAAAGTAAACAGTTAATGGATAAAGAAATAACACCATGAATTGTTCTTGAGAGTATCTAGTTTAAATATTAAGAGATTTTAGTAGGTTGAAATCTCGAACCCCCTAATACAAGGAAAATGGAATTTTTGTCTAACTTCCAACCAAACAACAAACAATGGAGACAAACATTTAGTCTTCCTTCCAAACGAATATTGAAGAAGTTAGTCTTCTTTCCAAACAATAACTTGAAGCGGTTAGTCCTCAAGTTAAATCGATATTTCACACAGACTTATCTCGATCCAAGGTGAGCTTCTAAACATAAACCACACTCACGAACTGAACCAAAGTTTTGAACATGATAGCCACAAACCACTAAGATTTTATATCGGTCTGATCTTTGTCACACCCTAATTTTTACCCCTAAGATCCCATTCCATTTATATCATATCATCAAGATCACAAACTTGGTTGCCTCCTAATCATCTTTCTCTGAGTCTTGCCTTGAGGATATCATCAAGCTCCCTCTTATGTATCTTTTGATTTGTGTTTATATGTTTTTATTCTTTACTAACCTTAAACAAAATCCCAAAATATGATTTGTCTCCCTTTTGTCATTGTGCAAGGTAGGGATTGGATCAAGAACATCAAGTGAAGCTTTATCAGCTAGGGTTTGGTTGCTCAAGCTCAAAGATTGATCAATCATTGATTCTCAAAGGCTAATTAGTCAAGATATGACCTATAATCTTAGGCATGATCTCTTCAAGTATCATTCAACATCATTTGATCAAAGATAACTTAATGTTTGGTTGCTTGCTTCTCAAGAAATTTCAAGGTTCATGTGTTTATTTACATGCCTTCTTCATCAAGTTTCTCCAATCTTTGACCACTTTTAATCAAAGTTCAATCAAGGTCTCATCATTTGAATTCCATATGTGCATCAATATTCCTTTAAGTGCAAGAAAATCTCAAAAGATTCAAGTTTGATCAAGGTAGTTTGACCAAAAAGTCAACATTTCAAGTCCAAGTTCACAGTATCATAACTCACTCATGTTTCAAAAAACTTTAGTGATTATTTGGGAAAATAACTATTCTTGACATCCTATACAACTTCTATTTACAAGTCAAGATCCAATTATGCTTGGAATATCATCAAATGTTTCGAAACATTAGAGGTCATTTGTAGACTTAGTGAAACTTGACCTAATTTCAAGTGTATTTTTCCTAACTTCCAAAGATCATAAATCCTTAAATATTCAACATTTTTAGTGATTATTTTTGTATATGAATCTCCTTATTGTTATATTCAAGTTTGTTTCAAAGATCAAAGGCCAATTATGCTTGGAAAGCCATGAAAAGTTGGATGACATTATAAGTCATTTTGGGCTTAGAAAAATTTTGACTTGTAATTTCAAGTCATGGTACCAACTTCACATTGTCATAACTTTTTTTATCAGTTTATCCAAATAAATACTTTGTTTTCACATTGTATTCTCCATGATTATGTGAGCATTTTGTAGGAAGAATGAGCAATAAAGGTCAAGTACATATGATTTCATGTATGGTTGAAGATGGCCTCATGGAATGAATTTTTGTCCGAAAACCAGAGTTGGAAATGCATGAAAACTGACTTGATACCTCAGAAAACGTGTGCAAACTTACTCCAAGTGACAAAATGTAATGCATAGCATAAAAATGACTTGAATTGGCTTCATTTTGGTGACCTCATGACCAAGGAAAGTCACACAATCCGTGCTCACTCTTTTCACATGATTTGCACTCCATTTTGCAGGTATTTCATCCTCTCAGCTTAGCTATATATAGAGAAATCTATTCCATTCATTCTCAAGCTTTGAAAGCCCCTTAAAACTCTGCTCAAACTCAGAATTTCCTCTCAAATTTTCTGAGACCGTGTTTCCTTTTCAAGAAATTTCAAAGCAATCTTTTGTTCTCTTAAGCTTTCTTGCCATATCCTGAAGCTAACACAACAACTACCAAGCCCTAAGAGCCTTTGAATCACTCAGACCAAGTCACTTTTTCAGAGCTTCTGATCACACTTTGTTCAGGTGGTTAAAGGCTCAATGTTTGCTCAAACAAGTTACCATAATGATGGCTTGATGTTCACTGATGCTCATGCTTACCTTAGATTTCATTTATCTTGCGTTTTCACCATTTAATTTTGAGTTTCGTTTTAGAAAATGTTATGAGTTTTCTTCAAATTCTCTTCACTCAGTTTAGATAAATGATTTTGAAGGCCATGGCTGAGTTCACACTGAAGATACAGTTGTAATGGCATTGGTTTCATGATCTGAATTTACCAAATACCAAACTCCGGTGAGTAACTCACTGGGGAAGACGATCGAAGGTGAAACCAGGTCATTTGAGTTGGTTTCAAACCTCTCAACCAATGGCAGTGTGACACTTGTTATATTTTGGTTGGTTGGATTTCAATGAGATCTGATGTGTTTTTTGAACTCATTTCCACCACGCGCCTTAGCCTCTGGACCATTAGATCTTCCAGGTCAATTAATAATCCAAATCCAACGCATCTGAATTTTTCTGATTGAATTTATTTTATTATTTTTGTTTTATTTTGATTTTAACTTCTAAAATTGATTTTAATTTCATTTTAACTCCAAAAAATCTCAAGATTTGTAAAACTTTCTTTGATTATTTTACACCTTATTTTAATTTTTTACATTTTGCTATTTTTTTAATTAATTTTATCCTTTTTCTTTGTTTAAATTGGTTAAAAAATAGTTTTCTGTATTTTAGAATTCTGGAAAATTTATTATATGATATTTGATTTGTTTTTGACTTTTTATAATTTTCTTGGCCATTTATTTGGTATTTTGAAGAACTTTATGGATTTTTCTCTTTTATTTTCACTTTAAAATCATTTTAAAAATCTTTTTTCATGCATTTTAATTGCTTTTATTGCATTTTATATTTGTTTGACTTGTGTTGACTTCTGTTGGCCTTGGATCATGGCTCATTTGGTCATAAGTTTCATCAACATTAATGGATTTTGGGTGTTGATGGGTTAAAAATCCTAATCCACCAAAATGAATGATTGATTTTGATGATAACTTGATCAATGCCTTGATCCATTTTGGAATTTGCTTTCTATCTTCATCTCTTCTTCTTTCCCTTTTTTTCCTTTTAATGAGTTGGAAAATGATGATTTCATCTTGTTCAACTAGGTTTAGATTGATGCTTGATGAACTTTCATCATTTCAAATATACCTCTAAGTGATCAATTGATCACTTAAGGTACTTTGGATTAGTGATAAGTTTGGCTCAAGGTATCATGAAGGACTTGATTGATGTAATGATCTCATCTCCTTGACTTAGTCTTGATCACATTGCTTTTAAATCATGGTATGCATTCTATGCAATACGCTTACATTATTTTGGCCCGACATCAGTTATGTGCAACTTCTACATAAGTTCACTTACAATTGCTTAACATAGGGCCAAATTGTCCCGAATCAAAATACTAATTACTAACATTAAAAGTAATTGTACTAACTTTAATTTTTTACACTTTTACATTAATGCAAATTAAATTTCTCACTTTACATTTATGTCATTTAAATTCTCGCAATTTACTTTTAGTATTTATCATTTATGTTATTTTATTTATTCCTTTTATTGTCCTTTTCTCTTTGTCCCTTGGACATTTTCTTTCTCTTCGCAAAGATATTAATAAATATTAAACCCTATAAGACTTAATTTGATCCTTGGACTATGGTTATTATCCTTTGCTCATGGATGTTGGACCTACGGACTTGGATTTACGTTCTCGATCCTATGCTTTTGAGTTGTGATTTGAGACCTTGGAATTCATCTGATACCTTAGAAGATTTCATCTGATACTTTAGATTTTATCCGTCTGTTTTCTATGTTTTGTCTTATGCAGGGACCATTATTTATAATTTTGAGTTTTCATCTGATGTATGAGAATTCATCTGTGTCCTGAGATTCATCTGATGCTTTGCCTTCATCTGAGACGTTAAACTTTTATCTGATGCTTCTGATGTTCATCTGATACTTTCTTGTGTTGTGGCTTTAATCCAAAGGAATGAGATGTTTTGTTTGACTTATGTGAAGTTCCTTACATTATCCTGGTCAAATAATTTATTCCTTTGCCTTTACTTTATGCTTTAGGATAGTCCCTTCATCGCTTTCCCATCTTCTTTAACTTTAAAAATTTTCTCCCTTTTTTCAAAACCTTCTTGTTTTCAAACTTGAACCACTTTCATAACAAAACTTGACTTTTTCAAGTGAAATTTCAAACTTCTTTTCTTAATAAATGCTTCAATACACTTAATCATATCAAAACCCTTTAAAAAAACTAAAAAACACAAAACTCATTCAAACTTTTTGCCACTTGGCTTTTTGTTCCACCCCAAAATTTGCCCTCTCATGTTTTCCAAAGTCTCCCCCCTGCATGGTTGATCACAAACCCTTGCCTAAGGAAAAAGAAAATTTTTGAGTGGTGCTTTAAGTACCTTTCGATTGGAATTCTGAAAGACCCTTCGATTGGTATTCTGAAGGAGCACTTCGATTAGCATTATGTCAAGGCCTTCAATTGGCATTCTGAAAGACCCTTCGATTGGTATTCTGAAGGAGCCTTTCGATTGGCATTATGGTCAAGGCCTTCGATTGGCATTCTGAAAGACCCTTCGATTGGTATTCTGAAGGAGCCTTTCAATTGGCATTATGGACAAGCACTTCGATTGGCATTATGTCAAGGCCTTCGATTGGCATTCTGAAAGACCCTTCAATTGGTATTATGAAGGAGCCTTTCGATTGGCATTATGGACAAGCACTTCGATTGGCATTGTGTCAAGGCCTTCGATTAGAATTCTGAAAGACCTTTTCGTTTGGCACCCTGGGCCAAGCCTTTCAATTGGCATGCCAAGGGATCCTTCGATTTAGCATTGTGTCAAGGCAGCTTCGACAGGCATGTTAGCCATGTCCTTCGATTAGCATGAACAACACCTTTCGATTGGCCTGTTAACAAAGCCTTTCGATTGGAATTTTAATTAGTACCCTTCGATTGATATTTGGACCAGGGCCATTTGAAGAACTTCTTCCAGGCCATTTGAAAGAGGCCATCAAGAGGGCACTCAAAAAAACATGTCCAGGTACACTGAACATGAGAAAATGGCATGTTTCCCTTGCAAATATAGAAATAATTAAATGCTGATTGTGGATTTAATTCCTGAGTTAAAAGCCAGATTCTTGCCTTTTCTGTTCTTAAAGAGCTGATTCGACCAGAGTGATTCTTTTCAATTCAAGCAGTCGAAGCATTCAGAAGGCCCATTCGAAGGGCACATAAGGAGTCCCATTCGAAGGAGGCAACTCAAGACTAATCGAAGAGCATGGCCTGGAGGCATTCGAAAATCAAAGGTGTCTAGATTCATTCTAGATTCCAAAGAGACACGAATATTTCAAAAAAGGAAATATTTTAATGTGTCTGATTCTTGTCTCATGGCTTTAATGGCCTGGTTAAATGGCTGTCCCTTGCCATTTTCATGCACCCTCACACTCCTATAAATACGAGGCCAGCATACAGTGCCAAAGGGGGGGGGGGGGAACAAAAACATTACAAAAATTATACAACAGAAAAACGGAAAAACAAGAGAACAGAAAAGAAAAGGAGAACAAAAAACATTGGAGAGGCACTGCCCATACAATCCATCAAAGGTTGTCAGAATTTTCCAAGCCAAAGCAGTCCTTCAGATCGAAGGTGCCCACGCCCAGAAGCCCTCAGATTGAAAGTGCTCCCATCCAGCCAGTACCCAAATCGAAGATTCAATCTGCTGGTAAGAGAGGGTAAATTGTCAAAACTTTTCATTTTGCATAACACCTCCATATTTTCTATCCCATTCGATTTACCATCCTAGACAAAATTCAAGGGCTTGGGTTTGGCCCCAGGTCATGTTCTTCGTTTGCTAACATTTGCTGCAGATTTAGCCTGAAAAGACTCAGCGCACGCAGGATCGAAGGGCCTGGGGTTTGATACCAGGCCCTGAGTTTTATTTTGCTAACATACTTTTGCAGGTATAGCATCCCAGATCGAAGGAGACACCTTCTCTGGATCGAAGCTTCCCATAGTCCTCCTGGATCGAAGAAGCCATTTTTCCCAGGATCGAAGGGAAATCCCCTTCCCTGGATCGAAGGCTGTTCATGCCCACTTCCTGGCCCAATCGAAAGAACCATGACCCTGTTTGGATCGAAGCTTCCATTCCCTCCTTGGCTCTAAGCTCTTTTTTTTCCCTGGATCGAAGGATCCCCCTTGTATTTTATTGTTGTTTTCATTGACATCTTTTTATCTTTTTAATTAACATTAAAACAAAAAAAATCACAAAAACATTAGGCTAGTTGTTTTTCCAACTATATTTATTTCTTAAATAAATTAATTAATTATCTTAACATTTTCTCAAAAACTAAAATTAAGTAGATTTAGATCACTTTCCCAAAATAAAATAAAACAACAAAAAGATTTTATTCTTAGGATTTTTAGAGGTTATTTTCAGATTCGCGCGCGTTTATTTTATTGTAACTGCCTACTGGTTTGTAATAGCTTAACTAAGACTTTTACACTTTACTGCTTTATTCCCCCAATTTTGGACATGTAAATAATCCCCCTCCTCGAAGCCTTGTAATAGCGTAGGATTTACAATTCCCGCACTTTAAATTCCTGTACATATATTAACTGTTTAGATGTATGCTAACTAGGATTGTATGACAAGATCTATCTTAACTTAAAATCAACAGTAGCTCACCATGACATGTAAAGATAATATAACTGAAAATTGACACACTTGCACATGCCACTCTTAGGGTACACCTCAATTGGTTGCCTCGAACGTGGTCATTGAGTATAGGATGTTTTAGAGGTTGCCCTTTGTCCAAATATCATAAGTTGCCTCGAAACGGTTGCCTCAGAAAAATGATCTAAGACATTAGGGTTACCACTGAGACGTCCTAACATTGCTTTAGTGACCACACGTCCCTTAAATCGAATTGACCCGAAAACTCCAACGACGGTGCTACCTACTCCTCAATAGTGGGATAACATTGTCTAAAGGACATTTACACAGTTTAATTCCTTTTTGAGTAGGTAGAGGTTCTTAAGTACTTGCTCCTTTTAAAACAAAACAAAACTTTTCGCACTTACACTCTCTTCAAAAACAAAACTCTTTTCAAAACCCACAAACCCAAAGAAAAGAAAACTTTTGAAAACATAGTGAGCAAGTACCTAAGAGCCCGTGGATAACCACGGATAGAATGGGTGCTAACACCTTCCCTTTCTATAATCTACCTCCCGAACCCGAGAAACATCTCGAAAAGGAATTTTTCTGTGCTTTTGTCCTTTCCTTGTTGGATAAAATAAAAGACGGTGGTGACTCCTGCTTACCGCGACACTTTGCGAAAACAAATGCAAACGCGAACCAGCATTCCCAAACAGTCAGTTCTCATTCCCACCGATCACAGAACTGGCGACTCTGCTGGGAAATTTATAAGTGAGGTGTACCTTAGGATTAGATCACTTGTGTTTTCAATTGTATTGCTTTGTATGCTTTAATTTTGTGGGCTTGTATCGGAGTTCTATAGATCCTAACCCGGATCTGGGGATACCCTTTAGGTAAGTAACAATAAACTGTGAGGGATCTGTCCGGCATAGACCGACACGGATGAAGCAGTAGCTACGTTGGTGTGGCATCTTGGTCTGTACCGATATCCCTTGTGTTGAAACGAGGAGAATATGGGTCTTCTGAGGAGTCATTAAGCACCAACTGACCTTAGAACCTTAAATTGAACAACTTGGCCATAGAACGGTAGCAGTATGCTACACTCATTGAGACTAAACTCTCGCGATGATTCTGGCCGCAAGAAAAGGTTGCTAAACTGGAATTATGACCGATTGAGGGTAGTCAGTGATATTGAGATCCTCTAGAACCCGATTACTATTTTTAGGACAGGTTTAAACCAACTAAACTGAAAGAGGGTAATGCCTAAACTCCATGCCAGCCTAAACTTAAGGCTATATGTGCGACTTATGTGCCTTCAAACTTGAACTACTTGCACATTCTTGTTATCTGACAACATGAGTTCCTTGCAGGTTTTGTTTACAGTCCTTATCCCATAATTTGGATTTGTTGCAGGGTTTACTTACATCACCTCACACTTTTGCTTAAACGCATATCATACACATCATAACATCATGCCTTAACATTTCCTTAACCATTTCAAGGATCTCAAGGGCTTGTGATGCAGGTTATGGTAAATCAAATATCCAGCAAGGGGCAAAGGGGATTTATTTTCCTCTAGCCAAGGTTGTTTAGAAATCAAAACACGATAACTTTAGTCAGGGGCTATGACCCACTCGATATGGTGAGCTTGACTCTTGAAGAAGGACTCTCAGCAACATGAAGTTCCTTCAATCAAGCTACCAGATTCAAATTCTAACAGTTTCTTGTTTACCCCGCGAGATCCTTGAAAACATTGCATACATATATCATACATATCATTGCATAACAGGTCATCCGATACAGGTCTCTCATGTTCTCGCTGTTTATTTCAGCAATGGATTTCCAACCAGACAACCAAGATCTTCATACTCAAGAGACTCAGTTCAGGGAAATATTCCTAAACCTATCCAAGGGGCAGGAAGAGTTGAGAACACTCCTCATGGGGAATTTGGTCAAGAAAAGTCCTGAAGACAATAAGGACGAACGACTGGAACAACTGCAAGCTGAGCTCAGTACCATGAAAACCCAGATGCTGGGGCAGATGGATCTTATCCAAAGCTTAGCTAGGGAACAAGAAGAGCTGAGAACTATTATCAACCAGCTTCATCAAGACAAATACAACAGTATGAAGCAAACGGTCAAGGTTGGGGATCAAATCATTAATCAGCCTCCAAGAAGACAAGAGTTTGGTATGGTGAAGAATGGACCTCTCCAAGTTGCTACTACCTCACGGGTCCAACAACAACCTTGCCATAAACAACGGGTTAATCAGAGGCCGTTTACCAAGCTCAACATGCCGTTGTCCCAAGCTTTGCAACACCTGTTGAGATTGAATCTGGTGACATTGGTAGGACCTCATCCGAATCCTAAGACTTCTTCACCCAACTACAATCCTGATGCAAGGTGTGCATACCATTCTAACAGTCCGAGGCATGATACTGGCGACTGTTGGAAGTTGAAGTACAAAATTCAAAACCTGATTAATGAAGGAGCATTGGAATTCACACAAGATGGTCAGGCTGAGTTCTTCTACCATCCCTCCAAGGCTCACCGTTTGAAGTGATAAGTTCTGACAAGAGAGGGCCTTTTGTTCATTATAATTTTCAAGTTGTAATTTTCTTTTGATTGTTCGAACATTTATTCATGTCAAACTTTATTACTTCATCAATGCATTGCATATGTCTGTTTTGAATCAGTTCATTCGTATTCACTATATTCAAATTGCTTTCATTTTTATGATGTTAAACTCTCGATTAAAAGATTCCAAGCCTTTTGAGGGAGGATGACGAAAACGATACCACGATCTTTACAGTATGCTTTTGAACAGACCCCACTGACGATGTACAGGCATTGTTTCAAATCCTAAACAGTGGAGTTATAAGGAAGATAATCCCTCGTTAACCCCTTTGAGCCAAAGAAGTTGGAGTTTTTCTTTTCACAAATTAAAACCCTTAATTATAACCTGGGGCAGGGTAGTTTTCTCAGTTGATCCAGGTGCACAATGAATGGCATCAAAGGAGTCCTTCCAAAACAAGAGACAGTGATGGTTCCGAATAATCGTAAGGACAGGCAGTCATTATCTCTCAAAAATAAAAGCCCATTAAGTCAAAACCTATGAAGGAGACTTACAAAAACTGGGGCATCCCACTGACTGTAAATACAAAAAGAAACAGTTCAGACAAAAGACAGGGATAATAAAATCAAAAAGAGGTCCTGCAAACTCTCAACAAAATAACTGCCTGTTCAAAATAAACTTTCAGTATCCGAACCATCACTGGTATATCAAAGCAAAGACTCAAACGGGATCTAATGCACGATTAGCTGAGTTTAGGATCGAAGAACATCACGAAGAGCGGGTGGGTACAAATATAATTTGAGCCTTTATCCTTTGTTTCTTAAACCGTGAACCAGGCCACGTTATAACCCTTAAAAGGTCCTAGCTGAAGCACGGGTTAGTTCGAAAGCATACTGTTACAAAGGTATCCTGACTCCTGTAGGGCTTGCTGTAAATCCTGAGTTGACATCACATTTTACAAAAATTCGCTTATTTTATTGAAAAAACTGCATTTTCAAAGAACTTCAAAACAGACATAAGCTTTGCATTCTTAAAATAACATTGTTTGCATATGACTATTTGTTCAACAGCAGAGAAATTCGCACGACGAATATCTAGTGAACAAAAACCTTTTCAATAACAAGGGTCACCTCAAGTGGAAAAAACACTTCCAATCAAGGGGCACGGCATGATCATTGTCCGTCATCTGGGGCAGTCAAGTCAAGATTCAAGGAGTCTCTCAAAATGCCAAATAGTCAGGGGCAAATCTCCATCTGAATCACTTGGGGCATTGGACATGAATTCCAGCAACGAATCTTGTATGATCAAACGAACATCTTCTGGTAGTATGGCAACACAACTCCCTACACTCTAAGAGCATGGACATAGTCAAAAAAGTACTACGCATAATCAAAGACCCGCTAGGTTGACCGGCCTAGGCAAAAATAAGGGCTTCCCGGCGAACCAAAAGGGTTCGGGCAAAAATAATGGATGAAAATGAAAAATTTGTACACCTGGCAAGTCGAAAACCTGAAAAGGCGGCTTGGGCAAAAAAGGGTATCCCGATGGACTGAAAACCCGAAAGGGCGGTCCAGGCAAAAATTAGGGATCAAAGCGTATGACTATGTCCCATCATCTCGTCACTGGCCTACCAGAAGAAGACTTGTCATTTTGACCGAAAGATACCAAGCACCTCATAGGTGGGGATAATACTCGATCCACAGGGCCTCCGCAGGCACCTTCTCCCGCAGAAACAGGGGCAATAAGAATTATCCGAACTGTACAGTTGCTCTGTCCACCAGGTACAAGGTAGATTCAATTGAAGAATATGGCTAAGATACCTTCACTCCCCGCAGAGTAAGACAGTAATGGTAGCTCTCTCAGCTGAGACTTGCAACTATGAACGAATCAACAATACTCTCCCCAAGAAGAGTTGGTCTACCATCAGCCCTAAAAAGGTTGGGTATCCCCAGAAGGTCTTAATATTCCCCAGCGGAGTATAAGGATATTCCCCAGCAAGCATAAGAGTATCCCTGGCAGTCTTAATATTCCTCAACGGAATATAAGAATGTTCCCCGGCAGAATGCAAGGTACCCCCAATGGAGCCATTTCCCCATCGCAGTCTAAAAAAGTTTCCCCAATGGAGTTGAATCATCTTCCCCAGTAGATTCTGGAAGCTTATCCCATGCGAAGCACAAATAAGTCTCCTCAGCCAAATTCAGAGATTATCCTCACAAGAACCTAACTGGGTTATCCTCAGCAAGTGGCAACAGAAAGATTATCCCCAGCAAAGTTCTTTCTTTCCTCCCAGCAGGACTTCTATCCTCAACAGGTTCAATATCACCAGCAACGGTAATCTATCCCCAGCGGAGCTTATCATCAAAATCCCTAACATAGCTTATCAGCGGAATCCCCAGCGGAGTTTATCGTTAAAATCCTCAGTAGAACATCTCTTCCCCATAGAGTAATTCCCCTCAGAGTAATCTCTTCATCAAGTTTATTCCCCAACGGAGTTCTTTTCTCCTGCAGGTTTATTCTCACAATCATCTTCGTTCATCATCCCCAGCAGAAACGAAGAACTCAACTCTATTCTCCAGCAGCTCCGGGATTTATTTTCCCCAGCTAAAACATCACACTTCCATACATCATAATACATGCATGTACGCATCATATGGATACAATCTCATTTATTTTGAGAACATCATTGCTTGACCCATATCATGCATTGCATATGACTGACCTTTACCTTTCAGGAAAAATGCAGTTAAGTTCTCAGCTTAGTCGAAGATCTGACCAGTTCTTAAATCTCAATTGAATTATCATCGGTTGAATTTCAGATAAGGTTCTCAATCTCGACAGTCTCCTTCGTCATAGTGTGGACAAGTTCTATAACCTCAGCGGTATACTTCCAGTGGGCACGAGACAATTCCTAGATCTTGATAAAGATGTTTCCCTACATCATAGTGTGGACAGGTACTATAACCTCAACGGTATACTCCCATTGAGCACAAGTCAGTTCCTAGATCTTGATGTTCTCCTCCGTCATAGCGTGGACAAGTTCTATAACCTCAGCGGTATACTCCTGGTGGGCACGAGACAGTTCCTAGATCTTGATGAAGATGTTTCCCTACGTCATAGTGTGGACAGGTACTATAACCTCAACGGTATACTCCCATTGAGCACGAGTCAGTTCCTAGATCTTGATGTTCTCCTCCGTCATAGTGTGGACAAGTTCTATAACCTCAACGACATACTCCCAGTGGGCACGAGACAGTTCCTAGATCTTGATGAAGATGTTTACCTACGTCATAGTGTGGACAAGTACTATAACCTCAATGGTATACTCCCTTTGAGCACGAGTCAGTTCCTAGATCTTGATGTTCTCCTCCGTCATAGTGTGGACAAGTTCTATAACCTCAGCGATATACTCCCGGTGGGCACGAGACAGTTCCTAGATCTTGATGAAGATGTTTCCCTACGTCATAGTGAGGACGAGTACTATAACCTCAACGGTATACTCCATTGAGCACGAGTTAGTTCCTAGATCTTGATGTTTTCCTCCGTCATAGTGTGGGCAAGTTCTATAACTTCAACGGTATACTCCCGGTGGGCACGAGACAGTTCCTAGATCTTGATGAAGATGTTTCCCCCCAATTGAATTATGAACAAGTTCTTAAACCTCAGCTTAAGCATTCTCTCAGTTGAAGTACAGGCAGGTTCCTAAATCTCAACAAAGTTAGACTTCCCTTGCGGAATCTTCTACAACAACAGGTATGCAAGTTCTCGCTAAGGAATCTCTTATGCGATCGACACTCCTACAGATGGCATCTATAAGCTCATCCTTCTACCAACAATCTCCAAATGGCATCTTTAAGCCCATTCCAGACGTCACAATACTGATACTACACCATGCGAGTGCAAATTTCTGGGCACTCTAGTGTTCAATTATCTCCCACCTTCGGATCAAGAAAGGCTCTAAAGCCAATCTATATCCTCAGGTTTAAGAAAATTGAACAGGGGCAACTGTTGCATCCCAAAATTTGCCCTCTCATGTTTTCCAAAGTCTCCCCCCTGCATGGTTGATCACAAACCCTTGCCTAAGGAAAAAGAAAATATTTGAGTGGTGCTTTAAGTACCTTTTAATTGGCATTCTGAAAGACCCTTCGATTGGTATTCTGAAGGAGCACTTCGATTAACATTATGTCAAGGCCTTCGATTGGCATTCTGAAAGACCCTTCGATTGGTATTCTGAAGGAGCCTTTCGATTGGCATTATGGACAAGCACTTCGATTGGCATTATGTCAAGGCCTTGGATTGGCATTCTGAAAGACCCTTCGATTGGTGTTTTGAAGGAGCCTTTCGATTGGCATTATGGACAAGCACTTCGATTGGCATTATGTCAAGGCCTTCAATTAGAATTCTGAAAGACCTTTTCGTTTGGCACCCTGGGCTAAGCCTTTCAATTGGCATGCCAAGGGATCCTTCGATTTAGCATTGTGTCAAGGCAGCTTCGACAGGCATGTTAGCCATGTCCTTCGATTAGCATGAACAACACCTTTCGATTGGCCTGTTAACAAAGCCTTTCGATTGGAATTTTAATTAGTACCATTCGATTGATATTTGGACCAGGGCCATTTGAAGAACTCCTTCCAGGCCATTTGAAAGAGGCCATCAAGAGGGCACTCAAAAAAACATGTCCAGGTACACTGAACATGAGAAAATGGCATGTTTCCCTTGCAAATATAGAAATAATTAAATGCTGATTGTGGATTTAATTCCTGAGTTAAAAGCCAGATTCTTGCCTTTTCTGTTCCTAAAGAGCTGATTCGACCAGAGTGATTCTTTTCAAATCAAGCAGTCGAAGCATTCAGAAGGCCCATTCGAAGGGCACATAAGGAGTCCCATTCGAAGGAGGCAACTCAAGACCAATCGAAGAGCATGGCCTGGAGGCATTCGAAAATAAAAGGTATCCAGATTCATTCCAGATTCCAAAGAGACACAAATATTTCAAAAAAGGAAATATTTTAATGTGTCTGATTCTTGTCTCATGGCTTTAATGGCCTGGTTAAATGGCTGTCCCTTGCCATTTTCATGCACCCTCACACTCCTATAAATACGAGGCCAACATACAGTGCCAAAGGGGGGGAACAAAAACATTACAAAAATTATACAACAGAAAAACGGAAAAACAAGAGAACAGAAAAGAAAAGGAGAACAAAAAACATTGGAGAGGCGCTGCCCATACAATCCATCAAAGGTTGTCAGAATTTTCCAAGCCAAAGCAGTCCTTCAGATCGAAGGTGCCCACGCCCAGAAGCCCTCAGATTGAAAGTGCTCCCATCCAGCCAGTACCCAAATCGAAGATTCAATCTGTTGGTAAGAGAGGGTAAATTGTCAAAACTTTTCATTTTGCATAACACCTCCATATTTTCTATCCCATTCGATTTGCCATCCTAGACAAAATTCAAGGGCTTGGGTTTGACCCCAGGTCATGTTCTTCATTTGCTAACATTTGCTGCAGATTTAGCCTGAAAAGACTCAGCGCACGCAGGATCAAAGGGCCTGGGGTTCGATACCAGGCCCTGAGTTTTATTTTGCTAACATACTTTTGCAGGTATAGCATCCCAGATCGAAGAAGACACCTTCTCTGGATCGAAGCTTCCCATAGTTCTCCTGGATCGAAGAAGGTATTTTTCCCAGGATCGAAGGGAAATCCCCTTCCTTGGATCGAAGGCTGTTCATGCCCACTTCCTGGCCCAATCGAAAGAACCATGACCCTGTTTGGATCGAAGCTTCCATTCCCTCCTTGGCTCTAAGCTCTTTTTTTCCCCTGGATCGAAGGATCCCCCTTGTATTTTATTGTTGTTTTCATTGACATCTTTTTATCTTTTTAATTAACATTAAAACAAAAAAAAATCACAAAAACATTAGGCTAGTTGTTTTTCCAACTATACTTATTTCTTAAATAAATTAATTAATTATCTTAACATTTTCTCAAAAACTAAAATTAAGTAGATTTAGATCACTTTCCCAAAATAAAATAAAACAAGAAAAAGATTTTATTCTTAGGATTTTTAGAGGTTATTTTCAGATTCACGCGTGTTTATTTTATTGTAACTGCCTACTGGTTTGTAATAGCTTAACTAAGACTTTTACACTTTACTGCTTTATTCCCCCAATTTTGGACATGTAAATAATCCCCCTCCCCAAAGCCTTGTAATAGCGTAGGATTTACAATTCCCGCACTTTAAATTCCTGTAAATATATTAACTGTTTAGATGTATGCTAACTAGGATTGTATGACAAGATCTATCTTAACTTAAAATCAACAGTAGCTCACCATGACATGTAAAGATAATATAACTGAAAAATTGACACACTTGCACATGCCACTCTTAGGGTACACCTCACTTGGTTGCCTCGAACGTGGTCATTGAGTATAGGATGTTTTAGAGGTCTCCCTTTGTCCAAATATCATAAGTTGCCTCGAAACGGTTGCCTCGGAAAAATGATCTAAGACATTAGGGTTACCACTGAGGCGTCCTAACATTGCTTTAGTGACCACACGTCCCTTAAATCGAATTGACCCGAAAACTCCAACGACGGTGCTACCTACTCCTCAATAGTGGGATAACACTGTCTAAAGGACTTTTACACAATTTAATTCCTTTTTGAGTAGGTAGAGGTTCTTAAGTACTTGCTCCTTTTAAAATAAAACAAAACTTTTTGCACTTACACTCTCTTCAAAAACAAAACTCTTTTCAAAACCCACAAACACAAAGAAAAGCAAACTTTTGAAAACATAGTGAGCAAGTACCTAAGAGCTCGTGGATAACCACGGATAGAAAGGGTGCTAACACCTTCCCTTTCTATAATCTACCTCCCGAACCCGAGAAACATCTCAAAAAGGAATTTTTCTGTGCTTTTGTCCTTTCCTTGTTGGATAAAATAAAAGACGGTGGCGACTCTTGCTTACCGCGACACTTTGCAAAAACAAACGCAAACGCGAACCAGCATTCCAAAACAGTCAGTTCTCATTCCCACCGATCACACTTTTCATTTTAAAACCTTTTCTCAAATATTAGATATTAGTCTTATTTTAGAAGTGATTGCAAACCATCCTACTTCTACAAACATGAAAAAGTATTAGACATTTTCCACTGATATGTTGAGATATGACTTGTTGATTTTAAATCCAAGATATAAATTTTCCATACTCAAGATAATGCAAATTTTCACTTTTCCATAGTTCTTGATAGTATATTGTGTTTTCCACTAAGATAAGACAACATATCTCTTCATTAAAATCAATCAACATACAATTTTGAAATTTTTGTATTTATAATTCAGATGTCCTAAGAGATATCGAGACACCTATCTCTGAACAAACACATAATGGCAAGGTGAACGATAAACTGTGTAGAAAAGTAAAGAAAACACAAAATCGTTAACTCAGTTTAGTGTACAACAATACCTACTCTAAGGGCTACCAAGTCAGGGACGAAATCAACTAGATAGTTTCAATTTGAAGCTAAAATCTCCTGTTTACAACTTCTCACTTAATCACTACCCTTTCTTAACTTCTACCTAAGACTCACCTAGGTATGAGACCCTTCTCAAATCCCTGACAGTCACAAAAAAGTTACAAGAACATAATTTAAAAGAATCACTTAGAATAAACTCTTCAAAGACACAGAACCATTCAATGCTTAAAAGCTTATGAATGATTTACAGAAGTTACAACTCAATAGAGACAGTCCTACGCTTCTATCAAAGTGATATTAGAGAGGTTCAAAATTAACACATAAACAATCCTAATACATTTACTAAGACACAATGTTCAAAGCACACACAAGAACCCTTAAAATCACGTTTTGCAACGCTACACCTTGCACTATGTCTTCCACACATGAATACGGGTTGAAGCCTTCTTTTTATAACCTTGAAAGGACTAGATTTGGGCTTCAAAAATGCAGCTGATCTGTTACAGAAAATCAACAGAGCTTCTCCATGAAAATAGGGCTCAAATAATTTATTTACTAAAATGTCTCAACATTTAATAAAACAAATTAATCCTCTAATTGCAGATGGAATCTCTTGATTCTCGAGTCTTGGACGACACACATAATATCTTAATATTCTCAGAATATTAAGGATAACATAATAAGTCCAAGTGAACAACCGTGATAGACAAGATGCCAAATGACTTGGATATGACATCATGTCCAACATGTTTTCATAGTAACTTGTAGAACATCATCTTTAATAGGTTGCTTCCTAATTGGTTTTACCAAAATTAATGCCAACTATGAAAATAAAGAATTAACAATCTCCCCCTTGGCTTATTTTGGCTAAATCAAATTTACAATCCTCAGATCATATTTTAGCAAGAACAAAAGTACAGGTTTGAAGAAAAATCAAACACACACATCAGAGGTGCAACAACAGAGAATAAAAATTTAGTGGAATCTGCAAACAGAGCAACATTGAGAAATAAATTCTCAATCAGTAAGATTAACATCAGGACATCTTGTCTGATATCTCTTGAAATCCAATCAGAATTCTCCCCCTCAAAACAGTAAGCAACAACGCATATAATTCCCCCCTCAAAAGAACATTTAGTGCAATTAGTTAGTGGTGTGGATATACCACTCCCCGTTTTTAGCCAGAATATGACAAAGGTATAGTACCCCAAAAGAAATAAACCAATGTAGCATAAAAAGTTAAGTATCACACAAGGTGCACAAAATAAATATGGGCATTATAATCCTTATAGAGCCATAAACTAAAAACAATAAAATAACCAAAATATCAAAAGTCATAAGGAAACAGTTTATGCATCAACATCTACATCATGAGCAGACTCATAAGCCTCTTCTTCTCCATCAACATTGTCACCACTAGAAGCACTATTACCAATATCATCATCATCTAAGGAACTATGATCACTAGAAACATTATCACCATCAGATGCCGTTTTCTCAACAGTACTGTCATTTTCAGTTTCCTCACTTTTAGAATCAATGATAGCAACAGTACTACCATCTCCAGTCCTATTCTTCTCTTCCTCCATCAATGCCTTGATTAATCCTTTAAGCTTTATCTTCCTAGCCGTGCTATTCTTGATGTTTTCATCTAACTCCCTGCAAGTCTCCTTCAGATGAGCAATAATTCTTGCCTTGGATGTTTCAGGACCAGGTACTTGAGAAGATGTCCCAACAATATCTTGGACATGTTCACCACCAAATAACTTATAGTGTAGAGTCAAAGGAGATTCCATTTTCTTCACACTATCAAACGATAATAAGATTCTAGGGTGTTGTTTCAGAACTATTCCACAGATGAGAGAAGGGAAACAGATTGGCAACTTCACAACATTTAATAATGTTTGCTTCAAGACTTGATCAAAAATGTATTTGCCAAAGTCAAATACTTTTTCCTTTCCAATATCAAATATGAAATTTCCAAGTCTAGTGGAGATAATGGAGGTATTATTTGTGGTAACCCAATTGATAGTAGCCACCCTGTGTAGAATAACGTACTTCACACTAAGCTTATCAGAGGACACTTTCCTTCTTTTGGCCAATACCTTACTTGACCACCAGTGATCTCTTTTCTCACTTCCTTATTTGAAACCTATAATTCAACTTGAGTCTCTTCTGATCTTCCTAGAAACTTGTTTATCACGGTAGGAGAAAATGTCACAATATTTCCCCTAACATACACTTTCATGTGATCTTCACTCCCGACAACATTTCAATCATCAGGTATATTAACCACAAATTCCTTCACTAGTCTTTGGTAGAAGGGGCTAAAATTTCAGACAATTTTCATAAGACCAACAACCTCTATAAGCTTTACAACATCTTTACATTTTTGGAAGTCCTTGCCCAATTCCCTTTCCAACACTAATCTTCTTTGCACAACATGCTTCTATTTGTCAGCATTTTCCTTAGCATGAAAGATTACTTTGTCCTCAGATATCTTGTGAGTGTTAATACATGTCTTCTTAGATGCAGACCTTTTGATGGTAATGATGTCCTGAACATCCTCCTCAACATCAAAATTAGAGTCACTTGAAGTCACAACTTTTCTCTTCTTCAAAGGAACAACAACTTTACTCCAAGATTTTGAGGGACCAACCCGAGGTTTACCCTTGGCACTTCCAGAGGGAGTGCTTTTCTCATTGTCAGATTTCATTTTGGGCTCATTAGAGGGAGAGCCTTAAACCATCACAACTTTTTCTCTTCTTCTTTGAAGTCTATTGGCTATTGCAGGATCCATGTTCTTAGTTATGGGGTCCTCATCAAATATCAACTCATCAACATTGATAACCACATATTGCTTCTTATTTCTTCTTCTCTCATGAGAAACATGTTCAGAACCAGCATCAACAGTCTTTCCACCAGTATTTTCCTTAGAGCCAACAACTTTTGGCAAAGATGTTTGAACATCAGGTTCAACATCTGAACAAAATTCTTCCAATACAATTTCAATAAAATTCCTAATTTCTCTATCATCAACATTATTTCTAGGTTTAGACTTATTCTCATCAACAATGGAGGATCCAGAAGGATTCGTCCTCTCAGTCCTATTTAACCTAGACTCTCTATCAGTCTTAATAGGAGACACAAATGACTTACCAGAAGTCTTGAAATTTTCAACATCAAAGGACCTTCCTTCCCTATGATATTATGGATGAACAGTGGATAAGGGAACAACATCCAACACTAGATCATAGAGATTAATCATTTGGAAGGATTCATTAGCCCTATCATTTGGGGTAGATGATCGGCGATCGTCAGATGCTGCATAGATGTGGTTGGATGAAGAATATTGAGACATATTTGAATTTGTTTGGAACTGAAGACATGTAGGAATACAAAATTTGAAACGAGACCATAAGTTCTTAAAGGAGAAGACAAAAGGAATATTGGAGCGAATGGTTTAGTAAAAATAACGGGTTTTAGTCACACTTTGACTTAATAGGCTCGGGCAAGTGTGAGAGTGGGTATCATAACATTTGATATTTTGCTTGACCCATATAAACAACAGTAATTTCTATGAATCTTCATAAGTACCAGTACCAATTATTCCTCTTAACTTGTTAAATGTTACATTATCCAAGTCTTTCGTAAAAATGTCAATAGGATACATGACATTATTTTTGACAAGGCCTCTCATGAAATGATGTCTAATGTGCTTAGACCTACCATGATGCATTGAACATTTATAAGTGTTAAATCCAGTTCAAGCTGTCATGCAATGATTCCAGGACATATTTTTTAACATTATACTCAGTCATCGTCTGTTCATAAAATAGTTGCACCACATAGTCATCAACACTATTGAGCTTTACTTCTTCAGTATTCAACTTGTGAATGTTTCTTACTGTTTCATTAGACAAATTTTTTTCCAAGTTCTTCAGATTCATATGTCCTAAATTTTGATGGCCCAAAATTACTTTCTCATTGTGATACGGTGGGAGAACTGACTTGGGTGTTTTGCGTTTGATCGCAAATGTTGCGGTTAGCAAGAGTCGCCACCGACTTTTCTTTTATCCAAAAGGAAAGGTGAAAAAGCACAGGAAAGACCTTTGAGATTATTTCTTGAGTTCAGGGGGTAGATTATGAAAAGGGAAGGTATTAGCACCCTTTTCATCCCAGGTTTTCCATGGGCTCTTAGTTACTTGCTAGATCACTTGCTTTTTGTTTGAAATTATGCTTTGTGTGATTGTTGAAATTATTTTGTAAATAGGCCATTGATTAGGCAATCTTTGTAATGATTCTCGTTCGTAAGAATGTATACAAAGATGTTTGATCTTTTCAAAATATTTTCAAGTTCATAAGAGATTTTGTAAGTGTTTGTTTTTGAAAATAGTAAGGATGTTTTTTTTAAAAAATTGAGCTGTAGTTAGGAGCATTCTACCTACTCAAAAGTCTTTCATGTTCATTTCCTTTTTCCTTTGACATTGTTATCTTACCATTGATTTGGTAAGTAACCCTATCTTTGGATGTAAACGGAACGGACGTGGGTCATTGTATAACCATGATTAGCAATGTTGCAAGGTATCTTAACATTCTTTTTTAGGGACAAAAATCATTTGAAAGGCAACTTAGATAGCGTCGTCGAGGGACTATGATCTTATACTTTGCTTGTTTTTTCTAAGATACCTCGCATGCGTAATATGTCCATTTTGTAAAGGAAACAAAGTGGATTTACCCTAGGGGTGCTTGTGTGCAAATGTATTGTTTTCATGCTTGATTTTGTCTTGAATTAAGGTTTTCTAAGTATTGGTTTTAGTCTTTCCATACAAACCCTAATTACTAGCATGTTGTATATAAAGCGATAAATTGCGGAATTTAAAGTTACAACGCTATTACAATACTTGTGGGAGGGGGGTGTACAAATTATAAATGGGGATTGCAAGAAAATAAACCTAATTAATCTATTACAACCATATTGAATTTGTACAAGAATTGAAATAAATAATGTACATATGAATAAATATACAAGAATGCAAATGTGAAGAAAATGGATATTTTTGTTTGGATTTTTTAAAGAAAAGGGATTTTGATTTAACCTAATTAACTAAAGAAAAATAAATAAATTAAAGGTGAAAAAAAAGTAAACCTAATTTTACTAGGAAAAGATTTTAAATGAAAACCCTAGTTTTTAATTGATTAAAAAGAAATTGAGTTTAAGAAAAGTATTTTTTGTATTTTTGTCTTGAAAATAAATTATAGTATTATAAAATATTTTTGGCCTTTTCTATATTAAAATAATATATTTTAATTAGTGTAAAAGAAAATAAATAATAACCTAGTTTTAATTAAATTTACAAGAATAATTAGTAAAATAAATAAAGTATGGTTAAATAAAATATATTTTTTATGAGAAAAGTAAATAAACTAAGTCAAAATATAAATCTACTATTTTTATATTTTTTGTGATTTTTTAGTATTAGAAAAATAATTAAGAAAATAAATAAAATGAAAATAAGAAAAGAAAATAAAATGGGCCAGGGACTGCATAAGTGAAACAGGGGGTTAGAGGTAAGAAAAAAATCATAAGGCCCAACGATGAAGCCCAGCGCCTGCAAAAAAGAGTCAGAATGTAAAAAAATATGAAAAAACATCAAAAGGGTACCACTGGGGCTCGAACCAAGGTCCCAAAGGTTACAAGCGCGCGCTTCTACCACTGGGGTGGCTATATATCCGTTAACATAAGCAAAACAATAAATATATGATACAAAACGCGCCCTGATTTACACTTCATCTTCAACCTCCAGCCAGACCAACTATAACTTGTTCAAATCTCAACAAAAATGAAAATTGTAAACATGAAACTTGTAGCAAATTTCTTCACGATTTCAGAAATGTAAAGCATTAAAGTTATAGATCAAAGACAAACATGAATTTCATTGGCCCTAATCTGAACCCTAAAAATCTCAGAAAATTCAATCTTAAAATTCTCTAAGCTCAGGCAAAATTAATGGAAACTATGGACATGGTTAGCTTTAGGGCAATGATATCAACATGTTTTGTTCACAAATAAATCATTGATGATGCTTGTATGAAAAGTTCCAAAGTTAGAAAACTTACCTTGTAAGAGGGTATCAGGTTTGGAGTTTGAGAAGCTTTCAGTGAGTTCCAATGATTGGGTTAGCTTCCTCAAGTTCCCAGGAAGCTAATGGGATGCTTAGCTTGAGCTGAAAGTACCTGAGGAGTTCTAGAGAAGTCCAAGTGCAAAGTTCTGTTTTTGAAAATGGAGGATCAGGTTAATGGTGTTACAGTCTTGTAACAGGGTGTGGGATCGGTTCTAAATGATGTTTAGAAGCTTTAGGAACAAAGAGGCTTGAAAACACACGAGGGAGTTATGAGTTTCAAGTTTTTGGTCAGTTTATGTGAAAATGGAGGTATGAGATGTGACTATGAGCTCTTGGTGTTTTTAGGGGTCAAGAATTCATGTATTTTGTGGCAAATGGTTTGTATATCTATAAGCAAAAGGATTGGAGTGGTTTGGACAATCAGAAGTACAAGTTTTCAGCTAATTGCTAGGTTACTTGATTTTGAAGAAAAGTGGGAAACCAAGTTTCAATGTGAGGTACAAGCATGGGCTGAGTGATTGTAAGTGTCTAACAAGTTTCTTATGGGTTATGGGACTTGTATGATCAGAAGAGAACAAGTGCAAGGCTCAAGAACAAGTTTTGTGTAAAAAAGCACTTTATCAAAATGGCAATGTACACTTTCTTCCCAAAATGGATATAAAGCATGTCCATGCATTGAATGCTTGAAATGAGACCTCTAAAATCTGTGCAAGCAATTAAATATGGAGTTTCTAACAAGTTTGAGGCCTGCAAAGTAGAGTTTATGCAGCATAACTTTTAATTTGAATTTTGTTCATCATAAAATGCCTTGTAATTCAAGTGATAAAACCCTAACTTCATCTCTTCGATTCTCCCTACTCAAAAATGATCTCAAGGAGTTCTTTGACATTTTGGAAAGCTTGAAATATGCTCTACAACCCATCTTTGAATTGATTTTGAATATTCCCCTTGGAACTATATGAAAAATGCCATGAATTTGGGTCAAAATCCTGACCAAATTAGGGCAAAATTTCACTAAGTGTTTTGTTTCATGACCATGTATTCTTAAAATTATAACTTGAGATCCAAGAAATTTTAGGAGGAGCTGTGTGAAGAAAAGTTGTAGATTTCATGGAGATATACAATTTTCATGTTGGAAGTTTCTTTTGAATCCGCTTGCATCATGGTGAAAAATCGGCTTAAAGTTATAAAAAAACATGAAGTTTAAACACTTAGAAACATTTCTAAGTTAGAAAAATTTGACTTTTCAAAATGAATTCATGAATTTTTGATTTCTTTATGAATAAGTTTCAGATTTTTACATGTTTTGATGAATTGTGATCTTTGACATTGAATTTTGACCAAAAAGTTAAAGTTTGACTTTTTAATGTACAATTGACTTTTTGATCAGTTGACTGAAAATTCATCTGTCAATCCATTGATCTTGAGCAATGTTTTGAGCCATGTCATTAGGTAAAAATTATGCAATTGGACTCTTTGGATCATGCCTTAAACCAATTGATCATTTGCTAGGTCAAAAATCAGAAATTGCCCTTTTTTAGTCAAAACCCTAATTTTGACCATTTTGCCCTTTTGAAGATCTGATCAAATTTCTTGAGGAATTGTGGTCCAAAGTTGATCAAATGATACATATGAGTTTAAAATGTTGATGTGGATAAAAAATTATGAAGTTTGACTATAAATTGGCCATAGTTGACTTTTTCCCCAATACAATTGATTTTTAGGTCAACTGCTCAATTGATTGAGCAAAAGTGTGATCCAAGGCTTGAAACTTGACATGAGTAATCTTGAGGGTCCATAATGATCCATGAAAGTAATATGGGGCATTCTAAGTTCAAATATCCTTGTGCAATCTCAAACCCTAATTTTGGTCATCAGTGCTTAAGGAGGTGTCTTGAGCTGATCAACCTTAGTGCAGTCTTGTGCCAAAGGAGATCTTGTGAGCAAAATTATTGATAAGTGAGAGGGACAATTTTGGGGTACAACAGCTGCCCCTGTTCAATCTTCTTAAGCCTGAAGAGTTAGATTGGCGAGTTTTTCAATTCGTGAGTCGAAGGTCGAAGATGATTGGACACTAGAGTGCCCAGAAATTTGCACTCGGTGATGTTGATGGTTGATGGTATAGGGAATTAAAGATGCCATTTGGAGAGATGATGGAAATTTGTTGGAGATGGTCTTGTAGATGCCATCCAGAAATGATTGCTGAACCGTATCTGTAAGCTGAAACTGAATGAGTACCAGAATGGCGTCCATGTCTAGAGCGTATCTGACCTGTATTTGAAAATTAAATTTGAATGAGTATCAGAATGGAATCCGTGTCTGGAGCGTATCTGAACTATATCTGAAAGATGAATCTGAATGAGTATCAGAATGACATCCGTGTCTGGAGCGTATCTGAACTGTATCTGAGAGCTGAATCTGAATGAGTATCAGAATGGCGTCCGTGTCTGGAGCGTATCTGTACCGTATTTGAGAGAGATCTGAATGAGTATCAGGATGGAATCCGTGTCTAAAGCGTATCTGAACTGTATCTGAAAGCTGAATCTGAATGAGTATCAGAATGGCGTCCATGTCTGGAGCGTATCTGAAGATTGAATCTGAATGAGTATCGGGGTGGCATCCGTATCTGGAGCGTATCTGAACTGTATCTGAGAGTCAAATTTGAATGAGTATCAGAATGGCATCCGTATCTAGAGCGTATCTGAACTGTATCTGAAAATTGAATCTAAATGAGTATCAAAATGGCATCCGTGTCTGGAGCATATCTGAACTGTATCTGAAGATTGAATTTGAATGAGTATCAGGATGGCATCCATGTCTGGAGCGTATCTAAACTGTATCTGAAAAATCTTTGAACATTGTTAATGGTAGCTGTTGATTAACCTTATCCTGAAAAGGGTATAATGTTAGCTAATATGCGATGTCATGTGGTATGAAATGCATGGTATAATGAGATTGTGATACATGGACTCGTGTTATCAATGTTTATGATATATGGATGCGATGTATGCGTATGTGAGATAATCTGCTGCACTGCTGTTGGATTGGGGAAAATAAATCCTTGACTACTGTTGAGGATATGGAGTATAAGTCTTCCTGTTATGAAGTTGAAGTTTTAATGAATTCCCTCTTAGAGAAATAAACTCTGTTGTAAGGAAAACGCCCTGTACTGCTTGTAAAATCCTATTGGGGAAACCTGAGAAATTTGGGAGACTTCTACCGGGGAGTGATAACTGGAAATTTTATTCTGCTGGGGATTAAACAGCACACTGTGGGGGATTTCATGGAAATAGCTTAGAGAGATTTCCCTATCTCTTGAAGCCATCAGCGACTACCTTTCTATTTTGTTTATTGGTAAACAATAATTATGTTCAAATGCATATGTTCAACAATAAATCATTGGACGTTTTTGTAAATAAAACACAAGATTAAAGAAAAACATATAGTTTTTCACTTTCAAAGGGATATCTTTGTATTGACTTTGAGTAAGTATTTTTGTACAATGAGACAAACATTCTAGTAAGAGAATGTCGTCGTAAAAAATGAAAATTTGATACAAAGAAAAGATAGCTATGTGAAATAATCCCATGGGGTTCCCATTCTGCTATAGGTTTCGTGTCTCTGAGCATCTTGTCCACTTGCTGCCTTGTCCGAAGTTGATTGAATTGATCAGAACCTCTGAGTTTGTCAGTCGAAGCCAAGGGCTGTCTGCGAGGTGATCCAACAAGACATAGTCATACGCTTTAATTTCCTAACTTTTTGTTTTATCCCTAATTTTTTCCCGAACCTTTTTGGTTCGCCGGGATGCCCTTATTTTTCCTAGGTGTGTCAACCTAGCGGGTCTCTTATGCGTAGTATCTTTTAACTATGTTTGTGTTCACAGGGTGCGGCAGGTCGTCGCCATCCATGGTAGTCAAGATCATTGCTCCACCAGTAAGCCTTTTCTCTTCAATTAAGTTTAGTTGATCAAGTCGAGTCTGGATCCAATCTTCTTTGTTCAAACCTGCATCCTGCATAATTCTCAGAGAGGGGATCTGGACCTCAATAGGAAAGAAAGCTTTCATGCCGTATACCAGAGAGTAGGGTGTTGCCCCAGTTGATGTGCAAGCTGTGGTACGATACCCGTGGAGAGCGAATGTTAGCATCTCATGCCAGTCTTTGTACGTGACTGTCATTTTCGGTATGATCTTTTTAATGTTCTTATTTGCAGCTTCGACATCACCATTCATCTTTGGCCGGTAAGGGGAAGAATTGTGATGCAGGATCTTGAATTGCTCGCACAGGGCAGTGATCATAATATTGTTTAGATTCGTACCATTGTCTGTGATGATCCTCTTTGGGATACCGTATCGACAGATGAGATTCTGCTTGATGAACCGGGCTATAAAATTCTTGGTAACAGAAGCGAAAGAGGTCGCCTCAACCCACTTTGTAAAATAGTCAATGGCCACTAAGATGAAGCAGTGTCCATTGGAGGCTATTGGTTTGATTTCCCCAATCATATTGATGCCCCACATAGAAAAGGGCCAAGGAGCCGTCAAGACATTCAGAGGAACCGGAGGTACATGCACCTTGTCAGCATAAATCTAACACTTGTGGCAGGTTCGAGAGTGTTGATAGCAATCAGCTTCCATGGTAGACCAGTAATAGCCTGCCCGTAGGATCTTCTTTGCCATTGTATGCCCACTGGGATGGGTGCCAAAAGTGCCCTCATGTAGATCAGCCATGATCTTTTCCGCTTCAACCTTATCTACACACCAAAGTAACACCGAGTCATAGTTGCGTTTGTAGAGAATGCCATTACTAAGGAAGAATTTAGCAGAGACTCTCCTTAGGAACTTCTTATCATTAACTGAAGCTCCTTCCGGATATTCTTGAGCCTCGAGATACCTCTTAACTTCGTGAAACCAAGGATGGTCCACTACTTTTTCAGTATTAATCTCGTGACAGTGAGCTGGTTCATCCATTCGCTCAATGGTTATCTGGGGAGCTTCATTATCCCATTTAAGTTCAAACATGGATGACATTGTGGCTAGTGCATCTGCTAGCTTATTTTCTTCTCGCGGGAAATGCTCGAAGGTAATCTTCTCAAAATGTGGGATCAATGTCAACACATGTTCTTTGTAGGGGATAAGGTTAGGGTGTTTGGTGTCCCATTCCCCTTTGATCTGGCTGATGACCAAAGCTGAATCGCCGAATACACTTAAGGATTTGATCCCCAAATCTATGGCAGCTTTGAGACCAAAAATGCACGCTTCGTACTCTGCCATGTTATTTGTACAATTGAATTAGAGTCTTTCCGTAAAGGGAGTATGACATCCTTCAGGAGATATGAGTACAACACCAATACCATTACCGAGTGCATTGGATGCCCCATCAAAAACCAGGGTCCATCGCGATCCTTGTTCAGGTCTGTCATATGGTCTGAATTCTTCACAGTTGTTTACCATCATGATTTCTTCATCCGGGAATTCGAATTTCATGGACTCGTAGTCTTCCACAACTTGGTGAGCAAGGTGATCAGCTAGTACACTGCCTTTTATTGCTTTCTGGGTAATATACTGTATGTCATATTCTGTCAGGATCATCTTCCATCTCGCTATTCTCCCAGAGAGGGCAGGTTTCTCGAAGATGTATTTTATGGGATCCATTTTAGATATCAATAAGGTAGTATGGGTCAGCATATACTATCTTAGCCGGCAAGCAGCCCATGCCAGAGCGCAACAAGTTTTCTCGAGCAGTGAATATCTTGTTTCACAGTCGGTAAACTTTTTACTCAGGTAATAAATAGCATTCTCTTTTCGGCCAGACTCGTCATGCTGCCCCAACACACACCCCATTGAATTTTCCAAAACATTTAGATACATGATCAATGGTATTACCTCGACTGGTGGCATCAAAACAGGAGGCTCTTGCAGGTACTCTTTGATCTTGTCGAAAGTAGTTTGGCACTCATCATTCCATTTGACCACTTGATCTTTCTTCAGTAATTTGAAGATTGGTTCACAAGTAGCTGTCAGGTGAGAAATGAATCTGGAAATGTAGTTTAAGCGTCCCAAAAATCCTCTGACTTCCTTCTCGGTACAAGGAGTAGGCATCTCTTGTATCGCTTTCACCTTGGCAGAATCTACTTCAATACCCTTATTGCTGACGACAAAGCCTAGCAGTTTACCAGACCTCACCCTAAATGTGCATTTGTTTGGGTTCAACCTCAACTTGTATTTCTTTAGTCTCTCAAACAGTTTCTGTAAGTGATCAAGATGCCCTTCTTCTGTTTGAGATCTAGATATCATGTCGTCAACATAGACTTCTATTTTGTGATGTATCATGTCGTGAAATAGGGCTACCATGGCACGCTGATAGGTTGCCCCAACATTCTTCAGTCCGAATGGCATAACCTTGTAGCAGAATATGCCCCACTGTGTGACAAAGGTTGTTTTCTCCATGTCCTCGGGCACCATTTTGATTTGGTTGTAGCCTGAGAAACTGTCCATGAAGGAAAACACTTTGTGTTGTGCCGTATTGTCAACTAGAATATCAATGTGGGGAAGTGGGAAATCATCCTTAGGGCTCGCCCGATTCAAATATCCGTAGTCCACGCACATTCGTACTTTGCCTTCCTTTTTAGGCACGGGAACAACATTGGCAACACATTGCGGATAGGAGGTGACAACCAAGAATCCATCATTGAATTGTTTCATGACTTCTGCCTTAATCTTCTCCGACATGTCTGGTCGCATGCGATGGACCTTCTGCTTCACCGGTGGACAATCTTCTTTTGTAGGTAGACGATGTACTACGATATCTGCATCAAATCCTGGCATGTCTTCATACGACCAGGAAAATACCTCAACATAATCATGTAGCAGCTGAATCTGACGCTCTTTGACACTGGGTTCCAGATTGGTACCCACCTTGACTTCTCTTTTATCTTCTTCGGTACCTAGGTTGATTGTGTCCACTGGTTCCTCATGGGGCTGAATGGTCCTCTCTTGTTGTTGTAGTAACTTGTCGAGTTCCCCTGGTACTTCACAATCCTCCTCAACTTCATCTTCGGTTTGGTAGATTATATTTTCAGAGTCACATAAGGCCATAGAAGAACCTTTACCCATGGGATCCTGAGTGGATGTAGACCTGCATTGTGAGTGTGAGTGTGTGTAAGAGTATAGCTATCTTTGAAAGAAATGAAACATGTAAAAAATAAAAATAATGAGCACAAAGTTTGTATAAAAAAACGTCCATGATTCATTGATGTCATATGGAAATGAGATAACAACCCTTACAAATGGACCATTGTGCCTCGGGTAAGACACAAGGTTTTAAGAGTCTGAATTGTTTTAATATTACCGATCCGACAAAATTCAAAGACAAATTACTATGGGATAAAAGTGATCGGGATAAAGTCTCTAACTTCCCAATTGTTGAGCCCTCCACTGACAGTTGGTAAAATCCAATCCTCCAGGTTGTAGCTGTCTTCATCATCCTGCACGGTGTTGACTTTGTGGTTTCTGATCTTCAAGGGTGGTCCTCCGGCACGAGCATGACGTACAACTTTCTGGGCTCCTGAAGTGAAACCCAAACCGAATTTTTCAGATTTGTATGGGATATCTAGGAGTTAACCCCAAATAGTGCACCCACATTCTTCTATCACTGCCTTGGCATCCTTCAAAGATGACATCTTGAGCGGAGGCCTTGTAATCTTGGGGACTTGAGACACAGCATTGGTTACTGCCACATCTTGCGGGATTTCTTCAAAGTGCTGGAATGGAGTTTCAATAAATTCACCATCTAGTTCCACATATCTGAAGGAATTTAGATGGCTGACCATATACTCCTCTTCTCCATGAACGGTGATAATTTTCCCTTGAATTGGATATTTCAGCATTTGATGCAACGTCGAGGTAACGGCACCAGCATTGTGAATCCATGGTCGGCCTAATAAGCAGGAATATGAAGGGCGAATATCCATTACATAAAAATTTGAATCAAATGTTTGGGTTCCAACTTTTATGGGGATGTCCACTTCCCCATGTACCATCCTTTTTGAGCCGTCAAAGGCTCTCACTACTATGTTGCTCGGTTTCAATGTAAATCCTTCACAGTTAAGCCTATCAAGAGCCTTTTTAGGCAACACATTCAAAGACGAACTGGTGTCCATCAAAACATGAGCCAAGGTCGTGCCCCTACATTCCCCTAAGACATGAAATGCCTCATTATGCTTCCTCCCCCTTGGCGTTAAATCAGCATCTGAAAAACCTAAACCATTATCTGCAATCAAGCTGGCTATGCAGTCTTGGAGATGATCAGAAGATGTTTCTTGGGGTACATGAGCAGTTTTCAGGAATTTTACCAAGGCTTTTGCATGAGCCTCAGAACATAATAATAAAGCCAACATGGAAATTTTTGATGGAGTTTGCCCCAGTTGTTCAACTACATTGTAGTCGCTTATTTTTATGATCTTTAGAATTTCCTCCATCTCTTTGTGGGAGGTCTCAGGGATAGCCACTGATTGTGCCTTCGTCTGGACAAGCTCAACCCGAATACCTTTACCTCGAGTCTCAATTGACTCGGCAGTAGGGATGTCAGTAGGGGTGATAGCAGTTTTGTCAATAGGAGTATTAGCGGAGATGATTGCGGGACTGGGAATAGCCTTTGGAGGAGTAACAACAACAAGAATGATTAAGGGTCCAGAAATAGCTTTTGGAGGAGCAATTTATGGAGAGAATACCCTTCCACTTCGAGTGATCTTGCTAGTCCCTGCAATGTTACTGATATCGGAATCAACTTTCTCAGAACTTGAATCTTCAACAGTTGGCCAATCTTACTTGATATCGTGGTAGTAGACATCACCTCCACAATTCCATGGGACGGTTTTGTCTGACGAATACGGGATTGGTCCAGGCATTATAATTATCAACGAAGCTAATTTAGGAACTGATGTAATTCTAACGGGTCTTTTGGTGGAGACCTTGGAAGAATTGTCGGAAATGGTCATGATGGAAACATCATTATAAGAAACAGTTGTAATTGAAGTCTTCTCGAACAAAATCTCCTTGTTATCTATTAGGCATTGAACACATGCTTTTAACAAATGACAGCTGGTTGGTGAGGACAAACAGAAATGACAGCTTTCATCGCATCCTGGGAATACACCTGCATTCAACAAGTTCTTTTTGATAGTCAGGAGTGGGGTCACAAGTTCATCAACCAAAGTAACAAACATATCTTCCTCAATGGCGTTGACATTACGGCCGTGCTTGGGCATAGGGGCAGTGATTACATTGGGAATTTCTGGCGCGTCGAATTTATTCTCTTTGTCTTCAAGAAGGTCTTGTACCTTGTTCTTCAGAGCCCAACAATTGTTAGTGTCATGGCCAGGACTCTCAGAATGGTATGCACAACAAGCATTAGGATGATAGTGAGGAGAGGTTATGTTAGGGTTCTTTGGAGCTTCTTTCAAAGTTACTAGGTTGGATCTTAACAAATGTGGCAATACTTGAGATAGTGTCATGTTAATTCGGGTGAACTGTCTGACTGGCCTTTCCGTTCTTGGCTGGTTGCTCCTTTGCCGAGTCGGTACAGGTTTAGGAATCATGACAGCCCCCACCATTAGACGGTGTTCAACCCTATCTTGATTTCTCTGAGGATATACAACAACCACTTCTTTCTTTCCAATGAATGGTTTCCTAACAGCAGCAGAGGATGCATCTTTTTGAATTTTCCCATTCTTTATCCTGACGTCCACCCTTTCTTCGATCAATATCAATTCGGTAAAACCTGCCGATGAACTCCCAATTAAGTGATTAAAGAAGGGACCAGACAAGGTGCCCAAAAACATGTATACTAATTCTCTTTCAGATAGGGGAGGCTGGACTCTTCCTGCTAAGTCCTTCCATTTTTGCGCATAGTCCTTAAAACCTTCACTTGAAACCATGGCCATACTCTGAAGTTA
Source organism: Vicia faba (assembly GCA_948472305.1). Lineage (NCBI taxonomy): Eukaryota > Viridiplantae > Streptophyta > Magnoliopsida > Fabales > Fabaceae > Vicia > Vicia faba. The sequence goes on along the minus strand of OX451736.1, from coordinate 757,573,698 downwards.
AGTACGGGTGGGTGCAAGATTAGCATTGTATTAGTATTGTTTGTAAAAGGCAGCAGCCATATCTTCCCAGTTATGAACATTGTCTCTTTATAATTGATAAAACCAATCAAGTTGAGTTCTAGACAGAATGTCTTGGAAGAAGTGTACCCATAAATCCTTGTCAGAGGTATGAGGCTGGATTTTCCTCACATAGGACCGGAGATGCATTTTGGAGCATGAAACTCCATCATATTTGGCGAACACCGGTGCTTTGAATTTTGGAGGGATGACAATCCCATATACTAGACCCAACTCCTCAAAGTCCAATCCAGGCCCTTTTTGGACTTCCATTGCACTTAACCATTCTTCTAGATGCTTATACTTGTCGTTGGCTGGAGGATATTGTTCTTCAGAATAATCTTCTTCTTCCTCTTCCTCTTCTGAATCCGGCTGGACAACTGCTTCCTTTCCTTTCCCATCTTGATTGTCTTTCTCACCAGATGACGTTGCAAAGTCTAGGGTCCTTCTTGCTTGTCCTTGGAACCTTCTTCCCATATTTAGAACTCCGGTTATTTTCTTTGCTTTCTTCTTTTTCTATTCAACCAACAAGGTCTTCAACTCTTCTTGTCCTTTGGCTAGAGTTAAGAACATCTGTTGAAACTGAGCATTTTATGCTTGGAGGTCCTTCACCGTTTGCTCGAGATCCATCTTACTGAAATAAATAGTAGAAAGATGAGGAGACTTGTTGCAAGAAACCTGCTTATGTTATGATAAATGGTAAATGCATATGCAATGATTTCAAGGATTTTAAAGATTCAAATTTGTTTTAGACAAAAAAGGAAACACACGTTATATTAATAAATTAAAGCTAGAGTACATCAATGCCTCTTTGGGCAAAATAATACAAAAAACTCTAAGATAAAAAGGTGGTATGCATCCTCTTTGGTGCTATGTAGGCATTCAAAGTCTGCTCCTCATGAAGTTGCTTAGTGAGCTCCAAAACCTTCTTCTCGCTAGCGCAGAATTGGGCTTCGAAGGTGTCTCGCACCCCCTTGAGTTGTATCCAATCTCTTTGTAAGTCTTCAAGAGAGATGGGCATGCCAGAATGTAGGATAGTGTATGGAACATCTCCTTCCATAACAAGCTCAATGATTACTGGGAGAATGGAGAGATAAGGCATCATAAGATTCTGAGCACGAGTTCGTACCCATTTGAGGTAAGGCTCAAAAGGGATGGAATTCTTATGCCCCAATGTCTTGCTTTCTACCTTGTTCAACATCCTCCAAGCTCGGATAAATCTCTGGTGAAGACCTTGATCGTCGTTCTCGTAGTCAAATACCAAACCTTGAATGAGCATCTGATGTGGGCCATCCCTTCTGGCATAACCAAACTATCTTAAGGCTAAGCAGGGGTTGTAGCTGATACCTCCCTTAATGCCAAGTAAAGGGACATTAGGGAATTCTCCACAACGGTCGACAGTAGTAACATTCTCTATAGACCAGGAACATCAATAGATGTCTGAATGTTTGAGCGTCATCAACCTTTGTGACCACCTTGAACCTTGCTCGTTCTTCAATACAGATTGGGGAAGATGCGAAATAAACCATCTTGCCAAGAGAGGAGTGTAACACATAAGGACACCTCTTTTCCTCATAGTGCGAGTGTGAAAAGAATGTAGGATATCCCCTAGCAGAGTAGGCACCGGGTTACGAGACATGAAGATCTTGATGGTGTTCACATCTATGAGTTGGTCAAGATTTGGAAACAAAACCATCCCATAGATGAGGAGAGCCACAATTTCCTCAAAGGCTTTCAAATCCAAGGAGTTCCAATAGTTTCGGGCTTAATCAAACAAGAAATTTGCTAGGAAACCCTTGACACCACTCCTTGTTTCCAAATTAGTTATGACATCAGATGACTGCAAGTGTAGAGCTTGAGCAATCTCTTCTGCTTTGGATCTCTTTCCGTACTGTTAAAAGGTAGTTGATTGAGAACGAGAATCCTCAAGAGTTGGGAGAATTCTTCCAAAGTTGGCACAAGTTGATAATCAGGAAATATGAAGCAATGGTGTAAGGGATCAAAGAACTGAAAGAGCACCTTCATCATGTCTTCATCAGTGTTGGAAGTGACCAAGTTTAGTAGGCGACCATGTCTCTCGGTAAATGGAGAATTTTCGGGAATCCTTGAAGCTAGTTCCTTAAGTTATGGAGGGATCCTCACAAGATTGACTTGAATAGTTTTCCTGCGAATATAATCCATGTTCTACAAAATAGAACAAAGATAAATCCCAAGATCCTTGAAATGGTTAGTGAATGAGTATGATGTTATGATGTTCATGATGTTATGTACAAGTAAATATACACAAAAAAAGCAAACAAGTCCTTAGGTTTTAGGCTTGCATGGAGTCTTATAGGTAAGTACCCTCTTGAAGTATAGTTGGCTCAACCTGTCCTAGAAATAGTAACCGGGTTTTAAGGAGCTCAATATCACTGGTTTGTTTCCTTGAGCATTATCTCAGCACAAGCCTCTTTAATGGCGACCGAAATATCTCAAAAAACCAAACCTCAATGAGTGTAGTATCGAGTATCTACCAACTTCGGACTGCACCAAAGTCGGCCATCTCACTACGTCCTAATGGCCAAGTTGGTAAAGTAAAGGTTCTAAAAGTTCATTAGTGCTTCATGACATCACTCAGCGGCCCCGTATTCTCCTTGATTAACTCAAGGGCTACCGGTACCCACAAATATGTCACACTAATGTAGCTATTGCTTAGAGCATATCGGTATACCCCGCACAGTTTCCACAATGTATTGCTACTTACCTATAAGGTATCCCAAATACGAGTAGAGGATTCAAACCCAAACAAAGAACCATAATGTAAAGCATACAAGTCAAACAATGAAAGCAAGTAAATTTGATCTAAACCCTAAGGTAACCCCATTTTTAGAATTATCCCCAACAGAGTCGCCAGTTCTATGATACGGTGGGAGAACTGACTTGGGTGTTTTGCGTTTGATCGCAAATGTTGCGGTTAGAAAGAGTCGCCACCGACTTTTCTTTTATCCAAAAGGAAAGGTGAAAAAGCACAGGAAAGACCTTTGAGATAATTTCTTGAGTTCAGGGGGTAGATTATGAAAAGGGAAGGTATTAGCACCCTTTTCATCCATGGTTTTCCACGGGCTCTTAGTTACCTGCTAGACACTTGCTTTTTGTTTGAAATTGTGCTTTGTGTGGTTTTTGAAAGTATTTTGTAAAGAGGCCACTGTTTAGGCGATCTTTGTAATGATTCTCGTTCGTAAGAATGTATACAAAGATGTTTGATCTTTTGAAAATGTTTTCAAGTTCATAAGAGGTTTTGTAAGTGTTTGTTTTTGAAAATAGCAAGGATGTTTTATTTGAAATTGAGCAAGTAATTAGGAGCATTCTACCTACTCAAAAGTCTTTCATGTTCATTTCCTTTTTCCTTTGACATTGTTATCTTACCATTGATTTGGTAAGTAACCCTATCTTTGGATGTAAATGGGACGGGCATGGGTCATCGTATAACCATGATTAGCAATTTTGCAAGGTATCTTAGCATTCTTTTTTAGGGACAAAAATCATTTGAAAGGCAACTTAGATAGCGTCACCGAGGGACTATGATCTTATACTTTGCTTGTTTTTACTAAGATACCTCGCATGCGTAATATGGCCATTTTATAAAGGCAACCAAGTGGATTTACCCTAGGGGTGCTTGTGTGCAAGTGTATTGTTTTCATGCTTGATTTTGTCTTGAATTAAGGTTTTCTAAGTATTTGTTTTAGTCTTTCCATACAAACCCTAATTACTAGCATGTTGTATATAATGCGATAAATTGCGAAATTTAAAGTTACTACGCTATTACAATACTTGTGGGAGGGGGTGTACAAATTATAAATGGGGATTGCAAGAAAATAAACCTAATTAATCTATTACAACATATTGAATTTGTACAAGAATTGAAATAAATAATGTACATAATGAATAAATATACAAGAATGCAAATGTGAAGAAAATGGATATTTTTGTTTGGATTTTTTAGAGAAAAGGGATTTTGATTTAACCTAATTAACTAAATAAAAATAAATAAATTAAAGGTTAAAAAAAATAAACCTAATTTTACTAGGAAAAGATTTTAAATGAAAACCCTAGTTTTTAATTAATTAAAAAGAAATTGAGTTTAAGAAAAGTATTTTTTGTATTTTTGTCTTGAAAATAAATTATAGTATTATAAAATATTTTTGGCCTTTTTTATATTAAAATAATATATTTTAATTGGTGTAAAAGAAAATAAATAATAACCTAGTTTTAATTAAATTTACAAGAATAATTAGTAAAATAAATAAAGTATGGTTAAATAAAATATATTTTTTGTGAGAAAAATAAATAAACTAAGTCAAAATATAAATCTACTATTTTTATATTTTTTTTGTGATTTTTTACTATTAGAAAAATAATTAAGGAAATAAATAAAATGAAAATAAGAAAAGAAAATAAAATGGGCCAGGGACTGCATAAGTGAAACGGGGGGTTAGAGGTAAGAAAAAAATCATAAGGCCCAAAGATGAAGCCCAGCGCCTGCAAAAAAGAGTCAGAATGCAAAAAAATATGAAAAAAAAATCAAAAGGGTAGCACTGGGGCTCGAACCCAAGTCCCAAAGGTTACAGGCGCGCGCTTCTGCCACTGGGGTGGCTATACACCCGTTAACAAAAGCAAAACAATAAATATATGATACAAAATACACCCTGATTTACACTTCATCTTCAACCTCCAGCCAGACCAGTTGTAACTTGTTCAAATCTCAACAAAAATGAAAACTATAAACATGAAACTTGTAGCAACTTTCCTCACGATTTCAGAAATGTAAAGCATTAAAGTTATAGATCAAAGACAAACATGAATTTCATTGGCCCTAATCCGAACCCTTAAAATCTCAGAAAATTCAATCTTAAAATTCTCTAAGCTCAGGCAAAATTAATGGAAACTATGGACATGGTTAGCTTTAGGGCAATGATATCTACATGTTTTGTTCACAAATAAATCATTGATGATTCCTGTATGAAAAGTTCCAAAGTTAGAAAACATACCTTGCAAGAGGGTATCGGGTTTGGAGTTTGAGAAGCTTTCAGTGAGTTCCAATGATTAGGTTAGCTTCCTCAAGTTCCCAGGAAGCTAATGGGATGCTTAGCTTGAGCTGAAAGTACCTGAGGAGTTCTGGAGAAGTCCAAGTGCAAAGCTTTGTTTTTGAAAATAGAGGATGGGGTTAATGGTATTACAGTCTTGTAACAAGGTGTGGGATCGGTTCTAAATGATGTTTAGAAGCTTTAGGAACAAAGAGGCTTGAAAACGCACGAGGGAGTTATGAGTTTTAAGTTTTTGGCCAGTTTATGTGAAAATGGAGGTATGAGATGTGATTCTTAGCTCTTGGTGTTTTTAGGGGTCATGTATTAGTGTATTTTGTGGCAAGTGGTTTGTATATCTGGCAAAAGGATTGGAGTTGTTTGGACAATCATAAGTACAAGTTTTCAGCTAATTGCTAGGTTACTTGATTTTGAAGAAAAGTGGGAAACTAAGTTTCAATGTGAGGTACAAGCATGGGCTGAGTGATTGTAAGTGTCTAACAAGTTTCTTATGGGTTATGTGACTTGTATGATCATAAGATAACAAGTGCAAGGCTCAAGAACAAGTTTTGTGTAAAAAAAACTTTATCAAAATGGCAATGTACACTTTCTTCCCAAAATGGATATAAAGCATGTCCATGCATTGAATGCTTGAAATGAGACCTCTAACAGCTGTGCAAGCAATTAATTATGGAGTGTCTAACAAGTTTGAGGCCTGCAAAGTAGAGTTTATGCAGCATAACTTTGAATTTGAATTTTGTTCATAATAAAATGCCTTGTAATTCAAGTGATAAAACCCTAACTTCATCTCTTCGATTCTCCTTACTAAAAAATGATCTCAAGGAGTTCTTAGACATTTTGGAAAGCTTGAAATGTGATCTACAACCCATCTTTGAATTGCTTTTGAAGATTCCCCTTGGAACTATATGAAAAAGTTCCATGAAGTTGGGTCAAATTCCTGACCAAATTAGGGCAAAATTTCACTAAGTGTTTTGTTTCATGACCATGTATTCTTAAAATTATAACTTGATATACAAGCACTTTTGTAAGGAGTTGTGTGAATCAAATTTGTAGATTTCATGGAGATCTATAACTTTCATGTTGGAAGTTTCTTTTGAATCCACTTGCATCATGGTGAAAAATTGGCTTAAAGTTATGAAAAAACATGAAGTTTAAACACTTAGAAAAATTTCTAAGTTAGAAAACTTTGACTTTTCAAAATAAAATCTTGACTTTTTGATTTCTTGATGAATAAGTTTCACATTTTGATATGTTTTTATGAATTGTGATCTTTGACATTGAATTTTGACCAAAAAGTCAAAGTTTAACTTTTCAGTGTATAGTTGACTTTTTGATCAGTTGACTGAAAATTCATCTGTCAATCCATTGGTCTTGAGCAATATTTTGAGCCATGTAATTAGGTCAAAATGATTCAATTGGCCTCTTGAGATCATGCCTTAAACAAATTGATCATTTGCTAGGTCAAAAATCAGAAATTGCCCTTTTTCAATCAAAACCCTAATTTTGACCATTTTGCTCGTTTGAAGATTTGATCAAATTTCTTGAGGAATTATGGTCCAAACTTGATAAAATATGCATATGAGTTTAAAATGTTGATGTGGATAAAAAATTATGAAGTTTGACTGTAAATTGGCCATTGACTTTTTCCTTAATACAATTGATTTTTAGGTCAATTGTTCAATTGACTGAGAAAATGTGTGATCCAAGGCTTGAAACTTGACATGAGTAATCTTGAGGGTCCATAATGATACATGAAAGTCATATGGGGCATTGGAAGTTTAAATATCCTTTTGCAATCTCAAACCCTAATTTTGGTCAACAGTGCTTAAGAAGGTGTCTTGAGCTGATAAACCCTAGTGCAGTATTGTGCCAAAGGAGATCTTGTGAGCAAAATTATTGATAAGTGAGAGGGAGAATTTTGGGGTTCAACACTCATCTTTAGTCATTAGACAGTTGTGGGAAATTTTTGGTTCTTGAGACGACTATAGATAACAATTATTTTTTGATCTAGCTCCCTTCATAACCACTTCATTCTTCTCATTAGTAACTAGGCATTCAGACTCAGTAACGTTAACTTTGAGACCTTGTTTACATAGTTGACTAATACTTATCAAATTAACAGTCAACCCCTGAGCAAATATCACATCATCAAGACTAGGCAGTCCTATACAACCCAACTTTTCACCACCCTTTAGTTTACCTTTTGATTCATCTCCAAAAGTGACATAACTTGAGGAATGTGGTTTAAAGTCTACCAAGAATTTCTTGACACCAGTCATGTGTCTAGAACAACCACTATAAAAGTACCAATCTTCTGTGGCATAGGCTCTGAGGGAGGTGTGAGCTATGGGCCCAGAGGTACCATTTTTAGGAATCCACTCCTTTTTAGCTTTGATAAAGGTATGTTATCTTTTGGGATGAGCAACATATTTAGGATAAACATATAATCTATAGAAATAGGGTTTTATGTGACTAAACCTTTCACAGTGACGACATCTCCATCTTTGAAACTTACGCCCTGAGTGGTTACTCTGATGTCTTTGATGATGTCGGAACATTTGATTTGACATCTTTTGTTCCTGCTTCCCCTTTTCTTTGACAAACTTTACTTTTGACTTCTTTTCTTTGTTCTTCATAGACTGGTTATCAAAATCAATACCTCTGAAATTTCTGACATTCTTTCCAGTTTTAGTCATATTTTCAATTTGAGATTTGAGCAATATAACTTCACCCTCCAAGCCAGAGATAATAAACAAGTGCTCCATTTTTCCAGCCTTCAGGCCAGAAATGATTGACACGTGCTTCAATTTTTCAGACTGTAGTTAAGTTATAGCTTTCTTTTGCTTTTCTCCTAATTGACACACCTCTTCACTTCTGAGACACAACTCCTTGTATGAGACAACAAGATATTCAAAGGTTAGCTATTCATAATTTGAGTCTTCATAAGAGTCATAGATACCTGTCAAGGCAGTGACCTTTTTGGTCTCACAGTCTTCTTCAGACCAAGAAGCAGACAAAATCCTTTTTTTCTTCTTGAGATAAGTTGGACATCCAACTCTTATGTGTCCAAAACCTTAACATTCATGACATTGAATTCCTTTTCCTTGGTTAGTCTCTTCTTCCATCTTGGGTCTTCTCCCAAAGTCCTGATTTTTGTTGATGTCTAATGAATTGTTCTGGACATTTGATCTGGACTTCCAGTCCATATTCTTTATCAGTTTGTTGAATTGTCTTCCAAGTAACATAAGAGCTTTAGATATTCCTTCATCTGTATCCAAGTTACACTCACCTTCTAGGTCATCAATATTGGAGATAAAGCCAATGCTCTTCTTATTTTCAAATCTCTCACTGATCCCTAACTTAAAGGTTTGTAGGGATCCCATGAGCTCATAAACCTTCATGTTATTTATATCTTGGTCTTCTTTAATGGCAGTCACCTTCTTGTCAAACCTCTTTGGAAGAGATCTGAGAAGTTCTCTCACCAACTTGGCTTCATACATCTTCTCACCTAGGGCACATGAGGCATTGGCTATCTCAATGATATTCATGTGAAAGTCATGAATACTCTCATCCTCTTTCATTCTTAATTTCTCAAACTTGGTAGTAAGCGGTTGAAGTCTTGACATCTTCACCTCAGAGGTTCCTTCATGGACAATCTTCAATATATCCCAAGCTTCTTTAGCAACAATACAATTTCTAATCAATCTGAAGATGTTTTTATCGACTCCATTGAACATAACATTCAAGGCTTTGGAGTTTCCCTCTGATAACTTTTCATCTTCATCATTCCAGTCTTCCTCAGCCTTCACAACATCAGTAACCTTCCCATCTAGACCTATAACATTTGGTGGATCCCATATGTTGTGCCCCAAAATTTGCCCTCCAATTTTCTTCAAGACATTCTCCTTGGGTTCTCAAATGCTCAAGGTTGCTCAAGAATTGATCAGACAAATTCTCCTCCTAAGCAATTGACTTACAACTAGGATTTCATTTTTCTCAAGGATGTTTGGGTTTCTAAGGCCTCAAGTAGTTTCCATGGTTCCTTATATGTCTCTAAGAATTCTCATACTAAGTTTCATGCCTTGCATCACAAGTTTGTTCAGTCAATGGCTCAGATGACTGAAAATCAACTATATTGGATAAAAAGTCAATTATGGTCAACATACAGTCAAACTTCAAGATTTTTGGTTAACATAAATATTTTGAAGTCATATTCATCATTTGATCAAGGGTTGATCGTGATTCATCAAGGAAAACTCAAATAATCAAAAGTCAAAAGTTGTCAAATTAGGGTTTTCCTAAGAAGTCAACTGAACTTTGACCAAGCTTAAATTTCACCAGATTTTCCTCAACCAAAGCTCATTTTAAAGGAAATTCAATTCTCTACAACTTTGTCTCTCTAAGATCAAGTCCAAAAAATGCTTCATTTGAGAGATATGAGTCAATACATTATAGGTCATTTCAAAAGTCAACAAAAAGACACTTTTTGTCAAGGCAACTTACATTAAGATAATTTCTTCAAATGCAAAAATGGTAAACATAGAGATTGTAGAGGACATCTTGAGATTTCCAAAAAGTCCAAGATCAGCTTCAAATAATGAAAATTGAGAGAGTTATGACCAGTGCATGTTAGGAAATTTTGAGCAAATGCATGAAGTTCAAATTGAGCAAACTTGATTTTTGGGCTAATGGGCTATTATTTCAGAGTCCAAACGTGTTCTAAACTCCATATAAACCTCACATCTTACTGATGCACCCCTTGATCTTTTTATTTTAATTATTTTGATTTTATTCATTATTAATTCAAAATAAATAAAATAAAATAGGACAAACTCATTACACAAGGCCAAGCCCATCATATTGTGACCTAATTCATGCTATATATTCTCCTCAAATCAGACATGAAAGGCACGAAAAAACCTTGTCCAAGAAACCTCCAAAATAACACAAAATTTTCAAAACTAGAGCAAGAGCAAAACCTTGTCTCCAAACTTCTCAAAACCTTCTCAAAACTAGGCCTGTCATCATCTCCCTGAAGATCCCAGGAGGTCATCCCCACCCTCTTTGAAGCCAAAAGAACATAGGAAAACCACGTTTCATCCTCGCCGGTTTGGTATTATTTTTCAAATCCAAACTTTCAATTTATGTGTTGTTAATTAACCTGGTGTGTTTACATGCGTTTGTATTCATCATTAGAATAGGCTTGACGTATAACATGTGAGCTCTAACGCCAGAATGACAAAGTGCCATTGTTAGGGCACCGAGCTCGTGAACATTTGAAACCCTAGTTACAGACTGTTTCAATCAAAACAGAGGTCACTGTTAGATTTGTGAGGCCTCAGTTAGTGGATAGGGATACCTTTCGCTCTCACTTTGCCTTTATTTTGCAGGTTCACGAATTTCCCTTGTCGGAGAAGATGAAGTTGACCACCGGAGGTGGTGCTTTGACTCTAGCGCATTTAATATATATTTTTTTAGTATTGTATAGTTAACACGAAATAACTAATGGTCCAGCGACAAGACAACGTATGATAGGGTGTTCATATGCAAGTGCATGGGTTCGATCGCTGCCCCTTGCATTCTTTTCCACATTATTTATTTTCTGACTCTTGCAGATCCTGTGTGCCCCATCCCTTGCCTACCATGCACTCTCGCTTCTCATCATCCATCAGATCTCCCCAGATATGATCTAATGACCATAAACGCGTGGTTCATGCTACACCCCTAAAGTTGCAGCGCACCGGATCAGTGGGCCTCTCGTCTTTGGGCCTAGAAAAATGTTTTCCAGCACCCCCCCTGGTTGCTATTTCAGGCCAAATTTCTATCCTTTTTTTTATTTACATTTTTTAATAATATAATTAGTTTAATTAATTAAAATTTATTTAGACTTTTAGGGTTTTTAATTATTTTCTAATTAATTTAACTAATCAACTCTTTTTTTAATAATTAAATTAATTTCTTTTTTAATCAAAATTAATTAAGGTTTTTTTAGGTTTTATTTTAATTAATAATTTCTTTCTTAATCAACATTAATTAGGGTTTTAGTTAATTAATCATAAATATCCTTTTTCATAAAAAACAACAAAAACATTCTTGTTTCCTCCGATTCAAATTTTTAGGTTAAGTGTGCTATTGCATATGCTTTTCTATTTCTTGCATTTCTTTTCATCATTATTTGTAACTGCCTATGGTTTGTAATAGTAATTAGGGTTTACTATTCCGTATTTCTATTATGTAACTTTCCCAAAGCCGTGTAATAGGTTTAGTTTTACCTTTTCTGCTTTTACTTTCTGTACCTTACTTTTTATATTTGTTATATTGTTTCTTAGTAATTACGCGTGCATAGCAAGACTAACAATCAAACGTAGCAAACCCTAATACAAGATAAAATAACTGAACTGAATCACTATTCACACTCACACCTTTAGGGTAACCTCCCTTTGTTTCCTTTCGGAATAAAAACAATCATGTCCCTCAAACGTGGGGGCGCTTTAGCAAAGTCCCTCCGATACAAAAGATCATAGTCCCTCGATGACCCTTTCAATGTTGCCTTTGGTAAATGATCTAGTACCTTAAACGGCAATTGCTAAAGAGTCTTTACGACTTGCCTTCGATGACTGTACAATGACCCACGCCCGTGCCTTCACATCTAACGATAGGGCTTCCTACTAACTAATGGTAAGGTAGAACTATCTACAGGAGGAGGAAAAGTACAATAAAGACCTTGAGTAGGTAGATCACTGTTAATCGCTTGCTCACAAATCTCTTCAAAACAAAAACATTTCACACAGACACTTTCGAAATATTTTTAAAACACCTTGTATGCATTCTCGAGGACAAATATGAGAATCATTACAGAGTTCACCTTACAATTGGCATTTTCAAAATATTCTCAAACATGCACAACACAAAGCAATTTTCAAAACAAAGTGAGCTAAGCGATTAAGTGCCCGTAGATAACTACAGATGAAAAGGGTGCTAACACCTTCCCTTTTCATAACCTACCCCCTGAACTCAAGGAAATCTCAAAGGTATTTCATGTTCTTTTCACCCTTTCCTTATTGGATAAAAGAAAAGTTGATGGCGACTCTTGCTATCCGCAACATTTGTGATAAAACGCAAAAACAAGTCAGTTCTCTCACCGTATTACAGAACTGGGGACTCTGCTGGGGAACTACTAAAAAGAGGGTTTACCTTAGAGTTTAGATCACCTTTAAATTTATTTAAATTGTATGCTTTGTCTGCTTTATCTTTAATTGAGTTTCTTGGGTTTACTTTCTTGCAAAGATCCTATACCCGAATCTGGGGGACCTTAGGTAAGTAGCTATATATCATGGAAACTGTATGGTGTAGACTGATATGGCTGGAGTTATGGCTATGTTAGTGCAGCACTTTGGTTTGTACTGGTGTCCCTTGAGTCAGTCGAGGAGAACACTAGGCTGCCACATGGTGTCATAAGCACTAACTGACTTTTAGAACCTTAATTGACCCAAATTAGCCATTAGAAGATAGTGAGATGGCCGACTTTGGTCCAGTCCAAAGTTGGTTGATACTCAATGCTACACTCATTGAGATTCAACTCTCGGGATATTTCCGTGGCAAGTCAGTTGCACTGCTGAAACAATGCCTTGGAGGAAGATCGGTGATATGATACTCCTAAAACCTGGTTACTATTCTTAGGACAGGTTAAGCCAACTGAATTCAAGAGGGTACTTACTTATGAACCCCATGCAAGCCTTACACCTAAGGCTCTTGTGTGCTTTGTTTGTGTTTGTTATCTGTTCAAACATGACATCATACCATATCATTTTCACTGATCATTTCAAGGATCTCAAGGGCCTGTGATGCAGGTTTATCATGAACCAGACGTCTAGACAAGGGCAATAGGATTTATTTTCCTCTAAATAGATGCCATCAAAGACTAAAGTGTATTATTTTGAGTCAAAGGCTAGGACCCACTCGACATGGTGAGCTTGATTCTCATAGAAGGACGTCCAAAGACGCAAATTTCTTTAGTCAAAGCTGCAGCAATACTCAACTTCTAACATTTCCTTTTGTTTACCCCTAGAGATCCTTGAAAACTTTGCATCCACATATCATGCATGTCATTACATAACATGTATTTTCCAAGACAGGCTTTCTCATCTTCTTGCTGTTTATTTCAGTAAAAGATGGCTTTCGAACAAACTGTGAAAGACCTTCAATCTCAAAATGCCCAATTCTAAGAGACGCTTCTGAACTTAGCCAATAGGCAGTAAGAACGGATGGTGCTCATCTCCAAGAAGAAAAAGACTAGGAAACCGACTGGTATCCTTAACATGGGGAAAATATTCAAAGGTCCGGTCAGAAGGGCTCTAGATTTTGAGGTCCCCCTAAATGAAGATGATAACCAAGAAGATGAAAAGAATGTGAAAGCTGAAGAGGATAACAACCTTGGTTCTGGCCAAGATTCTGATGAAGACTATTTTGTTGAACATTATCCTCCTGCTGATGACAAATACAAACAGTTGGAAGATCGACTTAATTCTATGGAGATCCAGAAAGTGCATGGGATGGATTTTGAGGAATTGAGTCTTATTTTAGGGGTTGTTATACCTCACAAGTTCAAGGTCCCTACTTTTTCCAAATATGATGGTGTGTCCTGTCCAAAGCTTCATCTACGATATTATGTTCGGAAGATCCAGCCCCATATTGCTGATAGAAAGTTATGGATTCACTTCTTTCAAGAGAGTTTATCTGGGACACAACTTGAATGGTTCTATCAGCTGGAGGGAACCAACATCCATACTTAGGAAGACTTGGCTGCTGCCTTTTACAAACAATATCAATATAATGCCGACCTTGCACCAACTCGTGTGCAACTATAAAGTATGACTATGGGCTCGAGTGAAGGGTTTAAAGAATATGCCTATAAATGGAGAGACCTGGCTAGAAGAGTTCAACCTCCTCTATCTGATAGGGAGCTGGTTGATATGTTCATGGGAACTTTGACAAGGCCTTTCTTTAATCATATGATTGCAATATCCTCATCTAGTTTTGCTGAGCTGATTCTAACTGGGGAACGCGTTGAAGGTGGTATTAGAAGTAGAAAGATTCAAGTGGTTGTGTCTTCAAGCACTGCAAAGAAGACGTTCAACAGAAAGAAGGAGACAAATGCTGTTTATGGCCAGAAGGGTCATGTTAGAAGTAATCGTAACCAATCTGTGGGGCCAATGCTAATTTCTAATCCTGTGCCTGTACAACAACATCAACAAAACAATCAGCATAGGTCAGACGCACCAAGAAGATAATTTACAAAGATTAGCATGCCATTATCTCAGGCATTACAACATCTTTTGAAAGCAGATCTGATAACATTAAGGGATCCTCCCCAGAATCCCAACACCTCCTCTCCTCGTTATAATCCAAATATGAAATGTGCTTACCATTCCAATAGCCCCGGACACGACACGAATAGCTAATGGGCTTTGAAGAATAAAATTCAAGATCTGATTGACTCCAAAGAGATTGAATTTGATCCTTCCGAGACTCCCAATGTGATTACTGCACCCATGCCTAAGCATAACAAGGGGGTGAATGTTATTGATGTTGTTTCTGCTGAAGAAAATGCTGATAACGACTACGACCTAGATAGCTGGATTTTTCCTACCACCGACAACAGACTCAGCAATTGGAAGATTGAAGATGTTATACCAATCTCCTTTAGTCAGGAGTAAATGCTCTTTATGTTTTATTGCTTTCGAAGTTTTTGTTATGTAATCTTTAAACAATAACTTTAAAGCCTCGTGTCTTACCCGAGGCACACCAGTCCATTTGTTAAGGGTTGTCATTTCATAAACATATTTTAATTTAATAAAGCATTGGATGTTTTGCATTCAAATTTTGTGCTCTTTGTCTTTCTTTTACTTTATCACTTTCAAGTAGCTATTTGTTCTTACACACACCTACACAATAAATTGCAGATCCACGTCCACTCTGGATCCCGTTGATAACGACCCTGCTATTGCCACTTATGACTTTTAAAATCCGATCTACTAAGCCGAGGACGAAGGTGAGGAAGTTTGTAAAATACCTGGAGAGCTTGCCAGACTATTAATACAAGAGGAAAAGGCTATACAACCGCATGAAGAGCCAGTTGAGGTTGTAAACTTGGGTACTGAAGCAGACAGGAAATAAGTTAAGATAGGTGCCAACCTAGAAGGCGGCGTCAAGAACAAATTAATCCAGATGTTACATGACTATGTTGAGATCTTTTCTTGGTCATACGTGGACATGCCAGGGCTCGATATTGATATTGTGGTTCACCGTCTGCCGATGAAAGAGGGTTTTTCTCCAATAAAGAAAAAAGTTCATTGCATGCATCCCGAAATGTCAGAGAAGATCAAGGCCAAGGTTATGAAGCAATTCAATACAAGTTTCTTAGCAGTTACATCATATCCTCAGTGGGTGGCAAGTGTGGTGCCAGTACCTAAGAAATACGACAAGGTACGTATGTGTGTAGACTACAAAGATTTGAAAAGGGCAAGCCCCAAAGATGACTTTGCACTTCTATATATTGATGTCCTGGTTGACAACACCACTCAGCATAAAGTTTTCTCCTTCATGGATGGTTTCTCGGGGTATAATCAGATCAAGATGACACCTGAAGACATGGAGAAAATTACCTTTGTTACACAGTGGAGTACTTTCTGCTACAAAGTTATGCCTTTTGGGTTGAAGAACGCTGGTGCAACATATTAGCATGCCATGATAGCTCTATTCCATGACATGATTCATCACGATATAGAGGTCTACATCGATGACATGATAGCCATATCCAGACTGAAGAAGAACATCTTGACCATCTACACAAGCTATTTGAGAGACTGAAGAAATAAAAATTAAGGCCGAATCCAAACAAATGCACCTTTAGGGTAAGATCTGGTAAGCTCATGGGTTTTGTTGTCATTAGTAAAGGTATTGAAGTTGATCCTTCCAAGGTCAAATCCATTTAAGAAATTCCAGCTCCCCATACTGAGAAGGAAGTCAGAGTTTTCTTAGGACGACTAAATTATATTACCAAATTTATTTCTCATTTGACCACTACTTGTGAGCCGATCTTCAAGTTGCTGAAGAAAGATCAGGTAGTAAAGTGGAACGATGATTTCCAGATAGATTTTGACAAAGTCAAGGAGTACCTCCAACAAAATTTGATACTGATGCCACCAGTCGAAGGAAGACCTCTGATCATGTACCTAACAATGTTAGAGAACTCAATGGGTGTGTACTGGGCCAGCATGACGAGTCTGGTCGAAAAGAGCATGCAATATACTACCTTAGTAAAAAGTTTAACGACTATGAAATAAGATACTCACTGCTCGAAAAAACTTGTTGCGCTTTGGCATGGGCTGCTCGCCGAATAAGACAATATATGTTGACTCATACCACTTTGTTAATCTCTAAGATGGATCCTATAAAATACATATTCGAGAAGCCCGCTCTATCCGAAAGAATAGCAAGATGGTAAATGGTCTTGATAGAATACGATATTCAATACACCACTCAGAAGGAAATCAAAGGAAGTGTACTTGAAGATCATTTGGCTCATCAAGCCATAGACGATTATCAATCTATGAATTTCGAGTTCCCAGATGAGAATATTATGCTAATTACAGACTATGAAAAACCAAGACCGTATGAACGACCCGAGCTGGGATCCTGATGGACTATGGTTTTTGATTGAGCTTCCAACGCGCTTGGTAATGGAATTGGTGTTGTGGTCATCTCTCCCAAGGGTTTCCATTTTACCTTCACCGCCAGATTGTGCTTTGAATGTACCAATAACACGTCCGAATACGAAGCGTGCATCATGGGTGTCAAAGCTGCTATTGATATGAGGATCAAGTTTTTAGATGTGTATGAAGAATCAACCCTAGTCATCAGTCATATTAAGGGAGAATGGGATATAAAGCACCCAAATCTCATCCCTTATTGAGAGCATGTGCTGACCTTAATCCCACACTTCGAGATAATCACTTTTGAGCATATCCCACGAGAAGAGAATCAACTGGAAGATGCATTGGCTACCATGTCATCTATGTTCAAAGTCAGATGGGACAACGAAGCTCCTCGAATTAATATTGAAAAGCTAGAAGAATCGACATATTTCTACGAAGTTGATACCGATAAAGTAGAAGAAAAGCCTTGGTTTCATGAAGTGAAAAGGTACCTCGAAGCCTAAGAGTACCCCGAGGGTGCATCTATTAACGACAAGAAATTTCTACAGAGGTTCTCTGCCAAGTTCTTTCTGAGCAATGGAATTTTATACAAGCGCAATCATGACTCGACTTTGCTTCGTTGTATGGACAAGAAGGAAGCTGAGAAGATCATGGAAGATATGAAAAAAGGTATATTTGGTAATCACTCCAGCGGATATACGATGACTAAGAAGATTTTGAGAGCGGGTTTGTAATACGGTGGCAGAACCAACTGTTATACTGGTTTTGCGTTTGTATTCACAAATGTTGCGGTAAGTAAGAGTCACCACCGACTTTTCTTTTATCCAACAAAGGAAAGGGTGAAAAGAACAGAAAAATACCTTTCGAGATTATTTCTGAGTAAGGGGGGTAGATTATGGAAAGGGAAGGTGTTAGAACCCTTTCCATCCGTAGTTATCTATGGGCTCTTAGATGCAAGCTCATTTGAAAATACCATTGTGTTTGTGTGTTTTTGAAAAGTATTTTGAAGGCGCCTTAGTGCGACGAACTTTGTAATGTTTCTCGGAATGGTAGAGAACGTATACAAAGTGTTTGAAAATGTTTTTTAAAGAAGTTTTGTGTAAGTGTAAAAAATGTTTGAGCAAGCATCTAACAGCTATCTACTTTACTCGAAAGGTTGTTCTTTTCCTCTTTTCCTTTAGACAATGTTATCCTACTATTAGTGAGTAGGTAGCCCTAGTCATTGGATGTTTGAGGGACATTTGAGGGGACGTTTATGTTAGACGGTGTGGAAAGTGATTGAGAGGGGGGGGGGGGGGGGAGGGGGTGAATAGATCACCTCCTAATTCTTTAAGGATTTAAATTTTTTTATCAAAGTTTGTTGAAAGCAGCGGAAAATTAATGTCCTGAATCAACTTCCGTCTATTTTGAACCAACTACAAGAAAACCGGACATGTGAAAAACTTTCTGGATTTTATTAGAAGAAATAGATGAATATACAACACATATTACTTAACGTTTTTAATGCACTTATCACTAAAGTAGTGTTTCCAATGAATTAAAACTTATTAGACATTTTTTCATACGATTGGCGTATGCTTGTTTGATGATTTAATAATGGTGATTTGATGAAAGTATTTGAACCACTATTTTATCATTAAACAAAAAACTCAGCAAGCCAATTGAATCAAAAAATTGTGGAAAATGTAAAGAGATAGACAAAAAGAAAGAACAATACGCATGCAGTTTGGTAAGGAAGTTCCCCACTGTCCTCCTCGCGTGTGGGTACGTCTCCCTCTCAATTTCAGAATTGAAACTGAGAACTCTTATAACAATTTGCTGAATGTTTAAATACAAGGTTACACTACATAAACACAAAGAAATCCCTATGATCTTCTTCTTCTTGTAATAACCTCCACTTGATATGAGCCGTATCAAGATTCCCTACAAGATCCACAATCGATCCTCCACTTCTACGACCTGTTTGCAAAAGTACCTCTGATTTCCAAACCCCTCGCTACGGTTGAATCCGAATTGTGTGATCGTGACTAACAAACCCTCAATAACACGCCCGTTATTGAAGGACAAACCCCTTGGTTTTTCCTTGAAGCCCACTTCATAATCTTCAACCCAGCTGCTTGAATGCACAACTGAACGTTATCTCTTGATCTCTTGATCCAATTGAACAAAGATGTTTGATTTTAGTTGTTGTTGTTGAATTAAGATGATTGAGGAGATGACGAAAATGAAGTATATTTTAGGATTCTTGCTGCTCACAATTGATGCTCACAATTCTAATATGTGACTATCTTTTTTTGCTGCTGAAAACACTTGCTTATATATGTAACAGAAATCGGTTAGAGACAGAAAAATGTATTATGAGTCGATGCATGTTAGCACGAGTCAACTCATGTTAGTTATGAAATACAGGATGAGTCGATACATGTTGTTATGAATCGATGCAAGCAGATATCATAACATATTACAGAACCAACTATTTTACATGAGTCGATGCATAACACATATGTATCGATACATACTGATTGAACTTTTAATTTTTGAACATAAAACATGTTATGAGTCGATGCATGATGTTATGTATCGATGCATACAAGTTCAAAAGTGTTTTCTAGGGACATCAACATATCATGTGTCGATGCATGAAGTTTTGTATCGATGCATAAAAGTTTAAGGTTGAATTACAGGGGCATCAATATGTTATGTGTCGATGCATGAGGTTATGTATCGATGCATAATAGTTGAAGATAACATTCTAGGGGCATCAACATGTTATGAGTTGATGCATAGCATGTATGTGTCGACTCATACTGAAGCTGAATCGTTTTTATGATTCTTTGCTTGAGCATGTGTCGATGCAAAACAGGTTGTGTCGACTCATAACAATGCTTTATGTGTAAAACACATTTTTAACTCATTTTAAACATGTTATACTATTTTTTTATAATGCACACACGTAGATAATATTTATTGATTATTTCATATATATTTGCAATCATTCAAAACCAATCATGAAGGGGTTGCTCACAAACTCCCCCTTTTTGATGATGGCAAATATTTGATGATGTGTGATGATATAGTATGCATGAATAAGCTTGCTCCCCATGAGTTTGTGCATCTTAAGAATTCTTTTCTAACACTAACACCATCTTCTTCTCCCCCTTTGACAACATCAAAAAGAGAATAAGAAATATTTTCAGCAATCTCAGTACACAAGAAAATTGAGATGCAATCTCAACAATCATTGTAATCAAAAGAGGAACCAATGTCATTCACATATAATGAGTCTTGGCATAATCATGCTAATAACTGAGTAAATAATTAAGTAAACAGGAAGTAATTCCGGTGAAAGTAATCAATGCAGATAATATTCAGTTTACATAAGCAAAGTAAATTGTTTGAAGGGGACATTAATACAAACATCAGATAAAAGGCATAAAGACAAATGGTGTGAGATGAATGACATAAAGACAAATGCTAAGGAAGAAGGGTAGTCAAGAATTTGGAGATGAGGGTTTTGGAAGATGAGTGTCGACCGGAAGTAACATGTGTCGATGCAAACCTTAATGTGTCGACCGAAAAACAATTTTGATTTCTATTTTTGTATTTTTCTTCAGTATGAGTCGACTCATAACTGTATGAGCTAACTCATAACAGTAAATTTTAACAGAAGTCCAGTTTCCTACAAGTTTCTGCGAGCAGTTGGATATGAGACTCATTTCCACTTATATGATTATGAAAAATGAATTATCTAAAGAGTATTATGCATACATAATGATGTAATGCAATTTGCATATGTCAAGTTCAAACAATTTATATATATATATATATATATATATATATATATATATATATATATATATATATATATATATATATATATATATATATATATATATATATATATATATATATATATATATATATATATATATATATATATATATATATATATATATATATATATATATATATATATATATATATATATATATATATATATATATATATATATATATATATATATATATATATATATATATATATATATATATATATATAGAGAGAGAGAGAGAGAGAGAGAGAGAGAGAGAGAGAGAGATATTATTAGTGGAATAATTAAGGTCAATTTATAAGTAATCGAGAATTCTTACAGAGAAAGTAGAGAGGAAAGATATTACCTTATTTGATGAGATGTTAAGACACACGTACGAAAGCTAAAAACACATCTCAATAGCATGGTGAGACATAGATATAATTTAAGTACATGTATGCTTAAGACATCAAGTAAGAGAGATCTAAAATCCCTAGCTCACGACGAATGTTGAAGAAAGGTTCTGTTGCTAGTGGTTTTGTAAAAATGTCAGCAAGTTGATTTTTAGTATCAACATGCTCAAACGTAACATCTTCCTTTTCAACATGATCACGAAGAAAGTGATGCCTAATCTCTACGTGTTTAGTGCGTGAATGTGAGGCATGATTCTTAGTAAGGTTTATAACACATGTGTTGTCATATTTTATTGGAATACGTTTTAATTGAATATCATAGTCTTGTAATTGTTGCTTCAGCCATAAAATCTGAGCACAACAACTACCGACTACAACATATTCAGCCTCAGCCGTTGAGAAAGCAACAAAAACCTGCTTTTTTCTATGCCAACTCACTAGAGAGTTTGAAAACAAGTGACATGTTCCACTAGTGCTTTTCCTATCAGACTTGAAGCCAGCAAAATCAAAATCGGAGTAACCTACTAAACTGCAATCGCTTCCCTTGGAATACCACAACCAATACTTAGATGTACTATTGAGATACCTAAGTATACGCTTGACAACTTTCAAGTGGGATTCCTTAGGATCCGATTGATATCGTGAACACATGTAACACTAAACATGATGTCAGGCCTAGATGTCGTAAGATACAAAAGGGGTCCAATCATACCTCTATATTTCTTGACATTAACACTCTTACCATGTTCATCCTTATCTAAATTCCCGTTGGTAGGCATATGGGTGTCAATTGATTTTGAGTTGCCCATTCCAAATCGTTTAAGCAACTCTTTGAAATATTTTTTTGACATACAATTGTTCCTTTATTGAGCTGCTTTATTTGAAGACCTATGAAGTAATTTAGCTCCCCCATAAGACTCATTTCAAATTCACCTGCATAACCTTAGAAAATTCTTCGACCAGATGTAGGTTAGTCGAACAAAAAATAATATCATCTACATATATTTGAACTAAAAGAATGTGCTTTCCTTATGTTTAATGAAAAGAGTGGTATCCACTTTACCTCTTGAATATCCATGATCAAGTAGAAATTTACTAAGTCTTTCATAACAAACCTGAGGGGCTTGCTTAAGACCGTATAACGCTCGTTTTAATTTGAAAACATAATATGGATATTCATTATTTTCAAAACTAGGAGGTTGTGAGACATACACCTCTTCATTTATGACTCCGTTTAGAAAAGCACTCTTTATGTCCATTTGATAAAGCTTAACTTTTTTCCACACGCATAAGTGAGTGTGATACGTGGAAGAATCGACTGTTAATATACTGGTTTTACGTTTTTTGTTTGCAAATGTGCGGTAAGCAAGAGTCGCCATCGTCTTTTCTTTTATCCAACAAAGGAAAGGGTGAAAAGAACAGAAAAAGATCTTTTCGAGAGTTTTCTGAGTAAGGGGGGGGGGGGTAGATTATGGAAAGGGAAGGTATTAGCATCCTTTTCATCCGTGGTTTTCCACGGGCTCTTAGAGGTTTGCTCATTTAAAAAAAATACCTTTTGTGCTTTGTGTTTGAAAATGTTTTGAAAACGCCTTGGTACGGTGAAATTTGTAATGTTTCTCGGGATAGTAGAGAAAATATACAAAGTGTTTTGAAATGTCTTTTGGAAAGTAGTTTTTGTGTGTAAGTTCAGAATATTTGAGCAGACTTCTAACATCTATCTACTTTGTTACTCGAAAAGGGTCGTTCTTTTGCTCTTTTCCTTTAGACAGTGCTATCCTACTATTAGTGAGTAGGTAGCCTTGTCGTTGGATGTTGAGGGACAATCGAAGGGACGTTACAGTCACAAAGGCAATTCATGGAGATGCTTTAACAATTCTATTTTAGGGACTAGATCATTTATCGAGAAGGCAACTGTAGGGTCATCGAGGGACTATGATCTTTTGATTTTACGGGTCTTTGCTAAAGCATTCCTGCCCCATGACTGTTTTTTAAAGGCAACCAAAGTGGGCGTACCTTAGAGGTGCTTGTGTGCAAGTGTGTTATATTCAGTTATTTTTTGTCTTTTTATTAAGTTAGCTAACGTTTTAATTGACAGTCTTTCCATACATGCCTATTTACTAACAGTAATATAGCAAAATAAAACATTAGAGGTGCGGAAAATAAAATGCAGAAAAAGTAAATCCTAAACTATTACACGGTTTTTGGAGATATACAATATAAGTGTATGAAATGAAATGCGGAATTTTAAATCTAAGACTATTACATCCATGGGCAGTTACAATACTTACATAAAACGCTAGAATAAAAATAAACGCGTGCGAAATTGGAAATAACATCTAAAAATATCCTAAGAAATAAAAATCTTTTTGTTTTGTTTTTATCATGAAAAGAAAATTAAATCTAAATTAAATCCTAGATTCTAATTTGTTTTAAGTTAAGAAAATGGTTGAAATTTAATTAATCAATTAATTAACAAATTAATTATTTAATTAAAATATCTAAGCCTAATTTTTTGTGATTTTTTTGATTTAATGTTAATTAAAAAGATAAAAAGTCCAATAAAAAAAGAAAAGAACAAAAGCAAAACAGGAATAAAAAGAGGCATCCTTCGATTGGGGTGAAGAAGGGGGGTTTCGATCCAAAGGGGAAGCTGCCCTTCGACCCAGGCAGTAGACTCCTTCGACTCACCTTTATTTTGCTTCCTTTCTATTGAGTTTAGGAGTTGGTGTGAGCAACCTTTGATTGCCACCTTTTCTGCTTCCTCCGATTGGCCTATGAAGCAGTATAGACCAACAAAGCAACATGAGGGCAGGTCCTTCGTTCATACCCTTTTTGTATTTCGTTTGAGCCTGTACAGGTTAGTTGGACAAGAAGAACAAACAAACCAAGAAAAAATATAGAAACAAAGAAAATGAATAAAGGGCCATTTACATGTTATGCTAAAACGAAAGATGCAAGGTCAAGAAGATCTATCTTGCTTGAAACTGGAATTTGCGCGTGTACTGAGGTTAGTAGGTGCTTCGATTTAACACTCCTAGGTGTGGAAACACTTGCTTATAAGCTGGTGTGGACTCCTGGATGTCTCAGGAACAAGGATCTGTTCTTCGTTTGGGCTGAAGGTGCCTGCAAAAAAAGGTTTTTCGATTTGACCCTCCTGGGGTTTCTATGAGCAATATGGAAGCGTGATCTGTTCGTGTGCAAAAAGTATCTGTTTATGTCCTCTCTTTCATTCTCCCCTGGTACTATGTTCTTGCTCTTATATATATATAGGAGTGTGCTGGCGCATAGTAAAGGTAAGAGACAACCACTTAAATAGGCCTTTAAAGCCACGAGAGAAGAATCAGACAAATTAAAAGCATTCCTTTTTTGAAACATTCATGTCTCTTTGGAAATCTTGGATGAACCTGGACACTTGACTCCTTTGAACACCCTCCATCATTTCTCTTCGATTGGCCTATGAGTTTCCTCCTTCGAATGGACTTCTCATACACCCTTCGAATGGGCCTTTCTGAATGCATCTTCGAAAGGACTTCTTATGCACCCTTCGAATGGGCCTTATGAATACATCTTCGAATAAACTTCTTATGCACCCTTCGAATGGGCCTTCTGAATACATCTTTGAATGGACTTCTTATGCGCCCTTCGAATGGGCCTTCTGAATACCTATTCGAATGGACTTCTTATGCATGCTTCGAATAGGCCTTCTGAATGCTTCTTCGAATGGGTCATTGCTACTTCCTTCAAATGACTTTCTTTGCCAGCTTCAAAGTCCAATTCGAATCTATTCCAAACATTTCCTATTGGACAACTTCGATTAGCCCTTGGCCTTATGATGATTCTAAGTTTTGATTTGAAGCATTCAAAACTTCTTTCGTCAGAGCATCTTAGATTAAGATAAACTCTGCACTGAAATGCCATTCGAAGGTTATTCCATTATGATGTTCTGATTGAGGGAAACTCTAAAGTTCTAGTCGAAGGACACTCTGAAGTTCCATTCGAAGGACCTTTTGAAGTTCCAGTCGAAGGACCTTTTGTCCATGCCAATCGAAGGGCGCTGTGTAGATGCGAATCGAAAGACACTGTTACCATGCCAATCGAAAGGTACTACGTAGATGCCAATCGAAAGACACTGTTACCATGTTAATTGAAAGGTACTATGTAGATGACAATCTAAAGGCCTTGTTAACAGGCCAATCGAAGGATCTTGTGGACCGCTCGAAAACTTTGTTCTGCTCTCTTCGTTTTCCTTCAGTTGGGACCAATCGAAGTGACATTAAAATGACAATCGAAGACGCCTTTGTTTAGATGCCGATCGAAATACATTGTGTTAACATGCCTTCGAAGTACACCCCATCGAAGGACACTTTGACCAACTTCAAAATTTGTTATTTTTCTTCAAGCAAGTGCTTGTAACCACCCATGTAAGAGAAGATCTTGTAAAAATAAGAGTGCAAATTTGGGGAACAACAGCTGCCCCTGTTCAATCTTCTTAAACCCGAAGATGTAGATTGGCTTGTCTGCCTTTCGTGATCTGAAGGTGGAAGATGATTGAACACTAGAGTGCCCATAAATTTGCACTCACATGAAGTAAGAATGATTGTTGATGACAGTGGGAATGGGCTTACAAATTCAATTTGGAGAAGATGACAAAGATTCGTCGGAGATGGGCTCAATGATGCCATCTAAGGAATATGACGGAGAGTCGTCGAAGATGGGCTTAAAGATGCCATCCAAAGTAGATGCTGACTTCATAATAAGTCTCTTTGTGGGGATTCATGTTCCTGTTGTCTGAGGAGGTGTCCACTGGGGGATGTTAATTTCTGTTGTTTTCCTGTTTGAGGAAAACTCTGTGGGGAATAGAGTCTAGGAACTTCAGTTGTCTATGGCTCTACGGAGGAGTTATCTCTAGATTGGAGAAAGTTTAATGTTTTCTGGTTGAAATCCAGGATTCGCAATAATTTTTTGAGGGGAATGAAATTAATTGCTATCTGGAAATGTATCAGGAGAAACCTGTGTAGGGCTGTTTCAGGATGAGTCCGGGTGAGAATTCATCTGGAAGTGTATAAGAAGAAACCTGGGTAGGGCTGCCTTAGGATGAGTATATGAGAGGGAGCCTGGGTAGGGCAGCTTCAGGATGAGTCCAAGTAAAACTGCATCTAGAAATTGTGAGAAGGAACCTGGGTAGGGTTACTTCGGGATAAGTCTGTGTAAAACTTTAGAAGGAGGGAGAAGGTACCCATGTAAGATTTATTTATGAAGAGCTCGTGTAAAAGCTATATTTTAGAAGGAGAAGGAACCCGTGTAATATTGCTTCATGAAGAGCTCGTGTAAAAGCTGTATTTTTGAAGGAGAAGGAACCCGTGTAAGATTGCTTCATGGAGAGCTCGTGCAAAAGCTACATTTTAGAAGAAGAAGGAACCCGTGTAAGATTGCTTCATGTTGAGCCTGTGTAAAGCTGTTTTTGGAAGTCAGAAGAAACCCATGTAAGATTTCTTCATATTGAGCCCGTGTAAAGCTGTATTTGGAAGTCAGAAGAAACCCATGTAAGATTTCTTCATGTTGAGCCCGTGTAAAGCTGTATTTGGAAGTCAGAAGAAACCCATGTAAGATTGCTTCATGTTGAGCCCGTGTAAAGCTGTATTTGGAAGTCAGAAGAAACCCATGTAAGATTGCTTCATGTTGAGCCTGTGTAAAGCTGTATTTGGTCGCACAGATAATTACTCTGTTTTGTTTCAGGAGCTAATCTTGGACCTGTTGAAAATTTTTGATGATAAATATCTGTTGATAAATATCTGCAATGTCATGATGTATGAAATGCATTGTGTAATGGTGTTCTCAAAATAAATGAGATTGGGATGTATGCAGTTGTACTGCAGATGCTATGACATTTGTAGAATAATGTAATGAGTGCAATATATGAATGTATCAGTTGTTCTATTAAAATGCTATTGAATTAGGGAAAATAAATCCCTGATTGTAGCTGGCGATGAAGAATGTAGGTCTTCATATTTTGTTGAAGCTGAACTGTTGGGAGACGATCTTCCATTGTTAGAGGAATAGACCCTATTGGGGAAGGAAAGCTCCATGAACTGAACTGTTTCTAGAAGATAGTATGGAATAAGTATCAGGATGATATCCACCTCTGGATCGTACCCGAACTGTGCTTGAAAAATGTGTGAATAAGTATCAAGATGATGTCCGCCTCTGGATCGTACCTGAACTGAACTGTACTTGAAACATGTGTTGAATGAGTGTCAGAATGACATTCGTCTCTGGATCGTATCTGCACTGTACTTAAAACATGTGTTCAATGAGTGTCAGAATGACATCCGCATCTGGATCGTATCTGCACTGTACTTGAAACATATGTTGAATGAGTGTCAGAATGACATCCGTCTTTGGGTCGTATCTGCACTGTACTTGAAACATGTGTTGAATGAGTGTCAGAATGACATCCGCCTCTAGATCGTATCTTCACTGTACTTGAAACATGTGTTGAATGAGTGTCAGAATGACATCCGTCTTTGGGTCGTATCTACACTGTACTTGAAACATGTGTTGAATGAGTGTCAGAATGACATCTGTCTCTGGATCGTATCTGCACTATACTTGAAACATATGTTGAATGAGTGTCAGAATGACATCCGTCTTTGGGTCGTATCAGCACTATACTTGAAACATGTATTGAATGAGTGTCAGAATGACATCCGTCTCTGGATCGTATCTGCACTGTACTATGATAGAATCTGGAGTAGGTTCCAGGATGACATCCGTTTCTGGATCGTACCTGAACCGTTTCTAGATGATGATCTGGAGTAAGTGTCAGGAGGACATCCGTCTTTGGATCGTACCTGAATCGTTTCTATATGAGAATCTAGAGTAAGTGTCAGGATGACATCTGTTCTTTGGATCATACCTGAACCATTTCTAGATGAGAATCTGGGTAAGTGTCAGGATAACATCCATTCTTGGATCGTACCTGGACCATTTCTAGATGGTGTGTTGAAATAAGTATCAGAATGACATCCGTCTCTGGATTGTATCTGCACTCTACTTGAAACATGTCTTGAATGAGTGTCAGAATGACATGCATCTCTAGATCGTATCTGCACTGTACTAGGATAGAATCTGGAGTAGGTGCCAGGATGACATCCATTTCTGGATTGTACCTGAATCGTTTCTAGATGATGATCTGAAGTGTTCAGAATGTTTCCGTTAGGAATTCTTGTTTTGTTGTTTTGAGAATAAATCCATTGAGGAATATTGATTTTCCTTGATTGCACGTGATTCGTTGTTGGAATTCATGTCTAATTCCCCAAGTGGTTCAGATGAAGATCCGCCCCTGGTTGTTTCGCATTTTTAAGAGATTCCTTGAATCTTGACTTGACTGCCCCAGATGATGGACAATGATCATGTTGTGCCCCTTGGTTGGAAGTGTTTTTCCACTTGAGGTGAACCTTTTCATCAAGAAAGTTTTTATTCACTAGATATTTGTCATGTGAATTTCTTTGTTGTCGAACAGATAACTATATGCAAACAATGACATTCAAATAATGCAAGGTTTATGCTTTTCTTGAAGTTTTTTTTTTGTAAATTCATTTTTTAGGAAAACAAATTTTGCAAGAGAGTGATATCAACTCAGGATTTATAGTAAGTCCTATAGGAGTCAGGATACCTTTTGTAACAGTATGCTTTCGAACTAACCTATGCTTCAGTTAGGACTTTTAAGGGTTGTAGCGTGGCCTGGTTCACGGTTTAAGAAACAAAGGATAAAGACTCAAAATTTATTTGTACCCACCCGTTCTTCGTGATATTCTTCAGTCCTATGCTCAGTTAATTTCACTTTTAGATTCCAATTGAGTCTGGAATCTTGTCCTTGATGTTCCGGTGATGGCTCTGGTACTGAAAGCTTACTTGAGAGACAGTCATTTTGTAATCTCTTTTTTTTTTGTCGAGGATTTGTAGGACCTCTTTTTTTTTGGTTTTTGTTATCCCTTCTTTTGCCTGAACTGTTTCTTTTTGTGATTACAGTCAGCGGGATGCCCCCGTTTTTTTCTTAAATCTCCTTCATAGGTTTTGACTTAATGGGCTTTTATTTTGAGAGATAATGACTGACTATCTTAATGATTATGTGGAACCATCACCGTCTTTTGATTTGGAAGGACGTCTTCGATGCCACTCATTATGCACAAAGCGGAAAATTGCGATTGAATACGCGTCTGAATTAACTGAGAAACTACCCTGCCCTAGGTTATGATTAAGGGTTTTAATTTGTATGAAAAAAAACTCCTACTTCTTTGGCTCAAAGGGGTTGACTAGGGATTATCTTCCTTATTACTCCACTATTTAGGATTTGAAACAACGCCTGTACATCGTCAACAAGGTCTGTTCAAAAGCACACTGTGAGATTGTGGTATCGTTTTTGTCATCCTCCCTCTAAAGGTTTAAAGCTTTTGATCGAGAGTTGAATATCACGTAAAGGAAGAAAGAAAACAATTTAAATAAAATGACAATGAAATCATTCAAGACAAACATATGCGATGTATTAATGGGAAAACCAAAGTTTGGCATAACAGTAATTGTTTGAACAACAAATGAAATTACAAATGAAAAATAAAAAAATAAACTGGACGTTCTCAATGATTTGGCCTAGGAGCAGTGATCACTTTGTGAGTCTCTGGAGGGTCAAATTAAATCTATTTGGCATCAATCATATCTTGAATTTTGTTCTTCAGAGCCTAGCAGCCATTGGTATCATGTCCATGACTATCAGAATGGTATGCACACCTTTCGCCAGGGTGGTAACTAGGAGAAGAAGTATTGGGATTTCACAGAGGAGGCTTTAACATGATCAACCCTGCTTTCAACATGTGTTGTAACGCTTGAGCTAGTGACATGTTTATTTTGGTAAATTGTCTCTTAGGCGTGACCTCTTTATGCTGGTTCCCCTGTTTGTATCGTTGCACAGGTGTAGAGTTAGAGACCAGTATTGCTCCCACAACTTGATTGTGGTTGTCGGCCTTATTGTGACCCTTCTAGCCATACACAGCATTGGCTTCCCTCTTACCAGCAAATGGCTTCTCCTCAGCATTAGAAGATATAGCCATCGGGATCTTCCCACTCTTGATACCACTTTCGATCCTTTCTCAAGTCAGAACCATTTCTGTGAACCCGGATGAGGAACTCCCAATCAGCAAATTGAAGAATGGGCCTGTCAGAGTGCCCATGAACATGTCTACCATTTCACGATCATTCAGAGGAGGTTGTACCCTTCCAGCTAGATCCCTCTATTATTGCGCATATTCCTTGAACCATTCTCTTGAGCTCATGGACATATTCTGCAGTTGCACTCGAGTTGGTGCCAAGTCAGTGTTGTATTGGTACTGCTTGTAGAAAGCAGCAACCAAGTCTTCCCAGGTATATATTCCAGTTCCTTCTAGTTGATAGAACCAATCCAGTTGAGTTCCAGCCAAACTTTCTTGGAAGAAATGGACCCATAACTTCCGGTCAGCAGTGTGAGGCTGGATCTTTCTGACATATTACCTCAAGTGAAGCTTGGGACAGGAAACACCGTCATATTTTGCGAAGATGGGGACCTTGAACTTAGGTGGGATGACCACCCCTGGAACCAAACCTAATTATTTGAAATCTATATCGGGCACCCTTTGAATCTCTATGGCATTGAGCCGATCCTCCAGCCGTTTGTATTTATCGTCAGCAGGAGGATATTGCTCCTCAGAATAATCAGGTTCATCTTCTTCAGATGATGGATTTTCGTATCCTTCCTCTGATTCCTCGTCATCTTCCTCTTTATTATCACCTATCTTTGATGAGGTTGCAAAATCTAGAGCTTGGTTAGATGGTCTTCTTCTTCCCACACTCAAAACACGAACTGGTTTCTTTTCCCTCTTAGCCTTCTTTTTGACGATTAGAGCTTTTAGGTCTTCTTTCCCCTGGGTCAGAGTCAGGAACATTTATTGGAACTGGGAATTTTGAGCGTGAAAGTCTTTGATTGTTTGTTAAAGAGCCATTTCTTCCTGCTGAAATAAACAACAAAGGGATAAGAAGCTTGTACTTGGAGTACCTGTTATGCAATGACATGTATGATATGCGTATGCAATGTTTTCAAGGACTCGCGGGGTAAACAAGAAGATATCAGCAGTTGAAATTTGTAGCTTTGAAGAACTTCGTATTGTTGAAGGTCCTTCTACAAAAGTCAAGCTCACCATATCGAGTGGGTCATAGCCCTTGACTCAAGTTGTTGAGTTTTGATCTTTTGACGATATTGGCTAGAGGAAAATAAATCCCCTTTTCCCCTTGCTAGACGTCTGATTTACCATAACCTGCATCACAAACCCTTGAGATCCTTGAAATGGTTAAGGAAATGCTGTGGCATAATTTTATGATGTATATTGGATAATGACTGCAAGAAATCCAATTTATTGGATAATGACTGTAAACAAATCCTACAAGGAAAATCACATTGTCAAATAATAAAACCCTGCAAGTAGTTCAAGTTGAAAGCAACCAAATCACACAAGCAACCTTAGGTTTAGGCTTGCATGAGGTTTATAGGTAAGTACCCTCTTGAATGTTCAGTTGGCTCAACCTGTCCTATTAATAGTAACCGGGTTCTAAGGAGCCTCAATATCACTGACCTTCCCTCCAGAAATTGTTTCAGCTCCGCACCGAAGTATTGCGGCCAAAAAATCCTGAAAGTCCAACCTCAATGAGTGTAGTATTGAGTATCAACCAATCTTCGGTCGGAACCAAAGCCGGTTATCTCACTACTTCCTAAGGGCTATGATGAGTCAATTAAAGGTTCTAAAGGCCAGTTAGAGCTTAGTGACACTATGAGGAAGCCTAATGTTATCCTTAACTTACTCAAGGAACATTAGTACAATCCAAAGTATCACGCTAACGTAGCCGTCACTTCGTCCGTATCGGTCTACACCGTACAACCTCCATGGTTTATTGCTACTTACCTAATAAGGTGCCCCAGATCCGGGTGTAGGATCTTTTAGTAACCACCCAAGCAACCCTCAAAGGTAAAGCAAACAAAACACACAATGTAGTCAAATAATGAACTAACTCTAAGGTAACCCCACTTTTTATTTAAGTCCACAACAGAGTCGCCAGTTCTGTGATACGGTGGCAAAACCGAATGTTAATATACTGGTTTTTCATTTTTTGTTTGCAAATGTGCGGTAAGCAAGAGTTTCCACCGTCTTTTATTTTATCCAACAAAGGAAAGGGTGAAAAGAACAGAAAAAAGACCTTTTCGAGAGTTTTCTGAGTAAGGGGGGGGGTAGATTATGGAAAGGGAAGGTATTAGCATCCTTTCCATCCGTGGTTTTCCACGGGCTCTTAGAGGTTTTCTCATTTAAAAAAAATACCTTTTGTGCTTTGTGTTTGAAAATGTTTTGAAAACGCCTTGGTACGGTGAAATTTGTAATGTTTCTCGGGATAGTAGAGAAAATATACAAAGTGTTTTGAAATGTCTTTTGGAAAGTAGTTTTTGTGTGTAAGTTCAGAATATTTGAGCAGACTTCTAACATCTATCTACTTTATTACTTGAAAAGGGTCGTTCTTTTCCTCTTTTCCTTTAGACAGTGCTATCCTACTATTAGTGAGTAGGTAGCCTTGTCGTTGGATGTTGAGGGACAATCGAAGGGACGTTACAGTCACGAAGGCAATTCATGGAGATGCTTTAACAATTCTATTTTAGGGACTAGATCATTTATCGAGAAGGCAACTGTAGGGTCATCGAGGGACTATGATCTTTTGATTTTACGGGTCTTTGCTAAAGCATTCCTGCCCCATGACTGTTTTTTAAAGGCAACCAAAGTGGGCGTACCTTAGAGGTGCGTGTGTGCAAGTGTGTTATATTCAGTTATTTTTTGTCTTTTTATTAAGTTAGCTAACATTTTAATTTACAGTCTTTCCATACATGCCTATTTACTAACAGTAATATAGCAAAATAAAACATTAGAGGTGCGGAAAATAAAATGCAGAAAAAGTAAATCCTAAACTATTACACGGTTTTTGGAGATATACAATATAAGTGTATGAAATGAAATGCGGAATTTTAAATCTAAGACTATTACATCCATGGGCAGTTACAATACTTACATAAAACGCTAGAATAAAAATAAACGCGTGCAAAATTGGAAATAACATCTAAAAATATCCTAAGAAATAAAAATCTTTTTGTTTTGTTTTTATCATGAAAAGAAAATTAAATCTAAATTAAATCCTAGATTCTAATTTGTTTTAAGTTAAGAAAATGGTTGAAATTTAATTAATCAATTAATTAACAAATTAATTATTTAATTAAAATATCTAAGCCTAATTTTTTGTGATTTTTTTGATTTAATGTTAATTAAAAAGATAAAAAGTCCAATAAAAAAAGAAAAGAACAAAAGCAAAACAGGAATACAAAGAGGCATCCTTCGATTGAGGTGAAGAAGGGGGGTTTCGATCTAAAGGGGAAGCTGCCCTTCGACCCAGGCAGTAGACTCCTTCGACTCACCTTTATTTTGCTTCCTTTCTATTGAGTTTAGGAGTTGGTGTGAGCAACCTTTGATTTCCACCTTTTCTGCTTCATTCGATTGGCCTATGAAGCAGTATAGACCAACAGAGCAACATTAGGGTAGGTCCTTCGTTCATACCATTTTTGTATTTCATTTGAGCCTTTACATGTTAGTTGGACAAGAAGAACAAACAAACCAATAAAAAAATACAGAAACGAAGAAAACAAATAAAGGGCCATTTACATGTTATGCTAAAACGAAAGATGCAAGGTCAAGAAGATCTACCTTGCTTGAAACTGGAATTTGCGCGTGCACTGAGGTTGGTGGGTGCTTTGATTTGAAACTCCTAGGTATGGAGACACTTGCTTAGAAGATGGTGTGGACTCCTAGATGTCTCAGGAACAAGGATCTAGTCTTCGTTTGGGCTGAAGGTGCCTGCAAAAAAAGGTGTTTTTATTTGACCCTCATGGGGTTTCTATGAGCAATATGGCAGCGTGATCTGTTCGTGTGCAAAAAGTATCTGTTTATGTCCTCTCTTTCGTTCTCCCCTGGTACTGTGTTCTTGCTCTTGTATATATAGGAGTGTGCTGGCGCATAGTAAAGGTAAGAGACAACCACTTAAACAGGCCTTTAAAGCCACAAGACAAGAATCAGACAAATTAAAAGCATTCCTTTTTTGAAACATTCGTGTCTCTTTGGAAATCTTGGATGAACCTGGACACTTGACTCCTTCGAACACCCTCCACCGTTACTCTTCGATTGGCCTATGAGTTGCCTCCTTCGAATGGACTTCTCATACACCCTTCGAATGGGCCTTTCTGAATGCATCTTCGAATGGACTTCTTATGCACCCTTCGAATAGGCCTTCTGAATACATCTTCGAATGTACTTCTTATGCACCCTTCGAATGAGCCTTCTGAATACATCTTCGAATGGACTTCTTATGCGCCATTCGATTGGGCCTTCTGAATACCTCTTCAAATGGACTTCTTATGCATGCTTCAAATGGGCCTTCTGAATGCTTCTTCAAATAGGTCATTTCTACTTCCTTCGAATGACTTTCTTTGCCAGCTTCAAAGTCCAATTCGAATATATTCCGAACATTCCCTTTTGGACAAATTCGACCAGCCCTTGGCCTTGTGATGAGTCTAAGTTCTGATTTGAAGAATTCAGAACTTCCTTCATTAGAGCATCTTAGATTAATACAAACTCTGCACTGAAATGCCATTCGAAGGTCATTCCATTCTTATGTTCTGATTGAGGGAAACTCTGAAGTTCTAGTCGAAGGACACTTTGAAGTTCCAGTCGAAGGACCTTTTGAAGTTCCAGTTGAAGGACCTTTTGTCCATGCCAATCGAAGGGCGCTGTGTAGATGCCAATCGAATGACACTATTACCATGCCAATCAAAAGGTACTACATAGATACCAATCGAAATACACTGTTATCATGCTAATCGAAAGATACTATGTAGATGCCAATCGAAAGGCCTTGTTAACAGGCCAATCGAAGGATCTTGTGGACCACTCGAAAACTTTGTTCTGCTCTCTTCGTTTTCCTTCAGTTGGGACCAATCGAAGTGACATTAAAATGCCAACCGAAGACGCCTTTGTTCAGATGTCAATCGAAAGACATTGTGTTGACATGCCTTCGAAGTACACCCCATCGAAGGACACTTTGACCAACTTCAAAATTTGTTATTTTTCTTCAAGCAAGTGCTTGTAACCACCCATGTAAGAGAAGATCTTGTAAAAGTAAGTGGGAAAATTTAGGGTACAACAGTGAGCAAGAGACATATAGCCTCAAGGCGAGCAACTGGAGCATAAGTCTCCTCATAATCAATGCCCTCCTCTTGGTTATACCCTTGTGCTACTAAGCGTGCTTTATTGCGGGTTATCACTCCGTTTTCATCAAGTTTATTTCTAAAAACCCACTTGGTGCCTATGATATGATGGTCTCACGGACGAGGGACAAGTTCCCAAACGTCATTTCTTTTAAATTTATTGAGTTCTTCTTGCATGGCCATTAGCCAAAATTCATCAATCAAGGCCTCTTTGGCATTTTTAGGTTCTACTTATGAAACAAAAGCAAAGTGAAAACAAAAATTACTTATCTTAGAGCGAGTCATCACTCCTTTTGAGATATCTCCCAATATGTTGTCAATGGGATGGTATTTAGAGGACTTCCAAGCTGGTGGAAGATCATTTACTTCCGTTGGCTCTTCTTCCTCATCTTTTGAATGGCTTGTATCTTTTTCCTCCTCATTGTCAACTGTTTTGGACTGATCAATTTCCTCAACAGTTTCTTTGAGTATGTCTTCAGTAGATACACCTGCACCATCAAGAGAAATACCTTTTTCGACATGTTTCAGATAAGATTCATCAAAAGAGACATGGACTGACTCCTCAACAGTAAGTAAACACTTATTATATACCCTATATGCTTTACTTGATTGTCAGTATCCAAGAAAGATACCTTCATCTGATTTTTCATCAAATTTTCTATTATTTTCTTTTCCATTGTTCAAAATAAAACATTTGCAACCGAATACATGAAGATGTGACAAGTTTAGTTTTCTTCCTTTTAAAATTTCATAAGGTGTTTTATCCAAAATGAGACGGATTAATATTATGTTTAAAACATAACAAGCTGTGCTAATTGCATCAACCCAAAAATATTTTGGTAATCCACCCTCATTGAGCATTATTCTTGCCAACTCCTCTAAAACGTGATTTTTACGCTCTACAACGCCATTTTGCTGTGGAGTTCTAGGTGCTGAAAAGTTATGCTCAATACCATGCTTGTCACAATACTTATTAAAGATATGGTTTTGAAATTCACCTCCATGATCGCTTCGAATTGTAATTATTTTTAATTCCATTCTGTTTTGAGACAGTTTTGCAAAACTCTTAAAAGAAGAAAAAGTTTCATCTTTTCTACGAAGGAATATAGTCCAAGTAAATCTAGAGTAGTCATCAACGATTACAAAACCATAATAATTTCCACCTAGACTTTTTGTTCTAGAAGGTCCAAAGAGGTCCATATGGAGAAACTCAAGGGGTCATGAAGTGGAAATCATATTTTTAGATTTGAAAGAGACCCTCGTTTGCTTTCCCATTTGACACGCATCACATAGGTGATCCTTTGTAAATTTTATCTTTGGAAGACCTACTACTAGATCCTTGGATACAACCTTATTAAGCAAATCAAAGTTAACATACACTAGACGTCTATGCCAAAGCCAAGAATCATCATTCAAGGTGACTAGACACTTAGTGCTTGTTAATGATACATAAAAAAGGTCAAGCATATGGACGTTGTTTACTATAATACCCTTAAACACAATATCCTGTTCAGTATTTTCAATTATGTAGCAAGTGTTTGTGAAAGTAACTTCATAACCCTTGTCACACAATTGACTAATACTTAATAAATTATGTTTAAGCTGTGATACGGTGGCAGAACCGACTGTTATACTGGTTTGTGTTTTTTGTTTGCAAAATGTCGCAGTAAGCAAGAGTCGCCACCGACTTTTATTTTATCCAATCAAGAAAAGGAAAAAGAACAGAAAAAACCTTTTTCGAGATGTTTTTGAGTACGGGGGTAGATTATAGAAAGGGAAGGTGTTAGCACCCTTTCTATCCAAGGTTTTCTACGGGCTCTTAGGTACTTGCTCATTTTGAAATTGTTTGTGTGTGCTTGTTTGGAAAAGTTTTGTCTTACTTCGTTTTAACCCTTGTTCATGTCCTCAAGAGTGTTATGAAGTTGTTTTTGAAAACTTTGTTTGAAAAGTGTTGGTGTGAAAAAGTTTGTTTGTTTGAGCAAGTACCTAGGAATTAATCTACCTACTCAAAAAATGTGTTCTTTTCCTCCTATCCTTTAGACCTTGTTATCCTACTATTAGTGAGTAGGTAACCCTAGTCGTTGGATGTTTGAGGGACTATCGAAAGGGACGTAATGGTCATCGAAGGCAACATGTAAGGATACCTTAGCATTTTGAAGGGACTGTCATCATATATTCGTAGGCAACATCGAGGGACAAGATCATTTCTCATAGGAAACTCGAGGGACGTCAAGGGACTATGATCTTTATGATGACTTTTAGATTGAGGGTCTTTTGCTAAGATATCCCTACGTTCGAGGGACATGACCATTATTTCCGAGGCAACCAAGTGAGGCAAACCCTAGGAGTGAGCATGTGCATGTGTTTGATTTCAGTTATTTAATCTTTCCACAATTAAGGTGATCTACTGTTTTAATTTTATTTGTCTTTTGCATGCAATCCTATTAACATACATCTAAGCAGTTTATAGTTTGCGGAATTAAAAGCAAGAAAGTTTAAAGTCCTAGCTATTACAAGGCTTTTGCAGATACATAATTATTTTGGACTGAAAATAAAAAGGCGGAATTTAAACCCTAATTACTATTACAACCTCGAAACAATTACAATAATAATAAAAGGAAATTAAAAAATGCGCGCGGTGAATTAAATGCAAGAATAATTTAGGAAACCAAAAGAATCTAATTGAAAAAAAGATTTAGGTTAGTTTTTTTTGAGAAAAATTAATTAGGTTATGTACAAATTAAAACCCTAATTTCTAATTAATTTAAATTATAAAAAAGGAATTAAATTTGCCTTAAATTAAATTAAACTAATTAATTAAGGAAATAAAATATTTTTATGAAAAAAAAAGATTTTTTATGTTTTTTTGATTAAATAAAAAATAATGATTTTTTGGTGTTATTTTAATAAAGGAAAATAATTAGTAAAACAATAAAAAAAAATAGAAAAGAAAAGAATGGGCCTCTGTTGTGCCAGCCTGAGAGTGCACCATAGTCCTTCATTGTTTGAGGCGTTGGATCTGAATTATTGATACATCAAATGGCCAGATGGTGGTAGCGCATGGTAGGCGTTTTGGATGATGATGCATTGAATCTGTAGAAACAAAGTAAGAAAACAAAATTTGCTGGGATGGTTAGTTGTATATATAATAACATAAATAAAATATAAAGGAAATAAAGCGATCTTTCCCAAACGCGCGCGTGATTCAAATCACCCAGTAGGATTCTGCCACCTAATTGTCTTCTTCTCCATAACTACTGTTTTTGGCCACACTTTTACCTACATTCGTTTCTGTCACTAAAGGCTATAGTGACGGATTTTGTTCGTAGCCATAAACCTGTAAAATTCAATAAAACGCAGCACAAGCAGAATAAATTCAAACCAAAGACATGGATCAACTGCAAATCATCTCCTGAGCATGATAATACCCCTAATTTTGTCCAATTTTGCTTTTATATAGAATTCCCAAATTGGGACCTCAAAACCCTAACAATGGCATCATGCCATTCCTGCACTGAAACTTCAATCAAACCAATCAAAAACATTGCAAATATGATAGCAAGCATGGATATATGATCAAAACATGTTTATGATGGATAAATCATTGAAAACGAATCTTGAAAAAAAAATGAAAATCGTGGCACTGTGAGGCGTGATTATTGAAGGTTTTAAGGCTTGAGGATGATTGGAATGGCTTCAGAACACGTCTAGGAATAGATTGTTGGCTTTGGAATTACTTGAAACGACCTATGCAAGAGAATACAGTGTACACTTTTTCTTCCAAAATTTTCAATTTCTTCCCCTTGTTTTCACGACCCCAAAATCTCTTTTATGCTTTAGAGATGTTAGGTATATATGATAGAATGATTTAGGTCAACAAAAACTGATCATATCTTTGCAAATTATGGATATTTGATTTCATTCTTTGCCTTGTATGATTTGTTTCCAAAATAGACCAAATTAATATCTTTTCCAATCAATTAGCTCTTGCACGATTTTTTTGATTTGCTAGCTGTTCATGGACTCATAATATGCTCATAAAATCAAATCTTTGATTTTATTTGATTATTCTACTATTTAAATTGATTTATTTTGATTTAAATGGATAAAAAATCAAAATAAATAACAAAAATAATAAAATAATAGGTGGATAAGCTCAGGGGTTGTGGTCCATATTAGGAACAAGTTTCAAACAAGAAAACATGGGCTTATTTGGAAAAAAAGTCATTTTGATCAATATTGACTTCATGCACATTTCCAAAAATTGGTCAATTTTGACAATACATATCTCCCTCAATTTTAACCCTAAGAGGGTGTTCTTAGACTTTTTAGAAAGCTTAGGAGGTCCCCTATACAACCCTTTTGGTTTCATATCAAATGGGTCTTCCATGTTCATGTAAGAAGCTTTGACCCAAAAGGTGTTTTTGTTGACTTTTCAAAAGAATCTATAATGTAGAAATTCATATCTTTTTATGAGTGCATATTTTGAACTTGTGGAATGAATATGAGTTGTAGGGAATTTCATCCTCTTAAAATGAGCCTTGGATGGAAAATTTCTAATAAAATATGAGGAAGTTATGCTTGGTCAAAGTTTGGTTGACTTTTCCTAAGAAACCCTAATTTAGCAACTTTTGGGTTTTGATGAATTTAGGGCATTCCTTGAAGAATCATGATCAACCCTTGATCAAATGATGAAAGTAACTTCAAAATATGGATGTTGACCAAAAATCTTGAAGTTTGACTGTATGTGGGCCACAATTGACTTTTGACCTAATACGGTCGATTCTCAAGCATCTGAGCAATTGACTGAGCAAACTTCTTGTGCAATGCTTGAAATTTGACATGGAGGGTCTTGAGAACATATTAGGACCATGGAGATAATATTAGGTCTTTGGAGTCCACCTATCTTAATGAAAATGGAAACCCTAATTTGAGACACACTGCCTTAGGAGAGAGTTTGTCTAGTCAACTCTTGGGCAAACTTGAGCAAATTGAGGATCTCTAGGAGTATGTATTGAGTAAAATGAGAGGGAAAATTTTGGGGCACAACAGCTTCCCCTGTTCAATCTTCTTAAACCCGAGGATGTAGATTGGTTGTCTGCCTTTTGTAATTTGAAGGTGGAAGATGATTGAACACTAGAGTGCCCAAAAATTTGCACTCGTCTGAGATGGTGCTGGACTATGTAGGTAGTATCGGCAATGGGCTTACAGATGTCATTTGGAGGACATGACAGAGAATCGTCAGAGATGGGCTTAAAGATGCCATCCGGAAGATATGACAGAGAATCGTCGGAGATGGGCTTAAAGATGCCATCTAGAGGATGTTGATTTCCTGAGATGTTCCTTAGATGAGAGTCATGTTCCTATTGTTTATGAGGAATCTGCTGAGGAATGTTGGTATTTATCTTAGGAGAAATAGAATTTTAGGAGCTTCAGTTGTCCGTTACTCTACTGGGGAATTAACTCTGGAGGTAAAATGCATATTTGGTCAGTGTACAGGCTACATCGCGACTTACTGGGGAAATGTGAAACCAATCGTGTTTGATCAGGTCCAGGTCTTACAGTGTTGTAAACTGTCGCTTGGAGGTAAGAGAAAAGAAACCTGGGTCGTAGGGTTTCTTTGAAATGAATGCCCTGGATAGTAGGGCTTATGGGAAGGAACCTGGGTAAGGTTGCTTCGTGAGGAGTTTGGGTAAAACTGCATCTGAACTGAGAAGGAAACTAGGTAAGGTTGCTTCGTGGGGAGTTTGGGTAAAACTGCATCTGAACCGAGAAGGAACCTGGGTAAGGTTGCTTTGGGATAAGTCTGAGTGAAACTTCAGAAGGAACCTGGGTAAGGTTGCTCGTGATGAGTCTGTGTAGTCCTTTAGGGGGAACCTGGGTAAGGTTACTTTGTGATAAGTTCGTGTAAAACTTCAGAAGGAACCTGGGTAAGGTTACTTTTGGATAAGTTCGTGTAAAACTTCAGAAGGAACCTAGGTAAGGTTACTTTGGGATAAGTTCGTGTAAAACTTCAGGAGGAACCTGGGTAGGGTTACTTCGAGATAAGTCTGTGTAAAACTTCAGAAGGAACCTGGGTAAGGTTACTTTGTGATAAGTTCGTGTAAAACTTCAAAAGGAACCTGGGTAAGGTTACTTTGGGATGAGTTCGTGTAAAACTTCAGGAGGAACCTAGGTAAGGTTACTTTGTGATAAGTTCGTGTAAAACTTCAGGAGGAACCTGGGTAGGGTTACTTTGTGATAAGTTCCTGTAAAACTTCAGGAGGAACCTGGGTAGGGTTACTTCGTGATAAATTTGTGTAAAACTTCAGAAGGAACCTGGGTAAGGTTACTTTGGGGTAAGTTCGTGTAAAACTTCAGAAGGAACCTGGGTAAGGTTACTTTGTGATAAGTTCGTGTAAAACTTCAGAAGGAACCTGGGTAAGGTTACTTTATGATAAGTTCGTATGAAACTTCAGAAGGAACCTGGGTAAGGATTCTTTGGGATAAGTTCGTGTAAAACTTCAGGAGGAAATGTATGAGAAAGGACCAGTGTAAGATTTTTCAGGATAAATCCGTGTGAAGTTGCATTTAGGAGAAACTCGTGTAAGATTGCTTCGTGACGAACCCGTGTAAAGCTGCATTTGATCGTGCAGATAATTACTCTGTTTAGTTTCAGGAGCTAATCTTGAACTTGCTGGAAGTTGTTGATGATAACCATCTTTCCTAAAAAGGTACATGATTAATCGTATATGATGCATGAAATGCATTGTATGATGACGTTCTCAAAATAAATGAGATTATGCTATATGCAATATGTATGCGCATGTCATGATATATGAACATGAAATTCTATTGTGACATATCCGAGTGGGAAAATAAATCCCTGACCGCTGCTGGAGAGTAACGGAAATTGAGTTCCTGACCGTCGTACAAAAAGTGGTTCTTCTACTTCCGCTGGAGATGGTGAACCGGAGATGACTATGCTGGGGATTTGTCCCTTGTTTACGGATATTCTGCCAAGGAGAGACTCTTCTTGAGAACAACTATATGGGGGAATAATTCTGTTGAAGAGAGAAGCTTCCATAGCTGAAGGGATAAACTATGTCAGGGATTGAGCTTCTGTATTCAGAGAAATAAACTCTGTTCGGGAGAAAACTTTATGACCCGCTTGCGATTATGAAATTCGGTCGGGGAATATAGATGCTGATTCTATGAAGGAAATTTGCTGGGGAACGTAGCTCCTGTTTGGGGAAGCCGATTTCAAAGCCTTAGTTGCCTCTACTCTATGGGGAGTGTAGATGTCACAGGGTCGTATGCTGAGGATACGACAATGACTTCGCATAAGGAGTTTTCTGCCCCTGTACCTGCTGGAGAAAGTACCCACAGAGGCTTTATGGATGCTGATCAGGATGATAAGTCTTCTATTGATAAACAAATGATAAGATGATGGGACATAGTCGTACGCTTCAAATCCCTAACTTTTGCCTGGACCGCCCTTTCGGGTTTTCAGTCCACCGGGATACCCTTTTTTGCTCAAGCCACCTTTTCAAGTTTTCGACTTTCCGGGTGTACATATCTTTTTTGTTTTTATCCCTAATTTTTTCCTGAACCCTTTTGGTTTGCCGGGATGCCCTT
Source organism: Vicia faba (assembly GCA_948472305.1). Lineage (NCBI taxonomy): Eukaryota > Viridiplantae > Streptophyta > Magnoliopsida > Fabales > Fabaceae > Vicia > Vicia faba. The sequence continues at coordinate 757,530,628 of OX451736.1, read as the reverse complement.
ATTTTGCCTAGGCCGGTCAACCTAGCGGGTCTTTGTTCATGCGTAGTATTTTCCGACTATGTCCACGTTCACCAGGTACGGAGAATTGTCACTGTCCATAGTAGTAAGTGTTGTCGCACTACCAGAAGATGTTTGTTGGATCGTACAAGATTCGTTGCTGGAATTCATGCCCAATGCCCCAAGTGATTCAGATGGAGATCTGCCCCTGGCTATTTGGCATCTTTGAGAGATTCCATGAATCTTGACTTGACTTCCCCAGATGATGGACAATGATCATGCCGTGCCCCATTGGTTGGAAGTGTTTTTCCACTTGAGGTGATCCTTTTTATTGAGAAGGTTTTTGTTCACTAGATAGTCGTCATGTGAATTTATCTGCTGTTGAACAAATAGTCATATGTAAACAATGTTATTTTAAGAATGCAAAGCTTATGTCTGTCTTGAAGTTTGAAAATTCATTTTTTGGTAAAACAAGTTTTTTTTTTGTAAAAGTGTGATGTCAACTCAGGATTTATAGAAAACCTTATAGGAGTCAGGATACCTTTTGTAACAATATGCTTTTGAACTAACCCATGCTTCAGCTAGGAAGTTTAAGGGTTATAACGTGGCTTGGTTCACGGTGTAAGAAACAAAGGATAAAGGCTCAAATTTTATTTGTACCCACCCGTTCTTCGTGATGTTCTTCGATCCTATGCTCAGTTAATTGTGCACTTAGATCCCGTTTGAGTCTTTGCTCTGATATTCCAGTTGTTGTACCCCAAAATTTTCCCTCCTATATTTCTCAATACATGTCAAGCGAGGTCCTCAAATTGCTCAAGGAAGTCCAAGAGTTGACCAGACAAACTCTCTCCTAAGGCAGTCTACCTCAAATTAGGGTTTCAGTTTGCATCAAGATGTTTGAATCTAAAGGGTCCCAAATGCTCACCATTTTCCTAAATAGTCCAAGAACACATCTCTAGGGTCAAAATTGAAAGAGTTGTGCATTGGCCAAGTTGACCCTTTTTGCAAAATTACCAAAAGTCAAAAGTGTCCAAAATTGCTATTTTTGTCAAATGGGCCAAACTTTTTATGCTTGCACTAAGTTTGTAATGTGACCCACGACCCATGAGCCCTTCCACTTGTCATTCTTTTATTTTTGTTATTTATTTTGATTTTATTTCAATAAAATCAAATAAAATCAATATAAAATAGTAAAAATATCAAAAGCTAATCAAATCTTGAGATTTTGTGCATGTTTAGGTCCATTACACAGCTGGAAACAAGATCAAATCGTGCAAGTTGCAAAATGGACAAAAAAGATTGGATTTGCTTAATCTGGAAAGATTTTGTACAAGGATCACATCATGAATCAATATTCATAATGGGAGAAGATTTGAAACAAATGGCAATCCTAATTCATACTTGGATATATAAGGGACAAGTGCATATAAAAAACAAAGAGGTTGGAGGCGTGCAAGAGAGAGAACGATTTACAAAAAATTCAAGAAAAAGTGTAAACTGATTTTCAAATTACAGATCACTTCAAGGAATTCTAGTCATCCCAATCGTTTGCTGGACATCCAAGGATCTCGTTGCAATCACTAACAAGCTTCCTCACACTCAGAATCACGCTGTAAGTTTCACACGGTTTCCATATTTTCTTGAAATCGAATACAATCATTCTGGAACATTTAGCATGATTAATTGATATATTCATGATCCTTGAGTTGTTTACAAGCTATTGATTATATCCAATTGCGTTTTTACTAACTGAACATGAAAATGCCATAGCTAGGGTTTTTTCTTTGTTTTTAGGGATTTACTGTACAGGAACAATTGGCCAATAATAATGGTACCATGATTCTCGTGAGGTTGCAACGAGTTGATTGGTACCATTGGTTGTGATTTATCATGCTTGCACAGGGTTTTGGAGATGCACAGGGTTATACCTACGCCTGGTGTCCGTAGGTAAAGGTATTTGATCTAAAACGACAGAGGCGACGAAGAAGATGATGGTGTGGCATGCTGTGAATGGGAAGTTTGAATCTGCGCGCGTTTTAAGAATTAATATTTTGTTTTATCATATAATAATTGTTTGTCATTATTTGTATAACTAAGCAAGCCAGCGCAGGTGGTAAAGCCATTGGTCTTTGATGCACACGTCCTGGGTTCGATCCCAGGCGTGTGCATTTTATTTTTCTCAATATTTCTAGGGTAATTCAGTGTATCATATGACAAGGCATCCACCATACGTCACCAATGTCCAAACCATCAGATCATCAACAAGCCAGATCTAACGCCTTCTCCCTGAAGGACCACCATGCACCTAAGCCAAGCTGGCATATGGGATATGGCAGATTCAATGGGGCCTAGAGCATTGTTGGGCCAAGAATTTCCAACGACACATCCCTTTTTGCTGAAAGCTACCAGGCCCATTGTCTTTCTTTTTGTTTATTTCTTTTATTTAAATTAATTTGTTTAAATATTTTCTAACACAATTAATTTCTTTTTTTTTTCACAAAAAAATCATAAAATCAAGTTTCACAAATTTAGAATTAGGTTTTTTTTATTCAAATTTAAATTAATATTAGTTTAAATTTAACTTAGGTTAATTCTAACTTTTTATATATTTAAAATCAATTAGAAAAATTAGGGGTAGCTTGATTTAATTTTTATTTCTTTTCTCAAAAACACAAAAATGCAAAATAGGTTAATTTAATTATTTTTCCAAATTTAAATTAATTAGAAATTAGGTTTTTTTTATTTATTCAATTATACTTTGTTTTCTCAAACTAATAAAAAACAACACAAAAAAAATGATTTTTTCTTTTAAAATACAATTAGGTAGTTAGGGTCAAAACCCTAAATCTCTCGTTTTCAATTCATCGCGTGCGTTTATTATTATTTTTGCGATATTAATGTAACTGCTCACGGTATGTAATAGTTTAATCTAGGATTTTCTTTTATCGTTTTTACGGGTTTTTTGGCTATGTAATTAATCCCTACCCCGAAGCCTTGTAATAGCGTAGGTTTTATTTCTCGCATTTTAATTCTCGCAAATATTAACTGTTAGGTGTATGTTAATAGGATTGTATGACAAGATTGCATGATAATTTAAAACGGCTAGAAAACCCTAATGTGCAAAGATAATAATTAAAATCAAATCACTCGCACATGCTCACTCTTAGGGTATACTCTCACTTCGGTTGCCTTTGGTAAGCGATCATTAAGTATAGGGTGTCTTAGCGGTTACCCTCCTGTCTAAACAAAGATCAAATGTCCCGTTCAGAAATGTTGCCTCGGAAATGTTGCCTCAGAAAAGTTGCCTTGGAAAAGTTGCCTCAAATATGATCTTAAGACATTAGGGTTATTACTAAGACGTCCTAACATTGCTTTGGTGATCGTACTTCCCTTTTGAATTGACCCTTACAAACTCCAACGACAATGCTTCCTATTTCTCAGTAGTAGGATAGCATTGTCTAAAGGAAACAAGAATAGAAACAATTATTTTTTCGAGTAGGTAGATAACTGTTAGGTACTTGCTCAAAACAATAAATCTTTTACACCATACACTTTCAAACAAACTTCCCAAACAAAGTTTCAAAAACAACATCGTAACACTCTTGAGGACAGAAACAAGGGTTAAAACGAAGTAAAACAAAGCTTTTAAAAACAAACACATACAAGAAATTTTTAAAAGATGAGAAAGTACCTAAGAGACGATGGAAAACCATGGATAGAAAGGGTTCTAACACCTTCCTTTTCTATAATCTACCCTCCGTACTCAAAATCTCGAAAAAGGATTTTTTATGTGCTTTTTTTCCTTTCAAGTTGGATAGAATAAAAGTCGGTGGCGACTCTTGCTTACCGCGACATTTTGCGAATACAAAACGCAAAATGCAAACCAACATTTTCAAAAAACAGTCTGTTCTTCCACCGTATCACAGAACTGGCGACTCTGGTGGGGAATTATCAAGTGTGGTATACCTTAGGATTTAGTTCATCATAAATTGCTTCTCTAGTTTGTTTTGGTTTCTTTACTTTTAAGGGTTTTGTTTGGGAGTTACTATAGATCCTAACCCGGATTTGGGGACACCTTTTAGGTAAGTAGCAATAAACTGTGAGGGAACTATATGACATAGACCGATACAACTGAAGCAGTAGCTACGTTGATGTGGCACATTGGTTGGTACCGATATCCCTTGTGGAGAAACGAGGAGAATACGGGGCCGCTATGTATGTCGTTAAGCATCAACTGACCTTAGAACCTTTAATCGACCAACTTGGCCATTAGAAAGTAGTGAGATAGCCGGCCTCAGTGTAAAGCTTAGAACTGGTTGATACTCGATGCTACACTCATTGAGACCATACTCTCGATATAGTTTCTGGCCGCAAGAAAAGATTGCGTGAGCTGAAACCATGACCGATGAAGGATGGTCAGTGATATTGAGATCCTCTAGAACCCGGTTATTTTTGCTAGGACAGGTTGAAACCAACTGAACTTCAAGAGGGTAATACCTTAGACCCCATGCAAGCCTTAAACTTAAGGGCTTTTGTGTGACTTATTTGGCTTTACCATGCCTGTTATCTGCTATACCTGTTGTTTTTTATCATGACATCATGCATCATAACATAGAATGCATACCTCATTATACTAACCATTTCAAAGACCAAGGGAATTTATCTTTGTTCTATTTTGCAGATTATGGCTTCCATGCGCAGAAATACCATCCGAGTTAACTTTGTGCAAATACCTGCTCAACTCAAAGAGTTAGCCTCGAGAGTGTCTGAGACTTCTATGTTCATTAAGAGGCATGGTCAGCTTCTTAGCCTGGTTACCTCAAAGTTTGATGAGCAGATGATGAGTGTACTTTTCCAGTTCTTTGATCCTGTGCATCATTGCTTCACCTTCCCAGATTATCAGCTGTTTACCACTTTGGAAGAGTTCTCACACTTATTGGGCATATCCATCCTTGAGCAGATGCCCTTCACAGGTATGGAAGAGACTCATAGACCAGAAGACATTGCTTCAGCTCTGCATCTGAAACGGGCTGATGTAGTGTCCAATTGGGAAACACGAAGTGGGGTCGAAGGTTTCTTAGCCAAGTTTCTGATAGACCAGGCTCAGCTATTCTGGGATAATTTGGATTTTCAGGCTTTTGAAGACATCTTGGCTCTCCTTATTTATGGGTTGGTCCTCTTCCTGAATCCAGATTCCTTTATAGATGTGAATGCGGTTAAGATCTTCCTGTCTCACAATCCAGTGCCTACTCTACTGGGTGATATCTTGCATGCCCTCTACACTCGTACTGTGCGAAGAAGAGGGACTCTTATGTGTTGCATGCCGTTACTGTCGAGGTGGTTTATTTTGCACCTCCCAAGTCTGTGTTGAAGAACGAAGAAGGTTTTGGATGGTCCTACAGAATAATGTCATTTTCCCATACAAACATTCTTTGGAGTTCTAAGGCTATGGAAGACACTGCTGTCATTGATCGTTATGGGGGATACCCTAATGTCCCGTTGCTTGGAATCAGAGGGGGAATAACCTATAATCCTTGTCTAGCTTTGCGACAGTTTGGTCATGCTCGGAGAGATGGTCCCCATGAGCTACTTCTTGCGGATATTGCATTTGACTACAAGGAGGATGTAGACGAGCATCGCCGGAGGTTTATACGAGCTTGGGGCATGGTGAACAAATCTGACCCCCAAGAGCTAGGACCAAGGACTTCCCTTCCTATGCAGCCTTACCTCCAATGGGTCTGAGCTCGTGCCCAAAAGCTTGGGATGCCCTATGAAGTTGCATTGCCAGTGATTGTGGAGCCCACTAATGAAGAAGGCGTTCCTTACACAGTTCTTTATCCTTACATGCCCACTGATCCTGGGGAATTGCAAAGGTCTTGGATTCAACTGAAAGAGGAGAGGGATACTTACCGGGAGAAGTACCATGAGCAAGAAAGGAAGATTTTGGAGCTCACCAGGCAGCTCGAAGAAGAAAGAGTGATTAATGACTACGTCAGCACAAAGAGGAAGCGTCCATGGGATTTCTGATTTTTCTTTTCTAGTTTTAGATTTGTTTTCCATTTACTTCTTTGTAACGCCTTAAAGGCATTGTTGAACCTTTTACAAGTTAATATAATAAAGTTTGTATATTTTTGGTTTGCAAATTTAAATTTCCCAAAGTCTTTGAAATCATTACATACGCATCCCATTATCATGCACACCATTACAAATACCATTATAGGTTTCTCATCTTCTTCGCTGTTTATTTCAGCAGAAATGTCTTTTGATCAAGACATCAAAGATCTTCAGGCACAAAATTCCCAATTCCAACAGATGTTCCTAAGTCTGGCTAAAGGGCAAGATGATTTGAAGACTCTCATTCTGAAAGAGAAGAAGAAGAAGAAGGTCGTTCTTTTGAATATGGGCAAAAGGTTTGGGGATAGATTGAAACATCAAGCTGATCTGACCTCTTCATCCAAGGAAGGGGAGAACCAAGAAGAAGAAAAGGGCCCCAGTCCTGCCATCTCTGATAATGATACTGATTTTGATGATGAGCAATATCCTCCTTCCGAGGATAGGTACAAGAAGCTAGAAGACCGGCTGAGTGCTATGGAGATTCAGAAGATCCCTGGTTTGGATTTTGGAGAGTGGGACTGGTATCAGGAGTGGTGATCCCTCATAAGTTCAAAGCTCCGGTTTTTGCCAAGTACGATGGAGTATCCTGTCCAAAACTCCATCTCCGCTCGTACGGTTGGAAAATCCAACCCCACACTACTGATAGAAATTTGTGGGTGCATTTCTTTCAAGATAGTCTGTCAGGGACTCAGCTTGAATGGTTTTATCAATTGGAAGGGGCTAATGTATGAAACTGGAAAGACCTTGCTGCTGCTTTCTATAGGCGGTATCAGTATAACGCCGACCTTGCCCCCACTCGCACTCAGCTTCAGGGTATGTCAATGGGTGCAAGTGAAGATTTTAAGGACTATGCTCAAAAGTGGAGAGACTTGGCTGGAAGAGTCCAATCCCCTTTGTTTGATAGGGAGTTGGTTGACATGTTTCTAGGGACGCTATCTAGTCCATTTTTCAATCATCTGATCGGTAGTTCGTCATATGGGTTTACTGAGTTGATTTTGACTGAAGAGAGAGTAGAAACTGGTATCCGAAGTGGTAAAATACAGAAGGACACTTCAACAAGTACAGTAAAGAAGCCTTTCAGCGGTAAGAAAGGAGCTAGTGAAGTTTACGGCCCAAGGGGCCAAAGAAGACCTGAGCACCGTCAAGCAGTAAATGCGGTAGTGATATGAAGACCCATCGTTGCCCCACAATGCAACAATCAACAAAGGGTGGAAAGACCGCAAAGGCAGTACACTGGCTCAATATGACCTTGTCTCAAATTCTACCACAATTATTGAAGACCAACCTGGTAACTCTGAGGGAGGCCCCGAAGAACCCCAACACTACTTCTCCTCACTATAACCCGAATGCCCGCTGTGCCTATCACTCTAAAAGTCCAGGTCATGATACAAACAATTGTTGGGCCTTGAAGAACAAGGTGCAAGATTTGATCGAAGCCAAAGAGATTGAGTTTGACGCTCCGGAGAAGCCCAACATCATAACTGCACCCATGCCCAAGCATGGCTCGAGAATCAATGCTATTGAGGTTGTCTCCACCACAGAAGATGCTGATGATGAGAACTCGGATGTTGATAGATGGATCTACCCAACGACCAATGGTGGATTGGACAACTGGACGGCGAAGGACTTCATACCTGTTTCTTTTATTCCACAGTAATTGACTTTTGTTTTGAATGTTGTAATAGACAGTTTAAAACTTTACGGCCCAGTGCCTTGCCCGAGGCACCTTGGCTTTGCTTGTGAGAGCTTATTATTTGTCATTTCATATATCATTAATAAAACATTATACGTTTCTTGCATTACAAATTTTGCGCTCCTTATTTTTCTTTTTCTGTCTCCCGCTTTATCAAAAACAGCTATTCTCTTACACACACTCACGTATCATAATGCAGATCCATATCCACTTTGGATCCCATTGATAACAACTCTGCTACTGCCAGTTATGACTTTGAAAATCTGATCAACCAAGCCAAGGACGAAGGTGAGGATGATTGTGAGGTGCCTGGAGAACTTGCTAGACTGTTACTGCAGGAAGAAAGGGCCATACAACCTCATGAAGAGCCAGTTGAGTCAGTGAATTGGGTACAGAGGAAGACAACAAAGAGGTCAAGATAAGTGCGAATTTGGAGCCTAGTGTCAAACAACGGTTGATACAGATGCTACGTGACTATGTTGAGATCTTCGCTTGGTCTTATGAAGATATGCCTGGTTTGGACACTGATATTATGGTTCATCGCTTGCCGACTAAAGAAGACTCTCCTCCGGTAAAGCAGAAAGTTCGTCGTATGCGCCCTGAGATGTCTGAGAAAATCAAAGTTGAGGTCATAAAATAGTTTGACGCGGGTTTTTTAGCTATTACTTCTTATCCACAGTGGGTTGCCAATGTTGTTCTGGTACCTAAAAAAGATGGTAAGGTACGGATGTGTGTGGACTATAGAGATCTGAACAGGGCGAGCCCCAAGGATGATTTCCCACTTCCTCACATCGATGTTCTGGTCGACAACACCGCGCATCATAAGATCTTCTCCTTTATGGATGGTTTTTCTGGTTACAACCAGATCAAGATGGCTCCCGAGGACATGGAGAAGACAACCTTCGTTACACAGTGGGGCACCTTCTGTTACAAAGTAATGCCTTTCGGGTTGAAGAATGCCGGGGCAACTTATCAGCGCACCATGGTTGCTCTGTTCCATGGCATGATTCACCATGAGATTGAGGTTTATGTTGATGACATGATCGCAAGGTCCCATACTGAGGAAGACCACCTTGACCATCTCCAGAAACTGTTCGACAGGTTGAAGACGTATAAGCTAAGGTTGAACTCGAACAAGTGCACCTTCGGGGTAAGGTCTGGTAAGCTGCTGGGTTTCGTCGTCAGTGATAAGGGTTTTCAGGTGGACCCTGCCAAGTTAAAGGCCATACAGGAGATGCTGGCTCCCCGCATAGAAAAGGAAGTTATAGGATTTTTGGGACGTCTGAATTACATTGCCCGATTCATTTCACATATGACTGCTACTTGTGAGCCAATCTTCAAGCTGCTGAAGAAAGATCAAGTGGTAAAATGGAATGATGAATGTCAGACCGCTTTCGAAAGGATCAAGGAATACCTCCAAGAGCCACCAATTCTGATGCCTCCAGTTGAAGGAAGACCTTTGATCTTATACTTGACCGTACTGGACAATTCAATGGGGTGCGTGCTGGGGCAGCATGACGAGTATGGCCGAAAAGAGCATGCTATTTACTACCTTAGAAAAAAGTTTACCGACCGTGAGACCAGATACTAATTGCATGAGAAAACTTGTTGTGCTTTGGCATGGGCTGCTCGCCGGCTGAGACAGTATATGCTGACTCACACCACCTTATTGATATCAAAAATGGATCCAATCAAGTATATTTTCGAGAAGCCCGCTCTCTCCGGAAGGATAGCAAGATGGCAGATGATCTTAACTAAGTATGACATCTAATACACAACCTAAAAAGAAATCAAGGGGAGTGTATTGGCGGATCATTTGGTGCATCAGGCCGTGGATGACTACCAATCCATGAATTTCGAGTTCTCAAATGAGAACATCATGTTGGTGACCGACTGTGAAGAACCTGGACCGGATGAAGGACCTGAGGAAGGATCCCGATGGTCTATGTATTTTGATGGAGCATCAAACGCGTTGGGTAATGGAATTGGAGCTATGATCATATCTCCTGAGGGATGTCATTCTCCGTTCACCGCCCGATTATGTTTTAACTATACCAACAATATGGCGGAGCATGAAGCATGCATCCTGGGTCTTCGAGCTGCTATTGACCTAAGGATTAAGTTCTTGAGTGTATTCGGAGATTATGCTCTAGTGATCAGTCAGATCAAAGGCGAGTGGAATACGAAGCACCCAAATCTTATTCCTTATAGGGAATATGTACTGACATTGCTCCCACATTTTAAGGAGATAACCTTTGAACACTTCTCGAGAGAAGAGAACCAGCTGGCGGATGCGCTATCTACCATGTCTTCTATGTTCAAGGTCAGGTGGGACAATGAAGCTCCCCAGATTATCATTGAGAGGTTGGACGAACCCGTGCATTGCTGTGACATTGAGACGGAAGAGGTAGCAGATAAACCATGGTTCCACGAGGTAAAGAGGTATCTTGAGACTCAAGAGTACCCGAGAGGGAATCTATTAATGATAAGAAGTTCTTGAGAAGGTTCGCTGTGAAGTTCTTCATTAGCAATGGGATCCTTTATAAGCGTAACCATGATTCAACCTTACTGCGATGTGTGGACAAAAGCGAGGCAGAAAGAATCATGGCAAAGTTACATGAAGGTACCTTCAGAACTCATTCCAGTGGACATACCATGGCAAAGAAAATCCTACGGGCAGGATATTATTGGTCCACTTTGGAAGCCGACTGTTATCAACACTCTCGGACCTGTCATAAGTGCCAAGTCTATGCTGACAAGGTGTATGTACCTCCATTTCCTCTGAATATTTTGACAGCTCCTTGGCCTTTTGCAATGTGGGGCACCGATATGATCGGCGAGATCAGACCTACTGCATCCAACAGGCATCGTTCCATCCTGGTAGCTATTGATTATTTCACGAAGTGGGTTGAGGCAGCTTCCTTTGCTACGGTAACCAAGAACGTTATGGCGCAGTTTATCCGACACAACCTGATCTGTCGATACGGCATACCAGAGATAATCATTACGGACAATGGTTCAAATCTCAACAATACAATGATCACCGAGCTCTGCAAACAGTTCAAGATTCAGCATCACAACTCTTTTCCCGACCGGCCGAAGATGAATGGGGCCGTTGAAGCAGCTAATAAGAACATTAAGAAGATTGTGCAGAAGATGACGGTGACATACAAAGACTGGCACGAGATGTTACCATTCGCTTTTCATGGGTACCATACCTCAGCACAAACGTCAACAGGGGCAACACCCTACTCTCTGTTGTATGGCATAGAGGCAGTCCTACCCATCGAAGTCCAGATATCCTCTCTCTGGATTATGAAGGATGCGAGCTTGAACGAGGACGACTGGATACAGACCCGACTTGATCAACTGAACCTAATCGACGAGAAGAGACTTACTGCTATCTGTCATGGTCAGACGTATCAAAAACGAATGATCAAGACTTTTAACAAGAAAGTCAGACGTCAAGAATATCGACTCGGGGATCTAGTGATCAAACGCATCATACTACCGCAAGGTGATCCGAGGGGAAAATGGACCCCCACACACGAAGGGCCATTTGTGGTTAAGAACATTTTCTTGGGAGGAACTATGATTTTAACCACCATGGATGGTGACGACCTTCCTCACCCCGTCAATGCAGACATAGTGAAAAATACTACGCCTAATCAAAGACCCGCTAGGTCGACTGGCCTAGGCAAAAATAAGGGCTTACCGGCGAACCAAAAGGGTTCGGGAAAAAGTAAGGGATGAAAATGAAAAAAATTGTACACCCGACAAGTCGAAAACCTGAAAAGGCGACTTGGGCAAAAAAGGGTATCCCGATGGACTGAAAACCCGAAAGGGCGGTTCAAGCAAAAATTAGGGATTGAAGCGTAACACTATGTCTCATTGGATCATCTTGCGACCAGACTTCGGTATCAACTATCAAGCTCGAACGGCGCCAATCAATCTGATCTACCTTCAACCAAGTAGCAAAGTGATGAGACCCTCGAAGATATAAGGGAAATAGCAGAGTTGGAACCCAGTGGGATTATTTCATATAGCTGTTTTTCTTTCTTTTACACAAATTGTATAAATTCTGTTCCCTCGACGGCGTTCTCTTACTAGGACGACATCCTCTTTGTATAAAAACACCTATTACAGGCCAACTTCAAAATCAATACGATTCATTTTCACAAGAAATTCCAAATTGTTTTTCCTTTTCTGTTTTGTTTTGACATAACGTCCAATGATTCATTTTTGATATATGCATTTGAAAATAATTGCTGCTCATAAATATTTACATACTGAACAAAAGACAATTACGCGTAATTCCAGGAACAGGGGCAAACAAGAAGTGTCCAAACCTTACAGTTGCTCTACCCATCGGGTATTGGGATAGAGTCAGCTTGAGAATATGACTAAAGGTACATACACTCCCTACAGATAAGAAGTATCTAAAGACAGTGGTATCAACTCTCCTCATCCATGGTATCATTTATCTATCACCAACAATAGAAGATTACCACCCGCTGAGTTTATTTCTCCCACAGGCAGAAATTCAATCCCCGACAGAGTTCATCATCACCAGCAACGATAATTCATCCCCAGCAGAGTGGTTTCTCCAAATCAGCGGATCGCCCAACAGAGTATCTCTCTTCCCCATAGAGTCATTCTCCTACAGGATTATTCTCAAACATAACTTCTCCCGACGGAATGTTCTCGAGCAGAACGGACCAAGTCTCCATCTAATCACCTTCGGTCATTATCCCCAGCGAGAACGAAGAACTCAACTCCTTGTACTCTCCAATAGCAGTCCAAGATTTATTCTCCCCTGCCGGAGAATATCACAAGAACATTGCATATCCATACATCGTAGCATGCGCATACACATCATACAACATAATCTCATTTATTTTGAGAACATCATTACTCAATACATTTCATACAATATGACATTACATACGATTAACTCTTTACCTTTCAGGGAAAGATACAATCAGGTTCTCACAAATTTTCTCTGGTTCAGTCAAATCGATACTAAGATTTCTATTCCAGTTCAAGCTATGAAGCCCGGAAATCGACCGGATAATATCTTGATTTCTCCAGAATACTACAAAGCTTGGAATCGACCAAATAGTGGAATATATTAAATACAAGCTCTGAAGCCTGGAAATCAACCGAAAAATAGCTTAACCCTCAGCAAGTTATTGTGAAGCCTGGAAATCGACCAGATAGCAATAGGAGACACCGTGAAGCCTGGATCACGACCAGATAGCGGCAAAGTATACTAAAGCCTGGGACACAACCAAATAACAATATAAGGTACCGCGAAGCTTGGAATTCGACCAAATAGCAGTTTACTCGGCCAATTACTATGAAGCCTGAAAATCGACTGGAAATTAGTATGCCTTGAATTCAAGTTGAAACCCGGATGCGACCGGATAACCACTTGATTCCTTCTGAAGCCTGGAGCACGACCAGATAAGAATTGAGAAATTGCAAAGCCTGGAAGACGACCAGATAGCAAGTTTAATCTCATCTCGTAAGTCATTGTAAAGCCTGAAGCACGACCAGATAGAAGTCAGTCTTATTTTTCTCAGCAAATCACTGCAAAGCCTGGGGCATGACCATATAGCAGTTCATTTTCACCTCCTTGACTAAGATATGATTCCCCAGTGGAGTAACGGACAATTTAAGTTCCTAAAACTCTATCTCTATCAAGACAAAGAACAACGTTCCCCAACGTAGTCCTCCTCAACAACAGGTATATGGGCTCTCGCAAAGGAATCTCTTATGCGATCGACACTTCTTCTGATGGCATCTTTAAGCCCATCTTCCGTCATTGACTTCCAAATGGCATCTATAAGCCCGTTCCCGATATCGCAAGATAAGTACCACTTCATGCGAGTGCAAATTTCTGGGCACTCTAGTGTTCAATCATCTTCCACCTTTGGATCATGAAAGGCAGACAAGCCAATCTACATCCTCAGGTTTAAGAAGATTGAACAGGGGCAGCTGTTGTACCCCAAAATTTTCCCTCCCATATTTCTCAATACATGTCAAGTGAGGTCCTCAAATTGCTCAAGGAAGTCCAAGAGTTGACCAGACAAACTCTCTCCTAAGGCAGTCTACCTCAAATTAGGGTTTCAGTTTGCATCAAGATGTTTGAATCCAAAGGGTCCCAAATTCTCACCATTGTCCTAATATGTTCTCAAGATCATCCATGTCAAGTTTCAAGCCTTGCAGAGGAAGTTTGCCCAGTCAATTGCTCAAAGGCCTGAAAATCGACTGTGCTAGGGCAAAAGTCAACTGTGGCCCACATACAGTCAAACTTCAAGATTTTTGGTCAATATTCTCATTTTGAAGTATTATTCATAATTTGATCAAGGGTTGATCATGATTCCTCAAGGATTGCTCACAATTCATAAAAAACCAAAAGTTGCTAAATTAGGGTTTTGTAGGAAAAGTCAACTCAACTTTGACCAAGCATAACTTTCTCGTACTTTATCAAAAATGACCCATCCAAATCTCATTTTGAAGAGGATGCATTTACCTACAATCCATTTTCATCTCCCAAGGTCAAAATATGCACTCACAAGAAGATATAAATTTGGACATTATAGGTCATTTTGAAAAGTCAACAAAAACACCTTTTGGGTCAAAGCTTCATACATGAACATGGAAGACTCAATTGAGATGAGACCAAAAGGGTTGCTTATAGGACATATTAAGATTTCTAATTATTCCAAGAACACATCTCTAGGGTCAAAATTGAAAGAGTTATGCATTGGCCAAGTTGACCCTTTTTGCAAAATTGCCAAAAGTCAAAAGTGTCCAAAATTGCAATTTTTGTCAAATGGGCCCAACTTTTTATGCTTGCACTAAGTTTGTAATGTGACCCACGACCCATGAGCCCTTCCACTTGTAATTCTTTTATTTTTGTTATTTATTTTGATTTTATTTCAATTAAATCAAATAAAATCAATATAAAATAGTAAAAATATCAAAAGCTAATCAAATCTTGAGATTTTGTGCATGTTTAGGTCCATTACACAGCTGGAAACAAGATAATATCGTGCAAGTTGCAAAATGGACAGAAAAAGATTGGATTTGCTTGATTTGGAAAGATTTTGTACAAGGATCACATCATGAATCAATATTCATAATGGGAGAAGATTTGAAACAAATGGCAACCCTAATTCATTCTTGGATACATAAGGGACAAGTGCAGATCAAAAACAAAGAGGTTGGAGGCGTGCAAGAGAGAGAACGATTTACAAAAAATTCAAGAAAAAGTGTAAACTGATTTTCAAATTACAGATCACTTCAAGGCATTCTAGTCATCCCAATCGTTTGCTGGACATCCAAGGATCTCGTTGCAATCACTAACAAGCTTCCTCACACTCAGAATTGCGCTGTAAGTTTCACACGATTTCCATATTTTCTTGAAATTGAATACAATCATTCGGGCACATTTATCATGATTAATTGATATATTCATGATCCTTGAGTTGTTTGCAAGCTATTGATTATATCCAATTGCGTTTTTACTGACTGAACATGAAAATGCCATAGCTAGGGTTTTTTCTTCGTTTTTAGGGATTTACTATAAAAGAACAATTGGCCATTAATAATGGTACCATGATGCTCGTGAGGTTGCAACGAGTTGATTGGTACCATTGGTTGTGATTTATCATGCTTGCACAGGGTTTTGGAGATGCACAGGGTTATACCTACGCCTGGTGTCCGTAGGTAAAGGTATTTGATCTAAAACGACAGAGGCGACGAAGAAGATGATGGCGTGGCATGCTGTGAATGGGCAGTTTGAATTTGTGCGTGTTTTAAGAATTAATATTTTGTTTTATCATATAATAATTGTTTGTCATTATTTGTATAACTAAGCAAGCCAGCGCATGTGGTAAAGCCATTGGTCTTTGATGCACACGTCCTGGGTTCGATCCAAGGCGTGTGCATTTTATTTTTCTCAATATTTCCAGGGTAATTCAGTGTATCATATGACAAGGCATCCACCATACGTCACCAGTGTCCAAACCATCAGATCATCAACAAGCCAGATCTAACGCCTTCTCCCTGAAGGACCACCATACACCTAAGTCAAGCTGGCATATGGGATCTGGCAGAGTCAATGGGGCCTAGAGCATTGTTGGGCCAAGAATTTCCAACGACACCTCCCTTATTGCTGAAAGCTACCAGGCCCATTCTCTTTCTTTTTGTTTATTTCTTTTATTTAAATTAATTTGTTTAAATATTTTCTAACACAATTAATTTCTTTTTTTTTTATAAAAAAATCATAAAATCAAGTTTCACAAATTTAGAATTAGGTTTTTTTTAATTCAAATTTAATTTAATATTAGTTTAAATTTAACTTAGGTTAATTCTTACTTTTTATATATTTAAAATCAATTAGAAAAATTAGGGTTAGCTTGATTTAATTTTTATTTCTTTTCTCAAAAACACAAAAATGCAAAATAGGTTAATTTAATTATTTTTCAAAATTTAAATTAATTAGAAATTGGGTTTTTTTATTTATTCAATTAAACTTTGTTTTCTCAAACTAATCAAAAACAACACAAAAAAATGATTTTTTCTTTTAAAATACAATTAGGTAGTTAGGGTCAAAACCCTAAATCTCTCGTTTTCAATTCATCGCGTGCGTTTATTATTATTTTTGCGATATTAATATAATTGCTCACGGTATGTAATAGTTTAATCTAGGATTTTCTTTTATCGTTTTTACGGGTTTTTTGGCTATGTAATTAATCCCTACCCCGAAGCCTTATAATAGCGTAGGTTTTATTTCTCACATTTTAATTCTCGCAAATATTAAGTGTTAGGTGTATGTTAATAGGATTGTATGACAAGATTGCATGATAATTTAAAACGGTTAGAAAACCCAAATGTGCAAAGATAATAATTGAAATCAAACCACTCGCACATGCGCACTCTTAGGGTATACTCTCACTTCGGTTGCCTTCGGTAAGCGATGATTAAGTATATGGTGTCTTAGCGGTTACCCTCCTGTCTAAACAAAGATCAAATGTCCCGTTCAAAAATGTTGCCTCGGAAATGTTGCCTCGGAAAAGTTGCCTCGGAAATGTTGCCTCGAATATGATCTTAAGACATTAGGGTTATTACTAAGACGTCCTAACATTGCTTTGGGGATCGTACGTCCCTTTCGAATTTACCCTTACAAACTCCAACGACGATACTTCCTATTTCTCAATAGTAGGATAGCATTGTCTAATGGAAACAAGAATAGAAACAATTCTTTTTTCGAGTAGGTAGATAATTGTTAGGTACTTGCTCAAAACAACAAATATTTTACACCATACACTTTCAAATAAACTTCCCAAACAAAGTTTCAAAAACAACATCGTAACACTCTTGAGGACAGAAACAAGGGTTAAAACGAAGCAAAGTAAAAATTTTCAAAACAAACACACACAAGCAATTTTTAAAAGATGAGCAAGTACCTAAGACCCCATGGAAAACCATGGATAGAAAGGGTGCTAACACCTTCCCTTTCTATAATCTACCCCCCATACTTAAAATCTCGAAAAAGGATTTTTTCTGTGCTTTTTTCCTTTCAAGTTGGATAAAATAAAAGTCGGTGGCGACTCTTGCTTACCGCGACATTTTGCAAATACAAAATGCAAACCAACATTTTCAAAAAACAGTCGGTTCTGCCACCATATCACACCAGTGATGGTTCGGATACTGACGGTTTATTTCGAATAGGCAGTCATTTTTTGGGTGAGGGTTTGTAGGACCTCTTTCTTTTTGATTTTATTATCCTTGTCTTTTGCCTGAACTGTTTCTTTTAGTGATTACAGTCAGCGGGATGCCCCAATTTTTTCTTAAGTCTCCTTCATAGGTTTTGACTTAATGGGCTTTTATTTTGAGAGATAATGACTGCCTGTCTTGACAATTATAGGGAACCATCACCGTCTTTTGTTTCAGAAGGACGTCTTTGATGCCATTCATTGTGTACGAAGCGGCAGATTGTGACTGAATGCGCCTCTGAATTAACTGAGAAAACTACCCTGCTCCAGGTTATGATTAAGGGTTTTAATATGTGTGAAAAGAAAAACTCCTACTTCTTTGGCTCGAAGGGGTTGACTAGGGATTATCTTCCTTATAACTCCACTGTTTAGGATTTGAAACAACGCCTGTACATAGTCAACAAGGTCTGTTTAAAAGCATACTGTAGATATTGTGGTATCGTTTTCGTCATCCTCCCTCTAAGGCTTAGAGTTTTTAGTCGAGAGTTGAATATCACGAAAAGGAAGTATAAAACAATTTAAGCATAATGAAAACAAATTAATTCAAGACAAACATGTGTAATGCATTAATGAAATAATAAAGTTTGACATGACTTTAATTGTTCGAATAAGAAAAGAAAATACAACTTCAGAATTTAAATGAACAAAAATGTTTTCAATCCTAGCCATGTTTTGGCAAGGGAGCAGTGATCATGTTGGGAGTCTCAGGAGGGTTGAATTCGATCTCTTTGGCGTCAATCATATTTTGAATCTTGTATTTCAGCATCCAACAATCGTTAGTATCGTGCCCCGGGCTACCAGAATGATAAGCACACCTTGCATCCGAGTTGTAGTTAGGAGAAGAAGTCTTAGGGTTCGGATGAGGGTTTATCACCATAATCAGATTCATCTTCAACATGTGTTGCAATGCTTGTGACAATGGCATGTTGATTTGGGTGAACTGCCTTGGAGGTCTTTCCACCCTTGGCTGATTGTTTCATTGTTGTGGTCAGTATCATTGTCAAAAACTGCAGGAATGGGATCCTTCTCTTCTTCTTGATTCTCCCCTTCCTTAGATGAAGAGGTCAGATTGACTTATCGCTTCAACCGCTCTCCAAACCTTCTGCCCATATTCAGAATACCGGCAGTCTTCTTCTTTTTCTTTTTCTCTTTCATGATGAGGGCTTTTAGATCCCCCTGCCCTTTTGCCAAACTTATGAACATTTGTTGGAACTGGGTGTTCTGTGCCTGAAGGTCCTTAATGCTTTGTTCGAAAGACATTTCTGCTGAAATAAACAACGAAGAAGATGAGAAACTTGTAATGGTACCTGTAATGATGTGTATGATATGCATGCAATGTTTTCAAGGATCTCGCGGGGTAAACAAGAAACTGTTAGAATTTGATTGCAGCTTGATTGAAGAAACTTCGTGTCGTTGAGAGTCCTTCTTCAAGAGTCAGGATCACCATATCGAGTGGGTCATAGCCCCTAACTCAGGATCCTTTGACAACATTGGCTAGAGGAAAATAAATCCCCTTGCCCCTTGCTAGACGTCTGGTTCGCCATGACCTATATCACAGACCCTTGAGATCCTTGAAATGGTTAGTATGATATGCCATGTTTATGATGTCATGATTATGTTAAGAAATCACAGGTATAACAAGCACAAACAAATCACACCAAGTTCTTAGGTTTAAGGCTTTCCTGAGTTTAAGGTAGTACCCTCTTGAAGTTGGATTGGTTCAGCCTATCCTATAAATAGTAGTTGGATTCTAAGGGATCTCAATATCACTGACCATCCTTTATCGAGAATTGTCTCAGCTCAAGCAATCTTTTCTTGCGGTCGAAATATCTCGAAAGTCTGATCTCAATGAGTGTAGCATCAAGTATCAACCAATCCTCAGCTCTATACCAAGGCCGGTTATCTCACTACTTTCTAATGGCCAAGTTTGTTCAACTAAGGTTCTAAGGTCCATTAGTGCTTCACGACACCATGCGGCGGCCCCGTATTCTCCTCGTTTCCCCATGAAGGATACTGGTACCAACCAAAGTTCCACACCAACACAGCCATCGCTTAAACCATATCGGTCTCGCTGTACAATCTCCATGATCTATTGCTGTTTACCTAAAAAATGCCCCCAGATTCGGGTGTAGGATCTATAGTAACCCAAACAAAACCCTTTAAGAATAAAGCAAACAATCAAGAAAGCAATTTGAAATGACCTAGATCCTAAGGTAAACCCCACTTTATTTTACTCCCCAGCAGAGTCTCCAGTTCTATGATACGGTGGCAGAACCGACTGTTATACTGGTTTGCGTTTTTTGTTCGCAAAATGTTGCGATAAGCAAGAGTCGCCACCAGCTTTTATTTCATCCAACAAAGGAAAAGGAAAAAGAACAGAAAAAACCTTTTTCGAGATGTTTCTGAGCACGGGGGGTAGATTATAAAAAGGGAAGGTGTTAGCACCCTTTCCATCCATGGTTTTCCATGGGCTCTTAGGTACTTGTCATTTTGAAATTGCTTGAGTGTGCTTACTTTGAAAAGTTTTGTTTTACTTTGTTTTAACCCTTGTTTTTGTCCTCAAGAGTGTTACGAAGTTGTTTTTGAAAACTTTGTTTGAAAAGTGTTTGGTGCGAAAAAATTGGTTTGTTTGAGCAAGTACCTAAGAACTAATCTACCTACTCGAAAAAGACTGTTCGTTTTCTTTTAGACAGCGTTATCCTATTATTAAGGAATAGGTAACACCGTCATTGGAATTTTAAAGGGACTATCGAAAGGGACGAAATGGTCATTGAAGGCAACATGTAAGGATACCTTAGCAGTTCGAAGGGACTGTCATCATATATTCGTAGGCAACATCGAGGGACAAGATCATTTCTCGTAGGAAACTTGAGGGACATTGAGGGACTATGATCTTCATGATGACTTTTAGATTGAGGGTCTTTTGCTAAGATATCCCTACGTTCAAGGGACACGACCATTATTTCCGAGGCAACCAAGTGAGGCAAATCCTAGGAGTGAGCATGTGCGAGTGTAATTTTCAGTTAATTTATCTTTGCACATTTAGGGTTTTCTACCGTATTAATTTTCAGTTTGTCTTTCCATACAATCCTATTAACATACATCTAAGCAGTTTATAGTTTGCGGAATTAGAAGTAAGAAAGTTTAAAGTCCTAGCTATTACAAGGCTTTTGCAGATACATAATTATTTTGGACTGAAAATAAAAAGGAGGAATTTAAACCCTAATTACTATTACAACCTCGAAATAGTTACAATAATAATAAAAGGAAATTAAAAAATATGCGCGGCGAATTAAATGCGAGAATAATTTAGGAAACCTAAAAAATCTAATTGAAAAAAGATTTAGGTTAGTTTTTTTTGAGAAAAATTAATTAGGTTATGTACAAATTAAAACCCTAATTTCTAATTAATTTAAATTATAAAAAAGGAATTAAATTTTCTCTAAATCAAATTAAACTAATTAATTAAGGAAATAAAATATTTTTATGAAAAAAATTGATTTTTATGTTTTTTTGATTAAATAAAAAATAATGATTTTTTGGTGTTATTTTAATCAAGGAAAATAATTAGTAAAACAATTAAAAAAAATTAAAATAGAAAAGAAAAGAATGGGCCTGTGTTGTGGCAGCCTGAGAGTGCACCATAGTCCTTCATTGTTTGAGGCGTTGGATATGAATTATTGATACATCCAATGGCTAGATGGTGGTAGCGCATGGTAGACGTTTTGGATGATGATGCATTGAATCTATAGAAACAAAGTAAGAAAACAAAATTTGTTGGGATGGTTAGTTGTATATATAATAACATAAATAAAATATAAAGGAAATAACATGGTCTTTCCCAAACGCGCGCGTGATTCAAATCACCCAATAGGATTCTACCACCTAATTGTCTTCTTCCCCATAACTGTTATTTTTGGCCACACTTTTACCTACAGTCGTTTCCGTCACTAAAGGCTATAGTGACGAATTTTGTTCGTAGCCATAAACCTGTAAAATTCAAAAAAACACAGCACAAGCAGAATAAATTCAAACCAAAGACATGGATCAACTACAAAGTATCTCCTGAGCATGATAGTACCCCTAATTTTGTCCAATTTTGCCTTTATATAGAATTCCTAATTTGGGACCTCAAAACCCTAACAATGGCATCGTGCCATTCCTGCACTTAAACTTCAATCAAACCAATCAAAAACATTGCAAATATGATAGCAAGCATGGATATATGATCAAAACATGTTTATGATGGATAAATCATTGAAAATGAATCTTGAAAAAAAGATGCAAACCGTGGAACTGTGAGGCGTGATTTCTGAAGGTTTTAAGGCTTGAGGATGATTAGAATGGCTTCAGAACACGTCCAAGAACAATTGTTGGCTTTGGAATTACTTGAAACGACCTATGAAAGAGAATACATTATGCACTTTTTCTTCCAAAATTTGCAATTTCTTCCCCTTGTTTTCACGACCCCAAAACCTTTTTTTATGCTTTAGAGATGTTAGGTATATATGATAGAATGATTTAGGTCAACAAAAACTGATCATATCTTTGCAAATTATGGAGATTTGATTGCATTCTTTGCCTTGTATGATTTGTTTCCAAAATAGACCAAATTAAGATCTTTTCCAATCAATTAGCTCTTGCACGAATTTTTTGATTTGCTAGTTGTTCATGGACTCATAATGTGCTCATAAAATCAAATCTTTGATTTTATTTGATTATTCTACCATTTAAATTGATTTATTTTAATTTAAATGGATGAAAAATCAAAATAAATAATATAAATAATAAAATAATAGGTGGCTAAGCTCAGGGGTCGTGGGACATCTTAGGAACAAGTTTAAAACAAGAAAACATGGGCTCATTTGGAAAAAAAGTCATTTTGATCAATATTGACTTCATGCACATTTCCAAAAATTGGTCAATTTTGACAATACACATCTCCCTCAATTTTAACCCTAAGAGGGTGTTCTTGGACTTTTTAGAAAGTTTTGGATGTCCCCTAAACAACCCTTTTGGTTTCATCTCAATTGGGTCTTCCATGTTCATGTAAGAAGCTTTGACCCAAAAGGTGTTTTAGTTGACTTTTCAAAAGGACCTATAATGTAGAAATTCATATCATTTTATGAGTGCATATTTTGAACTTGTGGGATGAAGATGAGTTGTAGGGAATTGAATCCTATTAAAAATTAGCCTTGGATGGGAAATTTATGATAAAGTATGAGGAAGTTATGCTTGGTCAAAGTTTGGTTGACTTTTCCTAAGAAACCCTAATTTAGCAACTTTTGGGTTTTAATGAATTTAGGGCATTCCTTGAAGAATAATGATCAACCCTTGATCAAATGATGAAAGTAACTTCAAAATGTGGATTTTGACCAAAAATCTTGAAGTTTGACTGTATTTGGGCCACAGTTGACTTTTGACCTAATACGGTCGATTCTCAAGCATCTGAGCAGTTGATTGAGCAAACTTCTTGTGCAGTGCTTGAAATTTGACATGGAGGGTCTTGAGAACATATTAGGACCATGGAGAGCATATGAGGTCTTTGGATTCCACCTATTTTAGTGTAAATGGAAACCTTAATTTGAGACACATTGCCTTAGGAGAGAGTTTGTTTGGTCAACTCTTGGGCAAACTTGAGCAAATTGAGGATCTCTAGGAGTATGTATTGAGTAAAACGAGAGGGAAAACTTTGGGGTACAACACTCACAAATAAACCATTGTGCCCCAGGTAAGACACAAGGCCATAAAGTTTATACTGTTTATTTATTACATATCCGAAACAAAAAGACAATTACTTATGAATAAAAGTAATTGGTGTTTTACCCCAAAATTTGCCCTCCTATATTCTTCAAGATTTGGCAAGATCAAGCTTCAAAATCCCTCAAGGGTTGCACATTCCAATTGCCTCCTAACACAGTCAAAATTAGGGTTTTAGTTCTTGCAAAGGAATTGAAGTTTTCAAGGGTCCAATCAAGTCCCACATGCCTATATACATTGTCAAGCATCCATATGTCAAGTTTCAAGACTCACAGCATCAAGTTGCACAGTCAAAAACCCCAATTGCTTCACAGTCAACTGCAGGGGCAAAATGGTCATTTGACAGTCAAAAGTCAAAATTTTTGGTCAACATCTTATTTTGAGGCCACAATCATCATTTTATCAATTCTTGATCATGATTCCACAAGCATGGCTCAAAAAGTCTCAAGATGCAAAAGTTTCTATTTTTGGACAGCTGAAAAGTCAACTGCAAATTGACCAAGGCATAACTTCTTCATGGTTTATCAGAAAAATCCCATCCAAAGCTCATTTTGAAGGGGATGACATTTCCTACAACTCATCTTCACACCCCAAGTCCAAGAAATGCTCTCACAAAAAGTTATCAATTTCAACATTATAGGTCATTTTCAAAAGTCAACAAAAAGGCACTTTGAGTCAAAGACCATAACTTGAGATTGGTAAATCAAAATGACATGGGACCAAAGGCATTGGTTAGAGGACTTCAATACCTTTCCAAAATGTCCAAGAACATGTTCATAGCTTCAAAATTGAGCAAGATATGCATTGGAGAAGTTGGGAAATTTTTGGGAACTTTCAAAAGTCAATTTTGCCTAAAAAGCTTCAATTTGCTAATGGGCCTCAAATTCTTTCTTGAATCATTACCCAAAGCCTATGCACGACCCATTGAGCTCAAAATAATTTATTTTCTTATTTTTAATTAATTAATTGAATTATTATTATTAATTCATTTAATTGGTTTTAATTGTAGAAAAATATCAAAGCATGGTTGTCAAATCTTTTTATGCAGCAAATACACTCCATATATGCTAAAGATTTCGTGCATCATCCAAGGGGACAAGATATTCCATAATTGGCAAAGTTTTCATGGAAAAATATTGAAAATCACATAATTGAAAATCAAAGATTGCAAACATTAATTCATGGACTTTTGGGCCAAGGTTTTGACCTAATTCTGATCACATACATATGCAAGAGCTAACCCTAAAGCAGGAGACACGTGAAAGTTGCTGAAACTCCATAATCACTTTGCAAAATTTCAATAAAAAACTTGAAACTGATTTCATACTTGCAGTGCCTTTCCACGCCTAAAAAGGATTCCAACACGTTGCCTAAGTCTCCAGGAAGCGTTTGCAATCAAGAATCAATCCTAACACGCGAAGAATCAAAGAACATAGGCCACACGGTTTGCCTTATTTTTCAAACTTGCATAACATGATTCATGTGCTTTTAATCTGTTTTCTTGTTTGATTTATGCTAATAGGTACCTTCTGAAGCGATTGGTAAGAGCTAATTGAACTAACACTGCCTGAATCCAAATCCACCATGAACGATATTTAGGGTTTCTGAAGCTCCAAATTAGGGCTTTAGGCATCAGGAAAAATTGGAACGTGTCATGACCATGGTTGAATTCGTCAAGGCCAGACGAATTCAACCAACCTATCGCGCCTTTTTTATATTGATTCCTCTTCTATTCGCTATTTTTCACACTTTCACTTAGTAGGGGTTTAAAACCCCCGCTATCTTGTTCATGTTGCAGGTGAAAACGAAGAAGAAAGCACGCGTGGCATCATGCTACTGGGACATTCAAACTTTAGCGCATTTTTTAATGTTTCAGCATAGTGGGCATTTTTCATATATAATATTTGTTTATCAACATATGTACAAGCGCGTTTCATAGCTCAAATGGTGGAGGACGTGTATTGCAAGCATTGGGACCTGGGTTCGATTCCCAGGTCCCCCCACATAATTGATATTTTTTGTGCTAACGTATTCACATGCAGCACTCATTCAACGTTCTACCATGAGTCCCACACATATGCTTGCCAAGTGGCCTGGATGAGCAATCTGAAGGCCAGAAGGTGAATTCCATGGTGTACTCTAGTCAACCAACGTGCATACAATCCTGAAAGGTCAAACGTAGCTTGTGTTCTTGGGCCTGAATTACTTCCAAAAAACCTCCACATGGGCCAGACACCCCCCTTGGTTTGCATATTTGATTTAGTTTTCTTTTCTTTTGAATTTATTTTAATTACTTTAATTATTATTATTATTTCACCTCAAATTAATTTTCCTAATAAAAATCAGAAACTAAAAATTGTAACATTTTTAATTATTTATTAATTGCATCATTAACCTATTTTTTGTAAATAAATATTAACAATTAACTTTAGTTTAATTTAGGTTTATATTTTAATCTCTTTTCTTAATAAATAAAAAAATATATAGAATTAGGTTTTGACACTTTTTTTTCTTAATTAATTATTTTTATCATTATTGATTATTATTATTATTTTGTAAATAAACATGTAAAGTAATTAATTAGTTTAAATTAGGTCAACTTTGAAGTTTTATTAATAATTAAAATAATTTAGAACTAGGGGTTCACTAACTTTAATTTTAATTCTTTTTTTCTCTTTATTTTCATAATAAATACAAAAAAAACATAAAAACACTTTCTTTCCTTTAAATAGTTAATTAGGTTTTAATTTCATTTAATTTCAAGCAAAGGGTCAAAACCCTCGGACGTCCTGATTTTAATTCTTTTTGCGCATTATTTTCTTATTGATTATTATGTAACTGCCTTCCGGATGTAATAGTAATTAGGTTTATCGTTTTTTTACTTTCTGCATCTTTACCAAAAACGGGTCTTTGTATTTTGGCGATGTATAGACCCGCGCCTTGTAATAGCGTAGCTTTTATATTTTCCGTCTTTTAATTTTCCGCACTCCTAAATTCTAAATTGCATGAAAGAATGTATGGTAATTAAAAGCAACGCGTAGCTCACAATGCCCTGATCAAAGATAACTGTTAACATGAAAACAACACACAATGCACACACCACTTCTAGGGTACGCCTCACTCGTTGCCTTTGAAACGTGGTCGTCAAGTATAGGACGTTTTAGCGGTCGCTCTTATGTCCAAGATCCAGTTGCCTCGAAACAGTTGCCTCGAAACGGTTGCCTCGGATTAAAAAAGGATCTAGGACATTAGGGTAGCTTCTAAGGTGTCCTAACTGTTGCTTTGGTGACCATACTGTCCCTACAAACGAATTGACCCGAACACCTCCAACGGTGGTGCTACCTACCTCTCAATGGTGGGATGACACTACCTTAAGGACTTTTACACAGCCTAATTCCTTAGGGTAGGTAGATGACTCATGGATACTTGCTCTCTTAAAAAAATCAAAATCTTTTCACACTGACACTTTCAAAAAGCTTTCAAAACAAATTTTTCAAACACTCTTGAGGACAGATACAAGAGTCATTCAGAAATCTTTCAATGAAACTTTTTCAAACCCACTCATATTTGAAAAGCAAACACCTTTTGAAAACATAAGAGCAAGTACCTAAGAGCCCATGGATAACCATGGATAGAAAGGGTGCTAACACCTTCCCTTTCTATAAATCTACCTCCCGAACCGAGAAACGTTCTCATAAGGAATTTTGCTGTGCTTTTGTCCAGTCCATGTTGGAGAAAATAAAAGACGGTGGCGACTCTTGCTTCCGTGACATTTCGCGAAACCAGCTTAAAACAGTCAGTTCTATTTCCACCGATCACAGAACTGGCGACTCTGCTGGGGAATAATCTTAAAGTGAGGTGTACCTTAGGATAGATCATACTTATGTTTTCAATTACCTGATTTGTGTGCTTTAATATTGTGGGCCTGTTTTGGGAGTTTTATAGATCCTAACCCGGATCTGGGGGATACCTCTTAGAAAGTAGCAACAAGACTGTGAGGGAACTGTGCGGGGTATACCGACACGGTTGAAGCAGTCTGCTACGTTGATGTGGCACTTTGGTGAGTACCGGTAACCCTTGAGTCAAGTCAAGGAGAGTACGGGGCCGCTGCGTGGTGTCGTGAAGCATCAACCGACCTTAGGAACCTTAATTGAACCATCTTGGCCTCTTTAGGGTAGTGAGATAACTGACTTTGGTGCAGTCCGAAGTTGGTTGATACTCGATACTACACTCATTGAGGGTTGTTTTCTTGGAATATTTTGATCGCCAGTCCAGTGGCTAAATCAAAACAATGAACATAGAAAACAATCCAATGATATTGAGCTCCTTAGAACCCGGTTACTTTTGATAGGACAGGTTTTTGAGCCCACCAACTTCAAGAGGGTAGTTCCCCAAACTTCATGCTGGCCTGAACTCTAAGGGCTGTCTTGTGTGACTTGTGTGCCTTCATACTTGAACTACTTGCATACTTGTTATCTGACACACGAATTCCTTGCAGGTTTTGTTTACAGTCCTTAATTAGGACTCATTACAAGGCCTACTTACATCACTCCATGCATAGCATAACATCATACCATTGCATGCATCTTGCATACAAACTAATCCATTTCAAGGATCTCAAGGGCTTGTGATGCAGGTCATGATGAATCAAAGTGTCTAGCAAGGGGCAAAGGGGATTTATTTTCCTCTAGCCAAGGTTGTCAGGGGCTATGACCCACTGGATATGGTGAGCCTTTGACCCTTGAAGAAGGACTCTCAACAACATGAAGTTCCTTCAATCAAGCTACCGGATTCCAATTCTAACAATCTTCTTGTTTACCCCGCGAGGTCCTTGAAAACATTACATGCATATCATACATATCATTGCATTACAGGTACCCCTTGTTGCAGGTCACTTACCCTTTTTTGCTGTTTATTTCAGCAATGGCTTCCCAACAAGATAACCAGGGTCTTCATGCTCAAGAGACTCAGTTCAGGGAGATCTTCCTGAGCCTATCCAAGGGGCAAGAAGAGTTGAGGACACTCCTCATGGGGAATTTGGCCAAGAAAAGTCCCGAGGACGATAAGGACGAACGACTGAAACATCTGCAAGCTGAGGTAGATGCAATGAGGACCCAGATGCTGGGGCAGATGGCCCTTATCCAAGGCTTAGCTCGAGAGCAAGAAGAGTTGAGAATGGTGATCAACCAGCTTCAGCAAGACAGTATGAAGCAAGTAGTCAGGATTGGAGACCAAACCGGTAATCAGCCTCCAAGAAGTCAAAGGTTTGGTTCGATGAATGGACCTCCCCAAGCTGCAGCTACTTCATAGGTCCAACAACGACCTCGCCAAGAACAACGGGTTGATCAGAGTAAGCCAGACAAGCCCAGGAGGCAATTCACCCAGCTCAACATATCGTTGTTTCAAGCTCTACAACACCTATTGAGTTTGAATCTGATTACACTAAGGGCTCCTCCCCGGAACCCCAACATCTCTGCTCCTAACTATCATCCCAACAAGAGATGTGCATACCACTCTGATAGTCCTGGACACGACACTGCCGACTGCTGGGCTCTAAAGAACAAAGTCCAGGACCTGATTAATGAAGGAGTAGTGGATTTCACCCAAGAGGGTCAAGCTGAGTTCTTCTACCATCCCTACAGGATTCACCATTTGAAGTAACAAGTCCCGAGATGAGAAGACTTTTTGTCCATTAGAATTTTCAAGTTGTAATTTTCTTTTGATTATTCAAACAATTATTGTCATGGCAAACGTTATTACTTTATCAATGCATCACATATGTCTGTTTTGAATCAATATATTCGCATTCGCTATATTCAAACTGTTTTCATTTTTTTGTGATATCAACTCTCAATTAATAATTCTAAGCCTCTTGAGGGAGGATGACGAAAACGATACCACAATCTACAGTATGCTTTTGAACAAACCCCGCTGATGAGGTACAGGCATTGTTTCAATCCCTAAACACTGGAGTTATAAGGAAGATAATCCCTCATCAACCCCTCTGAGCCAAAGAAGTAGGAGTTTTTCTTTCCAAAAATTAAAACCCTTTATCATAACCTGGGGCAGGGTAGTTCTCTCAGTTGATCCAAGTGCACAACGAATGGCACTAAAGAAGTCCTTCCAAAGCAAAAGACAGTGATGGTTCCGAATAATCATAAGGATAGGCAGTCATTATATCTCTCAAAATAAAAGCCCAATAAGTCAAAACCTATGAAGGAGACTTATAAAACTGGGGCATCCCGCTGACTGTAATTCCAAAAAAAGGAAACAGTTCAGGCAAAAAAAACAGGGATAACAAAATCAAAAAAGGAAGAGGTCCTGCAAACCCTCAACAAAAAAAAGAAATGACTGCCTGTTCAAAATAAACTGTCAAAATCCGAACCATCACCGGAATATCAGAGCAAAGACTCAAACAAGGTCTAACGCACGATCAGCTGAGTTTAGGTTGAAGAACATCACGAAGAGCGGGTGGGTACAAATATAATTTGAGCCTTTATCCTTTGTTTCTTAAACCGTGAACCAGACCACGTTATAACCCTTAAAAGTCCTAGATGAAGCATGGGTTAGTTCGAAAGCATACTGTTATAAAAGGTATCCTGACTCCTTAAGGCGTACTGTAAAATCCTGAGTTGACATCACAATTTTACAAAAAATTCATTTGTTTTACAAAAAAATGCATTTTCCAAAATTTCAAGACAGACATAAGCTTTGCATTCTTAAAATAGCATTGTTTGCATATGATTATTTGTTCGAACAGCAGAGAAATTCGCACGACGAATATCTAAGTGAACGAAAGTACCACCAACCAAGGGGCAGACGTGACCATTATCTATCATCTGGGGCAGTCCAGTCAAGATTCAAAGAATCTCTCAAATGCCTAATAGCCTGGGGCAAATCTCTGCCTGAGTCACCTGGGGCATTGGACATGAGTTCCAGCTACGAATCTTGCCCGATCAAACATCTTCTGGTCATATGACAACACAACACTACTGACAGTGACACCTCTCTACATCCTAAGAGCACGGACATAGTCGAAAAAATACTGTGCATAATCAAAGACCCGCTAGGTTGATGCACCTAGGAAAAAATAAGGGCTTCCTGGCGAACCAAAAGGGTTCGGGCAAAATAAGGGATGAAAATGAAAAATCTGTACACCCGGCAAGTCGAAAACCTGAAAAGGAGGCTTGGGCAAAAATGGGTATCCCGGTGGACTGAAAACCCGAAAGGGCATTCCAGGAAAAAGTTAGGGATCGAAAGCGTACGACTATGTCCCGTCATCTTGTCACTTGCCTACCAGAAGAAGAGTTGTCAAAACGGCAGTCCTCAAGCAACTCCACAGGTACCTTCTCCCACAGAAACTGGGGCAATAAAATTGTCCGAGCTGTGCAAGTTGCTCTATCCACCAAGGTACCAAGATAGGTTCGGCTGACGAATGTAGCCCAGATACCTTCACTCCCCGCCGAGTAAGACAGGATTCAACAATACTCCCCAAGCAGTTGGTCTCCAATCAACCCTAACAAGGCACAGTATCCCAAGCAAGTCAGCAACGCTCTCCCCCAAGTAGAGTTAGACCACTGTCAGCCTTAAGGAAGTTAGGTATCCCCAGAAGATCTCAACATTCCCCAGCGGTATACAAATATTCCTCTACAAGCATCCCCGATAGTCTTGATCTAAGATTGTTCCCCGGCGGAATACCGAACATCCAGTGGAGCCACTTCCCCGGTGCAGTCCAAAAGTCTCCCCAGGAGAGTTGAATTCCACTCCCCAGTGGATTCTGGAAGCTTATCCCCAGTAGATTCTGGAAGCTTGTCCCCTGCAAAGTATACATCTCTCCCCGGCTTTATTCAGAAGATTATGCTCCACCAGAGCTTATAACTGGGTTATCCTCAGCCAATTGCCACGGAAAGATCGTCCCCAGTGAAGTCTTCCTATCCCCAGCGGAGTTCATCAAATCTTCCAACGGAGCTCAACAATGGTATCCCCAGCGGAGTTATCATCAACCTCAGTAAAGTACCTCTCTTTCCCCACAGAGTTCACTCCCAGCAGAGTAATCTATTCGCCAAGTTTATTCCCCAACGGAGTCATCTTCTCCTACCGGTATTCTTGTAACCATCACCCCCAGCAGAAACAAAAAGCTCTGCTCTTCAACATCAGCCCAGGAGTTAACTTCCCGGCACCCGTCAAGGATTTATTTTCCTAGACAAAAATACAATCATAAACATCACATCTTCATACATTATAGCATGCATACGCATCATATCACAAATCTCATTTATTCTAAGAACATCACGCATGTCATACATCATGACATTGCATACAACTAACGTTTTGTCTTTTCAGGACAAAGGTCAATACAAAGATAATTACTATCAACCGTCGCAATTCCAGACTCGATTCCTGTATCCTGCCAGGGCACGTCTGAAGAGTTTGAAGATCCGATTCCTGTATCCTGCCAGGGTGTATTTGTTGACGACTATTTTCCAGACTCGATTCCTGTATCCTGCCAGGGCATGTCTGAAGAGTTTGAAGATCCGATTCCTGTATCTTGCCAGGGTGTATCTGTTGACGACTAATTCCAGACTCGATTCCTGTATCCTGCCAGGGCACGTCTAAAGAGTTTGAAGATCCGATTCCTGTATCTTTCCAGGGTGTATCTGTTGACGACTAATTCCAGACTCGATTCCTGTATCCTGCCAGGGCACGTCTGAAGAGTTTGAAGATCCGATTCCTGTATCTTGCCAGGGTGTATCTGTTGACGACTAATTCCAGACTCGATTCCTGTATCCTGCCAGGGCACGTCTGAATAGTTTGAAGATCCGACTCCTGTATCTTGCCAGGGTGTATCTGTTGATGACTATATTCCAGACTCGATTCCTGTATCCTGCCAGGGCACGTCTGAAGAGTTTGAAGATCCGATTCCTGTATCTTGCCAGGGTGTATCTGTTGACGACTAATTCCAGACTCGATTCCTGTATCCTGCCAGGGCACGTCTGAAGAGTTTGAAGATCCGATTCCTGTATCTTGCCAGGGTGTATCTGTTGACGACTAATTCCAGACTCGATTCCTGTATCCTGCCAGGGCACGTCTGAAGAGTTTGAAGATCCGATTCCTGTATCTTGCCAGGGTGTATCTGTTGACGACTAATTCCAGACTCGATTCCTGTATCCTGCCAGGGCATGTCTGAAGAGTTTGAAGATCCGATTCCTGTATCTTGCCAGGGTGTATCTATTGACGACTAATTCCAGACTCGATTCCTGTATCCTTCCAGGGCACGTCTGAAGAGTTTGAAGATCCGATTCCTGTATCTTGCCAGGGTGTATCTGTTGACGACTAATTCCAGACTCGATTCCTGTATCCTGCCAGGGCACGTCTGAAGAGTTTGAAGATCCGATTCCTGTATCTTGCCAGGGTGTATCTGTTGACGACTAATTCCAGACTCGATTCCTGTATCCTGCCAGGGCACGTCTGAAGAGTTTGAAGATCCGATTCCTGTATCTTGCTAGGGTGTATCTGTTGACGACTAATTCCAGACTCGATTCATGTATCCTGCCAGGGCACGTTTGAAGAGTTTGAAGATCCGATTCCAGTATCCTGCCAGGGTGTATCTGTTGACGACTATTTTCCAGACTCGATTCCTGTATCCTGCCAGGGCACGTCTGAAGAGTTTGAAGATCCAATTCCTGTATCTTGCCAGGGTGTATCTGTTGACGACTAATTCCAGACTCGATTCTTGTATCCTGCCAGGGCACGTCTGAAGAGTTTGAAAATCCGATTCCTGTATCCTGCCAGGGTGTATCTGTTGACGACTAATTCCAGACTCGATTCCTGTATCCTGCCAGGGCACGTCTGAAGAGTTTGAAGATCCGATTCCTGTATCCCACCAGGGTGTATCTGTTGACGACTAATTCCAGACTCGATTCCTGTATCCTGCAAGGGCACGTCTGAAGAGTTTGAAGATCTGATTCCTGTATCCTGCCAGGGTGTATCTGTTGACGACTATTTTTCAAACTCGATTCCTGTATCCTGCCAGGGCACGTCTGAAGAGTTTGAAGATCCGATTCATGTATCCTGCCAGGGTGTATCTGTTGACGACTATTTTCCGGACTCGATTCCTGTATCCTGCCAGGGCACGTCTGAAGAGTTTGAAGATCCGATTCCTGTATCCTGCCAGGGTGTATCTGTTGACGACTATTTTCTGGACTCGATTCCTGTATCCTGCCAGGGCACGTCTGAAGAGTTTGAAGATCCGATTCCTGTATCCTGCCAGGGTGTACCTGTTGACGACTATTTTCTGGACTCGATTCCTGTATCCTGCCAGGGCACGTCTGAAGAGTTTGAAGATCCGATTCCTGTATCCTACCAGGGTGTATCTGTTGACGATTATTTCCGGATTCGATACCTGTATCTAGCCAGGGCACATCTACATAAAGAGTTTGAAGATCAACCCCTGTAACAGGCCAGGTAATTATCTTTCTTTCTCAGGTACGCAAGTTCTCGCTAAGGAATCTCTTACACGATCGACACCAAGATGGCATCTATAAGCCCATCCACATAGCAACAGTCTCCAAATGGCATCTATAAGCCCATTCCCGACAAGGTTCTGTCACATTTCCAGATGGCATCTATAAGCCCATCCTCCTATCCACCATCTTTCCAAATGGCATCTGTAAGCCCATTCCCGCCATCACACTGCTAACGTTCTACTATGTGAGTGCAAATTTCTGGGCACTCTAATGTTCAATCATCTTCCACCTTCGGATTACGAAAGGCACGCCAGCCAATCTACATCCTCCGGTCTACGAAAATTGAACAGGGGCAACTGTTGTACCCTAAAATTTGCCCTCCCATATTCTTCAAGATTTGGCAAGATCAAGCTTCAAAATCCCTCAAGGGTTGCACAGTCCAATTGCCTCCTAACACAGTCAAAATTAGGGTTTTGGTTCTTGCAAAGGAATTGAGGTTTTCAAGGGTCCAATCAAGTCCCACATGCCTATATACATTGTCAAGCATCCATATGTCAAGTTTCAAGACTCACAGCATCAAGTTGCACAGTCAAAAACCCTAATTGCTTCACAGTCAACTGCAGGGGCAAAATGGTCATTTGACAGTCAAAAGTCAAAATTTTTGGTCAACATCTTATTTTGAGGCCACAATCATAATTTTATCAATTCTTGATCATGATTCCACAAGCATGGCTCAAAAAGTCTCAAGATGCAAAAGTTTCTATTTTTGGACAGCTGAAAAGTCAACTGCAAATTGACCAAGGCATAACTTCTTCATGGTTTATCAGAAAAATCCCATCCAAATCTCATTTTGAAGGGGATGACATTTCCTACAACTCATCTTCACACCCCAAGTCCAAGAAATTCTCTCACAAAAAGTTATCAATTTCAACATTATAGGTCATTTTCAAAAGTCAACAAAAAGGCACTTTGAGTCAAAGACCATAACTTGAGATTGGTAAATTAAAATGACATGGGACCAAAGGCATTGGTTAAAGGACTTCAAGACCTTTCCAAAATGTCCAAGAACATGTTCATAGCTTCAAAATTGAGCAAGATATGCATTGGAGAAGTTGGGAAATTTTTGGGAACTTTCAAAAGTCAATTTTTCCTAAAAAGCTTCAATTTGCTAATGGGCCTCAAATTATTTCTTGAATCATTACCCAAAGCCTATGCACGACCCATTGAGCTCAAAATAATATATTTTCTTATTTTTAATTAATTAATTGAATTATTATTATTATTAATTCATTTAATTGGTTTTAATTGTAGAAAAATATCAAAGCATGGTTGTCAAATCTTTTTATGCAGCAAATACACTCCATATATGCTAAAGATTTCGTGCATCATCCAAGGGGACAAGATCTTCCATAATTGGCAAAGTTTTCATGGAAAAAAAATTGAAAATCACATAATTGAAAATCAAAGATTGCAAACATTAATTCATGGACTTTTGGGCCAAGGTTTTGACCTAATTCTGATCACATACATATGCAAGAGCTAACCCTAAAGCAGGAGACACGTGAAAGCTGCTGAAACTCCATAATCACTTTGCAAAATTTCAATAAAAAACTTGAAACTGATTTCATACTTGCAGTGCCTTTCCACGCCTAAAAAGGATTCCAATACGTTGCCTAAGTCTCCAGGAAGCGTTTGCAATCAAGAATCAATCCTAACACGCGAAGAATCAAAGAACATAGGCCACACGGTTTGCCTTATTTTTCAAACTTGCATAACATGATTCATGTGCTTTTAATCTGTTTTCTTGTTTGATTTATGCTAATAGGTACCTTCTGAAGCGATTGGTATAAGCTAATTGAACTAACACTGCCTGAATCCAAATCCACCATGAACGATATTTAGGGTTTCTGAAGCTCCAAATTAGGGCTTTAGGCATCAGGAAAAATTGGAACGTGTCATGACCATGGTTGAATTCGTCAAGGCCAGACGAATTCAACCAACCTATCGCGCCTTTTTTATATTGATTCCTCTTCTATTCGCTATTTTTCACACTTTCACTTAGTGGGGGTTTAAAACCCCCGCTATCTTATTCATGTTGCAGGTGAAAACGAAGAAGAAAGCACGCGTGGCATCATGCTACTGGGACATTCAAACTTTAGCGCGTTTTTTAATGTTTCAGCATAGTGGGCATTTTTCATATATAACATTTGTTTATCAACATATGTACAAGCGCGTTTCATAGCTCAGATGGTGGAGGACGTGTATTGCAAGCATTGGGACCTGGGTTCGATTCCCAGGTCCCCCCACATAATTGATATTTTTTGTGCTAACGTATTCACATGCAGCACTCATTCAATGTTCTACCATGAGTCCCACACCTATGCTTGCCAAGTGGCCTGGATGAGCAATCTGAAGGCCAGAAGGTGAATTCCATGGTGTACTCTAGTCAACCAACGTGCATACAATCCTGAAAGGTCAAACGTAGCTTGTGTTCTTGGGCCTGAATTACTTCCAAAAAACCTCCACATGGGCCAGACACCCCCCTTGGTTTGCATATTTGATTTAGTTTTCTTTTCTTTTGAATTTCTTTTAATTACTTTAATTATTATTATTATTTCACCTCAAATTAATTTTCCTAATAAAAATCAGAAACTAAAAATTGTAACATTTTTAATTATTTATTAATTGCATCATTAACCTATTTTTTGTAAATAAATATTAACAATTAACTTTAGTTTAATTTAGGTTTATATTTTAATCTCTTTTCTTAATAAAAAAAAATATATAATTAGGTTTTGACACTTTTTTTTTTCTTAATTAATTATTTTTATCATTATTGATTATTATTATTATTTTGTAAATAAACATGTAAAGTAATTAATTAGTTTAAATTAGGTCAACTTTGACGTTTTATTAATAATTAAAATAATTTAGAACTAGGGGTTCACTAACTTTAATTTTAATTCTTTTTTTTTCTTTTTTTTCATAATAAATACAAAAAAAACATAAAAACACTTTCTTTCCTTTAAATAATTAATTAGGTTTTAATTTCATTTAATTTCAAGCAAAGGGTCAAAACCCTCGGACGTCCTGATTTTAATTCTTTTTGCGCATTATTTTCTTATTGATTATTATGTAACTGCCTTCCGGATGTAATAGTAATTAGGTTTATCGTTTTTTTACTTTCCGCATCTTTACTAAAAACGGGTCTTTGTATTTTGGCGATGTATAGACCCGCGCCTTGTAATAGCGTAGCTTTTATATTTCCGTCTTTTAATTTTCCGCACTCCTAAATTCTAAATTGCATGAAAGAATGTATGGTAATTAAAAGCAACGCGTAACTCACAATGCCCTGATCAAAGATAATTGTTAACATGAAAACAACACACAATGCACACACCACTTCTAGGGTACGCCTCACTCGTTGCCTTCGAAACGTGGTCGTCAAGTATAGGACGTTTTAGCGGTCGCTCTTATGTCCAAGATCCAGTTGCCTCGAAACAGTTGCCTCGAAACGGTTGCCTCGGATTAAAAAAGGATCTAGGACATTAGGGTAGCTTCTAAGGTGTCCTAACTGTTGCTTTGGTGACCATACTGTCCCTACAAACGAATTGACCCGAACACCTCCAACGGTGGTGCTACCTACCTCTCAATGGTGGGATGACACTACCTTAAGGACTTTTACACAGCCTAATTCCTTAGGGTAGGTAGATGACTCATGGATACTTGCTCTCTTA
Source organism: Vicia faba (assembly GCA_948472305.1). NCBI lineage: Eukaryota > Viridiplantae > Streptophyta > Magnoliopsida > Fabales > Fabaceae > Vicia > Vicia faba. The sequence goes on along the minus strand of OX451736.1, from coordinate 757,493,073 downwards.
AAAAAAAATCAAAATCTTTTCACACTGACACTTTCAAAAAGCTTTCAAAACAAATTTTTCAAACACTCTTGAGGACAGATACAAGAGTCATTCAGAAATCTTTCAATGAAACTTTTTCAAACCCACTCATATTTGAAAAGCAAACACCTTTTGAAAACATAAGAGCAAGTACCTAAGAGCCCATGGATAACAATGGATAGAAAGGGTGCTAACACCTTCCCTTTCTATAAATCTACCTCCCGAACCGAGAAACGTTCTCATAAGGAATTTAGCTGTGCTTTTGTCCTGTCCATGTTGGAGAAAATAAAAGACGGTGGCGACTCTTGCTTCCGCGACATTTCGTGAAACCAGCTTAAAACAATCAGTTCTATTTCCACCGATCACAATTGGTATAAAGTATTTTGTCGTCTAGTTATTGGGTCCACCATTGGTAGTAGGGAAGGTCCAGCTATCCATGTCATAGTCACCATCATTGTCTTCTAGAGCATTGACCCTGTGATTGCTGATGCGTAGGGGAGGTCCTCCAGCACGAGCATGACGAACAGCCCTTTGAGCCCTTGAAGAGAAACCCAAACCAAACTTATCAGATTTGTACGAAATGTCAGGGAGCTGGCCCCAGATGGTACACCCACCTTCTTCAATAACTGCTTTGGCATCCTTGAGAGAAGCCATCTTCAAGGGAGGTCTGGTGATCTTCAGCATATTGGTGATAGTTTCGGTTGCAGCCATAATCTGAGGCACCTCTTCAAAATTATGGCACGGAGTCTCGATGAACTCGCCATCCATTTCCACATACCTGAAGGAGTTTATGTGACTGGCCATTTATTCTTATTCATCGTGTACCGTGACAATCTTTCCTTTCACTGGGTATTTCATCATCTGATGCAGAGTGGACGTGACAGCTCCCGCCCCATGGATCCAAGGGTGACCCAACAAGCAAGAATAAGATGGTCTGATATTCATCATGTAGAAGGTGGAGTCAAAGGTCTGAGAACCAACTTTGATGGGGATGTCCACCTCCCCGTGCACCATTCTTTTGGAATCGTCGAAAGCCCTCACTACTATGTTGTTGGGCTTCAAGGTCAAACCTTCACAGTCTAGTATATCCAGAGCCTTCTTGGGTAGCACATTCAATGATGAACCAATATCTACTAGAATATAGGGCAAAGTAGTGCCCCTGCATTCAACGGAAACATGTAGCGCATCATTGTGTTTTCTCCCTCTGGGTGTCAGATCAGCATCAGAAAAACCCAAACTGTTATCAGCCGTCAAACTGGCCACACAATCTTCAAATTGGTCAGCGGAGGTTTCTTGTGGCACATGGGCAGTTTTAAGGAATTTCACCAAAGCCTTTGCATGAGCTCCAGAGCATAATAATAAGGCTATCATAGAAATCTTGGGAGGGGTCTTCCCCATCTGTTCGACCATATTGTAGTCGCTCTTCTTTATAATCTTCAAAATTTCTTCCATTTCCTTCTTGGAAGCCTCTGGGATAAATTCTAATTGCGCCTTCGTCTGGACAGGCTCAATCAATATTTCTTTGCCCCGAGTCTCGACCGACTTGGTGATAGGGGTGGCAACTGGGGTAATCACATGAATTGTAGTAGTAGTATCAACAAGAGCAACATTAGGAATGATCACCGAACCAGTAACAACTTTTGGAGGAGAAGTCTCAGGGGAGAATACTCTTCCACTTCTTGTTATTTTACTAGTCCCAACGATGTTTCCAATATTGGGATCAGTATTTTCAGAAACCTGGTCATCAACAGCCAGAAGGTCTTGCTTGACGCCGTGGTAGTAGACGTCAGCCCCATAGTTCCAAGGAACATCCTTGTCTGAGGGCCTCGTTGTTCATCTCCTTGTCCAGGGGCATTTCAGTTTGCCTAGATGGCTCCATGATTTCTACCGTGATAACAGCCTCGGTGCCGTAGGTCAATCGAAATGACGTCTCGCCAATCGTCGAATGGGTCGTCGTGTGGTAAGCCCATAGAACACTGTGTAGTTCTTCGACCCATCCCCTTTAGGCTTCACCTAACCTGCTCTTGAGTCCTCGCAAGATGACCCGATTCATGGCTTCGGCTTACCCGTTTGTCTGGGGGTGCTCGACTGAGGTAAAATTCTACTTGGTGCCGTGTTTAGCTACGACGCTTTGGAAACCTTGGTCGGTGAATTATGTGTTATTGTCCGTGACAAGCGTTTGTGGTATCCCGAACCGAGTGATCATGTTTCGTTTGTAAAAACGGAGGATGTTGTGCGAGGTGATTTTTTCTAGGGCTTCAGCCTCTATCCATTTGGTGAAATAGTCTACGGCAATGATGAGGAATTTATTTTGGTATGTTCCTTGTACGAACGGTCCGAGGATGTCCATTCCCCACCAGGAAAATGGCCACGTAGCCTACAACGTGTTTAGCTCATGCGGGGGAGCGAGGTGCATGTCAACATCTCTCTAGAACTTGTCGCACTTTTTGACACACTCTTTGGCATCTCGTTGCATGGTCGGCCAGTAGTATTCTTCTCGTAGAGCCTTTCTTGCTAAAGACTTTCCGCCCATGTGCTGGGCGTTGATTCCTTCGTGGATTTCGTGCAGTATCTCGGGGACCGCGGATTCTTCAACACACTTTAAGAGTGGAATGGAAAATCCCCGATGATACAGTTTGTTTTCGAGCACCACATATGAGCATGCTCGCCATTTGGTCGCAGTCGCTTCCCTTTGGTCCAGGGGAAGTTCTCCTTTCGTTAGGAAATTGAATACTAGGGTCATCCAGCATGAGTTTTCACCGACGAAATTTACTTCGAGTAAAGGCGTGGATTTTTCAATGCTCAGGCGAGATAGGGATTCTTGTATGACAGATTTGTTTCCGCCTTTCTTCTTCGTACTTACAAACTTCGAAAGTATGTCGGCCCGTGTGTTTTGTTCGCGTGGTACGTGTGTAATTTCTGCTCGGTCGAACTTTTTCATATGTTCTTTGACCAAGTTCAAATATTCGATGAGGTTGTTATTCTTAGCCTGGTATCCCCCTTGAACTTGAGACGCGATAAGTCGGGAATTAGTGAAAATTTGTATCTCGCGGGCGCCTAAATCATCGGCCAGTCTCAGACCTGCGAGTAAAGCCTCATATTCTGCCTGATTGTTTGAGGTTGGAAAGGAGAGGGTGAGCGAATGTTCGATCACTACGCCATCCTCGTTTTCGAGGAGGATTCCTACTCCTCTCCCGGTCAAGCTGGAGGCTCCATCGACAAAGATGGTCCATTTGTGCTCCTTCCCTGCGGGGGTTATGAGAGGTCATCTCCGCGATGAAATCGGCCATAGCCTGGGCCTTCAGGGCCTTCCTGCTTTCATACTGAACATCAAATTCTGAAAGTTCCAAGGACCATTTCAACATTCATCCTTCCATATCAGGTCGACCTAGGAGCTGTCTCACGGGCTGATCTGTTCGTACGATGATCGTGTATGCGAGGAAATAGCGTCTGAGCCTTCTCGATGCATTAACGATGGCTAAATCCACCTTCTCGATCTGTTGGTATCTGACCTCGGGCCCCTGAAGGGCTTTGCTTGTGAAATAGATGGGTTTTTGTCCGTCATGAGTCTCGCGGATGAAGGCCGCATTGACGGCTTCGATAGAGACGACCAAGTATAGAAATAAGGTCTCCCCGTCGACTGGTCGTGATAGCACGGGTGGATGCGAGTGGCTCTGTTTGATATGGAGAAGGGCCTGTTTGCATTCCTTAATCCACTCGAAAGTTGCCTCCTTGCGGAGGAGTTTGAAGAAAGGCAGGGCGTGTTGAGCGGATTTTGCGACGAAACGGGAGAGTGAGGCGAGAATACCATTCAAGACTTGTATGGATTTTTACAACGTGGGTGTAGGGAGGTCAGAGAAAGCTTGGCACTTATCGGGGTTGGCTTCGATTCCTTGTTCGGTTAGGTAAAAGTCGAGGAACTTGTCTGCCTTAACCCTGAACGTGAACTTCTCGGGGTTAAACCTCATTTTACATTGCCTTGCTTGGGCAAAGACTTCCCTGAGATGAGCGGCATGATCGGTGTCTACTCGGGACTTGACGATCATGTCGTCCATGTATACCTCGAGCATATCTCCGATCTGGTTGTAGAAGACTTTGTTCATCATCCGCTGGCACGTTGCTCTTGCGTTTTTCAGACCGAAGGGCATTAAGTTATAGTAATAGTTGCCCGAGCTGGTCATGAAAGCAGTGTAGTGTTTATCACTCATTTCCATGGGGATTTGGTTGAAGCCCGAATAGGCGTCCATAAAAGATAAAAGTTTATAGTCGGCCGAGTTGTCGACCAACATGTCAATATTTGGCAAGGGAAATGCGTCTCTGGGGCATGCCCGGTTAAGATCGGTATAGTCAACACACATACGCCATTTTCCAATATTTTTTTAACAAGTATAACATTTGACTGCCAGGTTAAATACCGGGCTTCAGAAGTAAAATTTGCCTCTAGGAGGTCTTTTAAGCTTTTTCAGCAACCTTCGCTTTCTCGGGAGACTACCTACGCCTATGTTGTACTACTGCCCTAGCGCCTGGATCAATGGCGAGTTGATGACAGGCGACCTCGGGGTAGAGACCGGGTGTTGTACCAAAAAATTTTCCCTCCCATATTTCTCAAAACATGGCAAGTTAAGTCCCCAAATTGCTCAAGGAAGTTCAAGAGTTGACCAGACAAACTCTCTCCTAAGGCAGTCTACCTTAAATTATGGTTTCATTTTGCATCAATATGTTTGAGCCCAAAGGATCCCAAATGCTCACCATTGTCCTAATATGTTCTCAATATCATCCATGTCAAGTTTCAAGCCTTGCAGAAGAAGTTTGCTTAGACAATTGCTTAAAGGCCTGAAAATCAACTGTACCAGGTCAAAAGTCAACTATGGCCCACATACAGCAAAACTTCAAGAGTTTTGGTAAACATCCTCATTTTGAAGTATCATTCATCATTTGGTCAAGGATTGATCATGATTCATCAAGGATTTCTCACAATTCATCAAAACCCAAAAGTTGCTAAATTAGGGTTTTGCAGGAAAAGTCAACTCAACTTTGACCAAGCATAACTTTCTCATACTTTATCATAAATTACCCATACAAAGCTCATTTTGAATAGTATGCAATTCCATACAATTCATCTTCATCTCCCAAGTTCAAAATATCCACTCACAAAAAGATATGAATTTTGACATTATAGGTCATTTTGAAAAGTCAACAAAAACACCTTTTGGATCAAAGCTTCATACATGAACATGTAAGACTCAATTGAGATGAGACCAAAACTTATTGCTTAGAGGACATTCTAAGCTTTCTAAAAAGTCCAAGAACACCTCTCTAGGGTCAAAATTGAGAGAGTTATGCATTGGCCAAGTTGACCTTTTTTGTAAAATTGCCAAAAGTCAAATGTGCTCAAATTTGCATTTTTTGCTAAATGGTCCCAACTTTTTATGCTTGCACTTCAATTATAACATAGTCCACGACCTATAGAACCCTCCATGCTTTACTTATTCATTTATTTAATTTATTTTGATTTTTATTCATTTAAAATTCAAATAAAATCAAACAAAACCTAATAAATCATATATTGTGTTTTAGGGATGATTTTGGCATTGAAAGAAGATCTTATATGCTGTCAATTGAGAATCAATTCGTGCAAGGATAATTTGGTTGGAAAAATATTGGATTTGAGCAAAATTGGAAAGAAATCATATGTCATGAAAGACCAAATAAAATCTTCATAATAGGCAAGATTGATTTCGTTTTTGTTGACCTAACATGTTGTAGTACATATACAGAAGCAATCCAAAGCATGAGAGAGGTTGGAGCAGTCGTACAGAGCTATACCAAAAATCAAAATATTCAAGAAAAAGTGGTAATCCAATTTCTATATTAGAGACCAGTTCATGCCATTCTCACATTGCCAATAGATTGTTGGACATCCCAGGAACATATCCCAATCAATTGCAAGCCTTTTCACGCATGTAATTGTAAGTTACAAGTATCACGATTTGCTTCCAAACTCAAATTCGATTTCGTTGATTTACTCATCCTATGCATGTTTTGATTATATATTCGTGTTCATCATTGAGTTTACAAACTATTGGTACCATTCAATTGCATTTCTAACGCTTGTACAGGATGTTGCCATAGCTAGGGTTTTACGTTCTTGATTAGGGCTTTACAGGATAGGCAAAATTGGGTTTGGATTTTGGTGCCATGACACTCGTGAGGATGAGACGAGTTGATTGGCACCTTTGAATTCCATTTATATTGCTTGTAGAGAATTTTTGTGATGAACAAGCTTGTAGCTACAGAAAGGCAACCATAGGTAAAAGTGTTGCTACCTAAATCGACGGTTGGGAGGAAGAAGATAGATGCGTGGCACCCCCTGGTTGGATGATTTGAATTTCGCACATTTTGAATTTCAGTGTTTTGTTTTCATTATATAATAATTGTTTTTTATTGTATATACAAATGAGTTCGTTAGCTCAGTTGGCAAGCGTGCAAGGGAAGAGTTCCTAAGGACCTGGGTTCGATCCCCAGGTCCCAACCTTTATTCATAATATTTTTCAACAGGAAATCCAGCGCTTTGCAAATCAAGTGGTTCACCATTCACTATCAGGATCTGGCCATCCAATTCATCAGCGCTCCAAATCAACGTGCCACTCTTAGAGGACCACCATACGCCCCCAGTCAACAGCCACATTGAATCAGGCAAAGTCAAACAGGCCTGGATCTTTTGGGCTCAGAATCATAAACAACACCCCCCATAATTGCTAATACAGGCCCATTTACTAACTTTTCTTTATTTTATTTCTTTTTCTTTATTTTATTCTTTGAATTTTCTTTATTTATTTTAATTCACAAATTAATTATTTTTTTTCACAAAAAAACCATAAAATCAATAATTCATAAAAAATTGGGATTAGTTTTTATTTTATCAAAATTAATTTAATTTAGTTTAAATTAGGGAAATTGTAATTTGTTTTCAAAAATAAAATCAAATAGAAATTAGGTTAAACTTTTGACCTGATTTTATTTTTGCTTTTCTTTCTCAAATAAATAAAAATACAAAAATAGGTTGTAGATTAAATGAATTCATTTTTTTCTTAAAATTAAAATTAACTAGAATTAGGATTTTCTTTTTTTTAATTTAATGTTTTCTTTATTTTCTTTAAATAATAAAACATGACAAAAACTTTTTTTTTAATTAATCGCAATCAGGTTTAGGCAAGGGTCAAAACCCTAGTCATCTCGTTTTTGATTCATCGCACGCGTATTATTATTCTTACGATATTGTTGTAACTATTCATGGTTTGTAATAGTTTAATCTAGGGCTTTTATTTATCGCTTTTTCCCGAGATTTTGGCTATGTAATTAATCCCCCTCCCCGAAGCCTTGTAATAGCGTAGATTTACTTTCGTGCATTTTAATTCTCACAAATATTTGACTGTTTAGATGTATGCTAATAGGATTGTATGACAAGAATTCATGACAAATTAATCCAGTTAGAAAACCCTAATGTGCAAAGACTAAATAATTGAAAACAGATCACTCGCACATATCACTCTTAGGGTATACTCTCACTTCGGTTGCCTTCGGTAAACGATCATTAAGTATATGGTGTTTTAGTGGTTGCCCTTCTGTCTAACAAAGATCAAATGTCCCATTCAAATGTTGCCTCGGAAATGTTGCCTCGAATATGATCTTGAGACTCTAGGGTTATTACTAAGGTGTCCTAACATTGCTTTAGTGATTGTGTGTCCCTTTCGAATTGACCCTTACAATTCCAACGATGGTGCTACCTATGTCTCAATAGTGGGATAGCGCTGTCTAAAGGAAACGAGAATAGAAACGATCTTTTTTCGAGTAGGTAGGTGCTAGTAGGTACTTGCTTAAAACAAAACTCTTCACACTTACACATTTTCAAAACAAATTTTCAAAATAAATTTGTCACACCTTTAAGAACTGATACAAGGGTTATCACGAAGTCAAGCATTTTCAAAACGAAGCACTTACACAAGCAATTTTAAAAGATGAGCAAGTACCTAAGAGCCCATGGAAAACCATGGATGGAAAGGGTGCTAACACCTTCCCTTTCTATAATCTACCCCCCGTACTCAGAATATCTCGAAAAAAGGATTTTTTTTCTGTACTTTTTTCCTTTCCAGTTGGATAAAATAAAAGTCGGTGGCGACTCTTGCTTACCGCGACATTTTGCAAACACAAAACACAAAACGCAAACCAGCATTTCAAACAGTCGGTTCTGCCACCGTATCACAGAACTAGCGACTCTGTTGGGGACTTAATAAGTGGGGTATACCTTAGGATCTAGTTCATCATAATTGCTTCTCTTGTTTGCTTTGATCGCTTTACTTTTAAGGGTTTTGTTTGGGAGTTACTATAGATCCTAACCCGGATCTGGGGATACCTTTTAGGTAAGTAGCAATAGACTGTGAGAGAACTGTATGACGTAGACTGATACGGTTGAAGCAATAGCTATGTTGATGTGGCACATTGGTTGGTACCGGTATCCCTTATGGAGAAACGAGGAGAATACGGGGCTGCTGCGTGGTGTCGTTAAGAATCAATTTACCTTAGAACCTTTAATCGCCAAACTTGGCCATTAGAAAGTAGTGAGATAGTTGGCCTCGGTGTAAAGCTGAGAATTGGTTGATACTCGATGCTACACTCATTGAGACAATACTCTCGTGAAAGTTCTGACCGCAAGAAAAGATTGCGTGAGCTGAAACCATGACCGATGGAGGATGGTCAGTGATATTGAGATCCTCTAGAACCCGATTAATTTTTTCTAGGACAGGTTGAAACCAACTTAACTTCAAGAGGGTACTACCTTTGACCTCATGCAAGCCTTAAACCTAAGGGCTTTGTGTGATTTGACTGTGTTTGCAATATCTGTGTTTGATATACATGTGGTTTACCATGACCTCATGCATCATAACATGGCATTCATGCTTCATTACACTAACCATTTCAAAGACCAAGGGAACTTATCTTTGTTCTGTTTTGCAGATTATGGCTTTCGTGCGCAGAAATACCATCTGAGTCAACTTTGTGCAAATACCTGCCCAACTTAAAGAGCTAGCCTCAAGAGTTTCTGAGACTTTTATGTTCATTAAGAGACACAGTCAACTTCTCAGCCTGGTTACTTCAAATCTTGATGAGCAGATGATGAGCGTACTATTTTAGTTCTTTGATCCCGTGCATCGTTGCTTCACCTTTCCAGATTACTAGCTGGTACCCACCTTGGAAGAGTTCTCTCATCTATTGGGCATATCCATCCTTGAACAAGTACCCTTCACAGGTATGGAAGAAGTTCCTAGACCAGAAGACATTGCCTCAACTCTACATTTGAAACGGGCTGATGTCGTATCCAATTGGGAAACACGAAGCGGGGTTGAAGGTTTTCTAGCCTAATTTCTGATAGACCAGGCTCATCTATTCTAGGATGATTTGAATTTTCAAGCTTTTGAAGATGTCTTGGCTCTCCTTATCTATGGTTTGGTTCTCTTCCCGAATCCGGATTCCTTTGTAGATGTGAACGCTGTCAAGATTTTCCTTTCTCGCAACCCTGTGCCTACCTTGCTGGGAGATATCTTGCATGCCCTCCACACCTGTACTGTTAGGAGGAGAGGTACTCTTATGTGTTGCATGCCGTTGCTGTCGAGGTGGTTTATTTCTCACCTCTCTAAGTCTGTGCTGAAGAACAAAGAAGGTTTGGGTTAGTCTTACAGAATAATGTCACTTGCTCATACAGATATTCTTTGGTGTTCCCGGGCTATGGAAGACACTGCTGTTATTGACCTTTGTGAGGGATACCCTAATGTCCCATTTCTTGGAATTAGAGGGGGGTATAACTTACAGTCCTTGTCTGGCTTTGCGACAATTTGGTCGTGCTCGAAGAGATGGTCCCCATGAGTTACTTCTTGAGGACATTGTGTTTGACTATAAGGAGGATGTTAAGGAGCATCACCAGAGGTTTATACGAGCTTGGGGCATGGTGAATAGATCTGACCCCCAAGAGTTGGGACCAAAGACTTCTCTTCCTATGCAGTCTTACCTCCAATGGGTCCGAGCTCGTGCCCAGAAGCTTGGGATGCCCCATGAAGTCGTATTACCAGTGATTGTGGAGCCCACTAATGAAGAAGGCATTCCTTACACGGTTCTCTATCCTTACATGCCCACTGATCTTGGGGAGTTGCAGAGGTCTTGGATTCAGCTGAAGAATGAGCGGGACACTTACCAGGAGCAGTACCATGAGCAAGAAAGGAAGATTTTGAAGCTCACCAGGCAGCTCGAGGAAGAAAGAGTGATCAATGAATACATCAACACAAAGAGGAAGCAACCATGGGACTTTTGATTTTGCTTTTTCTAGTTTTAGATTTTGATTATTTACTCCTTTGTAACGCCTTAAAGGCATTGTTGAACCTTTCAAAGTTTAAGCTAATAAAATTTTGTTTATTTTTTTATTTACAAATTTAAATCTCCCAAATTTTTTAAAATCATTACATGCGCATCCCATTATCATGCACATCATTACAGGTACCATTACAAGTTTCTCATCTTCTTCGCTGTTTATTTCAGCAGAAATGTCTTCCGAGCAAGCCATTAAAGATCTTCAGGCACAAAACGCCCAATTCCAACAAATGTTCATAAGTTTGGCTAAAGGGCAAGAGAATCTGAAGACCCTTATTCTGAAAGAGAAGAAGAAGAAGAAGAAGGTCGGAATTCTGAATATGGGTAGAAGATTCGGAGAAAGGTTGAGACAACCAGCTGATCTGACCTCCTCATCCAAGGACGGGGAGAACCAAGAAAGAGTAAAGGACCTTAGTCCTACAGTTTCTGATAACGACACAAATTACGATAATGAGAAATATCCTCCTGCTGAGGATAGGTACAAGCAGCTAGAAGACCGTCTGAGTGCTATGGAGATTCAGAAAATACCTGGTTTGGACTTCGGAGAATTGGGGCTGGTATCAGGAGTGGTCATCCCTCATAAGTTCAAAGCTCCGTTTTTTGCCAAGTACGATGGAGTATCCTGTCCAAAACTCCATCTCCGCTCGTATGTCAGGAAAATCCAACCCCACACTGCTGATAGAAATTTGTGGGTGCATTTTGTTCAAGATAGTCTGTCAGGGACTCAACTTGAATGGTTCTATCAGTTGGAGGGGACCAGTGTCCGAAACTAGGAAGATCTTGCTGCTGCTTTTTACAAGCAATATCAGTATAACTCCGACCTTGCTCCCACTCGTACTCAGCTCCAGGGTATGTCTATGGGTGCAGGTGAAGGTTTTAAAGACTATGCTCAAAAGTGGAGAGACTTGGCTGGAAGAGTCCAACCCCTTTGTCTGATAGGGAGTTGGTTGACATGTTTCTAGGGACGCTATCTGGTCCATTTTTTAATCACTTGATCGGCAGCTCGTCATCTGTGTTTACTGAGTTGATTTTGACTAGAGAAAGAGTAGAAGTCGGCATTCGAAGTGGTAAAATACAGAAGGAATCCTCTCCGAGTTCGGTAAAGAAGCCTTTCACCGGTAAGAAGGAAGCTAGTGAAGTCTATGGTCCAAGGGGCCAGAACAGATCTGAACACCATCAAACGGTGAATGCTGTAGTGATACCAAGACCCACAATTGCTCCACAATGCAACAATCAACAAAGAGTGGAAAGACCACAATGGTAGTTTACCCGCATCAATATGACTTTAGCTGAAGTTCTGCCTCATTTGTTAAAATCCAACTTGGCAACCTTGAGAGAAGCTCCCAAGAATCCAAACACTGCTTCTCCTAGATACAATCCCAATGCACGATACGCCTACCATTCTGAGAGTCCAGGCCACGACACAAACGATTGCTGGGCTCTGAGGAATAAAGTGCAGGATTTGCTGGAAGCTAAAGAGATAGAGTTTGATGCTCCAGAAAAGCCAAATGTTATAACTGCTCCCATGCCCAAACATGGTCGTGGAGTTAATGCTGTGGACACCGATTTTTTTGTGACCTCTGTGGAAGAAATCTCTACCCCTCTGATGACGGTTAAGAAGAATCTGCTATTGGCCGGTTTATTTTCGGGTTATGGTGAAGGTTGCCACATGTGTTCAATTCTGCCTTCCAGTTGTTGTTTATTGAAATCAGGTGTTCAGCGCCTGATGGATAATAAAGAGATTTTGTTTGAGAAGACTACGATTCCGTTTGTTCCAAATAAAGACGTTGTCATCATAACCATTTCCGCCAATCCTTCCAAGGTTTCCTCGAGAAAACCTGTTAGGATTACACCTGTTCCAAGAATTGCTCTGTTAATAATCACCGCTCTGGGTCCCATCCCATATACCTCAGATAAGGCTATCCCATGGCATTACGATGCTGATGTATATTACCATGGTGTTAAGAAAGATCTACAGACTGAAGAAGCTGATTCTGATATCAGTAATATTGTCGGGACCAGTAAGGTTACCCGAAGTGGAAGACTCTTTTCTCCTAAGATTTCCCCTCCGACTATCCACAAACCTGTTGTCATTCCGTCTGCTAATATATCAACTACTGTCTCAATTCTTACTCCAGTTATCACCCCTGTCGCTGATCCATCTGGGACTCGGGGTAAATAAATCATAGGTGAGCCTGCCCGGATGAAGGCACCCAGGAAAATCATTGTAGAAACCTCTAAACAAGAAATAGAGGAAATATTGAAAATTATCAAGAAGAGCGACTACAACATAGTCGAGAAGCTGGGGCAGACCCCGTCAAAGATCTCCATGTTGTCGCTATTGTTGTGTTCTGAGGCCCATGCAAAGACTTTAATTGCATTTCTCAAGACTGCACATGTGCCGCAGGAAACTTCTACAGATCAGTTCAAAGATTGTGTGGCTAGCCTGACTGCTGACAATGGGCTAGGATTTTTAGATGCGGATCTGACCCCGAAAGGAAGAAATCATAATGATGATCTGCACGTCTCGATCGAGTGCAGGGACACCACTATGGCCCATGTGCTGGTAGATACCGGATCCTCATTGAATGTTCTGCCAAAGAAAGTGTTAGACCGTCTGGATTGTGAAGGTTTGATTCTGAAGCCGAGTAACATTGTGGTAAGGGCTTTTGATGGATCAAATAGAATGGTGCACGGGGAGGTGGACATCCCTGTCAAGGTGGGTTCTCAGACCTTTGGGTCCACCTTCTACGTAATGGATATCAAGATGTCATATTCTTGCTTGCTGGGTCGTCCTTAGATCCATAAGGCTGGGGCAATGACTTTCACACTCCATCAAATACTGAAATATCTGGTGAAGGGGAAGATTTTCACGGTGCGAGGTGAAGAAGAGTATATGGTGAGTCATCTCAATTCCTTCATCTACATGGAGATGGACGGGGAATTCATAGAAACGCCTTGTCAGAACTTCGAAGAGGTCCCTCAGGTCTCGGAATCAACTAAAGTTACTACCAACAAACCTCTGAGGAAGATGGCTTCTCTCAAGGATGTCAGGGATGCAGTTGAAGAAGGGGCTCAAAAGGTTGTTAGGCGTACACGGATTGGAAGACCTCCTCTACATATCAGCAATCGGGGAGTTAATGCAGTTGAGGACAATGAAGAGGGCTCAGACATCGACAGCTGGATCTACCCAACAACCAACGGTGGACTGAATAACTGGACGACGAAGGACTTCATACCTGTTTCTTTTATTCCGCAGTAATTGACTTTTGTTTTAAGATTTGTAATAAATAGTTTGAAAATTTACGGCCCGGTGCCTTGCCTGAGGCACCTTGGCTTTGTTTGTGAGGGCTTATTATTTGGCATTTCATATATCATTAATAAAGCATTGGACATTTCTTGCATTACAAATTTTGCGCTCTTTGTTTTTCTTTTCTGTTTCCCACTTTATCAAAACAGCTATTCGCTTACACACACTCACGTATCATACTGCAGACCCATATCCACTCTGGATCTCATTGATAACGACTCTGCTACTGCCAGTTATGACTTCGAAAATCGGATCAACCAAGCCGAGGACGAAGGTGAGGATGATTGTGAGGTGCCTGGAGAACTTGCTAGACTATTACAGCATGAAGAAAGGGCCATATAGCCTCATGAAGAGCCAGTTGAGTCAGTGAATTTGGGTACAGAGGAAGACAAGAAAGAGGTCAAGATAGGTGCGAATCTGGAGCCCAGTGTCAAACAACGGTTAATACAGATGCTACACGACTATGTTGAGATCTTCGCTTGGTCCTATGAAGACATGCCTGGTTTGGACACTGATATTGTGGTACATCGCCTGCCAACTAAAGAAGACTGCCCTCCGGTAAAGCAGAAGGTCCTCCGTATGTGCCCTGAAATTTCAGAGAAAATCAAAGTTGAGGTCATGAAACAGTTCGACGCAGGATTCTTAGCTGTCACTTATTATCCGTAGTGGGTTGCCAACGTCGTTCTGGTACCTAAGAAGGACGGTAAGATACAGATGTGTGTGGACTACAGAGACCTGAACAAGGCAAGCCCCAAGGATGACTTCTCGCTTCCTCATATTGATGTTCTAGTCGACAACACCGCGCAACATAAGATCTTCTCTTTAATGGATGGATTTTATGGATACAACCAGATCAATATGGCTCCTGAGGAAATGGAGAAGACAACCTTTGTTACATAGTAGGGCACCTTTTTTTACAAGGTAATTCCTTTTGGGTTGAAGAATGCTGGGGCAACCTATCAGCGCGCCATGGTCGCTTTGTTCCATGATATGATTCACCATGAAATTGAGGTTTATGTTGATGACATGATAGCCAGGTCCCAGACTGAGGGAGAGCACCTTGATCATCTCCAAAAACTGTTTGACAGGTTGAAGATGTACAAGATGAGGTTAAATCCGAACAAGTGTACCTTCGGGGTAAGGTCTGGTAAGCTTCTAGGTTTCGTCGTTAGTGATAAGGGTATTTAGGTGGACCTTGCAAAGGTAAAATCCATACAAGAGATGCTGACTCCCCGCACAGAAAAAGAAGTCAGAGGTTTCTTGGGACGTCTGAATTACATCGGCAGGTTCATTTCACACCTGACTGCTACTTGTGAGCCAATCTTCAAGCTGCTGAAGAAAGATCAAGTGGTAAAATGGAATGATGAATGCCAGACCGCTTTCGAAAGAATCAAGGAATACCTTCAAGAACCACCAATTCTGATGCCTCCAATTGAAGGAAGACCTTTGATATTATACTTGACAGTGCTAGATAATTCAATGGGGTATGTGTTGGGGCAGCATGACGAGTCTGGTCGAAAAGAGCACGTAATTTACTACCTTAGCAAAACATTTACCGATTGTGAGACCCGATACTCATTGCTCGAGAAAACTTGCTACGCTTTGGCATGGGCTGCTCGCCGACTGAGACAGTATATGCTGACTCACACTACCTTATTGATATCAAAGATGGATCTGATCAAGTATATTTTCGAGAAGCCTGCTCTCTCCGGAAGAATAGCAAGATGGCAAATGATCTTAACCGAGTACGACATCCAATACACAACCCAGAAATCAATCAAGTGGAGTGTATTGGCAGATCATTTGGTGCATCAGGCCGTGGATGACTACCAGTCCATGAATTTCAAGTTCCCGGATGAGAATATCATGTTGGTAACCGACTGCGAAGATTGTGGACCGGATGAAGGACCTGAGGAACGATCCCGATGGTCTATGTATTTTGATGGAGCCTCGAACGCTTTGGGTAACAGCATTGGCGCTATAATTATATCTCCCGAAGGCTGTCATACTCTGTTCGCTGCCCGATTATGTTTTAATTGCACCAACAATATGGCGGAGTATGAAGCGTGTATCATGGGTCTTCAAGTTGCTATTGACCTGAGGATTAAGTACTTGAATGTATTCAGAGATTCCAGTCTGGTGATAAGTTAGATCAAAGGCGAGTGGGATACGAAGCACCCAAATCTTATTCCTTACAAAGAGTATGTACTGACGTTGCTCCCACACTTTGAGGAGATAACCTTTGAACATTTCCTACGAGAAGAGAACCAGTTGGTGGACGCGCTAGCTACCATGTCTTCTATGTTCAAAGTAAGGTGGGACAATGAAGCTCCCCAGATTACCATTGAGAGGTTGGATGAACCCGCACATTGCTGCAACATTGAGACTGAAGAGGTAGCAGACAAACCATGGTTTCACGAGGTAAAAAGGTATCTCGAGGTACAGGAGTATCCCGAAGGGGCATCTGTTAATGATAAGAAGTTTCTGAGAAGGTTCGCTGCGAAGTTCTTCATCAGTAATGTAATCCTCTATAAGCGTAACCATGATTCAACCTTACTGCAGTGTGTTGACAAGAGCGAGGCAGAGAGAATCATGGAAAAATTACATGAAGGTACCTTCGGAACTCATTCCAGTGGACATACTATGGTGAAGAAAATCCCATGGGCAGGATATTACTGGTCCACTATGGAAGTTGATTGTTATCAACACTCTCGAACCTGTCATAAGTGCCAAGTCTATGCTAATAAAGTGCATGTACCTCTGGTTCCCCTGAATGTTTTGACAGCTCCTTGGGCCTTTGCAATGTGGGGCATCGACATGATCGGTGAGATCAGACCTACTGCGTCTAACAGGCATCGCTTCATTCTGGTAGCAATTGATTACTTTACAAAGTGGGTTGAGGCAGCTTCCTTTTCTACAGTAACCAAGAATGTCGTAGCGTTGTTCATCCGACACAATCTTATTTATCGATATGGTGTACCAGAGAGGATTATTACTGACAATGGTACCAATATCAATAACACAATGATCACCGAGCTCTGCAAACAGTTCAAGATTCAGCATCATAACTCTTCTCCCTACCGGCCGAAGATGAATGGGGCCGTCGAAGCAGCTAATAAGAACATCAAGAAGATTTTGCAGAAGATGACGGTGACATATAAAGACTGGCACGAGATGCTACCATTCGCTCTTCATGGATATCGTACCTCAGCACATACGTCGACAGGGGCAACACCGTATTCTCTGGTGTAAGGCATGGAGGCAGTCCTACCTATCAAATTCCAGATACCCTCTCTCAGAATTATAAAGGATGCGGGTTTGAACGAAGGCGACTAGATCCAGACCAGACTTGATCAACTGAATCTAATCGATGAAAAGAGGCTTACTGCTATCTGTCATGGTCAGACGTATCAAAAGCGGATGATCAAGGATTTTAACAAGAAAGTCAGACGTCGAGAATATCAAGTTGGGGATCTGGTGATCAAACGCATCATATTATCGCAAGGTGATCCTAGGGGCAAATGGACCCCCACATACGAAGGGCCATTTGTGGTTAAGAATATTTTCTCAGGAGGAGCTATGATTCTAACCACCATGGATGGTGACGACCTTCCTCACCCCCTCAATGCAGACATAGTGAAAAGATACTACGCATAATCAAAGACCCGCTAGGTTGAATGGCCTAGGCAAAAATAAGGGCTTCCCGGTGAACCAAAAGGGTTCTGGCAAAAGTAAGGGATGAAAATGAAAAAAATGTACACCCGGCAAGTCGAAAACCTGAAAAGGAGACTTGGGCAAAAAAGGGTATCCCGGTGGACTGAAAACCTGAAAGGGAGGTCCAGGCAAAAATTAGGGATCAAAGCGTATCACTATGTCTCATTGGATCATCTTGCAACCAGACTTCGGTATTGATTATCAAGCTCGAACGATGCTAATCAATCTGATCTAGCTTTGGCCAAGCAGCAAAGTGATGAGACGCTTGAAGATATAAAGGCAATAGAAGAGTTGGAACCTAATGGGATTGTTTCACATATCTGTTTTTCTTTCTTTTACACAAATTGTATAATTTCTGTCTTTCGCCGGCGTACTCTTACTAGGACGTCAGCCTCTTTGTTCAAAACGCCTATCACAGGCCAACTTCAAAGTCAATACAATTCATTTTCACAAGAAATTTCAATTTTCTTTTCTTTTTTCCGTTTTGTTTTGCAAGAACGTCCAATGATTCATTTTTGATATATGCATTTGGAAATAATTTCTGCTCATAAATATTTACATAAAAAACAAAAGACGATTACTCGTAATTCCAGGAACAGGGACAAACAAGAAGTGCCCAAACCCTACAGTTACTTTGACCATCAGGTACCAAGATAGAGCCAGCTTGAGAACATGAGTAGTGATACATACACTCCCCACAGAGTAAAAAGTATCCAAAGACAGTGATGTTAGCTTTCCCGAATAGGACATAACTCTCCCTTGCTGAAGTTCACAATCGCGAGTGAGTCAGTAAATTTTTCCCCAAGCAGAGTTTATTTCTCTCACCAGCAGAATTCATTATCACCAGCAACGAAAATTCATCCCCAGCTGGGTTATCTCTCCAAGTCAGCAGATCTATCAACAAAGTATCTCCTCTCCAACAGAGTTATTCTCAGCAGAGTTATCCTCAGACAGGGTCTCGTCCGGCAGAATATTTACCAGCCAAGGGGCAAATCCCCGGCACGGTCATCTTTGTTCACCATCCCCAACAAAAGTAGAGGAACTATGGTTTTCATAGCAATCAGGGATTTATTTTCCCAGATTCAGATTATTACGTTAGCATTTCATGTTCATACATCATGACATGTGCATACATCGCATATAACATAGTCTCATTTATGTCGAGAAACGTCATACAATGCATATCATGCATCCCACATAGCTAACCCTGTATTTCTTTCAGGAAAGACAGTTATTATCAACAATTTCCAACGGGTCCATGATCAACACTCAAAACTAAACAGAGTAATCATCAGTGCGACAAAAGAAACCTTACCCCGGTTCCCCCTGCAGTTTTACCCAAATCCATATCGAAGTAACCCTACTATCCAGGTTCCTTCTCACAGCCCTACTACCCATGCTTTCATTCCGAAGTAACCCTACTATCCAGGTTCCTTCTCACAACCCTACTACCCATGCTTTCGTTCCGAAGTAACCCTACTATCCAGGTTCCTTCTCACAACCCTACTACCCAGGATTTCATTCCGAAGTAACCCTACTATCCAGGTTACTTATCACAGCCCTACTACCCAGGCTTTCATTCTGAAGTAACCCTATTATCCAGGTTCCTTCTCACAGCCCTATTACCCAGGCTTTCATTCCGAAGTAGCCCTACTATCCAGGCTTTCATATCGAAGTAACCCTACTATCCAGGTTCCTTCTCACAGCCCTACTACCCAGGCTTTCATTCCAAAGTAACCATACTAGCTAGGTTCCTTCTCACAACCCTGCTATCCAGGCTTTCATATCAAAGTAACCCTACTATCCAGGTTCCTTCTCACAGCCCTACTATCCAGGCTTTCATATCGAAGTAACCCTACTATCCAGGTTCCTTCTCACAGCCCTACTACCCAGGCTTTCATTCCGAAGTAACCCTACTATCCAGGTTCCTTCTTACAGCCCTACTACCCAGACTTTCATTCCGAAGTAACCTTACTATCCAGGTTCCTTCTCTCTTATCCCCAGATAGCAGTCCACAACATTGTAAGACCGAGACCCGATCAAACACAATTGATTTCACATTTCCCTAGTAAGTCGCGGTGCAACATATATCCCGACCAAACACGCAGTTCACTTCTGCTTCCCAAGCTGGAGTTATTCCCCAGTAGAGTAAAGGACAACCGAAGCTCCTAAAACTTTATTTCTCTCAAGACAGAGACCATTGTTCCCCAGCGGAGTCCTCCTCAGACAACATGTATACGAGTTCTCGCAAGGGAATCTCTTATGCGATCGACGCTTCCTCGGATGGCATCTTTAAGCCCATCTCCGACAATTCTCTAGCAACTTCCAAATGGCATCTATAATCCCATTCCTGATTCCACAAATCAAGTATCACTTCATGGGAGTGCAAATTTCTGGGCACTCTAGTGTTCAATCATCTTCCACCTTCAGATCATGAAAGGCAGTCACGCCAATCTACAACCTCAGGTTTAAGAAGATTGAATAGGGGCAGCTGTTGTACCCCAAAATTTTCCCTCCCATATTTCTCAAAACATGGCAAGTGAAGTCCCCAAACTGCTCAAGGAAGTTCAAGAGTTGACCAAACAAACTCTCTCCTAAGGCAGTCTACCTTAAATTAGGGTTTCATTTTGCATCATGATGCTTGAGACCAAAGGATCCCAAATGCTCACCATTGTCCTAATATGTTCTCGAGATCATCCATGTCAAGTTTCAATCCTTGCAGAAGAATTTTGCTCAGTCAATTGCTCAAAGGCCTGAAAATCAACTGTACCAGGTCAAAAGTTAATTGTGGCCCACATACAGCCAAAATTCAATATTTTTGGTCAACATCCTCATTTTGAAGTATCATTCATCATTTGGTCAAGGATTGATCATGATTCATCAAGGATTGCTCACAATTCATCAAAACCTAAAAGTTGATAAATTAGGGTTTTACAGGAAAAGTCAACTCAACTTTGACCAAGCATAATTTTCTCATACTTTATCAGAAATGACCCATCCAAAGCTCATTTTGAAGAGGATGAAATTCCATACAATTAATAATTATCTCCCAAGTTCAAAATATGCACTCACGAAAAGATATGAATTTTGACATTATAGGTTATTTTGAAAAGTCAACAAAAGCACCTTTTGGGTCAAAGCTTCATACATGAACATGGAAGACTCAATTGAGATGAGACCAAAAGGATTGCTTATAGGACATCCTAAGATTTCTAAAAAGTCAAAGAACACCTCTCTAGGGTCAAAATTGAGAGAGTTATGCATTGGCCAAGTTGACCTTTTTTGCAAAATTGCCAAAAGTTAAATGTGCTCAAATTTGCATTGTTTGCTAAATGGGCCCAACTTTTTATGCGTTCACTTCAATGATAACATAGTCCACGACCTATGGAACCCTCCATGCTTTAATTATTCATTTATTTAATTTATTTTTATTTTTATTCATTTAAAATTCAAATAAAATCAAATAAATCCTAATAAATCATATATTGTGTTTTAGGGATGATTTTGGCATTGAAAGAAGATCTTATATGCTGTCAATTGACAATTAATTCGTGCAAGGCTAATTTGGTTGGAAAAAGATTGGATTTGAGAAAAATTGGAAAGAAATCACATGCCATGAAAGACCAAATCAAATCTTCATAATGGGCAAGATTGATTTCGTTTTTGTTGACCTAACATGTTGTAGTACATATACAGAAGCAATCCAAAGCATGAGAGAGGTTGGAGCAGTCGTACAGAGCTATACCAAAACTCAAAAAACTCAAGAAAAAATGGTAATCCAATTTCTATATTAGAGACCAGTTCGTGCCATTCTCACATTGCCAATAGAT
This sequence comes from Vicia faba, assembly GCA_948472305.1. NCBI lineage: Eukaryota > Viridiplantae > Streptophyta > Magnoliopsida > Fabales > Fabaceae > Vicia > Vicia faba. The sequence continues at coordinate 757,471,782 of OX451736.1, read as the reverse complement.
TGCTGGACATCCCAGGAACATATCCCAATCAATTGCAAGCCTTTTCACGCCTGGAATTGTAAGTTACAGGTATCACGATTTGCTTCTAAACTCAATTTGATTTCGTTGATTTACTCATCCTATGCATGTTTTGATTATATATTCGTGTTCATCATTGAGTTTACAAACTATTGGTACCATTCAATTGCATTTCTAACGCCTGTACAGGATGTTTCCATAGCTAGGGTTTTACGTTCTTGATTAGGGCTTTGCAGGATAGGAAAAATTGGGTTTGGATTTTGGTTCCATGACACTCGTGAGGATGAGACGAATTGATTGGAACCTTTGAATTCCATTTATATTGCTTGTAGAGAATTTTTGTGATGAACAGGCTTGTAGCTACAGCAAGGCAACCGTAGGTAAAAGTGTTGCTACCTAAAATGACGGTTGGGAGGAAGAAGATGGATGCGTGGCACCCCCTGGTTGGGTGATTTGAATTTCGCGCGTTTTGAATTTCAGTGTTTTGTTTTCATTATATAATAATTGTTTTTTATTGTATATACAAATGAGTTAGTTTGCTCAGTTGGCAAGCGTGTAGGGGAAGAGTGCCTAAGGACTTGGGTTCGATCCCCGGGTCCCAACCTTTATTCATAATATTTTTCAACAGGAAATCCAGTGCTTTGCAAATCAAGAGGTTCACCATACACTATCAGGATCTGGCCATCCAATTCATCAGCGCTCCAGATCAACGTGCCACTCTTGGAGGACCACCATACGCCTCCATTCAACAGCCACATTGAATCAGGCAAAGTCAAACATGCTTGAATCTTTTGGGCTCAGAATCACAAACAACACCCCCCATAATTGTTAATACAAACCTATTTACTAACTTTTCTTTATTTTATTTCTTTTTCTTTATTTTTATTCTTTGAATTTCCTTTATTTATTTTAATTCACAAATTAATTATTTTTTTTCACAAAAAAATCATAAAATCAATAATTCATCAAAAATTAGGATTAGTTTTTATTTTATCAAAATTAATTTAATTTAATTTAAATTAGGGAAATTGTAATTTGTTTTCAAAAATAAAATCAAATAGAAATTAGGTTAAACTTTTGACCTGATTTTATTTTTGCTTTTCTTTCTCAAATAAATAAAAATACAAAAATAGGTTGTAGATTAAATTAATTCATTTTTTTTCTTAAAATTAAAATTAACTAGAATTAGGATTTTCTTTTTTTAATTTAATGATTTCTTTATTTTCTTAAAATAATAAAACATGACAAAAAAGTTTTTTTAATTAATCGCAATTAGGTTTAGGAAAGGGTCAAAACCCTAGTCGTCTCGTTTCCGATTCATCGCGCGCGTATTATTATTCTTAAGATATTGTTGTAACTGTTCATGGTTTGTAATAGTTTAATCTAGGGCTTTTATTTATCGCTTTTTGCTGGGTTTTTGCCTATGTAATTAATCCCCCTCCCCGAAGCCTTGTAATAACGTAGATTTACTTTCTCGCATTTTAATTCTCTCAAATATTTGACTGTTTAGATGTATGCTAATAGGATTGTATGACAAGAATGCATGACAAATTAATCCAGTTAGAAAACCCTAATGTGCAAAGACTAAATAATTGAAAATAGATCACTCGCACATATCACTCTTAGGGTAAACTCTCACTTCGGTTGCCTTCGGTAAACGATCATTAAGTATAGGGTGTTTTAGTGGTTGCCCTCCTGTCTAACAAAGATCAAATGTCCTATTCGAATGTTGCCTCGGAAATGTTTCCTCGAATATGATCTTAAGACTCTAGGGTTATTACTAAGGTGTCCTAACATTGCTTTAGTGATTGTGCGTCCCTTTCGAATTGACCCTTACAATTACAACAATGGTGCTACCTATTTCTCAATAGTGGGATAGCGTTGTCTAAAGGAAACAAGAATAGAAACGATCTTTTTTCGAGTAGGTAGATGCTAGTAGGTACTTGCTCAAAATAAAACTCTTCACACTTACACATTTTCAAAACAAAATTTCAAAACAACTTCGTCACACCTTTGAGGACTGATACAAGGGTTATCACGAAGTCAAGCATTTTCAAAACAAAGCACGTACACAAGCAATTTTAAAAGATGAGAAATTACCTAAGAGCCTATGGAAAACCATGGATGGAAAGGGTGCTAACACCTTCCCTTTCTATAATCTACCCCCGTACTCAGAATATCTCGAAAAAAGGATTTTTTATGTACTTTTTTCCTTTCCAGTTGGATAAAATAAAAGTCGGTGGCAACTCTTGATTACCGCGACATTTTGCAAACACAAAACACAAAACACAAACCAGTATTTCAAACAGTCTGTTCTGCCACCGTATCACACCGAGAATCTCCGCAGCGCTCCATGCGAACAGATCTGCATTCTCCCTCAAGCAGGCCTTGATCTACTTTCTCGCTAAGTCGGGGAGTCTGGTGCCAATCTTTACCCCTCTGCTCGGGTCTTCACCAAGAGGGACGAACTCAAAGTCCCTATTTGGAATTGGTCACAGGAGCTCATGCATTCCGTTTGAGGGTTCGTCTTGGTCGAAGCGAGTGTCCAGCGAGATTGAATCGAACTTTTGAGGGGCCCTCTGTACCTCCGCTCTTATGGGCTGTGGCTCTGACTGCTGAGGCTCTGGTCGTGCTGTTGCATCTTTCTTGGCGGGCCGTGCCCCGGTGTCGACTGTGCTTTGTCCCTTGGACACCGCGTTGAAGCATATTCGGGCTGCTTCTAGGTCGCCTTGAATGGTGGCAACCCGTGCCCTCTTATTGTAGAACTTCATCTTCAGATGGACGGTGGAGGGCAACGTGGTCAGCTTTGTCAGCGTCGGCCTCCCAAGGATGCAGTTGTAGAGGGATGAGCAGTCGATGACGAGGAAGTGCACCTTGACCTTCCTAGTAGCAGTATCTTTGCCGAAGGTGACCCTAAGCTCCACGTACCCCCACGGCTTGGAGGTCGAGCCATTAAAGCCCTGCAAGTCTGACTGCACGTGTGGTGAAAGGTGAGAGTCATCGAGCTGCAGGGTTTTGAACAACTAGTTTTACATCACGTCGATGAAACTTCCCTCGTCAACCAGGACGCGATGAACGTCAAAGTTATCCATTCTCGCCCTTATCAGGAGAGGGATGGCTGAATTAGGGTGCCCCGGGAAGTTCCTCGAGGTAAAAGGTGATCGACTCTGATCTTCCTTTCACCCTATCGAAGGTCACCATTTGTGGGGGAGCCGTGTCGACCAGTTCGTCCAGTTTCCTCTTTGCTGAATTTATAGTCAAATCATTAAACCCTTCACCATTTATGACCATGGCAGAGGGGAAGTTTTCCCACCTGTTGTGCATAGACAGAGGCTCTTGCATATGTTCGAGGATGTAAAAGTCCTCCGGTCTCGTGATAGATAATATGGTTTGGATGGATACCGACTCGTCAAATGGTCGGGCATCCTCCTCTACCTCCCTTGTTTCACGGGCATCTCGGCGAGGGGCATCTTCGCGCCGATATTTCCCGAGTCTCCCCCCTTTTATGAGGGTCTCGATAGCGTCCTTGATATGGACACAATCTTCAGACAAGTGCCCATGGATCCGGTGATACTAGCAGTACTTGATTCGAGCTACCGTCCTTGAAATTTGTATTTGCGCACTCCACTAAGATGCGCTCACAGGAAGTCGTTAGCAGAGTGTACTCAGTGAAACTCCCTGAGGGTCCTCTTTGTTCTCGAGCGTCTCGGGGTTTGTCGTCCCTTCTCTTCTCGCTAGTTCGTCGAGGAGGGGCGGTGTCTTGTCGTGGATGACTGGTAGATCCGTGATTCCTGGGATCCCAGACTCTGTTGGCCGCTTCTCTCTTCTCGTAGTCCATGTAGGCTCTGGCTTTCTCGAGGAGGGCATCGAATGTCTGGGGTGGTTCGATGCCTATGGCCTTTCTGAATTCCGTGCCCGGGAGGGGTCCCCTCTTGAGCAGGTATCTCTTCATGTGGTCCGTACAGGGGACCTGGAAGGCCTCCCGGTTGAACCGATCAATGAATTCCCTCAGGGTCTCATTGTGTCTCTGGACGATGGCCTCGAGAGCTGCTTCGGTCTTCGGGTGTCGTCGCGAAGCAGTGAATGAACAGATGAATTGGTTCTTCATATTTCACCAAGAGGTAATTGACCCTGGGGAGAGACCTTTGTACCAGTCCATCATAGCTTTCCTCAGGGTCGTGAGGAACAACCAGCATTTGATCGGTCCCCCGACATTGTGATAGTGTAGCATGGACTCAAACCCGTCTATATGGTCGACCGGGTCGGCGATGCCATCGTATTCCTTTAGGTGGGTAGGCTTCTGCATGCCCGGGGGAATGGGTGCCTCCATGATATCTTGTGACAAGGGACCGCGGGGGTCGTCCTCATCCCTCCATTCGGGCCAGCGAGACGGAGATCTGACGAAATGGAAGTTATGATGGCCCTGGTCGCGTGGAGCGGTCCTCGGGAGGTATGGTCGTTCGTTGTTTCCCTCGTTTCTGTCTCTAGGGGGTCTTCATTCTTGACGCGATGGGCCGTGATCGCGTCTCCCCGTATCAACGGGCTGGTCCCTTTCTAATGCGAGGCATCGCCCGATTGGTCGGGGAGAAAGGCTTCGAGAGATGTCCCTACTACGTCTCTGTGGGGGAGATTGGGGGTGTTCCTCTTCTTTTCGAGGACGAGGAGGTTGAAGTCTCCTGTGTCTTCTTAGGGGTCTCCGATCATCTTCGAGTGCCCTCAATCTTTCTCCCTAAGCGAAGATCAGGTAGTTGGTCTGATTTATTGCCGCAAATAGTGCCTTGGACGTGGCGTCTTCCCCGGCGGGAACGAGGACCTCATAGAACTAGACGTGTTGGTAGTTCTGGGGAGGTGGACAATCATCTTCGACTCAACGAGGCAGAGATGATGATGAAGCAGTTTCTCCCTCTCTATGGTCAAAAGGCCCGAGCATATTAACGCTCGGGGTTGTGTTATGGTCGGCGATACCGATGTTGTTGAGGCCCGCATTATTGTCGGTGATGTTGTTGTTGACGTTGATGATACGGACGTTCATGTTCTCTGGAGTCTGGTCAGCCATGACAGTCGGGGATTTTTTAGCTTTGGTCTCAATTAACTATAAGACGGGGAAGCAAGTTTTCCACAGACGGCGCCGCTGATCTTACTGAATCAGAAATGGATCGTCACAGCTAGCTCGACAGAAGTTGAATGAGATGGGGGGGGGGGGTACCTGCAAGACACTCTGATGGCAAAGTAAGTTGCGGAATGAGAAAGAAAGTATGAGTTCAGAGAAAGATGTTGAATACCTGACCCTCTCAGAAGAGAGGGTATTTATAGCCCCCAGCGCTGGGCCAAGGTCTCTTTATTTGGCTGATCAAACAGGCCCAACATAGAGACTGCCAGGTTCCACGTGAGTAATGGGGACCCGCACGTGGCCCCCTACCTGGATGACGTCCTCCGCAAGACCAGGAGGATATGGACGCGATCTTTCCCGGACCACGAAGACTCCGCAATATCCGGAGGTTGGAAGTTAGCCTTATAAGGAAGGTGTTCGGGAGGAGTGCCTGCTCGTCGGGGATGGTCCCCTCGAGCACCAATGGGAAGTAGTATTGGTCGACAAGGCCTCTGTGTTCGGGGAAAATACTGGTCAGTGCAACAGATTGGCACGCTTGGATTGGGCCTCACTGGAAGTTGGTCCAAGGGCAGGCCCAGTCCAGAACAGGTGCCAAATCCAGGTCCTTTGATTATGTATGAACTTGCCTTATTTATGTTGGGTCTACAACAAGTGTTAGAAGTAAAACAAAGGTAGACCTGGGGTCGAACCCAGATCTTTAGTCTTGAATAACAAATCGAATGAAACTACAAATGTTGATGTGTGATGCAAATGTAGAGATTGATCTTTTTACCAATTCTTACCAATGGTTGATGGATGAATCTATGATGATGGGTGTGGGTACCCTTGTTTAAGGATTGTTTCAATTTGGCTTCTGGACGTGGGTACCTTTGTTTAAGGGTTGCTTTGATTTGGCACTTCTGAATGTGTGCTTGCTTAGGGACTGGTGATGATTGGAACAGCTTTTGGAGACCTCCAAGAATGTGTTTGCAATTTCGTATGGATCCCTTTTTGGTTATGTTTAGCCTCCTTTGGAGTTTTCTAGTGTCTTCTTTATATAGAGGGTATGGAGGAGACAAGAGAACAAATACTTAAACAGCCATAAACAAATGTTTTCAAAGCCATGAATGATATTTTGTAACGTTGCAAAAGTCATGGAAACTTGTCCCTTTTTGAATTTGAATGAAACTGGACATGCTTTGGCTCCTTCGAATGCCCTCTAGTGTTGCTCTTCGATTGGAATTAAGTTGCCTCTTTCGACTGGACCTCTTGTGTAACCCTCGACTGGGCCTTCTGCATGATTCTTCAAATGTACTTCTTGTGTACCCTTCGACTGACTCTAGTATTACTTCCTTCGAATAGGTCTTTAGATGGTCCTTTTGGTGTACCCTTCGAATTGGCCTTTGGTGTGTTGAAGTGTGTACAATTGTTTCATAGGGGGGTTAGCACCCATTCGGAACTGGCACAAAGGTAGTCTAAGCCTTGTGGATGCTAGCATGAAGCAAGTCAAGGCAGGCGTAAAGGAGGTCATTTCCTAGGCGAAGCTGGCACAAAGGTGGCCAGTTCCTTGTGGTCGAAGGCAACTTTTTTTTGCCTGGCACATCAAAAGAAGCTTTTTTTCCTGGTGGGTCAAAGGCAACCCTGAAGGAGTCTTGGCCTTGTATGCTGAAGGCAAGATGAAAAGGCATACGTGCGCTGGTCACACACTGAGGGGTCTTTTGCCCAGTGGGAGCTTTGTTGATCGAAGGCCAGTTTGAAGAAGTTATTGCTTTGTGCACTGAAGGCATGCCAATAGGGATAATTTTCCTAGTAGAAGCAGGAAACAAGCTTGCTCCAAGGAGAACAAATGCTCAATCAAAGCAGGGATCCAACTTGCATGCAGGTAGCCATTGCATTTGTGAGTCAAGCCAGCATGCAAAGACAATGGTGCAATCGAAGGAGCACTAACAAGAAGCCCTTCCCCTTTGGATCGAAGGAGGCTGTTTCAAAGGAATCATATGCCCAGTCGAAGCTTGTATACAGCAGACAAGAAGAAGGCCAAGGCTTCAATCGAAGCTTAGAAATTTGAGGAAATCTTGGAGGAGGTTAGGCGTTCAAATGAAACCTGTCCAAATACCAATCGAAAGGCCTTTTAACATGCTAATCGAAGGACTCTGTCAAAATGACAATCGAAGACTCCTTATTTATCTTTAAAAAAATATTATTTTTTCTTTAATCAAATGTTTGTGTCCACCCATATAAGAAAAAATCTTGGAAAACATGAGAGGGAAAATTTTGGGGTATAACAGCTACCCCTGTTCAATCTTCTTAAACCTGAGGATTTAGATTGGCTTGTCTACATTTCTTGATTTGAAGGTGGAAGATGATTGAACACTAGAGTGCCCCAAAATTTGCACTCGCATGAAATAACACTGATGATTGATGTTATAGGGAATGGGCTTACAGATGCCATTTGGAGGAGATGACAGAGAGTTGTCAGAGATGGGATTAAAGATGCCATCCAAAGTAGATGTCTATTTCAAACATGGTCCCTTTAGGGGTTCCTGTTTTTGCTGTCTGAGGAGGAGTCTATTATGGAATGTGGGTTTCTGTTGTTCTCCTGTTTGAGGAAAACTCTGTGGTGAATAGAGTCTAGGAACTTTAAATGTCCAAGGATCTGCTGAAGAGTTATCTTTGGAGGGATGACAATTTTTTGTTCTCTGGTTGAAGTTCAGGCTTCACATTGATTTGCTGTGGATAATGGAATTAACCGTTATCTGGAAATGTATTGGAAAAAGCCTGCGTAGGGCTGCTTCAAGATGAGCCTGTGTTAGCCTACATCCGGAGATATATGAGAAGGAGATTATGTAAGATTGCTTTGTCTGGTCATGTATATAGTTTTCCTGTTTGGTTTCAGGTGTTGATCTATAATCAACTATTCACAGATACTTGTCCTGTCTAGTTTCAGGTATTAATCTGGAATTTTCTTTCATTAGTCTTTTGAGATAGTTGTCCTGTCTTGCTTCAGGTATTAATCTCTGACCTAAGAGAAAGAAATATAGTTTTCCCGTCTTGTTTCGGGTGTTAATCTTATGTAGATAGTTTTCTTGGCTTGTTACAGGTATTAATCTACAATCGATCATCCACAGATAGTTGTCCTGGCTTGTTACAGGTATTAATTTGGAACTTGAGAATTATCGGTTGTTGAGATGGTTGTCCTGTCGGGTTTCAGGTATTAATCTTCAATATATTCATGTTTATAGTTCTCCTGGCTTGTTACAGGTATTAATCTATAGTTTGTCGTCCATAGATAGCTCTCCTGGATGGTTTTAGGCATTAATCTGGAACTTGTTTTGCTGGTTACATAGATAGTTTCTCCATCTGATTTCGGGAATTAATCTGTGGCCTGCTGTATTTGTTGGTAAACCGGTCTTGTTTCGGGAGTTCATACCACTTGGTCATACAAATAGTTTCCCCGTCTAGTTTCAGGCATTAATCTGTGGTCTGCTGTATTTGTTGGTAAACCCGTCTTGTTCCGGGAGTTCATACCACTTGGTCATACAAATAGTTTCCCCGTCTGGTTTCAGGCATTAATCTTTGACCTGCTGTAAAGGTTAATAATGTTTGTCTGTCTGTTAATTTAACCTGAAAAGGTAAAATCAGTTTCATGCGATGTCATGATGTATGAATTTCATGATGCTCCCAAAATAAATGAGATAATGATATATGTATTTTGTATGCACATGCCATGATGTATGAACATGTAATGCTGTTGGGAAGGATCTTTGTCTGGGAAAATAAATCCCGGACTGCTGCTGGGAAGCTGAATCCCGGACTGCTGTTGGTGAGTGAAGAAAGCGATTCTTCAATTTCCACTAGGGATAGCGAATGGAGATAGTTTTTGTTGGCGATTCTTTTCTCTGCCAAGGATCTTCGAATTCTGTTTGAGAATGATTTTTCCGTGGGGAAGAGTTCTGTTGGAAGATTTCGCTAATTTGGAGAAATAAACTCCGCTGGGGGATGAACTTCCGTAGCTAGAGAAATAAACTCTATTGGGGATAAGGCTTTTATAAACTACTTGAGATTTATAAAACTCTGTTGTGGAAGGTGAACTCCATAAACTGCTTGGGGACTTTGTTGAAATCCTGTTGAGGAATCCTTAGAAGCTTGGAGATTTCACTGGAGGATCTTTGTTAGAGCGGTAATTGGAGATGCATTAAATAAGTCTCAGAATGACACCCGTATTTGGGTCGTATCTGAACCATTCCTAGAAGAATTTTAAATAAGTTTCAGGATGGCATCCGTCTCTGGATCGTACCTGAACCATTTCTAGATGAAAATTTGGAGTAAGTGTCAGGATGACATCCGTCTCTGGATCATATCTGCACTGTTTCTAGGAGAGGATCTGGAGTAGGTGTCAGTATGACATCCATTTCTGGATCGTACCTGAATCGTTACTAGAAGAATTTGGAATAAGTGTCAGGATGACATCTGTCTCTCGATCGTACCTGAACCGTTTCTAGATGAAAATCTGGAGTAACTGTCAGGATGACATCCGCATCTAGATCGTATCTCCACTGTTTCTAGGAGAGGATCTGGAGTAGGTGTCAGGATGACACCCGTTTCTGGATCGTACCTGAACAATTTCTAGATGATAGTCTGGAATAAGTGTCAGAATGACATCTGCCTCTGGACCGTATCTGCACTGTTTCTCGGAGAGAATTTGGAGTAGGTGTCAGGATGACATCTGTTTCTGGATCGTACCTGAACCGTTTCTAGATGATAGTCTGGAATAAGTATCAGAATGACATCTGCCTCTGGATCGTATCTGCACTATTTCTAGGAGAGAATCTGGAGTAGGTGTTAGGATGACATCTGTTTCTGGATCACACCTGAACCGTTTCTAGATAGTCTGGAATAAGTGTCCAAATGGCATCCGTCTCTGGATCATATATGCACTGTTACTAGGAGAGAAACTTCTCTAGAATGTTTCCTCTAGGAATTCCCATTTTGTTGGGAAGAAATCCGTTGGGGAACATGACATGCTTGTGAACTAGGCTAGGGAATCCTTTAAGATGTCGGGGATACAAGAACGTTTCACATTACTTGATTGTAAGTTGAGGATATGGCGGGGACGTTTTAGTAGGATGCCCCTGCCTCTGTACCTGCTGGAGAAGATATCTGTAGAGATTCTGTAGATGGTTTGAATGTTGTCTCACCTCTTGGGGTTTTGAGTAGACTTTGATCAGGGAGTATTCTAATGATAGACAAATGACAAGATGACAGGACATAGTCGTACACTTTAATCCCTAACTTTTTCCTAGACTTCCCTTTTGGGTTTTCAACCCACCGGGATACCCTTTTTTTCCCAAGCAGCCTATTCAGGTTTTCGACTTGCCGAGTGTACAATTTTTTGTATATATCCCTAATTTTTTCCCAAACCTTTTGGTTCATTGGGATGCCCTTATTTTTTCCTAGGCCAGTCAACCTAGCGGGTCTTTGTTCATGCGTAGTATTTTCCGACTATGTTTGTGTTCACCAGGTGTAGAGAATTGTCATTGTCTATAGTAATAAGTGTTGTCATACTGTCAGAAAGTGTTTGTTTGATCGCATATGATTCGCCGCTGGAGTTCACGTGTAATGCCCCAAGTGATTCAGACAGAGGTCTGCCCCTGGCTATTTTGGAATTTTTGAGGGATTCATTGAACCTTGATTTGACTGCCCCAGATCAGCTGGACACCATGCTATGCCCCTTGATTATAAAAGGCCCTTTACTGGAATGTCTTTCCATCTGAGGTGATTCTGTCCATTGAGAGGATTTTCGTTCATTAAATATTCGTCGTGCGAATTTCTCTGCTGTTTGAACAATTAGCCATATGCAAACAATGTCATTTAAAGAATGCAAAGCTTATGTCTGTCTTGAAGTTTGAAAATTCATTTTTTTTAGTAAAACAAACAAATTTTATAAGAGTGTGATATCAACTCGGGATTTATAGCGAACCCTACAAGAGTCAGGATACCTTTTGTAACAGTATGCTTTCAAAATAACCCATGCTTAAACTAGGACTTTTAAGGGTTATACCGTGGTCTGGTTCACGGTTCAAGAAACAAAGGATAAAGGCTCAAAATTTATTTATACCCAACTCGTTCTTCGTGATGTACTTCAGTCTTAAACACAATCAATTTTGCGTTTAAATCCCGATTGAGTCTGGAATCTTTGCCCTGATATTTCGATGATGGTTCAGAAATTGAACTTTGTTTGAGAAGGCAGTCATTTTTGTAACCTTTTCCTTTTTTGTTGAGGATTTGTAGGACCTCTTTTTTTTTCTCGTTATCCCTACTTTTTCCTGAACTGTTTCTTTTGTGATTACAGTCAGCGGGCTGCCCCAGTTTTTTTTAAGTCCCCTTCACAGGTTTTGACTTAGTGGGCTTTTCTTTTGAAAAATAATGACTGCTTGTCTTGATTATTATGCAGAACCATCACCATCTTTTGGAAGGTATCTTCTACACCGTTTGTCATGTATGAAGGATGAGCTTGCGACTGAATGCACCTCTGACTTTAACTGAGAAAGCTACCCTGCCTCAGGTTATGATTAAGGGTTTTAATTTGTATGAAAAGAAGAAAAAAAACTCCTACTTCTTATGCTTAAAGGGGTTGACTAGGGATTATCTTCCTTATAAATCCACTGTTTAATATTTGAAACAACGCTTGTACATCCTCAGCGGGGTCTGTTCAAAAGCATACTGTAGAGATTATGGTATCGTTTTCGTCATCCTCCCTCTAAAGGCTTAGAGCTTTTAACCAAGAGTTGAATATCACAAAGAGGAAGTAAGGAAGCAGTTTATATATAATGAAAATGAAATAATTCAGGACCAACATATGCAATGTATTAATGGGAAAACCAAAGTTTGACATTACAGTAATTGTTTGAATAAGCAAAGAAAAACACAACTAAAAAATCACAAATGAACTAGATGCTCTCAATAATTTGGCCTAGGAGAAATGATCACTTTGTGAGTCTTTGGAGGGTCGAATTCAATCTCCTTGGCGTCAATCATATCCTGAATTTTGTTCTTCAGAGTCCAGCAGCCGTTCGTATCATATCCAAGACTATCAGAATGATATGCACACCTTTCGTTGGGGTGGTAACTGGGAGCAGAAGTGTTGGGATTCTGTAGAGGAGCCTTCAACGTAATCATTCCTGCCTTCAACATGTGTTGTAACTCTTACTCTAGTGACATGTTGATCTTGGTGAATTGTCTTTTAGGTGCACCCTCCTTATGCTGATTCCCCTATTGATTCCGTTACACGGGCGTAGGATTAGAAATTAACACTGCTCCTATAGATTGGTTGTAGTCTATATTATTACAACCCTTCTGGCCATACACAACACTGGCCTCCTTCTTGCCACCAAATGGCTTCTTCTCACCATTAGAAGATGCAACTATCGAAATTTTCCCATTCTTGATACCGACTTCTACTCTTTCACCTGTCAGTATCAACTCGGTGAACCCAGCCGAAGAAATTCCAATCAAATGGTGGAAGAATGAACCTGACAAAGTTCCCAAGAACATGTCCACCAACTCCCTATCAGACAGAGGAGGCTGGACTCTTCCCGCAAGGTCTCTCCATTTCTGGGCATAATCTTTGAACCCTTCTCTTGAGCCCATGGACATATTCTGCAATTGCACTCGAGTTGGTGTCAGGTCAGTATTATGTTGGCACTGCTTGTAGAAAGCAACAGCCAAGTCTTTCCAGGAATGGATGTCAGTTCCTTCTAGCTTATATAACCAATCAAATTGAGTGCCAGCCAAAATTTCTTGGAAGGAATGGACCCATAGCTTCCGGTCAATAGTGTCATGCTAGATCTTTCTGACATATGACCTCAAGTGAATCTTGGGACAGGAAACACCGCCATATTTTGCAAAGATAAGGACCTTGAACTTAGGTGGGATGACCACCCCTGGAACCAACCCTAATTCTTAAAATTCCAAACCAGATACCCTCTGAATTTCCATTGCATTGAGGCGATCCTCCAACTGCTTGTATTTGTTATCAGCATGAGGATACTGCTCTTCGGTATAGTCGGCTTCATCTTCCTTAGACGCTGGATTGTTGTCTCCTTCCTCTGATTCCTTGTCAACTTCCTCTTGATTATCCCCTTCCATTGATGGGGTTGCGAAATATAGAGCTCGGTTAGCTGGTCTTCTTCTTCCCACACTCAAAACACAAACTGGTTTCTTTGCCTTTTTCTTATGGTCTTTGAGAACAAGAGCCTTCAGATCTTCTTGTCCCTTAGCCAGATTCAAGAACATTTCTTAGAATTGAGCATTCTATGCCTGAAGTTCCTTAACTATTTTTTCAAGAGCCATTTCTTTTTCATGAAATGATAGTGAAAAGATAAGAAACCTGCCTGGAGAATACCTGTTATGCAATGACATGTATGATATGCAAATGTTTTAAAGGATCTCGTGGGTTAAACAAGAAAATGTCAGAAGTTGAATTTTGCAGCTTTGATTGAAGAACTTGGCATCATTGAAAGTCCTTCTATGAGAGTCAAGCTCACCATATCAAGTGGGTCATATCCCCTGACTCAAGTTGTCGTGTTCTGGTCTTTTGAAGGCATTTGGTTAGAGGAAAATAAATCTCCTTGCTCCTTGTTAGACGTCTGGTTCATCATAACCTGTATCACAGACCCTTGAGATCCTTGAAATGGTTAAGTAAACGCTATGGTATGATGTTTATGATGTGTATGTTATTTGTTAAGCAAAAAATGTAAGGTGATGAAGACAAGTGAGTCTAAGAAGTCCAGGTTACTAGATAATGACTGTGAACAAATCCTGTAAGGAAATCATGTTGTGAGATAATAAAACCCTGCAAGTAGTTCAAGTTGAAAGCAAACAAGTCACACAAGCAGCCTTAGGTTTAGGATTGCATGGGATTTGTAGGTAAGTACCCTCTTAAAGTTTAGTTTGCTCAACCTGTCTTAGTAATAGTAACTAGGTTCTAAGGGATCTCAATATCAATGATTTTTCCCACAAGTTTCGTTCCGATCGACAATTGACTCGCCACCAAACAAAAATCGGGAGTCAAATCTCAATGAGTGTACCATCGAGTATCAACCAATCCCTAACTTTACACCAAGGCTGGCTATCTCACTACTTCCTAATGGCCAAGTTTGTTCAACTAAGGTTCTAAGGTTTGTTAGTGCTTCACGACACCATGCGGCGACCCTGTATTCTCCTTGATTTAACACAAGGGATACCGGTTCCAATCAAAGTGTCACACTAACGTAGCTATCAATTTGACCGTGTCGGTATACCCCACACAGTTTCCACGATCTATTGCTACTTACCTAAAAGGTGCCCCAGATCTGGGTGTAGGATCTATAATAACAACCCAAACAACCCTCCAAGGATAAAGCATACAAAGCACAAAAAGGCAGTTTAATAATGAACTAACTCTAAGGTAAACCCCACTTTTTATTTATCCCCAGCATAGTCGCCAGTTCTGTGATACGGTGGAAGAACTGACTGTTAATACTGGTTTTGCGTTTGTGTTTGCAAATGTTGCGGTAAGCAAGAGTCAACACCGACTTTTATTTTATCCAAATTAAGGAAAGGGTGAAAAGAACAGAAAAAGACCTTTTCGAGAGTTTTCTAAGTAAGGGGGTAGATTATGGAAAGGGAATGTGTTAGCACCATTTCCATCCGTAGTTATCTACGGGATCTTAGAGGTTTGCTCATTTTGAAATTTCTTTGTGCTTTATGTGTTTGAAAAATGTTTTGAAATACCTTAGTGTGGCGATTTGTTTTACGCTTAACTCTTGTATCATTCCTCAAGAGTGTTAACAAAGCAAATGTTTTGAAATTGTTTTTTGAAAAGTAGTATTTATGTAAGTGCAAAATGTTTTTTTGAGCAAACTTCCAACAACTATCTACTTTGAACTCAAAAAGGGTCGTTCTTTTCCTTCTATCCTTTAGACAATGATATCCTACTATTAGTGAGTAGGTAGCCCTATCGTTGGATGTATAAGGGACATTCGAAGGGACATTTACAGTCACGAAGGCAACTTGTGGAGACGCTTTAGCAATTTTATTTAGGGACTAGATCATTTACCGAAAGACAATTGTAGGGTCATCGAGGGACTATGATCTTTTGATTTATGGATCTTTGCTAAAGCATTCCTACCTTATGATTGTTTTATTTATGAAGGCAACCAAAGTGGGGTACCCTAGAGGTGTATATGTGCAAGTGTGTTTAATTTAAGTATTTGTCTTTTTGTTAAGTTTCCTAACGTTAGATTTCAGTCTTTTCATACTCGCGTAGTTACTAGCAGTTAATATATATTGCAGAATATTAAAGTGCAGGAATTTAAATCTACACTATTACAATGCTTTGGAGAGGGGATTTACACTGTGCAAGAATGAGTGAATGCCCTAGTTTTAATCTATTACATTCAGTAGGCAGATACAATAATATGGAAAAATATGAAAATAAATGCGCACGAAGTAGAAAAGATGTCTGAAAAATCCTAAGATGAAAAATCTTTTTGTTTTGTTTTTATTTTAAGAAAATATAACCTAAGTCTATTTTGTTTTAATTTCAAGAAAGAGGTTAAAATAATTTATTTATTTATTTATAAATTAATTTGATTAATAAAAACTATCCTAATATTTTTCGCAATTTTTTGATTTAAGATTAATTTAAATAAAAAGGATCAATAAAGAAATAACAAAAAAGAACAAAAGTAAAATATGAAGGAGTGAGGGGATCCTTCGATCTAGGGAGAATCATGGCTTCGATTCAGAGGAAGAAAGTTTCCTTCGATCTAGAGGAAAAAGGGTAGCCTTCGATCCAAGGAGGGTGTTTGTCCTTCGACCCAGGGAGAGATAATTGTCTTTCGATCCAGGGGTGGATGCTGTGAGGGCCTTGAATCTGCAAAGGCATGTTAGTAAAAACGAAAAGCATGACCTGGGTGCCAAGCCCAGGTCCTTTAATTATGTGCATACTGGCATTATTTATGTTGGGTGTGCAACAAGCATTAGAAGCAAAACAAAGGCAGACCTGGGTTCGAACCCAAATCTTTAGTCTTGAATAACAAATCAAATGAAACTACAAATGTTGATGTGTCATCCAAATGTAGAGATTGATCTTTTTACCAATTCTTACCAATGGTTGATGGATGAATCTATGATGATGGGTGTGGGTACCCTTGTTTGAGGATTGTTTCGATTTGGCTTCTGGATGTGGGTACCTTTGTTTAAGGGTTCCTTCGATTTGGCATTTCTGGATGTGTGCTTACTTAGGGGCTGGTGATGATTGGAACATCTTTTAGAGACCTCCAAGAATGTGTTTTCAATTTCGTATGACTCCCTTCCTGATTATGTTCAGCCTCCTTTGGAGTTTGCTAGTGTCTTATTTATATAGAGGGGATGGAGGGGACAAGGGAACAAAGACTTAAACAACCATAAACAGAAGTTTTCAAAGCCATGAATGATGTTTTGTAACGTTGCAAAAGTCATGGAAACTTGTCCCTTTTTGAATTTGAATGAACCTGGACATGCTTTGGCTCCTTTGAATAACCTCTAGTGTTGCTCTTTGACTGGCCTCAAGTTGCCTCTTTCGATTGGACCTCTTGTGTAGCCCTCGATCGGGCCTTCTGAATTCTTCTTCAAATGTACTTCTTGTGTACCCTTCGACTGGCTCTAGTATTACTTCATTCGAATGGGTATTTAGATGGTCCTTTTGGTGTAACCTTTAAATGGGCCTTTGGTGTGTTAAAGTGTGTACAATTGTTTCATAGGGGGGTCAGCACCCAGTCGAAACTGGCACAAATGCAACCTAAGCCTTGTGGATTCTAGCATGAAGCAAGTCAAGGCAGGCGTAAAGGAGGCCATTGCCTAGGCAAAGCTGGCACAAAGGTGGCCAGTGCATTATGGTCGAACGAATTTTTTTTTTGCGTGACACATCAAAAGAAGCTTTTTGCCTGGTGGATCAAAGGTAACCCTGAAGGAGTCGTGGCCTTGTATGCTGAAGGAAAGTTGAAAAGGCATATGTGCGCTGGTGACATGCTGAGGGGTCTTTTGCCCAGTGGGAGCTTTGTTGATCGAAGGCCAGTTTGAAGAAGTTATTGCTTTGTGCGCTGAAGGCACGCACATATGGATAATTTTCCTAGTAGAAGCAGGAAACAAGCTTGCTCCAACGAGAAAAAATGTCCAATCGAAGCAGGGATCCAGCTTGCATGCAGGTAGCCATTGTATTTGTGAGTCAAGCCAGCATGCAAAGACAATTTTGCAATCGAAGGAGAACTAACAAGAAGCCCTTCCCCTTTGGATCGAAGGAGGCTGTTTTAAAGGAAACATATGCCTAGTCGAAGCTTGTATAGAGCAGATAAGCAGAAGGCCAAGGCTTCAATCGAAGCTTGGAAATTTGAGGCAAGCTTGCAGGAGGTTAGGCGTTCAAACAAAACCTGTCCAAATACCAATCGAAAGGCCTTTTAACATGCCAATCAAAGGACTCTGTCATAATTCCAATCAAAGACTCCTTGTTTATCTTAAAAAAATTTATTTTTTCTTTAATCAAATGTTTGTGTTCACCCATATAAGAAAAAATCTTGGAAAACATGAGAGGGAAAATTTTGGGGTATAACACAACGCACTCGGCAATGGCATCGGTGATGTGATTATCTCCCCAGAAGGCTTCCATATACCCTTCACTTCCAGACTATGCTTTAACTATACCAACAATATGGCCATGTATGAGGCATACATTACGGGTATCAAGGATGCTATTGATTTGGGTATCAAATTCTTGAGCGTATATGGAGACTCGGCCTTGGTAGTCAGTCAAATTAAGGGAGAATGGGACACGAAGCATCCTAATCTCATCTCATACTGAGAGCATGTATTGACATTGATCCCATATTTTAAAGAAATTACCTTTGAACATATTCCAGGAGAAGAAGATCAGTTAGCGGACACGCTAGCCACCATGTCATCCATGTTTAAAGTCATATGGCATACCGAAGCTCCTCGGATCACTATCAAAAGATTAGACGAACTGGCCCACTGTTATGAGATTGATGTTGAGGGAGTAGAAGAAAAGCCTTGGTTCCACGAGATGAAAAGGTATCTCGAAGCTCAAGAGTATCCTAAGGGAATGTCCATCAATGACAAAAAGTTTCTAAGAAGATTCTCTTCCATGTTCTTCTTGAGTAATGAAATTCTCTACAAGCGCAACCATGATTCTACCTTACTGTGGACTGTGGACAAGAGAGAAGCGAAGAAGATTATAGAAGATATACATGAAGGTACCTTTGGAACCCATTCTAGTGGGCATACAATGGATAGAAAAATCCTACGGGCAGGATACTATTGGTTCACTATGGAAGCAGATTGTCATCATCACTCCCGAACTTGTCACAAATGCCAAATCTATACTGACAAAGTACATGTGCCTCCAGTTCTGTTAAATGTCTTGACTGCTCCTTAGCCATTCACAATGTGGGGCATTGATATGATTGGAGAGATTAGACCTACCTCTTCCAATGGACACCATTTCATCCTTGTCACCATTGATTATTTCACGAAGTGGGTAGAGGTAGCCTCATTTGCTTTCGTTACCAAGACTGTTGTGGCACGGTTCATCAAAAATAACATTATCTGTCGGTATGGTATTCCAGAAAGAATTATCAAAGATAATAGTACCAACCTCAATAATACTATGATCATAAGCTCTGTACACAATTTAAAATCCAATATCATAACTCTTCTCCTTACCAGCCGAAGATGAATAGCACTGTGGAGGCTGCCAATAAGAATATAAAGAAGATCATACAGAATATGACAGTGACATATAAAGACTGGCACGAGATCTTACCCTTTTCTCTTCATGGTTACCTCACTTTAGTGCACACGTCAACAGGGAAAACCCCCTTTTCTCTCGTATACGGTATGGAAGTTGTCTTACCCGTTGAAGTCCAGATCCCTTCTTTGATAATCATGAAGGATGCATGTTTAAACGACGACAAATGGATTCAGACTCGACTTCACCAATTGAACCTAATTGACAAGAAGATGCTTGTGTATGTTTGTCATGGTCAGATGTACCAGAAATGTATGATGAAAGCTTTTAACAAGAAGGTCAGACGTCAGGTGTATCAAGTGGGTGAACTAGTAATCAAGCACATCATCCTGCCACAAGATGATCCCAGGGGAAAGTGGACTCCTACATACGAAGGACCATTTGTTATCAAGAAGATATTTTCTGGTGGAGCTATGATACTAACACCATGGACAGTGACGACCTTCCATACCATGTGAACGTAGACATAGTTAAAAGATACTACGCATGAAAGAAAGACCCGCTAGGTTGACTGGCCTAGGAAAAAATAAGGGCATCTCGGCGAACCAACAGGGTTTGGTAAAAAATTAGGGATATATATATAAAAAATTATGCACCCGGCAAGTCGAAAACCTAAAAAGGCAGCTTGGGAAAAAAAGGGTATCCTGGTGGATTGAAAACCTGAAAAGGCGGTCTAGGAAAAATTGGGGATTAAAAGCGTACGACTATGTCCCGTTGGATCACCTTACAGCCAGAATTCATTACCAAATTGACAAGTTAGAATGGTACGGATCAATCCAATCAGCTTCTGCCAAGCAGCAAAGTGATGAGTCGCTCAAAGATATAAAGGCAGTAGCAGAATTGAAACCCAATGGGATCATTCCACATAGCTGTTTTCTCTTTGTATACTACTTTGTATGACTTTCATTTTCGACGACATTCTCTTATTAGGATGTTTGACTCCTTGTACAAAGACACCTGTCATAGGCAGATTTCTTCAAATTAATACAAAATTATCTCTTTGAAAGTGCAAAACTACTTATTTTTTATTTTTCTGTTTTGTTTGCAAAAACGTCCAATGATTATTTTTGAACATTTACATTTGAAAGCAATTACCGTTTACAAATACAAAAAAAAAAAGAAAGACAGTTGCTAATGGTTTTTAAGAATCGGGACAATGTTAAAAAGCCATTTGTAAATCCCCACAAAACACCCCTAGGGGATCATTTTCACAAAATTCATCATCGGCAAGGGTACATTCCTCAGTAGGTACAGAAGCATGGGCATCTTCCCGCAGGTCCCCGTCGTATCTTTAATGTATAGCCTAATGATTTCAGATATTCAGGCATTTCTTAAAACAGATCAAGAGTTTCAATCATTTCTCCAGCATCTCGGAGCATCTCTCAGCATGGTTTACAAGCTTTTTGGGTTCCCCAGCAGGGTTTCAATCAAATCCCCAAATAGTTTACGAAGTTTTCTCTCACCGATAGAGTCTATTTCTCTAATTACAGGAATCCATCTCCCAGCAATTCCGATTTCAGCAAATAGTGAGGAATTACATCCCCAATAGCTGTCAGGGATTTATTTTCCCCAATTCAACAACATTGCAAAGAAGAAATGATACGTTCTCATTTTGCATTCATACATCATTTTACAAGCGTCATAGCATATACGTACAAAATGCATATAGCACAGTCTCATTTATGTTGAGAACATCATTACTCAATGTATTTCACGCATCATGACATTGCATACAACTTACTCTTTACCTTTTCAGGAAAGATCAACAAACGAATATCATCATCGATTTTCAACAGTTCTAGATTTATTCTTGAAACCAGACAGGGAAAATATTTGTGAATAATTGATTGTAGATCAATTCCCGAAACAAGACGGGGAAACTATCTACAAGACCAGGTTAGAGATTAATTCATGAAACCAGACAAGGCAACTATCTCAACAACCAACAAAAGCAGGTAACCGATTAATTCCCGAAACAAGACGGGGCAACCATTTGAGATAACAGTTCAAGCTAATGTGAAACCTAGATTTCGACTAGATAACAGTTTAAATTGCTGCAAAGCTTGGAATACGACCAGATAACAATTTAACTTCTTCAATTACTACGAAGCCTGGACCCGACCAGATAGCAGTTTAATTTCATCTAAAACACTATGAAGCCTGGAACCCGACCAAATAACAGTTCAAGCTACTGTGAAACCTGGATTTCGACCAGATAACAGTTCAAATTACTGTGAATCCTGGAATAAGACCAGATAACAGTTTAACTTCATTTTTCTGCAAAGCCTGGAATCCGACCAGATAACAAATTGATTTCAGTAAGTTATTGCAAAGCTTGGAATCCGACCAGATAGAAATTAGCTTCATCCTTTCATCTAAGTTGTTGCAAAGCCTGGAATTCAACCAGATAACAGTTTAATATTAAGCAAGTTACTGCGAAGCTTGAAAAACAACCAGATAATAGTTAATTTCACATTCTCCAATAAGTCGCTATGAAGCCTGGAATACGACCAGATAACAGTTAACTTTATTATCCTCAACAAGTTACCGTGAAGCCTGGATTTTGACCAGATAACAACTAACTTTCATCTCCCCAATCAAGAGATAACTCCCAGTAGATTAATGGACAACTAAAGCTCATATACTCTATTCCCCAAACAAAAATCAACATTCCCCAACGGTGTCCTTCTTAAACAATAAGAACAGGATTCCCCACAAAGAGACCTCTTATGGATCAGAGTAAATCGACGGAAGATTTATTCCGATGTTTCTTCCAGTTCGAAGTCAGCATTTATTTTGGATGGCATCTATAAGCCCATCTCCTGTGGCTCTCTGTCATCTTCTCTAAATGGCATTTGTAAGCCCATTCCCGATATCATCAACTAGCAGCGTTACTTCATGTATATGTGAGTGCAAATTTCTGGGCACTCTAGTGTTCAACCATCTTCCACCTTCAGATCACGAAAGGCAGATAAGCCAATCTAAATCCTCAGGTTTAAGGAGATTGAACAGGGGCAGCTGTTGTACCCCAAAATTTTCCCTCCCATTTTACTCAAAACATGCTCATTGAGTTCCTTAATTGCTCAAGGTTGACCAAGAATTGGCCAGACAAATTCTCCTCCTAAGCAATGGACTTCCAACTAGGGTTTCACTTTCCACCAAGAGGTTTGGTTTGAAAAGGCCTAAAGTGATTTCCATGGTCCCTAATATGTCCTCAAGAATGTCCATGCCAAGTTTCATGCCTTGCACTACAAGCTTGCTCAGTCAATTGCTCAAATGCTTGAAAATCAATTGTACTAGGTCAAAAGTCAATTGTGGCCACTATATAGTCAAACTTCAATATTTTTGGCCAACATAAACATTTTGAATTAATATACATCATTTGATCAAGGTTAGATCATGATTCCTCAAGGAATGCTCTCAAATCATCAAGAAGCCAAAAGTGCAAAATTAGGGTTTCCTAGAGAAAGTTAACTGAACTTTGACCATGCATAAATTTCATATGCTTCATCCATTTTTCCCCAACCAAAGCTCATTATGAAGAGAATTAAATTCCCTACAACTTTTATTTTTCCATCAAGTCCAAGAAATGCATCATTGGAAAGATATGAGCCAATACATTATAGGTCCTTTTGAAAGTCAACAAAAAGGCATTTTTGTCAAGGCAAGTTACATTAAGATAATTCCTCCAAATGCAAAATTTATCAAAAGATATATTTAAGAGGACATATTGGGCTTTCGAAAAAGTCCTAGATCATTTTCAAAGGATAAAAATTGAGCAATTTATGGTTTGCACAAGTTGGGAAATTTTTGAGAAATGCATGAAAACTCAATTGAGCAAATTTGTGATTTTGAGCTATTGGACCCAATTTTTAGAGTCCAAATGTGTTTATGAAGCATCTAAGGACCTCTAAACATATCCATGCATTATTTTGTTTTTTTATTTTATTTGTTTTGATTTTATTCAAAATAAATTAAATAAATACTAAATAAATACAAGAAATATGTAAGATATAAAATATCCAAATCTTTTTGAAGCCAAAAAACTCATGGCAAGCTATCAAAACCGTGTGGAGTAAGAAGGGAAGTGAATCTCTTCTTTTGGAAAGATTTGAACCAAAAAATCTTCATACTTTAAAATATCATTGATCAACTTGATTTCCTACTCTTTTTTTTACCCTAATTTGGTCCCATATATATGTATAAACTATTCAGATCCAAAACACACGCATATGTTGCATATGGAGGACATACAAAATTTATCAAAAATTCATTCAAAGTTGCAAATTTGAAACCCTCACCTCCTGCCTCTCCCAAGCCAAAACAAAGGGTCGAGCAATACTCCCAAGGCTCCCAGGAGGCCAAATAATCTTCCATCCACGCCTGAAGCTGCTTGAAAAAGGTCAACTGAACCACCTCCATTGGGTAAACTTTTTGCATTTTGATCTCTTAATACACGCATTTTAAATAGATCTAAAGCATAAAATCATGTTTATTTGATTACTTTGAATCATTATAATGTGTTACATGAAAAGCTAGATGCCTAGAATACAGGTTGCCATTTTTAGGGTTTCAAAACGGATAAGCTTCAAACTGGATGATGCAGGCCATTTCAGATCACACCATTGCCATGGTTAAACTTGTTGCATGTGAAATAGGGGGGTAGCCTGAGTTTGGGGCTTTGATTCCATGTTTTTTGTAGGTATCATTTTTTGGGAGGCCGGAGAAGACGATCGGAGATCTGCTCCGACGCCTCTGAATAGTGTTGACTCTGTTGGTGTCTGTGTGGCAAAAGCACACATTTCCATTGGTCCATTCAAATTATTTTTGGCGCACGTGTGACAACTAGGATTAGATTTGATTTACCATTATATTATTATTACTCTATTATACTAATTGTTAAAGCAAGTGGTCCAGTGGCAAAGAGCGTGGGTGTTAGCCTGGAAGACCTGGGTTTGATCCTAGGCTTTGAGTTTTTATTTTTCTAACAAAATTGTTACAAATCCAATGTGTTACATTTCAAACACCTACCATGCGCTATCAAACTTCAGCCAATAGATCACAACGAGGTCAGATCCAACACCCCTGGAGTACTCCTTCATGATGGACCCTCAAGGGCCAGCAACATAGGATCAGGCGCATCATTGGGCTCCCTGATTTGAGCCTTTCAAAATTCTGGTTCACACCCCCATTTCACTTTGAACACCAAGCCCATCTTTTTTCTATATTTTATTCTTTTAGTTTATTATTTATTTATTTTATATTTACTTGTTTTCGAAATCATTTTATTTAATCAGAAAATCAGAAAAAACATAAAAACATAGATTTAGGTTTTTATTTATTTATTTAATTTAATTTTCTTAAATTAATTAATTTGATTATTTTAGCTTCATTTCATAAATTAAAACCAATTAGAGTTAGGTTAAATTTTTAATATTTCTCAAACAAAAATACCAAAAATATTAGATTTGTTTAGAATTAATCTTAATTAATAATTTTTCTTTTCTTTTAATTGAATTTAGATTTAATTTAATATTTTCTCAAATAAACAAAACAACAAAAAGATTTTCTTTTACTTAGAAACTTTTAGAGTTTTAAACGTCCTTTCTAATTCGCGCGCGTTTAGTGTTTTCGCATTATAATTTTTTCATATTATTGTATCTGAGTATGGGTTGTAATAGTTAAAATTAGGACTTTATTTATTGCTTTATTTCCCCAATTTTTGGACTTGTAAATTCCCCCTCCCCGAAGCCATGTAATAGTTAGGTTTTAAATTCCGCACTTTAAATTCCTGTACATATTTGAACTATTTAGATGTATGGTAATAGGATTATATGGCAAGAAATTAAAAACAAAATATTGGCAAACCTAACATCAAGATAAATAACTGAAACACAACGCACTTGCACATACACACCTCTACGGTACCCCCACTTCGGTTTCCTTCAGAATAAAATAGACAAAACTCTCGAAACGTGAGAGATTTTAGTGGCTATCCTCCAGTTTAAATATCTAAAAATGACCCTCTCGATGGTTGCCTCAGTATGATCTTAAAACCCTAGGGTAATTACTAAAGTATCTTGCCCAGTTGCCTTTGTGACTCTAATGATGACCCTTCGTTGTCCCCCAAACATCCGACGATAGGGCTACCTACTCACTAATAGTAGGATAGAACTGTCTAAAGGAAAATAGGAAATGAACGAACCCTTTCGAGTAAAGTAGATAGTTCTTAGATGCTTGCTCAAAAACAATTTTTCACATATACAAAACTCTTTCCAAAAAAATTTTCAAAGCACTTTGTATACGTTCTCAACAATACGAGAAACATTACAAAGTTCGTCGCACTAAGGCGTCTTTTCAAAATACTTTTTCAAACACACAAAACACAAGATATTTTCAAATGAGCTAGCATCAAAGAGCCCGTAGATAACTACAGATGGAAAGGGTGCTAACACCTTCTCTTTCCATAATCTATCCCCTTACTCAGAAATAATCTCAAAAGGTCTTTTTCTACTCTTTTCACCCTTTCCTTTGTTGGATAAAAGAAAAGTCGGTGGCGACTCTTGCTTGCTGCAACATTTGCAAATACAAACGTAAAACCAGTACAACAGTCGGTTCTGCCACCATATAACAGAACTAGAGACTCTACTGGGGAGATAAAAAATGGGGTTACCTTAGAGTTATATCATTTTAAAATTTCTTTCCTTGTGTGTTTTGTATGCTTTATTTTTAAAGGGTTTGTTGGGGTTATTATTAAAGATCATATACCGGATCTGGGGCACGTTTTAGGTAAGCAGCAATAGATCATGGAGGCTGTATTGCGCATATCGATATGGTTGAGGAGATGACTGTGTTAGTGTGACACATTTGTTGGTACTGGTATCCCTTGTGTTAAATCATGGAGAATACGGGGATGTTGTATGGTGTCATAAAGCACTAACTGACCTTAGAACCTTTAGTTGAATAAAATTGGCCATTAGAAAAGCAGTGAGATAGCCGGCTTCGGTATAAAGTTGAAGATTGGTTAATACTCGATACTACACTCATTGAGATCAGACTTTTGGGATATTTCCGCCGCGAGAAAAGATCGCTTGAGCTGAAACAATGCCTGATAAAGAAAGATCGATGATATTGAGACTCCTTAGAACCCGATTACTTTTCTAGGATAGGTTGAACCAACTAAACTTCAAGAGGATATTTACCTATAAACCCCATGCAAGCCTAAACCTAAGGTTTTGTGTGTTTTGCTTGTGTGTGATTAAATTATTCAAACATAACATCATGTGCTGTACCCCAAAATCTGCCCTCTCATTTCTCAAAGGATCATTCTAGACCCTTAGGTTTGCTTCTGGAAGGTTTCAAGTCTCATATTACAATTTTCTAAAGAAAGTCATTCACAAGGGAAAAATGGTCAAAAGCACATTGAAAAATCAAACTTTTACTTTTGGGATCAAAAATCAAGTTTCAAAAATTATATTTCATCAAGACATGGAATTAATTCATCAAAATCAAAAGTCAGAAATTACTTTGAAAAGATCAAATTTCTAAACATTTAGAAAATTTTCTAAGTGTTAAGAGAATATGATACTTCAGAACTTCTGGGCCAGCCTCCACACAAATGCAATCAGAACTTGCAAAGACGGTTTATAATATGACTCTTCAATCAGAACATATGGAAGCAATGTTCTTCGGTCAGAACACGACTCTTCAGCATATGGAGGCTACATTTCTGGTATTCTGTGATCAGAACATCACCAAATCCCAAAACCTCGTTTGAGCAATCAGCTGCTGATCCAGTCCACGCCTGCACTTTCTCAAACCCCTTATTTGCACTAAATTAGCATACAAAAGCTGTGATTAAAAAGCAATGGAACAGTATGCCAACAAAATTTAAATCCCATTTGTTTTTCCCACCAAAAACCACAGCAAATTCACCTATAAATAAGTTGCTCCATCACACTTTTAAGGGGTTGGCTTTTGGAAAGAGAGAATTATCAAAGAGAGAAAAGAAAACAGTAAAACATTCGTGAACCCTGAATTCCTAAACAAAACCAAAACCTTTGTTCTTCCCTTTGAATCAAAGAACATAGAATTTCCGTTCCGTTGTTCTTGTTAACCCCAGAACATCTGAAGGCAGCAACTCAAGTCCCAAACACACGTTCCAGATTCAAGGTAAGTCTTTCTGACTTTGAATATTTTCATTCATAACATTATTTAAATATGTAATTATCATAGTATTGATGTTGTCCATATCATTGCATAAGTAGAAAAACTGTGGATCAAAACTTCTTGAATAAAGCTAGACTCAGAATTAAGATTAGAACTTCTATGAATTGTTGTGCTTTTATCTTTCTGATTTGCTGTTGTTAAGAGCTGAATAAGTTGCTGATGAGCTGATTAATATAAGGAAGAAGTTGAAGTGTAACACAAAACTTTCGGGTCTTTCTTTCCCACTGTTTTAGCACAACACAGAACTTGAGTTCTCCTTACTGTTTTAACACACAAAACTTCTAGGTTTTCTTACTGTTTTAACACGCACATAACTTCTAGTTTTGCTCATTTTTTAACACAACACGGAACTTATGATTTTCACTAATTGTTTAACACAACACAGAACTTCTGATTTTTCACTCATTGTTTAACACAACACAGAACTGCTGACTTTTTGCTCATTGTTTAACACAACACAGAACTTTTGATTCTTTCCCACTGTCTAAACACAACCCCGAACTTCTGGTTTTTCCCTCTACCGTTTCTTTCAAGATTCTAATGGAATCAACCCAAAACTTTTGATCACCTCTGACGTTTCTTTCTGAGCTACAACACATAGCGTCAGAACTTCTGGTCCCTTTCATTTTGGTGTTTAGCAATGTGTTGATCCTGTTTTCATTAAGTTTTTCCTTTTTCTCTTTTTTTCTTATTATTTTAAGTATTAATTTTATTAAACATAAAAAAGGCATACAAATATTTTTTTTATCAACCAGTTATTTTCCCTTTAATTTGTTAAGACAAAAAACCATTTTCAAAACAACAAATCCTTTCCATTTCTTACATTGTACAATTCAATATGGTTGTAATAGATAATTAGGATTAAAATTCTTGCAAACCCCCATTTGTAAATTTTTACCCCCATCCCTAAATGATGTAATAGCGTAGGAATTTACATTTCTGTAATTTATCGCTTTCAAATATAAACGCTACTAATTAGGGTGTGTATGGCAAGACATGAAATAAATAAATAGATAACCCTAATCAAGACAAAATGCATGTAAATTAAACACGCTTGCACACTAGCACCTCTAGAGTGGTCTCACTTTGTTTCCTTTCGGAAAATAGTCATGTCCCTCGAATATGAGCGTTTTTAGAAAAGACCCTCGATAAAAGATTGTAGTCCCTCGATAACCCTCAATGTTGCTTTTAGTAAATGATCTAGTCCCTAAACGACATTGCTAAAATGTCTCATAGGTTGCCTTCTATGACTATACAAACGTCCCACGTCCGTCCCTTCACATCCAATGATGGGGTTTCTTACCAAGACAATGGTGAGATAACAACATCTATAAGAGGAGGAAAATAACATTTAAGACCTTTTGAGTAGGTAGGATACTCCTAGTTGCTCGCTTGCTCACAACAAAAAATATTTTATACACCAACAATTACATTTTAAAACATTTTCAAAAGACTAAACACTTTATACGCGTTCTTATAGAGACGAGAACCATTACAAAGGTACTCCTTTTCAAAATAATTTCAAAACTCACATCACAAACACATTTTTAAACAAAAGCAAGTGATCTAGCAAGCAACTAAGAGCCCATAGATAACTATGGATGAAAAGGGTGCTAATACCTTCCCTTTTCATAATCTACCCCCCGAACTCAAGAAATAATCTCTAAATGTCTTTCCTATTATTTTCAACCTTTCCTTATTGGATAAAAGAAAAGTCGGTGGCAACTCTTGCTATCCGCAACAATTGCAATCAAATGCAAAGCATCCAAGTCAGTTCTCCCACCATGTTACAAAACTGACGAATCTGCTGGGGACAAATCTTAAAAGTGGAGTTACCTTAGGGCTAGATCACCTTTAATTTCTTTTCATTGTTTGATTTGTTTGCTTTATATTATGGTTCCTTGTTTGGGTTTGTTTTGATCCTCTACTCAGATTTGGGGCACCTTTTTAGGTAAGTAGCAATAAGTTGTGGAAACTGTTCGAGGTATATCGACATGGTCTAAGCAATAGCTATGTTAGTGTGACACATTTGTTGGTACCGGTAGCCCTTGAGTAGTCAAGGAGAATACGGGGCCGCTGTGTGGTGTCATGAAGTACTAATTGACTTTAGAACCTTTACTTGAACAACT
Organism: Vicia faba; assembly: GCA_948472305.1. Taxonomy (NCBI): domain Eukaryota; kingdom Viridiplantae; phylum Streptophyta; class Magnoliopsida; order Fabales; family Fabaceae; genus Vicia; species Vicia faba. The sequence continues at coordinate 757,442,471 of OX451736.1, read as the reverse complement.
TGGCCATTAGGAAGTAGTGAGGTAGCCAGCTTTGGTGCAGTCCGAAGTTGGTTGATATTCGATACTACGCTCATTGAGATTGGACTTTCAGGATATTTCGGTTACCAATAAAGAGGCTTGCGCTGAAACAACGCCCGATGAAGAAAGATCAGTGATATTGAGATCCCCTAGAACCCGTTACTTTCTAGGACAGGTTGAACAAACTAAACTTCAAGAGGGTTCTTACCTATAAAACCTCGTGCAATCCTAAACCTAAGGATTTGTTTGATTTAACTTGTGCATATGCTTGTACATAACATCATGAGATCATACCATAGCATTTTAGACTAACCATTTCAAGGATTTTGAGATTCATCTTTGTTCTGTTTTGTAGGATATGACTCCCACTCGCAGGAACACAATCAAAGTCAACCTTGTACGAGTACCTTTTTAGCTCAAAGAGTTAGCATCAAGAGTCCCTGAGATTTCTCCGTTCACCAAAAGACATGGACGACTTCTCAACTTGGTTACCTCGAGCTTTGATGAAGATATGATGAAAGTGCTTTTCCAGTTCTTTGACCCTTTGCACCATTGCTTTACCTTCCCCAATTACTAGTTTGTACCAACTATGGAAGAGTTATCTCAACTCTTGGGGATTCCTATTCTCGATCAACTACCTTTCAACAGTACTGAAAGGAATCTAAGCCCTGAAGAGGTTGCTTGAGCTTTGTACTTGCAACAATCCGACGTCACGGCTAATTGGGAAACAAGAAGTGGTGTAAAATGGTTCTTAGACAAATTCTTATTGGAAAAGGATCAAGACTGTTGGAATAGTCTCGATTTACAAGGTTTCGAAGAAATTTTGGCTCTTCTCATCTATGTTGTCAAAATCTTTTTATCTCACAATCCAGTGCCTACTTTGTTATGAGATATCTCGCATTCTCTCCACTCTTGCACCATGAAGAGAAGAGGAACCCTCATGTGTTGTACTCCTCTATTGGCTAAATGGTTTGTTTCACATCTGCCCCGGTCTGTTATGAAGAATGAACAAGGTTTGAGGTGGTCTAATAGGTTGATGTCACTCAGACATTCAGATATCCACTGGTGTTCTCGATCCTTAGAGGACATTACTATCATCGATTGTTATGGGGAATTCCTTAATGTCCCTCTGCTTGGCATTAGAGGGGGTATCACTTATAACCCTTGCTTAGCTTTGCGACAGTTTGGTTACGTACGAAGAGATGGTCCACATGATGCACTCATCCAAGGTGTGGTATTCGACTATGAAAGAGACGATTAAGGCTACCGTCAGAGGTTTATACGAGCTTGTAGGATGGTAATCAAGGTGGACAGTAGGACATTGGGGCACAAGAATTCTATTCCCCTTGAGCCTTACCTTAGGTGGGTACTGGCTCGTGCTCAGAGTCTCGCAATGCCTTACACCTCCATCCTCCCTGTTATCATATAGCCTGTGATTGAAGGATATGTCTCGTATACTGTCCTCCATCCCAACATGCCTACCTCTCTCCAAGACTTGCAAAAGGATTAGATTCAGCTAAAGGAAGAACGAGACACTTTCGAAGCCCAATTCTACGCCAGTGAGAAGAAAGTTTTGGAACTCACCAAGCAGCTTCATAAAGACCGGAGTTTGAATGCCTACATTGCACCAAAGAGGATGCGTTCAACCTTTTTATCTTTGGAGTTTTTGTATTTTATTTCTTCCATTGTAAGCCCAAAGAGGCATGATGTACTCGAACTTGGATTTATTAATGCAACGTGTGTTCCTTTTTTGTCTAAAGCAAATTTAAATCTCTAATTTCCTTGAAATCATTTGCATATGCATCTTCATTCATCATAACACAAACAAGTTTCTTACAATAGGTCTCCTTATCTTTCTACTGTTTATTTCAGTGAGATGGATATTGAACAGATAGTGAAAGATCTTTAGGCGTAGAACGCTCAGTTTCAACAAATGTTCTTGACTCTGGAAAAAGGACAAGCGGATTTGAAAACTTTGTTGATCAAACAAAAAAAGAAGAAAGCGAAGAAAATAGCCGGTGTTTTGAATCTGGGTAGAAGCTCCCAAGAATCCCAACACAACCTCTTCTCGCTACAACCCAAATGCTCGATGTGCCTATCATTCTGAAAGCCATGGGCATGATACAAACGATTGTTGGGCCTTGAAGAATAAGACATAAGACCTTATCGAGGCGAAAAAGATTGAGTTTGATCCCCCAGAAACACCTAATGTCATAATGGCGCCAATGTCAAAACACGATTAAGGTGTCAATGCTGTTGAGGATGGGTGCTTTGTTTCCTCCGTGAATGATTTAACTACTCCTCTCTTAACCATTAAAAAGAATCTATTACGAGTCGGTCTGTTTCCAGGCTGTGATGAAAGTTGTCAGTTATGCATGTCCTTAACGAACGGATGTTTGTTACTAAAGATGGGCGTCCAACGCTTGATGGCTAACAAAGAAATCCTGTTTGAAAAAGTTCCTCTTATCAGAAATTCTTGTGAAGATGTCTCAATAATCACCATCTCCGACAATCCTCCTAGTGTCTCCACTAAAAGACCCGTCAGGATTACTTCTGATCTAAAGTCTGCTCCTTTGATCATCACCATGTCAAGGCCAATACCATATTCTTCGGATAAAGCTGTTCCCTGGAACTATGGGGATGACGTCTATTACTATGGCGTCAAGTAAGATCTGTTGGCTATCCAAGACAGAATTAAGAAAGACATTGATCCCGACACCGTTAATATCGTAGGAACTAGTAAGATAACAAGAAGTGGAAGAATCTTCTCACCCGAGATCTCTCCAAAGACCATTTCTACTCCTATAATTATTCCCGCTGCCGCTCCTACCAGCATCCCCAGTGATACTCCTGTTGATAATCCTACTGTTATCACTGCGACAAAAACAAGGGGCAAGGAGGTGTTATCTGAGCCTGTCCAGATGAAGGCGCATCCAGAGAAAATTCCTGAAGCTTCCAGTAAAGAGATAGAAGAAATACTGAAAATAATCAAGAAAAGTGACTACAACATCGTGGAACAGTTAGGGTAAACCCCCTCGAAGATATCAATGTTGGATTTCTTTTATGTTCTGAGGCCCATGCCAAAGCCCTGGTAAAGTTTCTAAAGACCGACCACATGCCCCAAGAGACTTCCATTGACCAATTTGAGAATTATGTGGCCAGTATAACTGTTGGTAACAAATTGGGCTTTTCTGACACTGACTTGACTCCCAAGGGAAGGAAACACAATGATGCCTTGCACGTCTCCATTGAGTGTAGGGGAACTACGCTAGCCCATGTTCCGGTGGATACAGGCTCATCAATGAATGTCTTTCCCAAAAACATTCTTGAACGGCTAGACTGCAAGGGACTTACTTTAAAGCCTAGCAACATTGTAGTGAGAGCCTTTGGTGGTTCTAAGAGGACAGTGCCTGGAGAAGTTGACATCCCTATAAAGGTTGGTACTCGGACCTTTGATTCAACTTTCTACGTGATGGATATCTTCCCTTCCTATTCATGTTTATTAGGCCGACCTTGGATTCATGGCGCTGGTGTCGTCACCTCTACATTACATCAGATGTTAGAGTACCCAATCAAGGGAAAAATCATCATTGTCCATGGGGAAGAGGAATATATGGTCAGCCACCTGAACTCTTTCAGGTACGTGGAAATAGATGGTGAGTTTATTGAAACTTTGTGTCAGCATTTCGAGGAGGTCCCACAAACAGTCGCGGCAGCCAAGACTACTACCAAGACTCCAAAAGTTGACCGCCATTGAAAATGACCTCTCTAAAGGATGCTAGAGCAGTGATTGAAGAATGTGGATGCACTATCTAGGGTCAACTTTCAGATATTCCTTACAAATCCAACAAATTTGGTTTAGGTTTTACTTCGGAAGCACAAAGGGATATTCTCCGAACTCATCCCGGGGGGCCACCTTTACATATCAGCAATCAGGGAGTCAACTTAGTGGAAGACAGTAATGGCAGTTGTGACCTGGATGAGTGGATTTTTCCAACTATCAGCGGAGGACTCAACAACTAGGAAGCCAAAGAATTTGTCCCTATTACTTTTATCAAAGAGGAATTGTCTTTAAATTTTTTTTGTCAGACTTGTAATAATTAAACAATTTAGACTTTAAAACCTTATGTCTTACCCGAGGCACAATGGTCCATTTGTGAGGGTTGTTACTTCATCTTCATATGTCATCAATAAATCATAGACGTTTTTGCATGCAAATTTTACGCTCTTTGTTCTTCTTTTTCTACCTTTTTATTTTTATTTTTTTTTCAAAAGATAGTTGTTTTACCCCAAAATTTGCCCTCTCATTTCTCAAAGGATCATCCTAGACCCTCAGGTTTGCTTCCATCCAATTCTAAGCCTTGAATTACAAATTTTCCAAGAAAGTCATTCACAAGGGCAAAATGGTCATTTACATACTGAAAAGTCAAACTTTGACTTTTGGATCAAAGTTAAGTTTCAAGAGTCATATTTCATCAAAACATGTTGAAGTATGAAGTTTGTTTCATCAAGAAAATTCAAAAGTCAAAATTACTTTGGAAAAAGTCAAGATCCTAAATACTTAGAATTTTTCTAAGTGTTTAAGAAATATGACAAGCTCAGAACTTCTGGGCCAGTTTTCACGTAAGTTCAGTCAGAAGTTGCAAGAGTAACTCAAAGAGGGCTTATAAAGAATGTCATAAGCTTTCTGGAAAGTCTGAGAACTCGCTCAGAACATGCTGGAGCAAAAAGATTAGAGGATCAGAAGTTGGACGTTGGTTCTAAGTTGCGCTGATGCTAAACTTCTGACCCAGAGTTAAGCTATGATGCATAATCTCACATTCCAGGATTTCTGGTTTGATAAATCTCATCACCATTTAATGCTCACAACCACTTTTGATTTTTTATCCAAAGGATTTCCCCACGTGTGGCATAGAAGTACATTGATGTCCTTGAAAAAGAAAACATTTATACAAGAGTATGCTCGGCCCATGCTTTGCTTTTTCTTTTGAGGGTATTTTTCCTTAATTCATGCTTACAAATCCAGCTTAGGCACGGATAAAAGCTTCTAACCACCATACTTGCTTAACTTGCTTCAAGAACAAGCCAGCACGCTAACATGATGGTGGTACTTTTGACTTCTCAAAGCTACAAAGTTCTTGCCTATAAATTGAACTTCATTTTCAACTGTGAGGGGGGCCGGTCGAAAAATTGAAAAGAAAAAGCTTTGAAACCTTGCTAATATTCCAGGAATATGAAACTGCAAACACAAATACAAAACCTGTTAGTTTTTTATTCTTGCATTCAAACTCCAATTTCCCTCAAGTGATTTTTGACTAAATCATCCATACACCATTCATAACACAAGTTAAAGTTTGTTCCCGTCTGCTGAGCACGTGAGGAAGCTGATCAGAACATTACAACCAGTCAGAACCTGGATACAATTCACAGGACCTTTTCCAGCTACAAGTTAAGCTTCTGCTGACTCTCATCATATTACTTAGGCATTGTTAGATTTGCATGTTCAAAATACAATGTAGACATCTTGGCTTTGATTTTGTACATATTCATAGATTGCATGTATTTTTACCGTAGTAGAGAGAATTTCAGTTAAGAACTTCTTGAGGAAATTAGGATTAAGAATTAGGATTAGCAAAATTCATACTTGCTTCTGATGTACAATTCTGATACCTTATATTTCTGAAACCATGATGAAACTTGCCATAACTGTTACGTGTGCATTTTCAATTTTGTTGAGAAATTACTAAGCTGCAGATGCTCTGACTGGCATGGAGAAGGAGAGGAAATTCATCTTCAGAGTTTACTTTGTGATACATGTTTATGATTTTTGCTTCTAATACCGGATGTACAGTCACCCCAGTGGTAGAAAGCGTGCGCATAAGACATTAGTGCTAAGGGTCCTGGGTTCTAGACCTAGAAGCATATTTTTAGGTTTATTTAGTGACATTTTCACCCGTTTATCTGTCAAACAATATTCCTAAATCAGAACTTCTAGACAACCTTACCCAACAACATTATCACCCCACTCTCTCAAATAGCCAGAACTTCTGACTTACCAGTGATATATGAACTTCTAGGTTCCCAGCTACACTATAGCTTCTGATCCCCTTCAACAATCAGAGCTTCTAGGTTTTCCTTCATTCTCAGAAACCTCGGAACTTGGTGTACCCAGGCCCAGAACTTCTGACCCTCTTCTTTCCTACTAACATTATCTCTCTTGCAGCGTATCAGAGTCAGAAATTATGTTCCTTCTCGTTTCAAGCAATGTGCTGATTCTGACTCCTTCTTCTCTTATTTATCTTATTTTATCTTTTAATAACTAAAAACACCAAAAAATATTTCATATTCACATGTTTTGTTTTATTTCTTTTAGAACAAAAAGATCAAAATATTTTCTTAAGTAAACAAACTTCTTTGCTTAAACAAAACAAACCCATTTTACATTTCTTGTGTATTATTTCAATATGGTTGTAATAGATAATTAGGACTTTAATTTATTGCAATCCCCATTTGTAAATTTGTACACCCCATCCCCTTAATGATGTAATAGCGTATGACTTTACTTTTCCACGCTTTTATTGCTTTCATATATTGCTAGTAATTAGGTGCGCATGGCAAGATAAAAACAACAAATATACAACCCAAAAATCAAAGAAAAAATGCATGCAATCAAATACACTATTCACACATGCACCGTTAGGGTAATCTCACTTGTTTTCTCGGAAAAAATAGTCATGTCCCTCGAACATGGGCGTTTTAGCAAAGACCCTCGATAAAAGATCGTAGTCCCTTGTTGACCCTCGATGTTGCCTTTGGTAAATGATCTAGTCCCTAAATGACAATTCTAAAGTGTCCCATAGGTTGCCTTCTATGACTATACAAACGTCCCACGCCCGTACCTTCACATCCAACGATAGGGCTTCTTACCAAAACAATGGTAAGATAGCAACATCTAAAGGAGGAGGAAAAGAACATCTAAGACCTTTTGAGTAGGTAGATTTGCTCCTAGTTGATCGCTTGCTCACAATAAAAAACATTCTTATACACCAACACACTCATTTGAAACATTTTCAAAAGAAAAACACTTTGTACGCATTCTTATAGAAACGAGATCCATTACAAAGACATCTTTTCAAAATCACTTTCAAAAACACATTCCACAAACACTTCTTTGAACTATTTTCGAAACAACACTTTGTACGCGTTCTTATAGAAATGAGAACCATTACAAATACATTTTCAAAATACTTTCAAAAAACCACACCACAAGCACACATTCAAACAAAAGCAAGTGATCTAACAAGCAACTAAGAGCCTGTAGATAACTACAGATGAAAAAGGTTCTAATACCTTCCCTTTTCATGATCTACCCCCCGAACTCAAGAAAACATCTCTAAAGGTATTTCCTGTTCTTTTCAGCCTTTCCTTTTGGATAAAATAAAATTCGGTGGCGACTCTTGCTATCTGCAACATTTGCGATCAAACACAAAACACCCAAGTCAGTTCTCCCACCGTATCATAGAACTGGCGACTCTGCTAGGGAATTTATACTTAAAAGTGGGGTTACCTTAGGGATAGATCACCTTTACTTGCTTTTCATGGTTTGACTTGCTTGCTTTACATTTTGGGTCTTTGTTTGGGATTTTGTTAAAGATCCTACACCCGGATCTGGGGCACCTTTTTAGGTAATTATCAATAAATCATGGAAGTTGTACGGCATAGACCGATATGGATGAAGTGATAACTACATTAGCGTGATACTTTGGCTTGTACTAATGTTCCTTGAGTCAGTCAAGGATAACATTAGGCTTCCTTAGTGTCATTAAGCACTAACTGACCTTTAGAACCTTTTAATTGACTCATCCTTGGCCATTAGGAAGTAGTCAGATAGCCGGATTTGGTTCCGACCGAAGATTGGTTGATACTCGATGCTACGCTCATTGAGACCATACTTTTGGGATATCTCGGCCGCAAGAAAAGATTTATTGAGCTGAGACAATGCCTAAAAGAAAGGTCAGTGATATTGAGATCCCTTAGAACCCGGTTACTATTAACTAGGATGGGTTGAGCCAACTAAACTTCAAGAGGGTACTTACCTACAAACCCCATGCAAGCCTAAACCTAAGGACTTGTCTGCTTTGTGTGTATATGATTATTTGTACATAACAACTTACTTTGCATACTTGTACATAACATCATAACATCATACGATAGCATTTTCAATAACTATTTTAAGGATCTCGAGGGTCTTTGATGCAAGATCACATTGAACCAGACGTCTATCAAGGGGCAAGAGAATTTATTTTCCTCTAACCAAACACCGTCAAAGATCAAGTACAACAACTTGAGTCAAATGCTATGACCCACTTGACATGGTGAGCTTAATTCTCGTCGAAGGACATCCACCGATACAGAGTTCTCCATTTAAAGTTGTTGATCAAAGTTCAACTTCTAACATTTTCTTGTGTTCACCCCGCGAGATCCTTGAAAATATGCATCCACATATCATGCATCATATCATGACAGGTTTCTCCCACACAAGTTTCCTTATCTTCCTACTATTTATTTCAGTAGATATGGCCCTTGAACATACCATCAAGAGCATCCAAGCTCAAAACGCCCAACTTCAAGAGATGTTCTTGAATCTATCCAAGGGACAAGAAGAGGTGAAAACTCTCCTCACCAGGTGAATGATCATGGGAAATCCTAGGGACGATAGAGATGACCAGCTGGAGCGGCTACAAGCCGAGATAGCCATAATGAAAGTCCAAATGATGGGACAACTGGTGGGTCAGATGGCTCTCATCCAAAACTTGGCTCAGGGACAAGAAGAGCTGAGAGTTCTCATCAACAAGCTTCGTCAAGATAGATGTAAACAAATGGGGCAAACAACTAGAATTGGGGGTCAAGTCATCATTCAGCCTCCCATGAGACAAGAATCCAGTTTGGGGGAGAGAAGACCTTCCCAATTTGCTTCCACGCCATGAGCCCAACAACAACTTCTTCAACATCAACCAGAAAATCAACAAAGGCAAAGCGAGCCCAAAAGACAGTTTACCAACATTAACATACCACTGTCTCAAGCTTTGCAACACATGTTGAGGATGAATCTGATTACTCCAATAAGACCTCATCCAAATCCCAAAACTTTTTCTCCTAGCTACAATCCTGATGCCAGGTATGCCTATCATTCTGATAGTCTTGAGCATGATACAAATGATTGTTGGGCGCTGAAGTACAAGATTCAAAAGTTGATCGACAAAGGAATGCTGGAGTTCACACAAGATGGCCAGAATGATTTCTTCTGCCGTCCCTCAAAGGCTCACCACCTAAAGTGACAAGTTCATACAAAGACGCTTCTATTTATTTGAAATTTCAAGTTGTAATTTCTTTTGTAGTTCGAACAATTATCTATTAATGTTAAACTATGTTTCATTAATGCATTGCATATGTTTGTCTTTAATTCATCCGTTCGTTTTCACTATATTTAAACTATGCTTTTATTCTCTTTATGACATTCAACTCTTGCTAGAAGCCTTTATAGGGAGGATGATGAAAACAATGCCTTAATCTCATACAATATGCTTTTGAACAGACCTTGTTGACGATGTACAGGAGTTCTTTCAAATCCTAAACACTGGAGTTATAAGGAAGATAATCCCTAGTCAACCCTTTCGAGCCAAAGAAGTAGAAGTTTTCCTTTTAACACAAATTGAAACCTTTAATCAAAACCTGGGGCAGGGTAGTCTCTTAGTTAGTTCAAATGCGCGTTCAATCGCAAACTCTCATCTCGTAATACAACGAATGACATCAAAAACATTCCCATGGAATCAAAAGACAGTGATGGTTCCCTACCAAATAGGCAGTCATTATCTCTCAAAAAAGAAAAGCCCACTAAGTCAAAACCTACGAAGGAGACTTAAGAAAAACTGGGGCATCCTGCTGACCATAATCTCAAAATAAGAACAGTTAGGCAAAAACCAGGGATAATTAATCAAAAAGAGGTCACTACAAATCCTCAACAACATGAAAAACATTGCAAAAAAATGACAGCCTTCCAACAAATAAACTTCCAAATTTATGAACCATCACCAAAATGGTATTCCAGACTCGATTGGAGTTCAAACGCATAATTAGCTGAGTTTAGGAATGAAGAACATCACGAAGAACGGGCGGGTACAAATACACTTTGAGCCTTATCCTTTGTTTCTTAAACCATGAACCAAGCCACAATACAACCCTTTAAAAGTCCTAATTGAAGCATGGGTTAGTTTGAAAGCATACTGTTACAAAAGGTATCATGACTCCTGTAAAGCTTTACTCTAAATTCCGAGTTGAATTCATTATTCTTACAAAATTTCTTTACTTGCTAAAAATTCATTTTAAAAACTTCAAGACAAGCATAAACTTTGCATTATCTGAATCGCTGTTTGCATATGGCTATTTGTTTGCAAGCAGAGAAATTCACACAACGAATATCCGATGAACGAAAGCTCTCTCAGTGAACAAAATCACCTCGAGTGGGAGGACACTTCCAATGACAAATATTCTATCAACAAGGGGGCATTACATGTCACTATCCAGCACACCTGGGGTAGTCCAGTTAAGATTCCAAGAAATCTCTCAAGAAGTGCAAAATAACCAGGGGCAGGTCTCCATCTAAATCACTTGGGGCATTGAATGCGAATCCCGACGAAGGGTTACGTACAGTCAAACATTTCCTGGCAGTGCCACAAACACCTACTACTAAGGGAAGTGACAAATCTCCCCAGGATCCTTCTCATAGGATGATTCCCCAGCCATATTTTCAATCTTTGAAAACCTCTTCCCAACTGAGTCGACTTCAAGAATCCTCGAGGATTTATGCCAGTGAACTCGCCACCTCTCCAACAGATTAAGCAACAGGGTTTATTTCCCCAACAAACTACGGATTCCCCAGCTTGAGTTTGCCTCTCCGACTACTACAAATCAAAAGACCACAACTCCACTTCCCCAGTAGAATACTCTACAATCCCCAGCAAGTTACTGTGAAGCCTGGACTCGACCAGACATCAGTTCAACTTCGACTCCCCAGTAGAGCAACATACAATCGAGACTCCTGAACCCTTTTCCCCAAACAGGAATCAACACTCTCCACAGAATTTTCAAATTCCCCAGCGGAGTTCTCCTCAAATAACAAAACAGGAATCCTCGGTGGAAACATTCTAAGCAAAGTTTGAAGACACACCTACTCTTCAACAGCAGTCCGAGATTTAATAACTCCCTAACACTTGTCAAGGATTTATTTTCCAAGACAAAATTACATTTCAACAACACTCATAGAATATGTACACAAAATACATATAACACAAATCTGATTTATTTTGAGAACATTATTACGCAATGCATACATCATGACATTGTATACAACTAACTCTCTACCTATTAGGAAAGGTCAATCAACAAACAAAGATCATCATCTTTCTGAGGTAGTAATCGTCCAAGATTCCTTCATCATCTGTTTGGAGTAGCAATCGCCCAAGATTCCTTCATCGTCCTGCTGAGGTAGTAATCGTCCAAGATTCCTTCATCATCTGTTTGGTGTATCAATCGTCCAAGATTCCTTCATCATCCTGCTGAGGTAGCAATCATCCAAGATTCCTTTATCGTCTTGCTAAGGTAGTAATCATCCAAGATTCCTTCATCATCTGTTTGGAGTAGCAATCATCCAATATTCCTTCATCATCCTTCTGAGGTAGCAATCGTCCAAGATTCCTTCATCGTCCTACTGAGGTAGTAATCGTCCGAAATTCCTTCATCATCTGTTTGGAGTAGAAATCGTCCAAGATTCCTTCATCATCATGATTTTGAAGTAGTAATCGTCCAAAATTCCTTCATTGTCCTTTGAAGTAGTAATCATCTCAGATTCCTTCATCATCTATTTGGAGTAGCAATCGTCCAAGATTCCTTCATCATCTTTTTGTAGTAGCAATCGTCTCAGATTCTTTCATCACACATCATTATCAAAAAGACCTCTACTGGTTCAGTTTAAATCTCTCAACGGTTTTTCTTGATTCTTTCCCGTAGACACTTTCTATGATTCGGATAAACCGCTCCAAGATTTATTATGATTCTTTCCAGTTAAAGAAAATTCAAGACCTTCTCTGGTCCAGTCAGATCAACACTAAGATCCCTCTGATTTCTATTTCAGTCGAAGATATTCCAAGACTTTTGTCTGGTTCAGTTAAATCGATCTTAAGATTCTTCTGATTTCCGTTTCAGTCAAAGTTAATCCAAGACCTTCTCTGGTTCAGTCAGATCGACACTAAGATCTCTCTGATTTCCATTCTAGTTGAAGATATTCCAAGACTTTTGTCTGGTTCAGCTGAATCGATCCTAATATTCTTCTGATTTCCATTCTAGTCAAAGTTAATCCAAGACCTTAACTGGTTCAGTCAGATCGACACTAAGATCTCTCTGATTTCCATTTAAGTTGAAGATATTCCAAGACTTTTGTCTGGTTCAGCTGAATCGATCCTAAGATTCTTCTGATTTCCATTCCAGTCAAAGTTAATCCAAGACCTTCTCTGATTCAGTCAGATCGACACTAAGATCTTTCTTATTTCCATTCTAGTTGAATATATTCCAAGACTTTTGTCTGGTTCAGCTGGATCGATCCTAAGATTCTTCTAATTTCCATTCCAGTCAAATTTAATCCAAGACCTTCTCTGGTTCAGTCAGATCGACACTAAGATCTATCTGATCTCTATTCTAGTTGAAGATATTCCGAGACTTTTGTCTGGTTCAGTTGAATCGATCCTAATATTCTTCTGATTTCCGTTCTAGTCAAAGTTAAATCCAGACCCCTAGTGTTTCAGTTTAAATCTCTCAGCGGTTTATCCTGATTCTTTCCCGAAGACATCTTTCTCTGGTTCAGATAAGTCGCTCCAAGATTTATTCTAATTCTTCTCCAGACCACTGCTGGTTCAGTTTAAATCTCTCAACGATTTATCCTAATTCTTTCCCACAGACATATTTCCCTGGTTCAGATAAGTCATTCCAAGATTTATTCTGATTCTTTTCCAGTTGAAGTCAAGTTTAGACTTAGTCTAATTTCGGTCAACAATTACCTTTGGATGGCATCTATAAGCCCATCTCCGACAAATCTCCATCATTTCTCCAAATGGCATCTTTTAAGCCCATTCCCTACACAATCAACCACGACATCATCAAGTGCAAATTTCTGGGCACTCTAGTGTTCAATCATCTTCCACCTTCAAGTCACGAATGGCAGATTTGCCAATCTAACTCTTCAAGCGTAAGAAGATTGAATAGGGGCAGCTATTGTACCCCAAAATTTATCTTCTCATTTCTTAAAGGATCATCCTGGACCCTCAGGTTTTCTTCCATCTAATTCCAAACCTTGAATTACAAATTTTCCAAGAAAGTCATTCACAAGGGCAAAATGGTCATTTACATACTGAAAGTCAAACTTTGAATTTTGGATCAAAGTCAAGTTTCAAGAGTCATATTTCATCAAAACATGTTGAAATATGAAGTTTGTTTCATCAAGAAAATTCAAAAGTCAAAATTACTTTGGAAAAAGTCAAGATTCTAAATACTTAGAATTTTTCTAAGTGTTTAAGAAATATGACAAGCTCAGAACTTCTAGGCTAGTTTTCACGTAGGTTCAGTCAGAAGTTGCAAGAGTAACTCAAAGAGGTCTTACAAAGCATGTCATAAGCTTTCTGGAAAGTCTGAGAACTCGCTTTGAACATGCTGGAGCAAAGAGATTAGAGGATCAGAAATTGGATGTTGGTTCTAAGTTGCGCTGATGCTGAACTTCTGACCCAGAGTTAAGCTACGATGCATAATCTCACGTTGCAAGATTTCTGGTTTGATAAATCTCATCATCATTTAATGCTCACAACCACTTTTGAGTTTTTATCCAAAGGATTTCCCCACGTGTGGCATAGAAGTAAATTATTGTCCTTGAAAAAGAAAACTTTTATACAAGAGTACACTGGGCTCATGCTTTGCTTTTTCTTTTGATGGTACTTTTCCTTAATTCATGCTTACAAATCCAGCTTAGGCACGGATAAAAGCTGCTAACCACCATACTTTCTTAACTTGCTTCAAGAACAAGCCATCACGCTAGCATGATGGTGGTACTTTTGACTTCTCCAAGCTACAAAGTTCTTGCCTATAAATTGAACTTCATTTGCAACCGTGAGGGGGGCCAATCGAAAAATTGAAAAGGAAAAGCTTTGAAACCTTGCTAAAATTCCAGGAACCCAAAACTGCAAACACAAATACAAAACTTGTTAGTTTTTGATTCTTGCATTCAAACTCCAATTTCCCTCAAGTTTTTTTTTACCAAATCAGCCATACACCATTCATAACCCAAGTTAAAGGTTGTTCCCATCTACTGAGAACATGAGGAAGCTGATCAGAACATTACAAGAAGTCAAAACCAAGCTCCAGTTCACAGGACCTTTTCCAGCTGCGAGGTAAGCTTCTGCTGACTCTCATCATATTACTTAGGAATTTTTAGATTTGCATGTTAAAAATACAATGTAGACATCCTGGCTTTGATTATGTACATATTCACAGATTGCATATATTTTTACCTAAGTAGAGAGAATTTTAGTTCATAATTTCTTAAGGAAATTAGGATTCAGAATTAGGATTAGCCAAATTCATACTTGCTTCTGATGTACAGTTCTAATACCTTATATTTCTGAAACCATAATGAAACCTGCCATAACTGCTATGTGTGCATTTTCTGTTTTGTTGAGAAATGACTAAGTTGCAGATGCTCTGACTGGCATGGAGAAGGAGAAGAAATTCATCATCAGAGTTTACTTTGTGATACATGTTTATGATTTTTTCTTCTAATACCGGATGTACAGTCCCCCCAGTGGTAGAAAGCGTGCGCATAAGACATTAGTGCTAAGGGTCCTGGGTTCTAGCCCTAAAAGCATCATTTTAGGTTTATTTAGTGACATTTTCACCTATTTATCTGTCAAACAATATTCCTAAATTAGAACTTCTAAACAACCTTACCAAACAACATTATCACCTCACTCTCTCAATCAACCAGAACTTCTGACTTGCCAGTGATATATGAACTTCTAGGTTCCCAACTACACTATAGCTTCTGAGCCCCTTCAATAATAAGAGCTTATAGGTTTTTCTTCATTCCCGGCAACCTTATAACTTAGTATACCTAGGCCCAGAACTTCTGACCCTCTACTTTCCTACTAACATTTTCTCTCTTGCAGCGTATCAGAGTCAGAACTTCTATTCCTTCTCGTTTCAAGCAATGTGCTGATTCTGACTCCTTTTTCTCTTATTTATCTTATTTTAGCTTTTAATAACCAAAAAATATTTCATATTCACATGTTTTATTTTATTTCTTTTAGAACAAAAAGATCAAAATATTTTCTTAAGTAAACTAACTTCTTTGCTTAAACAAAACAAACCCATTTTACATTTCTTGTGTATTATTTCAATATGGTTGTAATAGATAATTAGGACTTAAATTTCTTGCAATCCCCATTTGTAAATTTTTACACCTCATCCCCTTAATGATTTAATAGTGTAGGACTTTACTTTTCTGCGCTTTTATTACTTTCATATATTGATAGTAATTAGGTGTGTATGGAAAGATAAAAACAACAAATAGACAACCCAAAAATCAAAGACTAAATGCATGCAATCAAATACACTATTCACATATGCACCCTTAGGGTAATCTCACTTGTTGCCTCGAAAAAAATAGTCATGTCCCTCGAACATGGGCGTTTTAGCAAAGACCCTCAATAAAAGATCGTAGTCCCTTGTTGAACCTCGATGTTGCCTTCGGTAAACGATCTAGTCCCTAAACGACATTGCTAAAACGTCCCACGCTTGTCTCTTCACATCCAACGATGGGGCTTCTTACCAAAACAATGGTAAGATAGCAACATCTAAAGGAGGGGGAAATAACATCTAAGACCTTTCGAGTAGGTAGATTTGCTCCCAGTTGCTCTCTTGGTCACAACAAAAAAACATTCTTATACACCAACACACTCATTTGAAACATTTTCAAAAGACAAACACTTTATATGCGTTCTTATTGAAACGAGAGCCATTACAAAGACATCTTTTCAAAATCACTTTCAAAAATACATTCCACAAACACTTCTTTGAACTATTTTCGAAACAACACTTTGTACACGTTCTTATAGAAACGAGAACCATTACAAAGACATTTTCAAAATACTTTAAAAAAACCACACCACAAGCACACATTCAAACAAAAGCAAGTGATCTAGAAAGAAACTAAGAGCCCATAGATAACTACAGATGAAAAGGATGCTAATACCTTCCCTTTTCATAATCTACCACCCGAACTCAAGAAAACATCTCTAAAGGTCTTTCCTGTTCTTTTCAGCCTTTCCTTTCTGATAAAATAAAAGTCGGTGGCGACTCTTGCTATCTGTAACATTTGTGATCAAATGCAAAACACCCAAGTCAGTTCTCCCACCATATCACAATAGCTATGCTCTTACACACACTCACGTATCAAAATGCAGATCCATATCCACTCAGGATCCCATGGGTAATGATTCTGCTATGGCCTATCATGACTTTGAAAATATGATCTACCAAGCCGAAGACGAAGGTGAGGAAGATTTTGAGGTACCAGGAGAACTACCCAGGTTATTGCAACAAGAAGAAAGGACCATACAACCCCACGAAGAGCCAGTGGAAACAATTAACTTAGGTACCAAAGAAGACAAGAAAGAAGTCAAGATAGGTGCCAACCTAGAGCTTCGTGTCAAGAAGCGCTTAACTCAGTTACTACATGACTATGTTGAGGTCTTTGCCTGGTCATACGAAGACATGCCAGGACTCGACACTGACATCATGGTCCATCTTCTGCCGACAAAAGAAAACTACCCTCCGATAAAACAGAAAGTCCGTCGTATGAGGCCAAAAATGTCAGAGAAAATCAAGACTGAAGTCATGAAGCAGTTCAACGCTGGATTCTTAGCTGTCACCTCCTATCCACAATGGGTCCCAAATATTGTTCAAATGCCTAAAAAGGACGGTAAGGTACGTATGTGTGTTGACTACGGAGACTTGAATAGGGCAAGCCCCAAGGATGAATTTACGCTTCCCCACATTGATATTCTGGTTGACAACACCGCACAGCATAAAGTATTTTCCTTCATGGATGGTTTCTTCGGATACAACCAGATTAAAGTTGCACCTGAGGACATGGAAAAAACGAACTTCGTCACACAGTGGGGTATGTTCTGTTACAAAGTTACGCCATTCGGGTTGAAGAACGTTGGGGCAACCTATCAGCGTGCCATGGTAGCTCTGTTTCACGACATGATCCATCGTAAAATAGAGGTCTATATGGATGAAATGATAGCTAGATCTCAAACTGAAGAGGAACACCTTGACCATCTGCAGAAACTATTCGAAAGACTAAAGAAATATTAACTAAGGTTAAACCCGAACAAATGCACTTTTGGAGTGAGGTCCGGCAAACTCTTAGGCTTCATTGTCAGCGGCAAATGTATCGAAGTAGACCCTGCAAAGGTAAAAGCAATATAAGAAATGCCCGCTCCTCGCACTGAGAAGGAAGTTAGGGGATTCTTAGGACGACTAAACTACATTGCCCGATTCATTTCCCATCTAACCGCTACTTATGAACCAATCTTCAAATTACTGAAGAAAGATCAAGTGGTAGAATGGAACAACGACTGCCAGGCAGCCTTCAATAGGATCAAAGAGTACCTTTAAGAGCCTCCTATTTTGATGCATCCAGTCGAGGGAAGACCTTTGATCATGTGTCTGAATGTCCTGGAAAATTAAATGGGGGTGTGTGCTGGAGAAACATGACGAGTCTGGCCGAAAAGAGCACGCAATATACTACCTGAGCAAAAAGTTTACCGACTGTGAAACCAAATATTCACTGCTCAAGAAAACTTGATGCACTCTGGAATAGGCTGCTCTCCGGCTAATACAATATATGTTGACCCATACTACCTTATTGATATCCAAGATGGATCCAATTAAATACATATTCGAGAAGCCCGCCCTCTCTGGAAGAATAACTAGATGGAAGATGGTCCCGACTGAATACGACATTCAATACACTACCCAGAAATAAATAAAAGGAAGTGTGTTAGTCGATCACCTTGCTCATTAGCTATGGATGACTATCAATCCATGAATTTCAAGTTTCTGGACAAAGACATCATGTTGGTAAGAAAATGTGAAGAACTCAGGCCATATGACGGACCTGAACAAGGATCCCGATGGACCTTGGTTTTTGACGGAGCTTCCAACGCACTCGGCAACGGCATAGGAACTGTGATCATATCCCCTAAAGGATTCCATACTCCCTTCACTGCTAGACTGTGTTTCAACTGTACCAATAATATGGTGGAATATGAAGCGTGTATTATGGGTCTCAAAGCTGCCATAGATTTGGGAATCAAGTCCTTAAGTATATTTGGAGATTCAGCCTTAGTCATCAGTCAGATCAAAGGAGAATGGGACACGAAGCATCCTAATCTCATCCTCTACAAAGAACATGTGTTGACATTAATCCCACATTTTGAGGAAATTACCTTTGAGCATTTTCCACGAGAGGAAAATCAACTAGCAGACGCGCTAGCCACTATGTCATCCATGTTCAAAATCAAGGGGGATGATGAGGCTCCTCAGATCACCATCGAGAGAATGGATGAACCAGCTTACTTTCACGAGATTGATACTGATGAAGTAGTGGACAAGCCTTGGTTCCATGAAATTAAGAGATATCTCGAGGCCCAAGAGTATCCAGAGGGAGCTTCAGTTAATGACAAGAAATTCCTGAGAAGATTCTCTGCTAAGTTCTTCCTCAGTAATGGAGTTCTCTATAAGCGCAATCACGACTCTACTTTACTTCGATGCATAGACAAGAGCGAGGAAGACAAGATCATGGTTGATTTACACGAAGGTACCTTTGACACCCATTCTAGTGGGCACACGATGGCTAAAAAGATCCTATGGACAGGATACTTTTCATTCACTATGGAAGCAGATTATCATCAGCATTCACGAACTTGTCACAAGTGTCAGATCTATGTTGACAAGGTACATGTGCCTCCAGTTCCTATAAACTTCCTGGCTGCTCCTTGGCCATTCGCAATGTGGGTCATCAACATGATTGGAGAGATCAAACCTACAGCTTCTAATGGACACCGCTTCATCTTGGTTGCCATTGATTACTTCATGAAGTGGGTTGAGGCAGCTTCCTTCGCTTTTGTCACCAAAAATGTTGTAGCCCGATTCGTCAAACAAAATCTTATCGATCGATACAGTATTCAGGAAAGAATCATCACAGATAATGGTACCAATCTTAACAATACTATGATCATTGCACTATGCGCACAATTCAAGATACAACATCATAACTCTTCTCCTTACCGACCGAAGATGAATGGCACTGTAGAAGCCACTAATAAAAACATCAAGAAGATCATACAAAAAATGATAGTGACCTACAAGGATTGTCATGAGATGTTACCATTTGCTCTCCACGGTTACCGCACCACGGTGCGTACATCAATAGGGGAAACTCCTTTCTCTTTGGTATACGGCATGGAAGCTGTCTTACAAATTGAAGTCCAAATACCTACTTTGAGAATCATAAAGGATACGGGGTTAAATGAAGACGAATGGATCCAAACTCGATTTGACCAGTTGAACTTGATTGATGAGAAAAGGCTTACGACTGTCAGCCATGGCCAGATGTACCAAAAATGTATTATTAAAGCTTTTAACAAGAAGCTCAGATGCCAGGTATATCGGGTTGGTGACTTGGTAATCAAACGTATCGTACTACCACAAGGTGATCCCAGGGGAAAATGGAATCCTATATACGAAGGACCATTTATGATTAAAAAAACCTATTTTCTGGTGGGGAAATAATCTTAACCACTATGGACGGTGATGACCTTCTGCACCCTGTAAACGCGGACATAGTTAAAAGATTCTACACATAAACAAAGACTCGCTAGGTCGACTGGCCTAGACAAAAATTAGGGCATCTCGGCGAACCAAAAGGGTTCGGGCAAAAATTAGGGATAGAATACAAAAAAAATATGTACACTCGGCAAGCTGAAAACCTGAAAAGGCGGCTTGGGCAGGAAAGGGTATCCCGGTGGACCGAAAACCAAAAAGGGAGGTCCAGGAAAAATCTAGGGATTTAAAGCATGTGGCTATGTCCTGTTGGATCACCTTAAAGCCAATCTTCAGCATCAATCATCAAACTCAAACGGTTCTAATCAATCCAATCAGCTTCGGACAAAGCAGCAAGTGGGTGAGACACTCAAAGAGATGAAGGCTATAGAAGAGTGGGAACCCCATGGGATTATTTCACATATCTGTCTTTTCTTTGTATCCGTTTTCATTTTTACGATGACATTCTCTAACTAGGATGTTCGTTTCTTTGTACAAAAATACTTATTCAAGTTAGTACAAAGATATTCTTTTGAAAGTGCAAAACTATTTATTTCTCTTTACTGTTCTGTTTTGTTTGCAAAAAACGTCCGATATTTATTTTGAACATATGCATTTGAATGTAATTACTGTTCATAAGTGGATGCATAAAAAGGAAAACAAAGCAAAAATACAATTACTAATGGCTTTAAGAAACATGACAATATCTATGGGCCACTCCACCAAATCCTCCGCAGGTACTTTCTCCAGCAGGGGCAGAAGCAAGAATATCCTGTTACAGGATCATTGTCATATCCCCAACAGGTAGCCTAATGGTGCCTTTTGCCTTCATATCCCCGACGGAGCAAAACTTTCAATTACCACCTCAAAGATTCCCCAGCAAAGGTCGCCTGACTTCTCAGGATTTCCCAGAAGGATTTCATAGAGCCCACAGGCAATACATAACGTTTCTCTTTCCCAGCAGAATTTATTTCTCTGATTATGGAAACCCATCCATCAACACTTCAACAAAATATGAAGACTGACACTCCTCATTCCCAGCGGTGGTCAGGGATTAATTTTCCCTAATCCAACAACATTGCAGCATAACAGCTTACATGCGCATACATCGCATCCATACATCATAAACATCGATGACACAAATGTGTCTATCGCAATCTCATTGCACTATGCATTTCATGCATCATGGCATTGCATATAACTAACTCTTTACCTTTTACAGGAAAGATCAATCAACAGAAAATTATTATCAAATTTTCAACAAGATAAGGTGGATATCTATGAACAAATCAATTGAAGATCAATTCCCGAAACAAGACGGGGTGACTATCTACATGATAAATACTCCTTTCAGGCCCCTGCCGGTTCAGTTTAAGTCTCTCAATGTTTTATCCTGATTCTTTCCTGCAGACATCTTCTCTAGTTCAGATAAATCGCTCCTAGATTTATTCTGATTGTTTTCTAGACTCCTGTTGGTTCAATTTAAATCTCTCAACGGTTTATCCTCTTTCTTTCCCACAGACATCTTCTCTGGTTCAGATAATTCGCCCCAAGATTTATTTTGATTCTTTTCCAGACCACTGTTGGTTCAGTTTAAATCTCTCAACGGTTTATCCTGATTCTTTCCCGCAGACATCTTCTCTGGTTTAGATAAGTCGCCCCAAGATTTATTCTGATTCTTTTCCAGACCACTGCTGGTTCAATTGAAATCTCTCAACAGTTTATCCTGATTCTTTCCCGCAGACATCTTTTCTGGTTCAGATAAATCGCTCCAAGATTTATTCTGATTCTTTTCCAAACCTCTGTTGGTTCAGTTTAAATATCTCAACAGTTTATCCTGATTGTTCCCCAGTAGACACTTTCTCTGGTTTCAGATAAATCGCTCCAAGATTTATTCTGATTCTTCCCAGTTAAAGATTATCCAAGACTTCTGCTAGGTTCAATTTTAAATCGACCAAATGTTTATTGTGATTCTTTTCCCAGTTGAAGTCAAGCCTAGGCTTAGTCTAATTTTATATCAAGCAGTCACCTTTGGATGGCATCTATAAGCCCATCTCCGCCAACTCTCCAGCATTTCTCAAAATGGCATCTTTAATCCCATTCCTTACACTTCAACCTCCAAATCCTCAGAGTGCAAATTTCTGGGCACTCTAGTGTTCAATCATCTTCTACCTTCAAATCATGAATGGCAGATTCTCCAATCTAACTCTTCAGGTTTAAGAAGATTGAACAGGGGCAGCTGTTGAATCCCAAAATTTGCCCTCTCATTTCTCAAAGGATCATTCTAGACCCTCAAGTTTGCTTCTGGCAAGTATCAAGTCTCAGATTACAATTTTCTAAAGAAAGTCATTCACAAGGGCAAAATTGTCAAAAGCACATTGAAAAATCAAACTTTGACTTTTGGGATCAAAAATCAAGTTTCAACAATTATATTTCATCAAGACATGGAATTAATTCATCAAAATCAAAAGTCAGAAATTACTTTGAAAAGATCAAATTTCTAAACATTTAGAAAATTTTCTAAGTGTTAAGAGAATATGATACTTCAGAACTTCTGGGCCAGCCTGCACACGAATGCAATCAGAATTTGTAAAGACGGTTCAGAATATGACCCTTCAATCAAAACATATGGAAGTAATGTTCTTCGGTCAGAACATGACTCTTCAGCATATGGAGGCTACGTTTCTGGTCTTCTGTGATCAGAACATCACCAAATCCCAAAACCTCGTTTGAGCAGCCTGCTGC
Organism: Vicia faba; assembly: GCA_948472305.1. Classification (NCBI taxonomy): domain Eukaryota; kingdom Viridiplantae; phylum Streptophyta; class Magnoliopsida; order Fabales; family Fabaceae; genus Vicia; species Vicia faba. The sequence continues at coordinate 757,419,719 of OX451736.1, read as the reverse complement.
CCTGCTATAACATAGTCTTGTAATCAACTGTTGATCCAGTCCACGCCTGCACTTTCTCAAACCCCATATTCGCACCAAATTAGCATACAAAAGCTGTTATTAAAAAGCAATCGAATAGTATGCCAAAAAGGTTTAAATCCCATTTGTTTTTCCCCCTAAAACCACAACAAACTCACCTATAAATAAGTTTCTCTGTCACACTTTCAAGGGGCTGGCTTTTGGAAAGAGAGAATTATCAAAGAGATAAAAGAAAACAGTAAAAGATTCGTGAACCCTGAATTCCTAAACAAAACCAAAACCTTTGTTCTTCCCTTCGAATCAAAGAACATAGCATTTTCTATTCTGTTGTTCTTGCTAACCCCAGAACATCTGAAGGCAGCAACTCAAGTCCCAAACACACGTTCCAGATTCAAGGTAAGTCTTTCTGACTTTGAATCTTTTCATTCAGAACATCATTTAAATATGTAATTATTATAGTATTGATGTTATCCATATCATTGCATAAGTAGAAAAATGGTGGATCAGAACTTCTTGAATAAAGCTTGGCTCATAATTAGGATTAGAACTTTAATGAATCGTTGTGCTTTTATCTTTCTGATTTGATGCTGTTAAGATTTGAATAAGTTGTTGATGATATGATTAATGTAAGGAAGGAGTTGAAGTGTAACACAGAACTTCTGGGTCTTTCTTTCCCACTGTTTTAGCCCAACACAAAACTTCTGAGTTCTCCTCACTGTTTTAACACACAAAACTTCTAGGCTTTCGTACTGTTTTAACACACACAGAACTTCTAGTTTTGCTCATTGTTTAACACAATACATAAATTCTGATTTTTCACTCATTATTTAACACAACACAGAACTTCTGATTTTCACTCATTGTTTAACACAACACAGTGTAATACCCCAAATTTGTCCTACCCCTTGTTCTTTTATATGGCTTACGCGTCTCGCATTTTTCTCATATACATAAATCCCATTAGGTCATTTGACAACACCATTCATTTATTAATCAATAAAATGTGGCATGTGATCAAAGATTCCGAAGAATTAGGGTTTCACTTAGGCATCAGTGTTTCATCTCTTTGCGACCTTATCTTAACTAAAGACTCAAGGGCTACAAACAAGAGCGTCGAAGGTCATCTTCATGTGCTCATCATCTCCATAGGGATTAGAGTTATGTTTCTAATCACGTGGAATCTAGGAGGGATCCATGCAGTTTATTTATCATTTCATCTCATTATTAAAGAGTTTCCATTAGTGCTTAAGGTACGAGATTACGGAAGACATCTTGGTGTACTCATGGCATCTTAAAGTTTTTCTTCAGTATGCAACATGAGGAAGCTACCATTGAAGAATTCTTATCCACTGGAATCTAGGTCTTCTATTGGTTTTTATTAAGGGAATTTTGCTTATTGGTATTGAATCATAGAGCGTATGGCTAGGGTGTTCATACAAGAAGATGGAAAAATAGTTTCACTTGGGTTTTATTCATAATTCAGGGTTTATGGACATCAATGTGAGATATGATCTCATCTGATCACTTGAGTTTACTTATGGCCTAAACTTTTCTCGAGGCTCCATTTCGAGGGCTTTGAGATTAAAACCTAGTGTTGTCTTGTGAAACATCAGAGTTTTAGATTAAAAGTCCTAGAAATAGTCAATCTCATTCAATTACTTAAGGATACTTAAAGGCGGTGATTCATTCCATTGTTGAAAAGTCAAGGCGTGGAAATACATAATTGTCTATTCAAGTGCAATTATAAGAGAAGACATTAGGAATTCACGATAAATCTGAAAGGAATATCACTTTTAATATTTTGAAAAATGTATCATTTGGATTCAAGGGTTTGTAAAGTATGCTTCTGTTACAAAATCCAGCACCTTGTTCATTATGACTTCAAGTTCTTTTCACTACGAGAAGTTTAGTCCTATCAACATTCCGATTACATCTCATACATCAATATTTCAAAAGAATGTAATCATATTCCAAATCCCTTAAACCAGTACAAGATCAATACCATTACATATTTCCATATCCATTACATAAGCTACATAGAAACTACCAAGAGTTACAAATTATACCCTATGCTAAAGCTATCCTAAATCTTCAAGCCTCGCTTCATCTCACAAGCTTCCGTGGCTCCATTTTTGGGTCATTCTTCAAATTCCAGTTATGCCTCATGTGTCCAAGTTGTTATGATATAAACGAAACCTGCAAAAATATTGAATAAACTGTCATAAGCATAAACCGATTACACTATCGCTAGTACACAAACTTGCAACGTCAAACCAATATCAAACAGATTTTAAAAAAACCAGACATATTCCATTCATCAACCCAGCTCAAGATAACAGGGAATGCGACCAAAAACCAAATGGTTTTTAACAAACATGCTTCTAAGTAGCCCACTCTCCACAGCCCTGCACATAAATTTTTTTAACAAAATAACTTACAGCAACATAACCTGTAAACTGTCATAACAAGAAAACCAAACAGAAAACAAACTCTAACTACCAACTTTCCAACCTCACAGCTAACAAAATACTGTAACAAAATTCAACAAACACTTCTAAAAGAATTTCTAATTTCCCTAACTTCTAACCAACTTACAGCAACATAATCTGTAACTGAATAACAAACTGAATAATAAACTCCTATCCTAACAGAATTCTTAACCATTTTCTAACCACCCTCATAACAGCCTGCAAACTTCAAAAATCAAAAACAGAATTCCAACTCAGAAAAAACAACCAATAACAGAAATAACTGAATTCAGCTCTAACCTATTTTCTAACAGACTAACAGAAATAAAAGCAAAGTTCATACCTGAAATGGATTCACTCTCCAATCTTGGAGAATCACCAGAAAAATCTCCTCGATCTCTCTCTTTGAGCTTCACGATTCATTCACAAAAATCATAGAAACTATCAGAAAGACTCACCAATCTCGAATTCTCTGCAATTTCCTTTAACTCTCACTGAAACCCCTTCAATTTTCTCTCTGCAAACTTTACACCGCATTCATCTTCGTCATCATCTCTTCACTTTAAGCGATCTTCATCACCACTACAACCTCTATCCAATATTATACATCGTTCTTTATCAACCTTTTTCAGCAATCATCATCATCAATCTTTATCGGATCTTCAATAGCTTCCATCGTTATCATTATTGATCTTACATCAACAACATCTCACAATAGAAAAGGTGACGAATTCAAAAGTGCACGGAGGAGAATCTCATTAAATCAGAAGATACGAGTAGAAGAAGACAAAATAAGAACAACAACGACATAAGGGATCGATAACAGAAAAATGCATACATGGATAATTATTCAACCCAGAAAGATCGGAAAAAAAACTCACCTCAAGAATCTTCTTTAATCGAAGCTTTCCCTCTCTAATCCATTTTTTTGATACAACTTCATCATCACCATCTGCCTCAATCGCATCTCTTCACCTTCAATCACCCACATCAATCTACAACCTTGATCAATGCCACATTCACGACCTATATGAACTTCAAGATTCAATAACTCCTTTCCGCAACAGATCACAACCGGCTTCCGTCTCTATCACACCTCACATTCTCCGATCTTCATCAATTCAACGGAATTAACAATTGAGTCTTCATCACCATCGCATATCATCAACAGCATCGTAGAGAAAACACGAAGAAGAAAATAGAAGCGAAAGGACGGAGGTGTTCAGATCTAGGTTTTTTTCTTGTTCCGATGTCGAGAAGATGTGATGAGATTTATGATGTGGTATGTAGTCATGATTAAAACCGAAATCGTAACCAGCGACGAGTGAGATCAGAGACGAGAGCTTGAGCGGCGATATGAATAAAGGGAGGCCGGAGAAGAGACATTGTAACCCTAATTTCATATTTTTATTCCCTTTCGAATTTTTTTTAAATTATTTATTCAAACAAATATTAATTAAAAATGTAATGGTGTTGGACTGAAACTCTTGCCTCCTTTGGGCCCACTGCGCTTCTCTTTTTTTGGAGCTTGGAGCCTTGTCAAAAAAACTCATTGGACTTCATTATGGAAGGGCCTAGCGCCCCAATGTTAGTCACACACCCTAATTTCAATATTATACCCCCTGACTTCATTCTTCGTTTAATATTTGGTTTAAGTTTTTTCCTCCTATTAATTGTTGATTAATTGGTGATAGAATGATACGAATAGTAGAATATTTTAGAACTCTTTAGAATTTCTTTTTAGAATTTCAATTACAGTTTTTCACTATTTTATTTTTCGTGTTTGGTAATCATTTTATTGCCATTTTTTAGTTAAGATTTTGTGATAGAATATTAATGCAACTATGGCAATGTTGAATGCTGGGAGATTAGTTATATGATCACTCGTGCGGAGCAGCTTTCAGTGGAGTTTTCTTATCACTTGCTTGACTTTGAAAAGGCAACAGACCTTCTCCGTTCGGTATCATCGTGACCCCATTTTATTCCTTGTTTTCGCACTTTATTGCTTATTAGTTTTTGCGTTATCCTTGTAAATACCATGATCCCTTAGGATATTTCGGTTCAAATTTAATCTTCGATTTTAATTGAACTAAATTGGACATTAGGATTCTAAAGCTATGCATGCTAAAATTAGGTAGAATTCCCTCAAAATTCTAACTTTAGGTCTAACAATGCATAATAACATTAGGTGTAGAAATATGCTAGTCTCCCTTTAACTTTTCTTCACCTTTTGCATCTGCACTAAAACTAAAACTTCTTTTTCTTTCAAAATTCAAAAAAACTTTAAAACTACTGATGAGAATCATACCTTTTCTTAGTATGGGAAATGATAAGCGGGTCTCTTCTCGATCTTATTGTTCTTCATCTCAAGCCTAGGTGTGGTTTAATTCTCAAAGACTCATTTCATGACTAAGTAGAAAAGCGACTAATATCTCTCTCTTGAGGTCGACTAGTCATTATCTGCAACAAAAATACAAACCAACTCAAACCATTTGTGCGCTCGAGCACCTTTCTTTAAAAATCTTTTTCAGGTAAGGACATGATTAATTTACTTCTGTGCCAACGCATAAGTCTCCAAAGGTCGAGCTGCGGCAGAAGGAGGAATTAACTTCGTCCATAAAAAACACAAACAAACAAAAACATGTGAGCTGAACTACGTTAGCTCTGATCCTCAAAAAGGATACGTAGGCATTGGGGTAGGGTCCAAGCGAGCACAATTTTATTTTCCCTACATTTTTTACTCCCTTTCTTTTGCATGCATTCCATTCAGTAGTATAGTAAACAGTAAGCATAGATTAAACACACCCATAAGATAGATAACAAGAGTGGATACCATAGAGTACTACAGGCGTGTGGGGTGCTAATACCTTCCCCTCGCGTAACAGACTCCCTTACCCGATCTCTCGGTCGCAAGACCGTGACTTCTCCCTTCTCAGGTTTTCTCGATGTTTACCTTTCCCTACGTATGGGATAAAAGACGTTCGATGGCGACTTCATTGTTTGATGATTTTCAACCGGTTGTTTCAGCTGGCGACTTCACTGGGGAATGGTCGACCAAATGTTGGTCCATCCCGGAGTCTCACCTAGCTCTTGCTTTCTTTTCTTTGGGTGTTTATCTTTACGCTTTTAGTTTATTTCACTCATTTTGTATATACTTGAGCACATGTATGCATTGCATTTTACTGTCTTCCATATACTACTATTGTACAGGATCTGCTTCTTGTTTGGGTGGGGATGTTACTATTGAGGTAAAAGGCCCAGTACCCAGGCCACAGTGCACTAGGACACCTAGGAATAGAGTAGGGGCATGACGGCTATAGGACGTGGTCCGATTAGTGCAGTCATGTCATATACCACGCTCGGATGAGGCTCAATTGGAGGTACTTTCATCATGCACGTCTGTGTTGTGATGATTTTACTTTCAAGCAAGCCCGTGATTTTCGAGTTACCATTGTCTTACCCTGACCTAGTCTTCACCCGCGAGTGGGGAGGAAATTTTTACCACAGGTACAGATGGTGACTATGCTCAGACAGTGACTATTGGTTCTAATGGCTATGTTCTGGATTTTTGTTATGACTTTATGCAGATGCTATACTCTGTTGATGACCGTATGGTTCTCAGATTTATTTTCTAAGTTTCTGACTTGTTTACCTGGAGATTTATTCGAGCTTTCGATCTTGGTATTCTCAGCATATTCAGAAAATTCTCAACAGTATCCGATGTTCCAGAAGCATTAATCTCGTACAAGGGGAGATCTACATGGTACTTTGTTCTTATATGTGCGGAAGCTATGCCGGACCTTTGATTTGATGATACTCATATGGTTCACAACAGTGCAACAATCATATCCAAAAATGATGGAATCTTGATCCTCTTTGATCTTATGCCTTTACATATATAACATGGTTAACCACATGCTTAACATACATGTTCTGTCATTTCGAGGGAATCACATTTGCATGTCTTGTGCTAAAATCTTCCACCCCTTACTTGTGTAAAATTAAAATCAAAGCACGGAAATTCCTTGGAAATGACAGAACATGACATGGCATTCATTCACGCACCCCATGCATATTCCTGCATTCATAGCAGGTACCCGAAGATTGGGGATTCTTATTCAGACTTGGGACTTTCTTCAGAGGTTCAACTTGATTGTTACTGTCACCAGAGATCAGTTATGGAATAAATCCGAGCGATATGCATGCAAGCTTAGGCTCGTAGTCAGAAACTTTTTCAAGCAGGAAGATAATGGATTAAAGACTCAGATAAGCCAGGTCATGGAAACTCTGATGATAATGTCTATTATTTCTTTAAGACATGATATACTTGGTGATGCAGTTTATACCGATTAGTTGGGTAAGTCATTCATTTGTTCTCCTGAAAGGATCTTCTATGCATATTATACTGGGGCACCTGGCCAATAGATTGAAGATGGTATGTCATCCAGAGACAAGGTCCAAGATAGGCTCAATATAGAGACTACTATGCTCACATCAGATCAAAAGGGAATTCTCTCGCACACTCAAGCATCAAGGCTACAGAAAGTCGTCAGAATCAGCAAGTCCATATGGATTCAAGTCTCCTCAACAGTGGAAATCATTGGTTTCTTTACTGTGTTTTCATTTGCATTCTTGCTTGTTTGTTTAAACATTGCTTGTATATAGAAACTTGTCTATTTTTGAATGAAAATCTTAATGCAATAAGTATGCTTGTCTTGAAGTGTTCCTTTCATTTTTACTCATCCATTCATTATCACTCTTTAAATGTTTTACTTGCGTATTGATTTCGATTTTCCAAGTCTTATGCTTAAGTAAAAAAATTCAAAAGAGGATGACGATAATCTAAAAACGCAAAAATCTCTGGTTGGTATGCTTTTGAGTAAGACCCTGCTGACGATGTACAGGCTTTGTTTCAATTCCTAAACACCGGAGATATAAGGGAGATAGACCCTCGTCAACCCCTCTGAGCCTTCGAAGTAGGAGTTTCTTTTCTGTTCAGAAAAAACCCTCATTTTAACCTTGGGGCGGGTAGTGTTCAGCTAATCTGATCAAGCATTTAGAACTCATAAAGAGTGTGCATCCAAGGATACAACAATGGTTATCCAGCAAAGGTTGAGGAAAGTCAAAACCATAGTGGTTAACCCTCATCTATCAGCAATGTGCGTCAACTAACAATATTCCGATGGATATCTCTCGCAAATCAAGAAGCCAAGATCAGATGATGATACAACAATGATTATCCCTCGTCTATCAAAGACTCAGACAGTCATGATCACTTCCGACAAATCAAAACAACACAAAGATCAACGACTTGTTCAAAATAGAAAATATGAATAAAAAAGAAACAAAAATCCCCGCTAAGTCGAAACTTGAGAACAAGTAGCTTAGGCAAAAGTTGGGGTATCCCGCTAGACTTCCAAATCGAAATTCAAAAGAATTTGTCCAGGAAAAAATTAGGGAAAGCAAGAAAGAAATTGAAAAGCCTAAAAGGCGAGAAAAGTATTACCAACAAAAATCATCATCAAAGAACAAAGTCGTCTGATCAGACACCAAAGGCAAAGAGGTTAGCGACTGTTGTGTCCAAGAAACCATTGTGGTTCCTCAATCATCGCAAACTCTTCTCGAGAGATGAACGCTTGTGTCGGGTCAACTGAATGTAGGAATGGAGAACATCATGGAGAATGGGTGGGCACCAAATAATTTTGAGCCTTAAATCCTTTTTCTAAGACCATGAACCAGGCCACATTACAATCCTTTCAAATCCCTAACTGAAGCATGGGTCAATTTGAAAGCGTGCTACAACGAGATAGCGTTTAAATGACTCCTAAGAGGTATGTTTGAATATCTGTGTTGGCATCATATGCTTGCATTATCTTTCATAAAAAATAATTTGTACATGTCTCTCTCTATCTAGTGACTCGTTCACGACAGAGCTTTGACATCATTTCATTCAAAGTTTTTCAAACTTCAAGACTTACATATGTGTTGCATTAAAATTATCATTCTCATAATAAGCATTCTTCTGCATACAAAACAACTGATCAACATCAAGTAAGCTTAAACAACAAACAATCAGTAAAGAGCTCAATCTTGTCAGAGAAGAGAGGCTTGAATACCCTGTTGAAGCAAGAGTTAGCTGCCACAAGAGAAATGACTTATCCAGGGGCATGTTAACCTTTTGTCAAGAGACAGTATCTTGGTTCGTCACAGTCTGAGTACCCTTCAAGGATGAAGTTAGAAGATTCCGCCAATCTGGGGCAATCAAGTCGAGAATCGATCTCTCCAAGCGTAGCCAAATCTGGGGCATTCCCTCAAGGCTGTCAATCAGAGGCTATCACGTCGATAAATCTCTTCAAGCTCGATCAATCAGGGGCTATCACATTGAGGAATCTATTCAGAATTCATTCAACCTGGGGCAGTTACATTGAAATTCGATAAATCTCTCCAAGAGAGCTGTAATCAAAAGCAGTTTATTTCGTGGCTCAAGACATTGGGGCATGCCACCTCATATCATATTGTGGAACGAATCTTCTGGTCTTCTATTCAACATAGATCTTCTTAGAGGTCCTCCAGACAGGGGCATTCCTCATCCATACTTGCAAAGTTTCTAAAGCCAATTATGTTGTACAAGACTACAATCAAGCTAAAAGCATCATAATAGTCACCCTGACTTAGCCAGTGCACGAAGTCGTCTTCATCTACTGCAGACAACTTCAAGTCTGATTCCCCAAGTGAAATTAGAAGATCCAGAATCACCTTTTGACTCGGCGCGCGCAAGTACATCCCCAGTGGAGTTAATCAAGAACGTCCAAAGTGAAGCTAAACCGGGGCATTCGCAGAGCCAAACTGGGGCATTCGCAGAGCTAAACCGGGACACTCATGGGTGTCCATGCCCATCTTTTATCCCCAAGTGATTCAAGAAATAATTCCCCAGTGTGCGTAAACTTAGGCCATGTATTCAAAGAGATTCACATGGTGTTAAGTATCCATTCTTTGGCATATTCAGTTCTACCATCCTTTCAACAGTTCAGGATGTTTGGAAGTCTAACCTGATCATCTCTTCACCAACTGTACGATTCAGAATCCAGCAGCGTACCTAAAGAATCGCCTCGTCAGCAATTCAATCTTCAACAGAGTCAACAATGATCTTTGGTATCAGGGGCTCCCCGGGGAAAATTTTTATTAGTATCCCCAATAACCTTTGATACTGCAGGCTTCCAACGTCGATATATATTGACATCCCTAGTGATGAGCAATGGTTCCCAGCAAGCCTTCTCTTATCCCCACGAAGTTTATTTCTTCACATTGCATATAGTTATTGCTGCATAACATTACATCCTCAAAAACGCGTAGCCGATCCATCAGAATGGATCTTTGCGGAAAAAGAAATCTAAACATGCATACGAAGCATAAGCCAGATCAGGTACCTTACGCAAAAGACCTGAATTATTCAAGGACAACAATACATCCCTACAGGAGGGTATCATGCCCAAAATCCCTAGTCAATGACCTTCACCTTTTCAATGTCCAGCAAAATCAATACACTTTGTCGTTCTAAACCTTGTTCTTGTCTGGTAGTCAGTTCCCTAAACACTCGTCTGTGTCCATTCCTAAACACTCATCTGCATCAACCCGCAAACACTCATCTATGTCAGTTCCCCAAATACTCGTCGTGTCAACTTCTAAACACCCGTCTATGTCAATTCCTAAACACTAGTCGTGTCAACTTCTAAACACCCATCCGTGTAAATTCCTAAACACTCGTCGTGTCAACTTCTAAACACCCGTCCATGTAAATTCCTAAACACTCGTCGTGTCAACTTCTAAACACCCGTCTATGTCAATTCCTAAACACTCGTCGTGTCAACTTCTAAACTCCCATCCATGTAAATTCCTAAACACTCATCGTGTCAACTTTAAACACTCATCTGTGTTTAACCCTTTGATAATCGTTTGTATCTTCTTTCAATACTCGTCCGTATTGATTCAAACACTCGTCTGTGTTTAACCCTTTGATACTCGTCTGTATCTTCTTTCAATACTCATCCATATTGATTCAAACACTCGTTAGTGTTTACCCTTTGATACTCGTTTGTATCTTCTTTCAATACTTGTCCGTATTGATTCAAACACTCGTCCGTGTTTAACCTTTGATACTCGTTCGTATCTTCTTTCAATACCCGTCCTTATTGATTCAAACACTCGTCCGTGTTTAACCTTTAATACTCGCCTGTATCTTCTTTCAATACTCTTCCGTATTGATTCAAACACTCGTCCGTGTTTAACCTTTCTTGATGATCGTCTGTGTCACTTATCTAAACAATCGTCATGTCATAACCCATGATTCCTTCTTCGAACCTGAGATCACCTGTAGTAGGTTCTTCCCATAAATCATCGTCGAACCTGAGATCGCCCGTAGGCTAGGTTCTTCCTTAGATCATCGTCGAACCTGAGATCGCCCATAGGCTAGGTTCTTCCATAGATCATCTTAGAACCTGAGATCACCCGTAGGCTAGGTTCTTCCATAGATCATCTTAGAACCTGAGATCGCCCGTAGGCTAGGTTCTTACCATAAATCATCGTCGAACCTGAGATCGCCCGTAGGCTAGGTTCTTCCTTATATCATCTTAGAACCTGAGATCGCCCGTAGGCTAGGTTCTTTCTTTAGATCATCTTAGAACCTGAGATCGCCCGTAGGCTAGGTTCTTCCCATAGATCACCGTCGAACCTGAGATCGCCCGTAGGCTAGGTTCTTCCTTAGATCATCTTAGAACCTGAGATTTCCCGTAGGCTAGGTTCTTTCCTTAGATTATCTTAGAACCTTAGATCGCCCGTAGGCTAGGTTCTTTCCTTAGATCATCCTAGAACCTGAGATCGCCCGTAGGCTAGGTTCTTCCCATAGATCACCGTCGAACCTGAGATCGCCCGTAGGCTAGGTTCTTCCTTAGATCATCTTGGAACCTGAGATCGCCTGTAGGCTAGGTTCTTTCTTTAGATCATCTTAGAACCTGAGATCGCCCGTAGGCTAGGTTCTTCCCATAGATCACCGTCGAACCTGAGATCGCCCGTAGGCTAGGTTCTTCCTTAGATCATCTTAGAACCTGAGATTTCCCGTAGGCTAGGTTCTTTCCTTAGATTATCTTAGAACCTTAGATCGCCCGTAGGCTAGGTTCTTTCCTTAGATCATCCTAGAACCTGAGATCGCCCGTAGGCTAGGTTCTTCCCATAGATCACCGTCGAACCTGAGATCGCCCGTAGGCTAGGTTCTTTCTTAGATCATCTTCGAACCTGATATCGCCCGTAGGCTAGGTTCTTCCCATAGATCACCGTCGAACCTGAGATCGCCTATTTGCTAGGTTCCTTCTTAGATCGCCTTCTTAGAGCCTGAGATCGCCTTTTGGCTAGGTTCTTCCCAATACCGTCACCGTCGAACCTGAGATTGCCTCTTGGCTAGGTTCTTCCCTCAAATCATCGTCGAACCTGAGATCGCCTCTTGGCTAGGTTCTTTCCATATATTTTGTCTTAGAACCTGAGATCGCCCTTTGGCTAGGTTCTCTGTCAAATCACTCTTATGTGTCACCTTAGGATCGTAGGTCGCCCGTAGACCTCGTCTGTTGTCTTTTCATACCAACCATTTGTCTTGTATTGGCATCAAGCCACGTGACAAGTCCAATCTCCGTCTCTTCGCTGAAAAAACAAAAAATTCTTTCCCCCAGCAGATAGCACATAAATAAATAAAACACTTACTCTCTCTCCCAGGACAAATTTTTGGCATTGATATTTAATCATCTTCTACCTTGAACTCCCGAAAGGCATGTGCCAATCATACTTTCAAGTATAAGACGATTAAATAAGGGCAGCTGTAATACCCCAAATTTGTCCTACCCCTTGTTCTTTTATCTGGCTTACACGTCTCAAATTTTTCTCATATACATAACTCCCATTAGGTCATTTGACAACACCATTCATTCATTAATCAATAAAATGTGGCATGTGATCAAAGATTCCGAAGAATTAGGGTTTCACTCAGGCATCAGTGTTTCATCTCTTTACAACCTTATCATAACTAAAGACTCAAGGGCTACAAACAAGAGCGTTGAAGGTCATCTTCATGTGCTCATCATCTCCATAGGGATTAGAGTTATTTTTCTAATCACGTGGAATCCAGGAGGGATCCATGAAGTTTGTTCATCAGTTCATCTCATTATTAAAGAGTTTCTATTAGTGCTTAAGGTGCGAGATTACGGAAGAGATCTTGGTGTATTCATGGCATCTTAAAGTTTTTCTTCAGTATGCAACACAAGGAAGATATCATTGAAGAATTCTTATCCATTGGAATCTAGGTCTTCTATTGGTTTTTATTAAGGGAAGTTTGCTTATTGGTATTGAATCATAGAGCGTATGGCTAGGGTGTTCATACAAGAAGATGGAAAGATAATTTCACTTGGGTTTTATTCATAATTCAGGGTTTGTGGACATCAGTGTGAGATATGATCTCATCTGAACACTTGAGTTTACTTATGGCCTAAACTTTCCTTGAGGCTCCATTTCGAGTGCTTTGAGATTAAAACCTAGTGTTGTCTTGTGAAACATCAGAGTTTTAGATTAAAAGTCCTAGAAATAGTCAAGCCCATTCAATTACTTAAGGATACTTAAAGGCGGTGATTCATTCCATTGTTGAAAAGTCAAGGCGTGGAAATACATAATTGTCTATTCAAGTGCAATTATAAGAGAAGACATTAGGAATTCACGATAAATCTGAAAGGAATATCACTTTTAATATTTTGAAGAATGTATCATTTGGATTCAAGGGTTTGTAAAGTATGCTTCTTTTACAAAATCCAGCACCTTGTTCATTATTACTTCAAGTTCTTTTCACTACGAGAAGTTTAGTCTCATCAACATTTCGATTACATCTCATACATCAATATTTCAAAAGAATGTAATCATATTCCAAATCCCTTAAACCAGTACAAGATCAATACCATTACATATTTCCATCTGCATTACATAAGCTACATAGAAACTACCAAGAGTTACAAATTATACCCTATGCTAAAGCTATCCTAAATCTTCAAGCCTCGCTTCATCTCACAAGCTTCCGTGGCTCCATTTTTGGGTCATTCTTCAAATTCCAGTTATGCCTCATGTGTCCAAGCTGTTATGATATAAACGAAACCTGCAAAAATATTGAACAAATTGTCATAAGCATAAACCGATTACACAATTGCTAGTACACAAACTTGCAACGTCAAACCAATATCAAACAGATTTCAAAAAAACCAAACATATTCCATTCATCAACCCAGCTCAAGATAACAGGGAATGCGACCGAAAACCAAATGGTTTTTAACAAACATGCTTCTAAGTAGCCCACTCTCCACAACCCTGCACATAAATTTTTTTTAACAAAATAACTTACAGCAACATAACCTGTAAACTATCATAACAAGAAAACCAAATAGAAAACAAACTCTAACTACCAACTTTCCAACCTCACAGCTAACAGAATTCTGTAACAGAATTCAACAAACACTTCTAACAAAATTTCTAATTTCCCTAACTTCTAACCAAATTACAGCAACATAATTTGTAACTAAATAACAAATTGAATAACAAACTCCTATCCTAACAAAATTCTTAACCATTTTCTAACCACCCTCATAACAACCTGCAAACTTCAAAATCAAAAATAGAATTCCAACTCAGAAAAAACAACCAATAACAGAGATAACTAAATTAAGCTTTAACCTATTTTCTAACAGACTAACAGAAATAAAAGAAAAGTTCATACCTGAAATGGATTCACTCTCCAATCCTGGAGAATCACCAGAAAAATCTCCTCGATCTCTCTCTTTGAGCTTCACGATTCATTCATAAAAATCACAGAAAACTATCAGAAAGACTCACCAATCTCGAATTCTCTGCAATTTCCTTTAACTCTCACTGAAACCCCTTCAATTTTCTCTCTGCAAACTTTACACCGCATTCATCTTCATCATAATCTCTTCACTTTAAGCGATCTTCATCACCACTACAGCCTCTATCCAATCTTATGCATTGATCTTTATCAACCTTTTTCAGCAATCATCATCATCAATCTTTATCGGATCTTTAATAGCTTCCATCGTTATTGATCTAACCTGATCAGACTTGGACCGTCACGGCTGGCTCCGAGCTGAAGTTTTGAATGAGGTGGGGGGGGGGGGGGGGGGGGGGGGGTACTTGCAAGGCACTCCGATGCTGCAGTGAGTAAGAGCGCGAGCAGATAAGAGTATAAGTCTGGGTAAAAGAATGAATACCTGACCCTCTGGGAACAGAGGGTATTTATAGCCCCCAGCGTTGGGCCAAGGTTCCTTCATTGGGCCGGGTAGGTTTGGCCCAATGGAGGAACTGCCAGGTTCTACGTGCATAGTGGGGACCCGCACGTGGTCCCCTTCCTGGATGTTCTGCGTGAAGTACGGATGGACGAGGACGCGGTCTTTTCGAGATCCAGGTGATGGCGTAGTTGATAGAGTCTGACCTAGGAGGGGTGCTCGAGCTGAGGTCGAGCAGGATAGCATGGAGTCGAGAACGTCGCACTAGCAGAAAGTGCCGGGAAAGGGTATGGCCCTTTGGTCGGCGTGACCCTTTGTAAGACCGTTTGGATTGGGCCTTCAACACTGCTTTTGGGCCAGCCCGACCCAGTCCAGAACAGGAGCCCCCCAAGTCGTGGTTCCTGTAGTAGGAGCCATGACTTGATCTTAGGTCGCCTGCGTCGCGGGGTCCCGTTCCCGAATAGAATATGTCGTTCTTGTGACTTACTCGAGGAGTTTTTCTCGTGTCGGGCATACGAGATGATGTCGCGCGAGGAGCCCTCGGGGGTCTCGGCGGGCTGCGTTCGTCGGGCACATGAGGTATCTCTTGGGAATCGTGTCGCCACCCTACTGACGATAGGGTCATCATTGCCTAGAGGAGCTACATGTCGAGGAGGGAAGTTCTATGGTTCCCCGAGGTGACGTTTGGTATTCCACGTCATCACTATAAATAGGTTATTTGGGCCCCAGAACGTGTTTTCCCTGTTCGCGCTTCTCCTCTGCACTCTGTTCCTGTTGTTGCTGTTCTTCCCAGATACTCATAGGACCGCCGTGATCTCCTTCGCTGATTTCCTTTCTCCGTCGTCACATTACCTTCCTGATTCCAAGTAAGTGCCTTGTCTCCTTCGTTTTTCCTCCGTGATGCATGATTTTCATTGTTTTCAGATGTTTTAGAGACTGTAAGCCTGGGATTAGCCCGGTAGATTTATGCTTAGCTCGACAAATCCATGTTTATGCCCGGTGAACGCATGTATGCGCCCGGTAAACGCATAGTTTAGGTATTTGACTCGCAGTGCTGCCCGGGGACTTCATGACTCAGGGCGCCTAATTCTTGGCGGTACCCGGTAAACTCATGGCTCTAGTTTTGAGACCCATGACGTCGCTCGCCACGTTCGTAGCCTGGGTCGACACATTCGTGAGTGGTCGAGATGTTAGCTTATTCAGGCGATCTGTAGCTTGTCGTGGTGACTGGGAGTCGGGGAGGTGACTGCTCTTTTTTGTTCCGAAACACCAACTTTGTGGTCGCGCATGGAGCGACGTGGTTTGTCGTTCCCTTCATCTCGTCCGTTATGGCGAGCGTGTGGTTTTTCTCCCAATTGATTGGTTTCCCGTGCTTTGTAGGTAACCATGGCGGACGAACCGTGTTCTTCAGGGCGCGCCGAGGTGGAAGAACAAAGTGCTGATGAAAATGTGAATTTGGTTGACACCATAGAGGATCCTCTGCTGGAATGGGTGGGTGCCGAGCCCAGAGGGGTAGCTTCGGCCTATAGTCGACGTAGTCGAAGGGCATATACCATCCTCGAGGCGGGCAGTAGCCAGCCTGATTTCCAGAAGAACTTCGTCGTCACTCGACCAACTTTCACCGCACGAATCTGCTCGGAGTTCCCCGAGTATGGATTCCCTATGTATGAAATTGCCTTCAAGGGCCTTGGGCTGCAGCTGCCCTTTAGCGATTTTTAGGTCGGGGTCTTCAGCCATCTGGGGCTGGCCCCGTCGCAGCTTCACCCAAATTCGCTCGCTTTTATCCGGGCGTTCGAGCTCGCTTGTCGATTTCTAAAGATTGGGGCGACCATACCCCTCTTCTTCAGAGTCTTCCACCTACAGCTCAATTCCCGGGGAGGTAAGCATAGTTGGGTTTCCCTGAAACAGTCGAAGAGACTTTTCAGGATGTACATGGATTCCGTGCGGGGTTTCAAGGACAAGTGGTATATTATGAGGTCGGTTACCACAGCAGGTTTAGAGTCTGTGTATGAGGAGGAAACAGTCATAACCGACGACCACGGGGAAGCTCTTTTGGACGACGAGGGACATCCGATGTTGGGGCGCGTGACCAAATTTCCCTTGCATTGGACCTCGAGGCATTACGAGCATGGGACCGGGTACTACCATACGTCCGCGGGCGAGATGAGCTCCGAAGACGAGAAGGCTTATGGTACTCTATGTCGGTATGTCGACATTTTCTTCCCCGCCAGATGGGCCACGAGGGAGGGGGAGGATATTCTTGACGAGGAAGGTTATCCGACCTTCGAGGCCCGACCGATTGACACAAAGGCACTCGTGGAGTTCCAGTCCTTCGGGCAGGCTGCGAATTTGCTAGGTCGTTATTGTTTTGTCTTGTTGAATTTCTTTACTTGTTATTTGTTCGCTTATTTGCTCGTCACTAACCCGGGGTTCTTTCATGCAGGTTCGATGGCCGGACGAAGGGAGAGGCTCTTGAAGTTGTCCTGTGACAGGAAGGTGAATAAGAGGGTGGTGAGACCTCCTCAGGCGACAAGGATGGGCCCGCCACATAGCCCGGGCAATTCTCAGGCGACGAGGGTGGACTCACCACCTAGCTCGGGAGCTGCTTCAGGGGGGATTCCGGATGTCCAGGAGATCGAGCCACACACCGACCTGATACAGAGGAAGAGGAATCGGGTGGAAAGTCAACCGGAGGTCGGTGAGGACTCCAGCGCTGTGAGGTCCTTCGGGTTGCCCCCTTGCTTTAAAGAGGAGGGTTTCTTCGAGGGGTTTCCCTTGTCCGTGAGTGCTGACGAAGCTGAAACTATCAGGCGGATGAGCAAGGAAAACTGGAGAAGGCACTTGGCATCCAATATGGTCGGGCTGGTAAAGATGGCCGAGATGGTCGTTGTGCTGGCCGAGGAGGGGGAGGACGCAGACTGTATCAAGGAATTGGAACAGGAGAAAGCTGCCCTCACCTCGAGTTCGCGAAAGTTGAAGGCTGCTCTGGAGCTCTCCGAGGAGATGTTCCGCGAGCAAGCCGAGCTGCTGGCGGCGGAGACAGAGTTGCTGGCTCTGGAGAAGGAGAACTCGGGGAAGCTGGCCGAGGAGAAAGACCTTTTTCGTGCGGACCGGGAACATCTAGAAATTGACAACGGGCGCCTCGCCAGAGAGATCGAGGACCTGAAGGCCGTTATGCTTCCTGCCGAGGACGAGTCGGAGGATACAGCTCCTTTGAGGAGTCGATCGGAACTGGTCGCTCGTATCCAACTTCTCGAGAGGGACTGTGTCGGAGCTATGGTGGACGGCTTTGAAGCCGCGGTCAGCCAGCTTTCCATGTTGAATCCCGGCCTGAACACTAAAGGGGTGAGCCATATGTCTCAGATTATTGATGGTCAGGTCGTGCCTCCGCCCGACTCTCCTATTGTTGGTGATGGTAGCTCCGGGGAAGCTGAATTGTGAGATAATGATGGGCCTGCGCGCCTTGTTGATGTTTGTTCTGGGGCCTGCGTGCCCGTTTATATTTTTTGGGCCTGCGTGCCCATTCTTTGTATTTCCTGAACATCGCCGGCCTTTTTGGTCGGTTTACATTTATTTGCTTTGTTGCCTACGGGCATTTTGAATGAATGTTTGTTTCAATTATTTGATTGTTTGCCCGTGTTCACGTTTAACATTTTTGTGCTAAATTTGGCCCAAGTTATGGGCCCGAGTCATGCTCGTATGGGGTTGTGACTTAGGAGAATTTGCCCAAGTCCTTCGTTCGTGCCTATGCTCGGCTTCTTCTCGATGGCCGGATTCGCCTAGGCAGTGACCCCGAGGGGAGAGACTTCCTTTTGACCCTTTTTAGATGTCTTGACGTTCCTCGAGATTCGTCGGGCATGCGGAGCGAAACCGCTTGGTCAGGTGTATGACCCGGGTCGGAGTTATTTACCCGCGGCGTGAACTGCCCATCGCGAGCTGGGTGTTCTGCCCTACAGGTACTTCGACGGTGGAGCTCGATAGAGGTGTCCACGTCGGGCGCTATCGTTTGTTCTTGTTTCGTTGAACGATGTTATGCGGTTTGGACGTAGGTCGGGCCTGTACCTCGGCCTCTCTACGGGGTCGGACGTTTCTCCTTGTTGACTGGGCACGGGAGCCGACGGTCGAGGGTCCTCAGTGTTGGTGTTTTTTAACTATAGTATTACTTTATTTTAGCAGCGTTCCAGGGTCGTGGTAGTGGCTCTCCGTCTAGTTGCTCGAGGTAGTACGCCCCGGTACCAGTGGTGCCGTGGACGCGATAAGGCCCTTCCCAGTTTGCGGCCAGCTTCCCTTCGCGGGAGTTTTTCTGGTTCCTTCGTAATACCAGGCTTCCGATTTCGAACTCGCGCTTAATGACCTTGTCGTTGTGGCGCAGAGCCACTCGTTGTTTTAGGGTGGCTTCGCGCAGGGTCGCACCAGATCGGATTTCCTCGACTAAGTCGAGCTCGTCCCTTAGTGCCTCGTTGTTCATTTCTTCGTCGAGGGGGCTCTCTGTCCGTCTGGATGGTTCCATAATTTCTACCGGGATGACGGCCTCGGTCCCGTATGTTAGTCAGAACGGGGTCTCGCCCGTCGTTGAGTGGGGCGTGGTGCGGTATGCCCACAAGACGCTGTGGAGCTCCTCGACCCATCCCCTCTTAGCTTCGCCGAGTCGGCGTTTGAGTCCTCGGAGGATGACTCTGTTTGCAGCTTCGGCTTGCCCGTTTGTTTGAGGGTGCTCGACCAAAGTGAAGTGTTGTTTTGTTCCTAGCCTGGTGACGAAGTCTTGGAACCCGTGGTCGGTGAATTGGGTGCCGTTGTCGGTCACCAGTGCACTCAAAATTCCGAATTTGGCGAGGATGTTTCTCTTGTAGAAGCGGAGGATATTATGCGAGGTGATCTTCGCGAGATCCTCGGCCTCGATCCATTTCGTGAAGTAATCCACGGCCACGATGAGGAATTTATTTTGATAAGTCCCTTGCACGAAGGGCCCGAGGATATCCATACCCCACCAAGCGAACGGCCACGGGGACGACAGTATGCTTAGCTCGTGAGGAGGGGCGAGGTGCATGTCACCGTGTCTCTGGCACTTATCGCATTTCTTAACGTGTTCCTTGGCGTCCTGCTGCATCGTCGACCAGTAATATCCCGCCCGAAGGGCTTTCCTCGCCAAAGACTTACCGCCCATGTGCTGGGCATTGATCCCTTCGTGTATCTCCCGCAGTACCTCGGGGACTGTGGATTCGTCGATACATTTTAGGAGGGGGATGGAGAATCCCCTGCAGTACAGTTTGTGCTCGAGCACCACGTAGGAGCATGCTCGCCGCTTTGTGATGGTCGCAACGGACTGGTTCGATGGGAGTTCGCCCTTTGTCAAGAAATTGTAGACCGGGGTCATCCAGGACGAGGCATCCCCTATGGCGTGGACCTCGACTGGCGTCGAGGATCTTTCGATACTCGGGCGAGCTAGGGATTCTTGGATGACGGATTTGTTCCCGCCCTTCTTTCTCGTGCTCGCGAGTTTGGACAATATGTCTGCCCTCGTGTTTTGCTCGCGAGGAACATGTGAAATTTCTGCCCGTACAAACTTTGTCATGTATTTTTTGACTAAGTTCAAGTACTCGACGAGGTTGTCGTTTTTGGCTTGGTAACTCCCCTGGACTTGGGAGGCGACGAGTTAGGAGTCGGTGTAGATCTGTACCTCGCGGGCTCCCAGGTCCTCGGCTAGTCTCAGTCCTGCGAGCAGGGCTTCATACTCTGCTTGGTTGTTCGACGTCGGGAAGGAAAGAGCTAGGGAGTGTTCGATCACAACGCCTTCTTCGTTCTCCAAAAGGATTCCTGCGCCACTTCCGGACGAGCTGGATGCTCCGTCGACGAAGATGGTCCATTTGTGTTCCTTCCCCGTGGGTGGGTCATGAGTGGTCATTTCTGCGACAAAGTCTGCCAGGGCCTGTGCTTTCAAGGCTTTCCTACTCTCGTACTGAATGTCGAATTCGGAGAGTTCCAAGGACCATTTCAACATCCTGCCCGCCATATCAGGCCGATCCAGGAGTTGCCTCACCGGTTGGTCGGTTCGTACGATGATCGTGTGGGCAGAAAAATAGTGTCTGAGCCTCCTCGCCGCGTTGACGAGGGCTAGAGCCACCTTTTCTATCTGTTGGTATCTGCTTTCGGGTCCTTGCAGGGCTTTGCTCATGAAGTAGACGGGTTTCTGTCCGTCGGTGGTCTCGCGGACGAGAGTTGCGCTGATGGCTTCGTTCGAGACGGCCAAGTACAAGTACAGTGGCTCCCCGTCGGCTGGTCGGGATAGTACGGGCGGTTGAGATAGACTTTGCTTTAGGTGGCGAAGCGCCTGTTCGCACTCCTCACTCCATTCGAAGGATGCTTCCTTACGAAGGAGTTTGAAGAAGGGGAGGGCGTGCTGAGCGGACCTCGCGACAAAGCGGGACAATGATGTGAGCATGTCGTTCATGACTTGTATTGACTTCTTCGACGTTGGTGTCGGGAGGTCGGAGAACGCCCGACATTTGTCGGGATTGGCTTCAATTCCTCGTTCTGTTAGGTAGAATCCGAGGAATTTTCCTGCCTTGACCCCGAACGTACATTTCTCGGGGTTGAATCTTATTTTATATTGTCTTGCTTGGGCAAAGACCGTCTTGAGGTGTGCTGCATGGTCGGTGTCTGCTCGGGATTTGACGATCATGTCGTCCATATACACCTCGAGCATGTCTCCAATCTGTTTGTGGAAAACCTTGTTCATCATGCGTTGGTAAGTTGCCCCGACATTTTTCAGTCCAAAGGGCATTACGTTGTAGTAATAGTTTCCCGAGCTGGTCATGAAAGTCGTGCAGTGTTTGTCGCCCAGGGCCATCGGGATTTGGTTATAGCCCGAGTAGGCATCCATGAACGACAATGTTTTGTAGTCGGTCGAGTTGTCGATCAGCATGTCTATGTTAGGCAAAGGGAAAGCATCTTTCGGGCAAGCCCGGTTGAGATCGGTATAGTCAACACACATCCTCCATTTTCCATTATTCTTTTTAACGAGTACAACATTTGACAGCCAGGTGGAATACCGGGCTTCAGAAATAAAATTTGCCTCTAGGAGGTCTTTTACAGCTTTTTCAGCAGCCTCCGTTTTTTCTGGAGACTGCCTACGCCTACGTTGTACTACGGCCCTAGCGGCTGGATCTATGGAGAGGTGGTGACAGGCGACCTCAGGGTCGAGTCCGGGCATCTCCGCGGCGCTCCAGGCAAACAGATCAGCATTCTCGCACAAGCAGGCCTTGATTTGCTTCCTTGCCAGGTCAGGGAGATCCTTGCCAATCTTTACTCCTTTGGTCGGGTCGGTGCCGAGGTGGACGAGCTCAAAATCCCCATCCGGTATTGGTCGGAGTGGGACTTGCTCGCCGCTGGGAGGTTCGTCCTGGTCAAATCGAGTGTCCAGAGCTATAGAGTCGACCTTTGGTGGAGCTCTCTGGACTTCTTCTTTGGGGGACTCTTGATTGTCGGGCTCCTGTCGCGTCCTTTTGGCGGGCTTGGTCCCTATGTCGACAGTATCGCGTCCCTTAGAAGCGGCGTTGAAACACCTCCGGGCAGCGGCTAGGTCTCCTTGGATAGTAGCTACCTGTGCCCTCTTGGTGTAGAACTTCATCTTCAGGTGGACGGTCGAGGGCACCGCTGTCAGTTCTGCCAGTGTTGGTCTCCCCAAGATGCAGTTGTACAGAGACGGGCAGTCGATGACGAGGAAGCATACTTTGACTTGTCTTGTAGCCGTCCCTTCGCCGAACGTAACCAGAAGCTCGACATATCCCCAAGGTTTGGAGGTCGAGCCGTTGAAACCTTGTAAGTCCGACCCTACATACAGCGTGAGATATGAGTCGTCCAGCTGTAGAGTTCGGAACAGTTGGCTGTACATCACGTCGACGGAACTCCCTTCGTCGACGAGGATGCGATGTACATCAAAATTGGCTATTCTCGCCCTTATCAGTAAGGGGATGACCGTGTTCGGGGCTCCGCCGGGGAGCTCTTCTAGGTAGAAGGTGATGGGCTCTGACCTGCCCTTCACCCTTTCGAACGTCACTGTTTGCGGGGGAGCCGCGTCGACCAGCTCGTCCAGCTTCCTCTTAGCCGAATTGATGGTCAAGTCGTTGAACCTTCCGCCGTTGATGACCAGGGCGGAGGGGAAATATTCCCACCTGCTGTGCGTTGTGAGTGGCTCCTGCAGGTGCTCAGGGATGTCGAAGTCCTCGGGTCTGGCCACTAAGAAGGCGGTCTGGATGGGGACCGACTCGTCAGATGGTCGGGCATCTTCCTCCGGCTCCCTGGTTTCTTGGGCGTCACGACGGGGAGCGTCGCTTCGCCGGTACTGCGCGAGCCTCCCTCCCTTGATGAGGGTTTCGATGGCGTCCTTGAGGTGGACGCAATCCTCAATCAGATGACCATGGCTCCTATGGTACTGATAATACTTGTTCTTGTCTGCTCCGGGCTTGGCGGGAGCAGGTCGGGGACGTTTGACACCGCCGTCCTTGAAGTCAGTGCTGGCACACTCCGCCAGGATGCGCTCGCAGGAAGCTGTGAGCGGAGTGTACTCGGTGAAACTCCCCGAAGGTCCTCTTTGTTCCCGGACTTCCCGGGGTCTATCTTCTTTTCTTTTCTCCCCGGTTCGTCGAGGAGGAGCCTCTTGGCGCGAGCTGCTGTTGGACCCGCGAGTCCTGGGATCTCGGGCTCTGTTGGCCGCTTCCCTCTCCTTGTAGTCCATGTATGCCCGAGCTTTTTCGAGGAGGGCGTCGAATGTCCTAGGTGGCTCGATACCCATGGCCTTTCTGAATTCCGTGCCGGGGAGGAGCCCCCTCTCCAGCAGATATCTCTTCATATGGTCCGCGCAGGGGACCTGTATAGCTTCCCGGTTGAAGCGATTGATGAACTCCCTCAAAGTCTCATCTTGTCGCTGGATGATGGCCTCGAGGGCCGCCTCGGTCTTCGGATGTCGCCGAGAAGCTGTGAATGAACTGATGAACTGGTTCTTCAGGTTTCTCCACGAGGTGATTGAGCCCGGGGCGAGTCCTTTGTACCAGTCCATTGCCGCCTTCCTGAGAGTCGTGGGGAATAGTCGGCATTTGATGGGCCCCCCGACATTGTGGTAATGCAGCATAACCTCGAACCCGTCTATGTGGTCGACCGGGTCCGCGACTCCATCGTACTCCTTCAAGTGTGGGGGTTTCTCCATGCCCGGGGGGATGGGTTCTTCCATAATAGCCTGCGATAGGGGACCGCGGGGGTCGTCCTCGTCGCTTCTCTCTGGAGACAGAGATGGGGATCTGTAATACTGTCTGGCACGACGGTCCAGGTCGTGTTGAGTCTCTCTCGAGCGGGATGCTCGGTGGTTGAATTTTACACGCCCGTCTCCGGAGTGCCTTCTTTCTTGTCTCGTCGGGTCGCGACTAGGTTCTCCGGCTTGAATGATGGGCTGCCTCTCCAAATGAGGCCGTTTCCCCTTTGGTCGGGGTGATTGGCTTCGAGAGGTTTCTCTGTAATGTCTCTGCGGGGGAGACGGGAGTTGGGTTTCAGTCACTCGAGGAGGGGGAGTATGGGGCCTCCGATGCCTCCTCGGGGGTCTTCGTTCGTCTTCAAGCGCCCTTAGTCTTTCCCCTTGGGCGAAGATGAGATAGTTTGTTTGATTAATCGTTGCGAACAGCGCTTGAGTTGTGGCATCCGCCCCGGCGGGGACGGGGACTTCCTGGAACCGGGCAGCCCGGTAGTTTGTGAGGGCTGCCTGGTCGTCTTCGAGTGGCGGAGGGACCAAGGAAGATGACGCAGTAGCTCAGTCCCGGTAGGTTGAAGGTCCGGGGACAGTTGTTGTAGGAATGGTGTTGTGGTCGGGGTTGCCGGTGTTATCAAGGTGTCCGTTTTCGTCAGCGGTGCCGTTGTTAGTGTCGAGGACGCGGACGTTCTGTTCATCGCGAGCTTGATCATCCATGACAGCGGTAGTTGAATTTGAGCTTTGGTCTTCGAGTTTTGCAAGACGGGGAAGCTAGTTTCCCACAGACGGCGCCACTGATCTAACCTGATCAGACTTGGACCGTCACGGTTGGCTCCGAGCTGAAGTTTTAAACGAGGTGGGGGGGTACCTGCAAGGCACTCTGATGCTGAAGTGAGTAAGAGCGTGAGCAGATAAGAGTATGAGTCTGGGTAAAAGAATGAATACCTGACCCTTTGGGAACAGAGGGTATTTATAGCCCCCAGCGCTGGGCCAAGGTTCCTTCATTGGGCCGGGCAGGTTTGGCCCAATGGAGGAACTGCCAGGTTCTACGTGCGTAGTGGGGACCCGCACGTGGTCCCCTTCCTGGATGTTCTGCGTGAAGTACGGATGGACGAGGACGCAGTCTTTTCGAGATCCAGGTGATGGTGTAGTTGATAGAGTCTGCCCTAGGAGGGGTGCTCGAGCTGAGGTCGAGCAGGATAGCATGGATTCGAGAACGTCGCACTAGCAGAAAGTGTCGGGCAAGGGTATGGCCCTTTGGTCGGCGTGACCCTTTATAAGACCGTTTGGATTGGGCCTTCAACACTGCTTTTGGGCCAGCCCGGCCCAGTCCAGAACAGTTATCATTATTGATCTTGCATCAACAACATCTCACAATAGAAAAAGTGACGAATTCAAAAGTGCACGGAGGAGAATCTCATTAAATCAGAAGATACGAGTAGAAGAAGACAAAAGAAGAACAACAACGACAGAAGGGATCGATAACAGAAAAATGCATACATGGATAATTATTCAACCCAGAAAGATCGAAAAAAACTCACCTCAAGAATCTTCTTTAATCGAAGCTTTCCCTCTCTGTTCCATTTTTTTGATACAACTTCATCATCACCATCTGCCTCAACCGCATCTCTTCACCTTCAATAACCCACATTAATCTACAACCTTGATCAATGCCACATTCACGACCTATCTGAACTTCAAGATTCAATAACTCCTTTCTGCAACAGATCACAACCGGCTTCCGTCTCTATCACACCTCACATTCTCCGATCTTCATCAATTCAACGGAATTAACAACGGAGTCTTCATCACCATCGCACATCATCAACAGCATCGTAGCGAAAACGCGAAGAAGAAAATAGAAGTGGAAGGACGAAGGTGTTCAGATCTAGGTTTTTTTCTTGTTCCGATGTCGAGAAGATGTGATGAGATTTATGATGTGGTATGTAGTCATGATTAAAACCGAAATCGTAACCGGCGACGAG
Source organism: Vicia faba (assembly GCA_948472305.1). Classification (NCBI taxonomy): domain Eukaryota; kingdom Viridiplantae; phylum Streptophyta; class Magnoliopsida; order Fabales; family Fabaceae; genus Vicia; species Vicia faba. Next base: position 757,393,696 of record OX451736.1, on the reverse strand, counting down.
CGAGATCGGAGACGAGAGCTTGAGCGGTGATATGAATAAAGGGAGGCCGGAGAAGAGACATTGTAACCCTAATTTCATATTTTTATTCCCTTTCGAATTTTTTTTAAATTATTTATTCAAACAAATATTAATTAAAAATGTAATGGTGTTGGACTAAAACTCTTTCCTCCTTTGGGCCTACTGTACTTCTCTTTTTTTGGAGCTTGGAGCCTTGTCAAAAAAAACTCATTGGACTTCATTATGGAAGGGCCTAGCGCCCCAATGTTAGTCACACACCCTGATTTCAATACTATACCCCCTGACTTCATTCTTTGTTTAATATTTGGTTTAAGTTTTTTCCTCCTATTAATTGTTGATTAATTGGTGATAGAATGATACAAATAGTAGAATATTTTAGAACTCTTTAGAATTTCTTTTTAGAATTTCAATTACAGTTTTTCACTATTTTATTTTTCGTGTTTGGTAATCATTTTATTTCCATTTTTTAGTTAAGATTTTGTGATAGAATATTGATGCAACTATGGCAATGTTGAATGCTGGGAGATTAGTTCTATGATCACTCGTGCGGAGCAGCTTTCGGTGGAGTTTTCTTATCACTTGCGTGACTTTGAAAAGGAAATGGACCTTCTCCGTTCGGTATCATCGTGACCCCATTTTATTCCTCGTTTTCACACTTTATTGCTTATTAGTTTTTGCGTTATCCTTGTAAATACCATGATCCCTTAGGATATTTCGGTTCAAATTTAATCTTCGATTTTAATTGAACTAAATTGGACATTAGGATTCTAAAGCTATGCATGCTAAAATTAGGTAGAATTCCCTCAAAATTCTAACTTTAGGTCTAACAATGCATAATAACATTAGGTGTAGAAATATGCTAGTCTCCCTTTAACTTTTCTTCACCTTTTGCATCTGCACTAAAACTAAAACTTATTTTTCTTTCAAAATTCAAAAAAACTTTAAAACTACTGATGAGAATCATACCTTTGCTTAGTATGGGAAATGATAAGCGGGTCTCTTCTCGATCTTATTGTTCTTCATCTCAAGCCTAGGTGTGGTTCAATTCTCAAAGACTCCTTTCATGACTAAGTAGAAAAGCGACTAATATCTCTCTCTTGAGGTCGACTAGTCATTATCTGCAACAAAAATACAAACCAACTCAAACCATATGTGCGCTCGAGCACCTTTCTTTAAAAATCTTTTTCAGGTAAGGACATGATTAATTTACTTCTTTTCCAACGTATAAGTCTCCAAAGGTCGAGCTGCGGCAGAAGGAGGAATTAACTTCATCCACAAAAAACACAAACAAACAAAAACATGTGAGCTGAACTACGTTAGCTCTGATTCCTCAAAAAGGATACGTAGGCATTGGGGTAGGGCCCAAGCGAGCACAATTTTATTTTCCCTACATTTTTTACCCCCTTTCTTTTGCATGCATTCCATTCAGTAGTATAGTAAACAGTAAGCATAGATTAAACACACCCATAAGATAGATAACAAGAGTGGATACCATAGAGTACTACGGGCGTGTGGGGTGCTAATACCTTCCCCTCGCGTAACAGACTCCCTTACCCGATCTCTCGGTCGCAAGACCGTGACGTCTCCCTTCTCAGGTTTTCTCGATGTTTACCTTTCCCTATGTGTGGGATAAAAGACGTTCGATAGCGACTTCATTGTTTGATGATTTTCTGTCGGTTGTTTCACACAAAACTTTTGACTTTTTGCTTACTGTTTAACACAATATAGAACTTCTGATTCTTTCCCACTGTCTAAACACAACCCAGAACTTCAGTTTTTTCCCTCTAACATTTATTTCAGGATTCCAATGGCATCAACCCAGAACTTCTGATCACCTCTGACGTTTCTTTCTGAGCTACAACACATGGCGTCAGAACTCTGGTCCCTTTCATTTTCATGTTTAGCAATGTGCTGATCCTGTTTTCATTAAGTTTTTCCTTTTTCTCTTTTATTCTTATTATTTTCATTATTAATTTTATTAAACATAAAAAATGCATAAAAATATTTTTTTTATCAACCAGTTATTTTCCCTTTAATTTTTTAAGACAAAAAACCATTTTCAAAAAAACAAATCCTTTCCTTTTCTTACATTGTTCAATTCAATATGGTTGTAATAGATAATTAGGATTTTAAAATTATTGCAAAACCCCCATTTGTAAATTTGCACCCCCATCCCTAAATGATGTAATAGCGTAGGACTTTACATTTCCGCAATTTATTGCTTTCAAATATAAACGCTAGTAATTAGGGTGTGTATGGCAAGACATGAAATCAATAAATAGATAATCCTAATCAAGAAAAAATGTATTTAAATAAAACACACTTGCACACTAGCACCTCTAGGGTGATCTCACTTTGTTTCCTTTCGGAAAATAGTCATGTCCCTCGAATATGGGTGTTTTTAGCAAAGATCCTCGATAAAAGACCGTAGTCCCTCGATGACCCTCGTTGTTGCCTTCGGTAAACGATCTATTCCCTAAACGACATTGCTAAAACGTCTCATAGGTTGCCTTCTATGACTATACAAATATCCCACGCCCGTCCCTTCACATCAAATGATGAGGTTTCTTACCAAGACAATGGTGATATAACAACATCTAAAAGAGGAGGAAAAGAACATTTAAGACCTTTTGAGTAGGTAGGATACTCCTAGTTGCTCGCTTGCTCACAACAAAAAAATATTTTATACAACAACACTTTCATTTTGAAACATTTTCAAAAGACAAAACACTTTTTACGCGTTCTTATAAAGACGAGAACCATTACAAAGGTACTCCTTTTCAAAATAATTTCAAAACTCACATCACAAACACATTTTCAAACAAAAGCAACTGATCTAGCAAGCAACTAAGAGCCCGTAGATAACTGTGGATGAAAAGGGTTATAATACCTTCCCTTTTCATAATCTACCCCCCAAACTCAAGAAATAATCTCTAAATGTATTTCCTATTCTTTTCAACCTTTCCTTATTGGATAAAAGAAAAGTCGGTGGCGACTCTTGCTATCCGCAACAATTGCGATCAAACGCAAAATACCCAAGTCAGTTCTCCCACTGCGTTACATCATGCATCATAACATCCATTTTCATTTCACTAACCATTTCAAGGACCAAGGGAAATTATCTTTGTTCTATTTTGTAGATCATGGCTTTCGTTCGTAGAAATACCGTCTGAATCATTTTTGTGAAAATACCTCTCCAACTCAAAGAGCTAGTATCAAGGGTTCCTGAGACTTCCTCGTTCAGTCTGTTTACCTCAAGATTTAATGAGAAGATGATGGGTGTACTCTTTCAGTTCTTTGACCCCAAACACCATTGCTTCACATTTCCTGATTATCAGTTGGTACCCACCATGGAAGAGTTCTCTCAATTATTGAGTGTACCTATTCTTGATCAGATGCCTTTCACTAGTTTAGAGGAAGCTCCAAAGCCAAAGGTCATTGCAGCAGCCTTGCATCTGAAATAGTCTGGCGTTATATCCAATTGGGAAACAAGAAGCGGATTCAAGAGTTTCCTAGTCAAGCTCCTTTTAGAAAAGGCTCAATTGTTTTGGGATGATTTGGATTTCCAAGCTTTCGAAGAAGTCCCAGATCTTCTAATCTATGGGTTAATACTATTCCCTAATCCAGACTTACTCATAGATGTGAATGCTGTCAAGATTTTCCTCTCTCGTAAACCTGTGCCTACTTTGCTCGGGGATATCTTACATCCCCTTCACACTCATACCATGAAGAGAAGAGGGGTTTTAATGTGTTGTGTACCGTTGTTGTCTAGGTAGTTTATTTCTCACCTTCCTCAATCAGTATTGAAGAACAAACAAGGTTTGGGATGGTCGCAAAGGATAATGTTACTTTCTCACTCGGATATTTGGTGGTACTCCTGGTTTATGGGAGATGTCTCTATCATCGAGCACTGTGGGGAATTCCTTAATGTCCCACTCCTTGGAATTAGGGGAGGTGTCACTTATAATCCTTCTATGGCTCTATGAAAGTTTGCTTATGCTCAAAGGGATGGTCCCCATAATATGCTTATCCAAGGCATTGTGTTCAACTACGAGGATGATGTTCAAGGATATCGTCAAAGGTTCGTACGAGCCTGGGGCATGGTAAATAAGGTTTATAGCAAGACTTTGGGGCATAAAAATTCCATTCCTGAGGCCTCCAAGCAAGAAATGGAGGAAATATTGAAGATTATACGGAAAAGTGACTACAATGTTGTGGAACAATTGGGGCAGACCCCCTCGAAGATCTCAATGCTAGCTCTGTTGTTATTCTTCGAAGCCCATACTAAGGCTTTGGTGAAGTTCCTGAAGTCTGTTCATGTGCCACAAGAGACTTCTGCCGACCAGTTTGAGAACCGCGTTGCTAGTCTGAATACTGACAATGGACTCGGTTTCTCCGATGCTGATTTGACGCCCAAGGGAAGAAAGCATAATAATGCCCTGCATGTCTCTATTGAGTGCAGGGGCACTACTCTGGCTCATGTTTTAGTTGATACAGGTTCATCTCTGAATTTTCTACCAAAGAATACCTTAGACAGATTGGATTGTGAAGGACTTACATTGAAACCCAACAACATTGTGGTGAGGGCTTTTGATGGCTCCAAGAGAATGGTACACGGGGAGGTGTACATTCCTAATAAAGTTGGTTCCCAGACTTTCGATTCTACTTTATATGTGATGGACATTCTCCCGTCTTACTCTTGCTTATTGGGACACCCTTGGATTCATGGGGTCGGTGCTGTCACTTCCACTTTGCATCAGATGTTAAAATATCCGGTTAAGGGAAAGATTGTTACAATCCATGGCGAAGAAGAGTATATGGTAAGCCACTTGAACTCTTTCAGATAAGTTGAGATGGACGGCGAGTTCATTGATACCCCCTGTCAGAATTTTGAAGAGTTTCCTCAAACGATTGTTGTTACCAAAGTTGCTACCGTTGTTCCAAAGATTACCAGACCTCCACTGAAAATGGCTTCTCTAAAATATGCTAAGGCTGTGGTTGAAGAAGGTGGGTGTACTATTTGGGGCCAACTCCTTTACATCCCATATAATTCTAAAAATTTTGGTTTGGGTTTCACTTTAGGAGCTCAAAAAGTTGTTCGTCGTGCTCGCGCCGGAGGACCACCCCTACGCATCAGTAACCATGGAGTCAACGATGTAGAAGACGCTGACAGTGATTGCGACCTGGACAATTGAATCTTCCCTACTACCAGCAGTGGACTCAATGATTGGACGGCTAGAGACTTTATGTCTATTTCTTTTATTCAGGAGTAATTGTTTTTCTGTTTTTAAGGATATGTAATTTTTGAACAATTTAAACTCTAAAAGCCTTGTGTCCTACCCGAGACATAATGGTCTATTTGTGAGGGTTATTAATTCATTTTCATATGTCATTAATAAATCATTGGACGTTTTGCATAAAAAGTTTACGCTCTTTGTCTTTCTTTTTACTTTATTTTTGTCAAAATAGCTATACTCTCTTATACACACCCACATATCAAATTGCAGATCCACATCCACCCTGGATCCCATTGATAACAATTCTGCTATTTCCAGTTATGACTTTGAAAATTAGATCTACCAAGTTGAGGACGAAGGTGAGGAAGATTGTGAAGTACCAGGAGAACTTGCTAGACTGTTACAACAAGAGGAAAGAGCAATACAACCTCATGAAGAGCTGGTCGAGATAGTAAATTTGGGTACTGAGGAGAATAAAAAGGAAGTCAAGATAGGTGCCAACTTGGAAAATTGTGTTAAAGAACGGTTAATTCAGATGTTGCATGATTATATTAAGATCTTTTCCTGGTCATACGAAGACATGTCGGGGATGGACACTGATATTATGGTTCATCGCCTGCCAACGAAAGAAGACTGCCCTCCAGTGATGCAAAAGGTTCATCGTATGCGTCCTAAGATGTCAGAAAAGATCAAGGTTGAAGTCATGAAACATTTCAATGCCAGATTGTTAGCTGTTACTTCTTATCCAAAATGGTTTGTGAACGTGGTAACGGTACCTAAAAAGGACGGTAAATGCATATGTGTGTGGATTAGAGATTTGAACAGGGCAAGCCCCAAGGATGACTTTCCGATTACCCATATTGACGTTCTGGTTGACAACACCGCACAACACAAGATATTATCCTTTATGGATGATTTATCTGGTTATAATCAGATCAAGATGGCACCTGAAGACATGGAGAAAACAACTTTCGTCACAGTGGGGCACCTTCTGCTACAAAGTTATGCCATTTGGGTTGAAGAATGTCGGGGCAACCTATCAGCATGCTATGGTAGCTTTGTTTCATGATATGATCCATCACGAGATAGAGGTCTATGTCAACGATATGATAGCCAAGTGTCATACTGAAGAAGAGCACCTTGATCACCTACAAAAGCTGTTTGATAAACTGAAGAAATACAAGTTAAGACTGAACCCGAACAAGTGCCCCTTTAGGGTAAGATCTGGTAAGCTCTTAGGTTTCATTGTCAGTGGCAAAGGTATTAAAGTAGACCTTGCAAAGGTTAAATCTATACAATAAATTCCAACTTCCTGCACTGAGAATAAGGTTAGGGGATTCTAGGGACGTCTAAACTACATTGCCAGATTCATTTCCCACCTAACCGCTACTTGTGAGCCAATCTTCAAATTACTGAAGAAAGATCAAGTAGTGAAGTGGAATGAAGACTTCCAGACTGCCTTTGATAGGATCAAGCAATATCTTAAGGAACCTCCAATTTTGATGTCTCCAGTTGAAGGAAGACATTTGATCATGTACTTAACAGTATTAGAGAATTCAGTGGGGGTGTGTGTTAGGGCAGCATGATTAGTCTGGTCGAAAATAGAATGCAATATACTACCTTAGCAAAAAGTTTACCGACTGAGAAATAAGATACTCACTGCTCGAGAAAAATGTTGCGCTTTTGCATGGGCTGGTAGCTAGCTAAGACAGTATATGTTGACTCACACTACCTTATTGATATCTAAAATGGATCCTATTAAATACATATTCGAGAATCCTGCTCTCTCTGGAAGAATGCAAGATGGAAAATGGTCCTGACCGAATACTACATTCAGTACACTACCCAAAAAGAAATCAAAGGGAGTGTACTAGCTGATCATTTGGATCATCAAGCTCTAGATGACTACCAGTCAATGAATTTTGAGTTCTCAGACGTGAATATTATGCTAGTAACTGACTGCGAAGAACCTGGACCACATGTAGGACCTGAAAAAGGATCCCGATGGACTATGGTCTTTGATGGAGCCTCCAACACACCTGGCAATGGCATCATTGTTGTGATTATCTCCTCAGAAGTCTACCATATACCCTTCACTGCTAGACTATGCTTTAACTGTACCAACAATATGGCCGAGTATGAGGCTTGCATTATGGGTATCAAGGCTGATATTGATTTGAGAATGGGACATGAAGCATCCTAATCTCATTCCATACCGAGAGCATGTATTGACATTGATCCCATATTTTGAAGAAATTACCTTTGAACATGTTCCATGAGAAGAAAATTAGTTAGCGGACGCGCTAGCCACCATGTGATCCATGTTTAAAGTCAGATGGGATAGCGAAGCTCCTCGGATCACTATCAAAAGATTAGACGAATTGGCCCAATGTTATGAGATTGATGCTGAGGGAGTAGAAGAAAATCCTTAGTTCCATGAGTTGAAAAAGTATCTCGAAGCTCAAGAGTACCCTGAGGGAACGTCCATCAATGACAAAAAGTTTCTAAGAAGATTCTATGCCAAGTTCTTCCTGGGTAACGGAATTCTCTGCAAGCGCAACCATTATTCTACCTTATTGTTGTGTGTGGACAAGAGAGAAGCAGAGAAGATTATAGAAGATATACACAAAGGTACCTTTGGAACCCATTCTAGTGGGCATACAATGGCTAAAAAGATCCTACAGGCAGGATACTATTGGTCCACTATGGAAGCAGATTGTCATCATCACTCTCGAACTTGTCACAAATGCCAAATCTATGCTGACAAAGTACATGTGCCTTTGGTTCCGTTAAATGTCTTGCCTTCTCCTTGACCATTCACAATGTGGGGCATTGATATGATTGGAGAGATTAGAACTACCGCTTCCAATGGGCACTGTTTCATCCTTGTCTCCATTGATTATTTCATGAAGTGGGTAGAGGCAGCCTCATTTGCTTTCGTTACCAAGACTGTTGTGGCACGGTTCATCAGACATAAACCTATCTGTCGGTATTGTATTCCATAAAGAATTATAACAGATAACGGTACCAACCTCAATAATACTATGATCACCGAGCTCTGTATGAAATTTAAAATTCAACATCATAACTCTTCTCCTTATCGGCCGAAGATGAATGGCGATGTGGAGGCTGCCAATAAGAATATAAAGAAGATCGTACAGAAGATGACAGTGACATATAAAGACTGGAACAAGATGTTACCCTTTTCTCTTCATGGCTACCGCACTTCAATACGCACGTCAACAGGGGCAACCCCCTTTTTTCTCGTATACGATATGGAAGTTGTCTTACCCGTTGAAGTACAGATCCCTTCTTTGAGAATCATGAAGGATGCAGGTTTAAACAAAGATGAATGGATTCAAACTCGACTTGACCAGTTGAACTTAATTGACGAGAAGAGGCTCGCGGCTATCTGTCATGGTCAGATGTACCAGAAACGTATGATCAAAGCTTTTAACAAGAAGGTAAGACATCATATATATCAAGTGGGTGACCTAATAATCAAGCGCATCATCCTTCCACAAGGTGATCCCAGGGGCAAGTGGACTCCTACATACGAAGGACCATTTGTGATCAAGAACATATTTTCCGGTGGAGCTATGATATTAACCACCATGGATGATGACGACCTTCCACATCCTGTGAACACGAACATAGTTAAATGATACTACACATGAAAAGAATACCCGCTAGGTTGACTGGCCTAGGAAAAAATAAGGGCATCCCGGCGAACAAAAAGGGTTCGGGCAACATATGGTATCCCGGTGGATTGAAAACCTGAAAAGGCGATCCAGACAAAATTAGGGATTAAAAGCGTATGACTATGTCCCGCTAGATCACCTTACAGCCAGGTTTCATTATCAAATTGACAATTTCAAATGGTACAGATAAATCCACTCAGATTCTGCCAAGCAGCAAAGTGATGAGACACTCAAAGATATAAAGGCAATGGCAGAATTGAAACCCAATGGGATCATTCAACATAGTTATTTTCTCTTTGTATACTACTTTGTATAACTTTCATTTTCGACGACATTCTCTTATTTGGATGTTTGTCTCCTTGTACAAAGACGCCTGTTATCGGAAGATTTCTTCAAATTAATACAAAATTATCTCTTTGAAAGTGCAAAACTACTTGTTTTTTATTTTTCTGTTTTGTTTGCAAAAACGTCCAATGATTATTTTCGGGACAATGTTGAAAAGCCATCTATAAATCCCCACAGAACACCCCTATGGGATCATTTTCACAAAATTCATCATCAGCAAGGGTACATTCCTCAGTAGGTACAGAATCAGGGGCATCTTCCCGCAGGTCCCTGCTGTATCTTCAGCGTATAGCCTAATGATTTCAGATATTTCGGAATTTCTTAAAACAGATTAAGAGTTCCAATCATTTCTCCAACATCTCAGCATCTCTCAGCATGGTTTACAAGCTCTTTGGGTTCCCCAGCAGGGTTTCAATAAAATCCCCAAACGGTTTACGAAGTTTTCTCTCCCCGGTAGAGTTTATTTCTCTAATTACAGGAATCTATCTCCTAAGAATTCTGATTTCAACAAATAGTGAGGAATTACAACCCCAGCAGCAGTCAGGGATTTATTTTCTCCAGTTCAACGAAACTGCAAAGAACAACTGATACATTCACATATTGCATCCATACATCATTTTATAAGCGTCATAGCATATACATACAAAATGCATATAGCACAGTCTCATTTATGTTGAAAACATCATTACTCAATGCATTTCACGCATCATGACATTGCATATAACTAACTCTTTACCTTTTCAGGAAAGATTAACAGACGAATATCATAACCGATTTTCAACAATTCTAGATTAATTCCTGAAACCATACAAGTAAACTATCTCTGAATAACTGATTGTAGATCAATTCTCGAAACAAGACGGGGTGACTATCTACAAGACCAGGTTAGAGATTAATTCCTGAAACCAGACAGGGCAACTATCTCAACAACCAATAAAAGCAGGTAACAAATTAATTCCCCAAACAAGACAGGGCAACTATATGAGATAACAATTCAAGCTACTATGAAGCCTGGATTTCGACTAGATAACAGTTTATGTTGATGTGAAGCCTGAAATACAACCAGATAACAGTTTAACTTCTTCAGTTACTGCGAAGCCTGGACCCGACCAGATAGCAGTTTAATTTCATCTAAAACATTATGAAGACTGAAATTCAACCAGATAAAAGTTCAAGCTACTATGAAGCCTGGATTTCGACCAGATAACAATTTAAATTACTGTGAAGCCTGGAATATGACCTGATAATAGTTTAACTTCATTTTTCTACGAAGCATGTAATCTGACCAGATAACAGATTAATTTCAGTAAGTTGTTGTGAAGCCTGGAACTTGACCAAATAGCAATTAGCTTCATCCTTTCATCTAAGTTGATGCGAAGACTGGAATTCAACCAGATAACATGTTAACATTAAGAAAGTTACTACGAAGCCTGGAAACCGACCAAATAATAGTTAATTTCATATTCTCCAGTAAGTCGCTGTGAAGCCTAGAATACGACCAGATAACAGTTAACTTTATTATCCTCAATAAGTTACTATGAAGCCTGTACTTCTACCAGATAATAACTAAATTTCATCTCCCCAGTCAAGAGATAACTCCCCATTAGAGTAATGAACAACTAAAGCTCCTAGACTCCATTCCCCAAACATTAATCAAAGAATTCCCCATAAAGAGACCTCTTATAGCTCAGAGTAAATTGACCAAAGATTTATTCCGATGTTTCTTCCAGTTCAAAGTCAACATTTATTTTGGATGGCATCTATAAGCCCATATCCTGAGACTCTCCATCATCTTCTCCAAATGGAATTTGTAAGCCCATTCTCGATATCATCAATCAGCAACATTACTTCATGTATATGCGAGTGCAAATTTCTGGGCACTCTAGTGTTCAATCATCTTCCACCTTCAGATCACGAAAGGCAGATAAGCCAATCTAAATCCTCAGGTTTAAGAAGATTGAACAACGGTAGTTGTTGTACCCCAAAATATTCCCTCCCATTTTACTCAAGACATGCTCATTGAGGTCCTCAATTGCTCAAGGTTGACAAAGAATTGGCCAGATAAATTCTCCTCCTAAGCAATGGACTTTCAACTAAGGTTTCACTTTCCACCAAGAAGTTTGGTTTTCAAAGGCCTCAAGTGATTTCCGTGGTCCCTAATATGTCCTCAAGAATGTCCATTCCAAGTTTCATGCCTTGCACTACAAGCTTGCTCAGTCAATTGCTCAAATGCTTGAAAGTTAACTATACTAGGTCAAAAGTCAATTGTGGCCACTATACAGTCAAACTTCATGATTTTTGGTCAACATCAAAATTTTGAAGTAATATCCATCATTTTATCAAGGTTGATCATGATTCCTCAAGGAATGCTCTCAAATCATCAAGAAGCCAAAAGTGCAAAATTAGGGTTTCCTAGAGAAAGTCAACTGAACATTGACCAAGCATAACTTTCACATGCTTCATCCATTTTGCGCCAACCAAAGCTCATTGTGAAGATAATTCAATAACCTAGAACTTTTCTTTTGCCCTTAAGTCCAAGAAATTCATTATTGGAAAGATATGAGCCAACACATTACAGGTCTTTTTGAAAGTCAACAAAAAGGAATTTTTTGTCAAGGCAAGTTACATTAAGATAAATCCTCCAAATGAAAATTTTATCAAAAGAGATATTGAAGAGGACATCTCGGGCTTTCCAAAAAGTCAAAGATCATTTCAAATGATAAAAATTGAGCAAATTATAAAAATGATAAACAACTATCTATATGTCATACTTTGATTACTTTCATTAATGCATTGCATATGTTTGTCTTGAATTAATCCATTCATTTTGACTCTATGTTTTTTTACTCCCTTTATGATATTCAACTCTTGTTTCAAAAAGTTTCAAACCTTTAGAGGGAGGATGACAAAAACAATGCCATAATCTTATACAATATACTTTTGAACAGACCTTACTGACGATGTACATGAATTCTTTCAATTCCTAAACACTGGAGTTATAAGGAAGATAATCCTTAGTCAACCCCTTTAAGCCTAAGAAGTAGGAGTTTTCCTTTTCACACAAATTGAAACCTTTAATAAAACCCGAGGCATGGTAGTTTCTTAGTTAATTCAAATGCACGTTCAGTCGCAAACTTTCACTTCGAATACAATGAATGACATCAAAAAACAGCGATGGTTCCCTATCAAATAGGCAGTCATTATCTCTCAAAAAGAAAAGCCCACTAAGTCAAAACCTCTGAAGGGGACTTAAGAAAAAATTGGTGCATCCCGCTGACTGTAATCTCAAAATAAGAACAGTCAGGCAAAAATCAGGGATAATAAATCAAAAAGAGGTCACTACAAATCCTCGACAACATGAAAAGTGTTGCAAAAATGACTGCCTTCTCAAATAAACTTCCAAATATCTGAACCATCATTCCAGATTTAATAGGAGTTCAAACGCATAATTGACTGAGCTTAGGACTGGAGAACATCACGAAGAACGGGTGGGTACAAATACACTTTGAGCATTATCCTTTGTTTCTTAAACCGTGAACCAAACCATATCACAACCTTTCAAAAGTCCTAATTGAAGCATGGGTTAGTTCGAAAGCACACTATTACAAAAGGTATCTGTTGTACCCCAAAATTTGCCCTCCCATATTCTTCAAAGTTTTGACAAGCATCATCTCAATTTGCTCAAGTCTACTCAAGGGTTGCATAGTTCAAACACCCTCCTAAGCCAGTCAAATTAGGGTTTTGGTTCCTGCAAGGAAGTTGAGGTTTTCAAGGGCTCAATCAAGTCCCATGTGCCTATATACATTGTCAAGCATCCATATGCCAAGTTTCAAGGCTCACAAGGTCAAGTTGCACAGTCAAAAGCCTCATTTGCTTCACAATCAACTGTAGGGGTAAAATGGTTATTTGGCAGTCAAAAGTCAAATATTTTGGTCAAACATCTTATTTTGAAGCCCCAATCATCATTTGATCAAGTCTTGATCATGATTCCACAAGAATGGCTCAAAAATCATCAAGATGCAAAAGTTTCCATTTTTGGACAGTTGAAAAGTCAACTGTAACTTGACCAAGGCATAACTTTTTCGTGGTTCATCATAAAAATCCCATCCAATGCTCATTTTGAAGGGGATGACATTTCCTACAACTCATCTTCACATTCCAAGTTCAAGAAATGCTCTCACAAAAAGTTATCAATTTCTACATTATAGGTCATTTTCAAAAGTCAACAAAAAGGCACTTTAAGTCAAAGACCATAACTTGAGATTGGTAAATCAAAATGACATGGTACTAAAGGCATTGGTTAGAGGACTTCAAGAGCTTTCCAAAATGTCCAAGAACATGTTGATATGATCAAAATTGAGCAAGATATGCATTGGAGAAGTTGGGAAATTTTTGTGAAATGGCAAAAGTCAACTATCCTTAAAACTTCAATTTTTGACAAAAGGGGCCACTTTCTTCCACTTGATTCAGCCTTGTCATGCCACCCACGTGTCCCATGATTAATTTCAAGATCAAACATTTATTTTTCCATTTTATTTAATTTTTATTGATTTAATTCATTTTAAATCCATAATAATTCAAATAAAATCAAAAAAATTAATGGAATAGTATCTTGTGGTTTGAATAGCTTTCATGTATCATTTACCAGCTACCAAATTCGTTCTAGGGCCATTTTGAGCATAAAATCCAAGTTTGGCTTCAAAGATGGAATGTCCTTTAATGGTGGTCAACAAGAATCCAAAACATAATTGCACAAGGTTAAGGCTCATCATATCACTTAATTCTCATTCATACATACATAAGCAAGCCTTCCCAACCTAAGACACGGCCTAGAGATCACTGAAACGGCCAGAACAAAAACTCAAAATTTGTCAAAAAGTGAGAGATCAAAAACTGTGTTACAGGCACTTTCAGATCAAAAGAAGCACGTAGTCTTCTTCATTGCCATACCCTGAAGCTAAAGAGACCACAAACGCATCCCAAGATCACCTATACAGCACTGCCCAGAATTGTGATGCCCGATTCTAGGGTTCATGATATTGCGTTTTAGGTATTTTTGGTACAGGGCAAATTGGACCCAATATTGGGGATAAAGATGATCAGGGGATCAAGACAGACACGCCCATGGTCTCAGGTGGCATTTTCATAGCCTGGGGATCATTTTCGAAGCAACCTACGAAACCACCTGCGGATGAAAATCCGCAGGTAAATAACCAGTATTTCATTGAAGAAGATGATGACGTGCTGCAGCATGATTGGTCCTTTTAAAAAAATAGCGCGTCATATTTTTTTCCAGGCTTATGTTTTGATTTTTTAATATAATAATTATGCTTGGTTTTAGTAACAATTGGAACACACAGCTCAGCTGGCTAAGGCGTACAGGCATTGTCCCTTGGGACCTGGGTTCGAATCCCAGGTCCCCCATAATTTCCATGTATTTTTTCTTTACATACTTATGTGCAGGTTCCCAAAGAAGGCGTATCATGCACCTCACATCCAAGCGCGCCAAGTGACCTTTCTCACAGATCTGAAGGCCAAGAGAGGATGACCACCATACACCTTGGTCAAAGCACACACAGCCAATTGCAAAAAGTCAATAAGGCTTGAGATAATGGGCCTCACAATTCCAGAATTCACCCTTATTCTGGGCCCAAACCCCCTTGGTTTTGTTATTCTTTTTTTATTCTTTTCTTTTATAATTCCTTTTTATTAATTATTAGTATTATTATTAGTTAATTAACCTTTTCACAATAAAATCAAAAAAACTAATATTATTATTATTTATTAATTTCATATTATTTTTTTGTAAATAAATTATAATTAACTAATTAGTTTAATTAGGCAACTTTAATCTTTTTCTTAATAACTAATATAAATTTAGAATTAGGGTTTTTCTTTTGACTTTTAATTCCTTATTTTTATTTTTCATTAAGAGCATAAAAAATACAAAAAAAAAACATTTTTTTTCTTTTAATTAATTAATTAGTAATTAGGCTTAATTTTAATTAATTGCAAAAAAAGGGACAAAAATTCAATTCTTTCTCAAAAAAGGGTCAACACCCTAAGGACGTTCCCGATTAAATTTCTATTCGCGCATATTTATTTATTTTGATTATATTTATGTAACTGCTTCCGGAAATGTAATAATTAATTAGGATTTACCGCTTTATTTACTTTTCTCGCATTTTATTTTCCAAACGGGTTTTTGTTTTTGGCGATGTATAGACCCGCGCCTTGTAATAGCTAGATTTACCTTTCCGCACTTTATTTCCTGCAAATCATTTAACTGTTAATATGCCTGCAAGAATGTATGAGTAATAAAATCAATCCGTAGCTCACAAATAACATGTACAAGATAAACATAAACTGAAACAACACACATGCACATGCCACTCTTAGGGTACGCCTCACTGGTTGCCTTGAACGTGGTCATCAAGTATAGGGTGTCTTAGAGGTCGCCCTTCTGTCTAAAAGATCCAGTTGCCTCGAAACGGTTGCCTCGGATAAAAAGGATCTAGGACATTAGGGTTACTTCTAAGGTGTCTTACCATTGCTTCGGTGACCACATTGTCCCTTATAATCGAATTGACCTGAATAACTCTGACGATGGTGCTACCTACCTCTCAATGGTGGGATAGCACTATCTAAAGGACTCTTACACAGCCTAATTCCTTAGAGTAGGTAGATTTCTCCTGGGTACTTGCTCTTTCAAAAAACAAAAACAACTTTTCGCACCCACACTTTCAAAAGGTTTTCAAACAAATATTTCATACACTCTTGAGGACAGATACAAGAGTTACCTAGAAATTTTTCAAACGAAACTTTTTTCAAAACCCACATACACTTGAAAAGTAAACAATTTTTGAAAACATAAGAGCAAGTACCTAAGAGCCCATGGATAACCATGGATAGAAAGGGTGCTAACACCTTCCCTTTCTATAAATCTACCTCTCGAACCGAGAGACATCTTGAAAAAGGAATTTTGATGTGCTTTTGTCCTTTCCATGTTGGAGAACATAAAAGACGGTGGCGACTCTTGCTTACCGCGACATTTCACGAACCAGCTTTAAAACAGTCAGTTCTATTTCCACCGATCACAAAACTGGAGACTCTGCTGGGGATACTTTTAAGTGAGGTGTACCTTAGGATTAGACCATTCTTGTTTTCAATTGCTTGCTTTGTTTTGCTTTAATATTGTGGGCCTATTTTGGGAGTTTCATAGATCCTAACCCGGATCTGGGGGATACCTTTTAGGTAGCAACAAAACTGTGAGGGAACTGTGCGGGGTATACCGACATGGTTGAAGCAGTTTGCTACGTTGATGTGGCACTTTGGTGAGTACCGGTAACCCTTGAGTCAAGTCAAGGAGAGTACGGGGCCGCCGCGTGGTGTCATGAAGCATCAACTGACCTTAGGAACCTTACTTGACCATCCTGGCCTCTTTAGGGGTAGTGAGATGACCGAATTTGGTGCAGTCCAAAGTTGGTAGATACTCGATACTACACTCATTGAGGGTTGTTTTCTTGGAATATTTTGATCGCAAGTTCAGTGGCTAAATCAAAACAATGAACACAGAAAACAACCCAATGATATTGAGCTCCTTAGAACCCGGTTACTTTTGATAGGACAGGTTTTGAACCCACCAACTTCAAGAGAGTAGTACCCCAAACTTCATGCTGGCCTAAACTCTAAGGGCTGTCTGGTGTGACTGGTGTGCCTTATCATGTTTGCTTTTTGTGAATACTTGTGGTGTGCTCTTATCATAACATCATAACATCATACAGCATCATATGCATTTACTAACCACTTCAAGGGTTCGAATCTTCATCTTTGTTCTTGTTTTGTAGGACATGGAAACTATCCACAGAAAGACAATTCAGATCAACCTTGTAAGGATACCTCCTCAGCTTAAGAAGCTTACATCCAGGATTCCCGAGAACTCTTCCTTCAGTGAAAGGCATGGTAGACTCATCAGCTGGGTCAATACCAACATTGAAGAGGATATGGTGAAAGTGTTGTTCCAGTTCTTTGACCCTCTGCACCACTGTTTTACTTTCCCGGATTATCAACTGGTTCCTACTTTGGAAGATTTTTCTCAACTTCTGAAGGTTCCTATTCTTAATCAACTACCCTACAATGGTACGGAAAGGGAACCAAAACTTGAAGAGGTAGCTAAAGCATTACACCTACAACCATCTGACATCAAGGGACATTGGGAAATCAGAAGTGGTATCAAAGGATTCTTGGCAAAGTTCCTGTTTGAGAAGGCTCAAGAATGTTGGAATTCCCTTGACCTACAAGCCTTTGAAGAAGTTGTGGCACTCCTTGTCTATGGGTTGGTGTTGTTCCCGAATCCAGATCAGCTTATAGATATCAATATTGTCAAGATCTTCATGTCCAGGAATCCTATACCTACGTTGCTTGGGGACATCCTTCACTCATGTTACACTCGAACCATGAGAAAAAGAGGT
Organism: Vicia faba; assembly: GCA_948472305.1. Lineage (NCBI taxonomy): Eukaryota > Viridiplantae > Streptophyta > Magnoliopsida > Fabales > Fabaceae > Vicia > Vicia faba. The sequence goes on along the minus strand of OX451736.1, from coordinate 757,375,924 downwards.
GTTCTTATGTGCTGCACTCCTCTCCTGGAAAGGTGGTTTATTTCGCACCTTCCACAATCAGTTTTGAAGAACGAGCGGGGTTTGAGATGGTCACAACGATTGATGACTCTTACACATGCTGATATACATTGGTGTTCTCGGTCCAGAGAAAACGTCATTATTATTGATCGTTGCGGAGAGTTTCCTAATGTTCCTTTACTTGGAATTAGAGGGGGAATTACTTACAACCCATGTCTGGCTTTGAGACAGTTTGGATATGCTCGGAGGGATGGCCCTCATGACATGTTGATTCCTGACATAGTTTTTGACTTCGACAACGATGCACAAGGACTTCACCAGAGATTTATCAGAGCTTGGAGGATGCCCACCAGGGTAGATAGCAAGACACTGGGGCACAAGAACTCCATCCCCTTGGAGCCTTATCTCAAGTGGGTACGAGCTCGCTCCCAGAAGCTGGTGATGCCATATCCTGATGTTCTCCCCGTGATCAAAGAGCCAGTTTTGGAAGGAGAGGTGCCCTACACCATTCAACATCCTGACATGCCAACGTCTTGGGAAGAAATGCAAAAGAGCTAGATCCAACTCAAGGAAGAACGGAATTCTCTTGAAACCAGTCTACATGCCAGTGAAAAGAAGGTCTTGGAGCTCACTCGTCTGCTTCACGAGGAAAAGACTCTCAACACTTACATAGCTCCAAAGAGGATGCACAGTGTCTTTTGGGATTAATTATTTTGTAATGTTTTGCCCATGAGGCCCTAATATACTGAACAACTTATTTCTTAATACAATGTGTGTTCCTTTTTATCTACAACGAACTTGAACTTTTGAACCCTTGAATGCATTGCATAAATAGCATATCATGCATCATGTGCATAACAGGTACCCTTTTTCTACAGGTTGCTTAATCTTCTTCGCTGTTTATTTCAGCACTCACTCAATCATCATGAATCCTGAACCAACTACTGAACAAGCTATCAAGGCCCTCCAGACCCAGAATGCCCAGTTTCAAGAGCTGGTCATAAGCTTAGCCCAGGGACAATAAGAGTTGAAGGCTCTGCTCTTGAAGAAGAAGAAGAAGAAGAGGATTATGTTGTTCAACACTGGACACAGACTCGGGAATACACTGCAGAATGAAGCTGAGCTGACTACTCCATCTGTTGGGGAAGGCAGTCACCAAGAGGGAAGGGTTCCTAGTCCCGTGGTCTCTGACACCGAGACAGATTTCAATGATGAACAGTACCCTCCTGCTGAGGATAGGTACAAACAGCTGGAGGACAGGTTAAATGCTATGGAGATTCAACGTGTGCCTGGGTTGGATTTTGGAGATCTAGGTTTATCTTCTAGGGTGGTGATCCCACACAAGTTCAAGGCACCTGCCTTTGTGAAGTACGACGGGGCTTCCTGTCCTAAACTGCACCTCCGCTCTTATGTAAGGAAGATCCAACCTTACACTGCAGATGTTGTACCCTAAAATTTGCCCTCCCATATTCTTCAAAGTTTTGACAAGCATCATCTACATTTGCTCAAGTCTACTCAAGGGTTGCACAGTCAAACCATCCTCCTAAGCCAGTCAAAATTAGGGTTTTGGTTCTTGCAAGGAAGTTGAGGTTTTCAAGGGCTCAATCAAGTCCCATATGCTCATATACATTTTCAAGCACCTACATGTCAAGTTTCAAGGCTCACAAGGTCAAGTTGCACAGTCAAAAACCCTAATTGCTTCACAATCAACTGCAGGGGCAAAATGGTCATTTGGCAGTCAAAAGTCAAAAATTTTGGTCAACATCTTGTTTTGAAGCCACGATCATCATTTGATCAAGTCTTGATCATGATTCCACAAGAGTGGCTCAAAAATCATCAAGATGCAAAAGTTTCCATTTTTGGACAGCTGAAAAGTCAACTGTAACTTGACCAAGGCATAACTTTTTCATGGTTCATCAGAAAAATCCCATCCAATGCTCATTTTGAAGGGGATGACATTTCCTACAACTCATCTTCACATTCCAAGTCCAAGAAATTCTCTCACAAAAAGTTATCAATTTCAACATTATAGGTCATTTTCAAAAGTCAACAAAAAGGCATTTTAAGTCAAAGACCATAACTTGAGATTGGTAAATCAAAATAACATGGGACCAAAGGCATTGGTTAGAGGACTTCAAGACCTTTCCAAAATGTCCAAGAACATGTTCATATGATCAAAATTGAGCAAGATATGCATTGGAGAAGTTGGGAAATTTTTGTGAAATGGCAAAAGTCAACTATCCTTGAAACTTCAATTTTTGACAAGAGGGCCCACTTTTTCCACTTGATTCAGCCTTGTCATGCCACCCACGTGTCCCATGATCAATTTCAAGATTAAACATTAATTTTTCTATTTTTATTTAATTTTATTTGATTTAATTCATTTTAAATCCATAAAATTCAAATAAAATCAAAAAAATTAATTAAATAACATCTTTTGATTTGAATGACTTTTATGTGTCATGAACAACCTACCAATTTCGTGCTAGGGCCATTTTAAGCATAAAAATTCAAAATTTGAACAAACTTGGAAAGTTCCTTTAATGGTGATTAAGTAAAATCCAAAAACATCATTGCAATGGATCATTGGCTCTTAATGTGACCTATTCTCATTCATTACTACATATGCAAGTGTGACAAGCCTTATTCACAATCCAAGCACCCCTGAAACGGCCATAACCAAATTCAAAAATCCAAGCAAAAAGCAAAAACTGTTCTTGATACTCCAGGCCTTTTCAAGGAGATTTAAAGGTTCAAAAACATTGATGGGAGTCTCCATAACGCATAGCAATCACAAAGAAGCCTTGACACTCCAAGAACGTGCCAGAACAAGTCACACGGTTTGATCATATTTTCATAATCGTCAATCATAATTCATGCATATTTAATGAGAATTTTTGTATGCTTTGCATTGCTCTAACCCTTCTGAAGCTTTTGGTATAAGGCAATTGCATTATGGTGTCCAAAAACAGGAAATGCCATTGTTAAATTTTAGGTTTTCCAAGCTTGAGATTTGGGGATTTGATAACCATGAAAAATTGAGCTTCATGATGCACATGACTGGATTCGTGAGAGTCATACGAATCTAACCGGACTATCGCGCTTCATTTATATAATCCAGGGGCCTATTCGTATTTTCTGCCATTCCATATTGTGGGGGTTAAAAACCCCCGCTAATTGTTGTGTTTTACAGGCATTTCAGTGAAGAAGATGATTAGGTGTTGCAGCATGATTGGCCGGTTCAAATAAATAACGCGCGTTATATTTTTTTCCAGGGGACGCGTTGATTTACTAATATAATATTTTGTTATTATTATTATTTCAACTAAGACAATTGGCTCAGTGGAAGGACGCGCTGGCAATGACCATTGGGACCTGGGTTCGATTACCAGGTCCCCCATAATTCCATGTTATTTTTTTCTAATGCGTTCTTGTGTAGGTTTCCAAATGGTGTGCACCATAAACCTCACATACCAGGGCGCCAAGTGGCCTCAAAGATCAATCTAATGGCCATAGGATGGATGACCACCATGTTCCTCAGTCAAAGCCAGCTCAGCAAATCTAAGAAGTCAACGTGGCTTGAAGGCAAATGGGCCTCAGCTTGCTTACAAAAACCCCCATTGCTGGCCCAGAACCCCCCTTTGGGTTTGCATTTATTTTTTATTTTTTCTTTCTTATTAATTGCTTTGTTTAATTCTATTGTTTTTTTTTTTATTAATTACTCATTAACAAATTATTTAACCTTTTCACAATAAAAAATCAAAAAAAAACTAATATTATTATTATTATTAATTTCATGTTCTTTTTATAAATAAAATACTAACAAATAAAATAGTTTAATTAGGTCAATTTTAATCTCTTTTCTTTATAATAAATAAAAACAATTTAGAATTAGTTTAACTTTTAATTTTAATTCTTTTATTTTATTTTCATTAAAAAACATAAAAACACAAAAATATTTTTATTTTAATTAAATAATTAATTAGTTAATTAGGTTTAATGTTTAATTTAATTCTAAAAAGGGTCAAAACCCTAAAGACGTCCCGATTCGTTTCTCTCGCGCTTTAATTTATTTTCATTATATTTATGTAATTGCTTCTGGAAATGTAATAGTTAAATAGGACCTCTTTTATTGCTTTATTTATTTTCTCGCAATTTATTTTTTCAAACGGGTTATTGTTTTTGGCGATGTATAGACCCGCGCCTTGTAATAGTTAGATTTACATTTCTGAAATTTATTTTCCGCACTCCTAACTGTTAAAAAATGCCTGCAAGAATGTATGTAAATAAAATTAATCCGTAGCTCACAAATAACATGTACAAAGACAATTAACTGAAAAACAACACACAAAGCACATGCCACTCCTAGGGTACGCCTCACTGGTTGCCTCGAACGCGGTCATCAAGTATAGGGTGTCTTAGAGGTCGCCCTTTTGTCTAAAAGATCCAGTTGCCTCGAAACGGTTGCCTCGGATAAAAGGATCTAGGACATTAGGGTTACTTCTAAGGCGTCCTACCATTGCTTTAGTAACCACACTGTCCCGATAATCGAATTGACCCGAACACCTCCAACGATGGTGCTACCTACCTCTCAATGGTGGGATAGCACTATCTAAAGGACTCTTACACAGCCTAATTCCTTAGAGTAGGTAGATTCTCTTAAGTACTTGCTCTCTTCAAACAAAACAAAACAACTTTTCACACCTCACACTTTCTAAAAGATTTCAAACAAATTTTTCACACACTCTTGAGGACTGATACAAGAGTTACTTAGAAATTTTTCAAACGAAACTTTTTTCAAAACCCACACACATTTGAAAAGCAAACAATTTTTGAAAACATAAGAGCAAGTACCTAAGAGCCCGTGGATAACCACGGATAGAAAGGGTGCTAACACCTTCCCTTTCTATAAATCTACCTCCCGAACCGAGAAACATTCTCAAATAAGGAATTTTGTTGTGCTTTTGTCCTTTCCATGTTGGAGAACATAAAAGACGATGGCGACTCTTGCTTACCGCGACATTTCGCGAAACCAGCTTAAAAAACAGTCAGTTCTATTTCCACCGATCACAGAACTGGCGACTCTGCTGGGGATAATAAAAGTGGGGTGTACCTTAGGAATAGTTCATCATCATGTTTTCAATTGCTTGCTTTGCTTGATTTAATATTGTGGGCCTATTTTGGGAGTTTCATAGATCCTAACCCGGATCTGGGGGATACCTCTTAGAAAGTAGCAACAAAGTGTGAGGGAACTGTGCGGGGTATACCGACACGGTTGAAGCAGTTTGCTACGTTGATGTGGCACTTTGGTGAGTACCGGTAACCCTTGAGTCAAGTCAAGGAGAGTACGGGGCCGCCGCGTGGTGTCGTGAAGCATCAACTGACCTTAGGAACCTTACTTGACCATCCTGGCCTCTTTAGGGGTAGTGAGATGACCGACTTTGGTGCAGTCCGAAGTTGGTTGATACTCGATACTACACTCATTGAGGGTTGTTTTCTTGGAATATTTTGATCGCCAGTTCAGTGGCTAAATCAAAACAATGAAAACAGAAAACAACCCAATGATATTGAGCTCCTTAGAACCCGGTTACTTTTGATATGACAAGTTTTGAGCCCACCAACTTCAAGAGGGTAGTACCCCAAACTTCATGCTGGCCTAAACTCTGAGGGCTCTTTGTGTGACTTGTGTGCCTTCAAACTTGACTACTTGCATACTTGTTATCTGACACTTGAGTTTCTCGCAGGTTTTATTTATAGTCCTTAATTGGGACTCATTACAGGGCCTACTTACATCACTCCATGCATAGCATAACATCATACCATTGCATGCATCCTGCATAAAGACTAATCCATTTCAAGGATCTCAAGGGCTTGTGATGCAGGTCATGATGAATCAAATGTCCAGCAAGGGGCAAAGGGGATTTACTTTCCTCTAGCCAAGGTTGTCAGGGGCTATGACCCACTCGATATGGTGAGCCTTGACTCTTGAAGAAGGACTCTCAGCAACATGAAGTTCCTTCAATCAAGCTACCCAAATTCAAATTCTAACAAGTTTCTCTGTTTACCCCGCGAGATCCTTGAAAACATCGCATGCATACATACATATCATTGCATTACAGGTACTCTATTCTACAGGTTGCTTAATCTTCTTCGCTGTTTATTTCAGCCATCATCATGAATCCTGAATCATCCAATGAACAAGCTATCAAGGCCCTCCAGGCCCAGAACGCCCAGTTCCAAGAGTTGGTGATGAGCCTAGCTCAGGGTCAACAGGAGTTGAAGACCCTGATACAGAAAAAGAAGAAGAAAAGGACTGTTTTGTTCAACCCTAGACGCAGATCTGGGAATGGATCACAAAATGAGGCTGAGCTGGCCACCCCATCTGCTGGGAAAGACAGCCCACAAGGGAGAGAAGTTCCTAGTCTTGTGGTCTCCGACAACGAGACAGATTTCAATGATGAACAGTACCCTCATGCTGAGGACAGGTACAAGCAACTAGAGGACCGTCTAAATTCCATGGAGATTCAACAGGTGCCCGGGTTGGACTTTGGAGACCTAGGCTTATCTTCTGGGGTGGTGATCCCTCACAAGTTCAAGGCATCTGCCTTTGCAAAATACGACAGGGCTTCCTGTCCTAATTTGCACCTTCGTTCATACGCGAGGAAGATCCAGCCCTACACGGCAGACAAGAATCTATGGATCCATTTCTTCCAGGAAAGTCTTTCAGGGACTCAACTCGAATGGTTCTATCAGCTGGATGGAACCAGTATTCGTAACTGGGAGGACTTGGCAACTGCTTTTTATAAGCAGTATCAGTATAATGCCGACCTCGCTCCTACGCGTACCCAACTCCAGGGTATGTCACTGGGGACGGGTGAAGGTTTTAAGGAGTACGCGCAAAAGTGGAGAGACCTAGCTGGCAGGGTGCAGCCACCGTTGACTGACCGTGAGCTCGTTGACATGTTCTTAGGGACCCTGTCTGGTCCATTCTTCAACCATCTTATTGGGAATTCTTCTGCTGGGTTCACAGATCTGATCTTAACTGGTGAGAGGATAGAAGCTGGTATCAAGTCCGGGAAGATACAAAAGGGTGACTCCTCGAACACTGAGAAGAAACCATTCAAGAAAGAGTCCAATGCTGCGTACAGTCAGAAGGATCGTCGTGACCAACACGTAGGGGCAGTCATGATCTCAGGTTCTGCGTCACGCTGACAACCGCCAAAGGGAAATCAGCAAAGACCAGACGAGCCTAAAAGACAATTCACCAACATCAACATGCCATTGTCACAGGCATTGCAACACATGTTGAAAATGAATCTGATTGTGGTGATCAACCCTCCTGCAAATCCCAAGACCTCTTCTCCAAACTACAACCCAGATGCGAGGTGTGCTTATCATTCCGGAAGCCGGGGGCACGATACTGAGGATTGTTGGGCGCTGAAATACAAGATTCAGAACATGATTGGCGCTAAGGAGATCGAATTCGAGCCTGCTGAGACTCCCGATGTAATCATTGCTCCCTTGCCAAAACATGGCTAGGATTGAGAGACTCTTGTTCATTTAAATTCTAATATTGTATTTTTCTATGCTTATTCAAACAATTGTCATGTCAAACTCTATTATTTCATTAATGCATTACACGTGTCTGTTTTGAAGTAATTGTGCTCTCTATATCCAAAATTGCTTTTATTTTTTTTCTTGATGTTCAACTCTCGATTGAAAATTCTAAGCCTCTTGAGGGAGGATGACGAAAATGATACCATAATCTACAGTATGCTTTTGAACAAACCCCGCTGATGAGGTACAGGCATTGTTTCAATTCCTAAACACTGGAGTTATAAGGAAGATAATCCCTCGTCAACCCCTTTGAGCCAAAGAAGTCGGAGTTTTTCTTTTCGAAAATTAAAACCCTTAATCATAACCTGGGGCAGGGTAGTTCTCTCGGTTGATCCAAGTGCACAACGAATGGCACCAAAGAAGTCCTTCCAAAAACAAAAGACAGTGATGGTTCCGAAGGATTATAAAGACAGGCAGTCATCATTTCTCAAAATAAAAGCCTATTAAGTCAAAACCTATGAAGGAGACTTACAAAACTGGGGCATCCCACGGACTGTAATCACAAAAGAAACAGTTCAGGCAAAAGACAGGGATAATAAAAATAAAAAAGGAGGTCCTACAAACCCTCGACAAAAAAAAAGAAATGACTGCCTACCCAAAATAAACTGTCAACATCCGAACCATCATTGGAATATCAGGACAAAGACTCAAACAAGGTCTAATGCATGATTAGCTGAGTTTAGGTTTGAAGAACATCATGAAGAGCGGGTGGGTACAAATAAAATTTGAGCCTTTATCCTTTGTTTCTTAAACCGTGAACCAGACCACGTTATAACCCTTAAAAGTCCTAGCTGAAGCATGGGTTAGTTCGAAAGCATACTGTTACGAAAGGTATCCTGACTCCTTAAGGCTTGCGGTAAAATAACGAGTTGACATCACATGTTACATAATTTGCTTGTTTTACTAAAAAAATGCATTTTCAAAAATTTCAAGACAGACATAAGCTTTGCATTTTTAATATAACATTGCTTGCATATGACTATTTGTTTGAACAGCATAGAAGTTCGCACGACGAATGTCTAATGAACAAAAGCACCTCCAAGCAAGGGGCATGGCATGATCATTGTCCATTATCTGGGACAGTTAAGTCAAGATTCGGAGAATCTCTCAAAAGGCCAACCAACTTGGGGCAAATCTCCATCTGGATCACTTAGGGCCTTGGACGATCAAACGAAGATCTTCTGGTAGTCTGACAACTCCACACTATTGACAGTGACAACTCCTTACATTCTGAGAGCGTGGACATAGTCGAAAAAGTACTACGCGTAATCAAAGACCCGCTAGGTTGATACACCTAGGCAAAATAAGGGCTTCCCGGCGAACCAAAAAGGTTCGAGCAAAAATAAGGGATGAAGATAAAAAAAATCTGTACACCCGGCAAGTCGAAAACCTGAAAAGGCGGCTTGGGCAAAAATGGGTATCCCGGTGGACTGAAAACCCGAAAGGGCAGTCCAGGCAAAAATTAGGGATCAAAGCGTACGACTATGTCCTGTCATCTCGTCACTTATCTACCAGAAGAGGATTTGTCAACCGGCAGTCATCAAGCGCCTCCACAGGTATCTTCTCCCACAGAAACAAGGGCAATATGAGTTGTCTAAGCGATCTAGTTGCTCTGCCCACCAAGGTACTAAGGTAGGTTCAGCTGAAGAACGTGACCAAGATACCTTCACTCCCCGCAGAGTAAGATAAGATTCAGCAATACTCTCTCTCGAGCAGAGTTGGTCTCTCATCAGCCCTGAAAAGGCACAGTATCTCCAGCAAGTCAACAACACTCTCCCCAAGCAGAGTTAATCTACTGTCAGCCTTAAGGAAGTTGGGTATCCCCAGAAAATCTCAATATTCCCCAGCGGAGTATGCAGATGTTCCTAAGCAAGCATCCCTGGCCGTCTTAATATAAGATTATTCCCCGGCGGAATACCAGACACCCCAGTGGAGCTATTCCCCAGTACAGTTCAAAGGTCTCCCCAGGAGAATTGAATCAATCTCCCCAGTAGATTCTGGGAGCTCATCCCCGGTAGATTCTGGAAGCTTATCCCTGCAGAGTACGAACGCATCTCCCCGGCTCTGTTCAGAAGGTTATTCCCCACCAGGGCTTATAATTGGGTTATCCTCAGCCAATTACCACGGAAAGGTCATCCTCGGCGAAGTTCTTCCTATCCCCCAGCGGAGTTCATCAATTCCCCAACATAACATATCAACGGTATCCCCAGCGGAGTCATCATCAAACCTCAGCGAAGCATCTCTTCCCATAGAGTATTTCCCCGCAGAGTAATCTCTCCAACAAGTTTATTCCCCAACGGAGTCATCTTCTCCTATCGGTTTATTCTTGCAACCATTATCCCCAGCGGAAATGAAGAACTCTACTCTTCAAACATCAGCCCAGGATTCAACAAGCTCCCGGCATTCGTCAAGGATTTATTTTCCCAGACGAGAATACATTCATAAACATCACATCTTCATACATTATAGCATGCACACGTATCATACAACACAAATCTCATTTATTTTTTGAGAACATCTTAAAATCATGCAGTTCATGCATCATGACATTGCATACGACTAATACTTTGCCTTTTCAGAAAAAAGTCAATCAAAAGATGATTACCATCTACCTTTCCAGATCAACACTGGTAACAAGCCAGGAAAATTATGTGGACGACTGATCGTGGGTTAATATCCGAAACCAAACAGGACAATTATCTACTTGATCATCCTCAGGCAACCCTACACCGGTTCCTTTTCTTTCAGAAGAAGTCTTACACGGGCTCATCAAAAGGCAACCCTACACCGGTTCCTTCTCAACCTCAGATGTAGTTTTACACGAACTCATCATCAGGCAACCCTACACCGGTTCCTTCTCAATTTTCAGACGAAGTCTTACACGGACTTATCATCAAAGTAACCCTACACCGGTTCCTTTTCTTTCAGAAGAAGTCTTACATGGACTTATCTCAAGATGACCTTACCCCGGTTCATCAAGAAGTTTTACACGAACTTATCCTGCAGTAACCTTACCCCGGTTCCTCCAGAAGTCTTACACGGACTTATCTCAAGATGACCTTACCCCGGTTCATCCAGAAGTTTTACACGAACTTATCCTGCAGTAACCTTACCCCGGTTCCTCCAGAAGTCTTACACGGACTTATCCCGAAGTAACCTTACCCCGGTTCCTCCATAAGTTTTACACGGACTTATCCCGAAGTAACCTTACCCCGGTTCCTCCAGAAGTTTTACACGAACTTATCCCGAAGAAACCCTACACAGGTTCTCTCTTCCCAAAGATGCAGTTTTACACGGGCTCATCATCAAAGTAACCCCACACAGGTTCCCTTCTCAAACTCCAGACGTAGTTTTACACGGACTCGTCATCAGTAAACCCTACACAGGTTTCCTTCTCAGCTCTAGATGCGGTTTTACACGGACTCGTCATCAAAGTAACCCTACACAGGTTCCTTCTCCATTTCAGATGCAGTTTTACACGAGCTCATCATCAGTAAACCCTACACAGGTTTCCTTCCTCCAAAGATGCAGCTTTACACGAGCTCATCATCAGTCAACCCTACACAGGTGTCCTTCTTTCCAAGATGCAGCTTTACACGAGCTCAACATCAGGCAACCCTACACAGGTTCCCTCTTTCAACTTACAAAAATTACACCTCCAGATGGCATCTATAAGCCCATCCATCCGTCAACAGTCTCCAAATGGCATCTACAAGCCCATTCCCGACAAGGTTCTGTCACATCTCCAGATGGCATCTATAAGCCCATCCTCCCATACCATCTTTCCAAATGGCATCTATAAGCCCATTCCCGACAAGGTTCTGTCACATCTCCAGATGGCATCTATAAGCCCATCCTCCTATCCACCATCTTTCCAAATGGCATCTGTAAGCCCATTCCCGACATCACACTGCTGATACTCCACTATGTGAGTGCAAATTTCTGGGCACTCTAGTGTTCAATCATCTTCCACCTTCGGATCACGAAAGGCACGCAAGCCAATCTACATCCTTGGGTTTAAGAAGATTGAACAGGGGCAAATGTTGTACCCCAAAATTTGCCCTCCCATATTCTTCAAAGTTTTGACAAGCATCATCTCAATTTGCTCAAGTCTACTCAAGGGTTGCACAGTTCAAACACCCTCCTAAGCCAGTCAAATTAGGGTTTTGGTTCCTGCAAGGAAGTTGAGGTTTTCAAGGGCTCAATCAAGTCCCATGTGCCTATATACATTGTCAAGCATCCATATATCAAGTTTCAAGGCTCACAAGGTCAAGTTGCACAGTCAAAAGCCTCATTTGCTTCACAATTAACTATAGGGGTAAAATGGTCATTTGGCAGTCAAAAGTCAAAAATTTGGTCAAACATCTTATTTTGAAGCCCCAATCATCATTTGATCAAGTCTTGATCATGATTCCACAAGAATGGCTCAAAAATCATCAAGATGCAAAAGTTTCCATTTTTGGACAGTTGAAAAGTCAACTGTAACTTGACCAAGGCATAACTTTTTCATGGTTCATCAGAAAAATCCCATCCAATGCTCATTTTGAAGGGGATGACATTTCCTACAACTCATCTTCACATTCCAAGTCCAAGAAATGCTCTCACAAAAGTTATCAATTTCTACATTATAGGTCATTTTCAAAAGTCAACAAAAAGGCACTTTAAGTCAAAGATCATAACTTGAGATTGGTAAATCAAAATAACATGGGACCAAAGGCATTGGTTAGAGGACTTCAAGACCTTTCCAAAATGTCCAAGAACATGTTCATATGATCCAAATTGAGCAAGATATGCATTGGAGAAGTTGGGAAATTTTTGTGAAATGGCAAAAGTCAACTATCTTTAAAACTTCAATTTTTTACAAAAGGGCCCACTTTCTTCCACTTGATTCAGCCTTGTCATGCCACCCACGTGTCCCATGATTAATTTCAAGATCAAACATTTATTTTTCCATTTTATTTAATTTTTATTGATTTAATTCATTTTAAATCCATAATAATTCAAATAAAATCAAAAAAATTAATTAAATAACATCTTTTGATTTGAATAACTGTCATGTATCATTTACCAGCTACCAAATTCGTGCTAGGGCCATTTTGAGCATAAAATCCAAGTTTGGCTTCAAAGATGGAATGTCCTTTAATGGTGGTCAACAAGAATCCAAAACATAATTGCACAAGGTTAAGGCTCATCATATCACTTAATTCTCATTCATACATACATAAGCAAGCCTTCCCAACCTAAGACACGACCTAGAGATCACTGAAACGGCCAGAACAAAAACTCAAAATTTGTCAAAAAGTGAGAGATCAAAAACTGTGTTACAGGCACTTTCAGATCAAAAGAAGCACGTAGTCTTCTTCATTGCCATACCCTGAAGCTAAAGAGACCATAAACGCATCCCAAGATCACCTATACAGCACTGCCCTGAATCGTGATGCCCGACTCTAGGGTTCATGATATTGCGTTTTAGGTGTTTTTGGTACAGGGCAAATTGGACCCAATAATGGGGATAAAGATGATCAGGGGATCAAGACAGACACGCCCATGGTCTCAGGTGGCATTTTCATAGCCTGAGGATCATTTTCGAAGCAACCTACGAAACCACCTGCGGATGAAAATCCGCAGGTAAATAACCAGTATTTCATTGAAGAAGATGATGACGTGCTGCAGCATGATTGGTCCTTTTAAAAAAATAGCGCGTCATATTTTTTTTCCAGGCTTATGTTTTGATTTTTTAATATAATAATTATGCTTGGTTTTAGTAACAATTGGAACACACAGCTCAGCTGGCTAAGGCGTACAGGAATTGTCCCTTGGGACCTGGGTTCGAATCCCAGGTCCCCCATAATTTCCATGTATTTTTTCTTTACATACTTATGTGCAGGTTCCCAAAGAAGGTGTATCATGCACCTCACATCCAAGCGCGCCAAGTGGCCTTTCTCACAGATCTGAAGGCCAAGAGAGGATGACCACCATACACCTTGGTCAAAGCACACGCAGCCAATTGCAAAAAGTCAACAAGGCTTGAGATAATGGGCCTCACAATTCCAGAATTCACCCTTATTCTGGGCCCAAACCCCCTTGGTTTTGTTATTCTTTTTTTATTCTTTTCTTTTATAATTCCTTTTTATTAATTATTAGTATTATTATTAGTTAATTAACCTTTTCACAATAAAATCAAAAAAACTAATATTATTATTATTTATTTATTTCATATTATTTTTTTGTAAATAAATTATAATTAATTAATTAGTTTAATTAGGCAACTTTAATCTTTTTCTTAATAACTAATATAAATTTAGAATTAGGGTTTTTCTTTTGACTTTTAATTCCTTATTTTTATTTTTCATTAAGAGCATAAAAAATACAAAAAAAAAACATTTTTTTTCTTCTAATTAATTAATTAGTAATTAGGCTTAATTTTAATTAATTGCAAAAAAGGGACAAAAATTCAATTCTTTCTCAAAAAAGGGTCAACACCCTAAGGACGTTCCCGATTAAATTTATATTCGCGCGTATTTATTTATTTTGATTATATTTATGTAACTGCTTCCGGAAATGTAATAATTAATTAGGATTTACCGCTTTATTTACTTTTCTCGCATTTTATTTTCCAAACGGGTTTTTGTTTTTGGCGATGTATAGACCCGCGCCTTGTAATAGCTAAATTTACCTTTCCGCACTTTATTTCCTGCAAATCATTTAACTGTTAATATGCCTGCAAGAATGTATGAGTAATAAAATCAATCCGTAGCTCACAAATAACATGTACAAGATAAACATAAACTGAAACAACACACATGCACATGCCACTCTTAGGGTACGCCTCACTGGTTGCCTTGAACGTGGTCATCAAGTATAGGGTGTCTTAAAGGTCGCCCTTCTGTCTAAAAGATCCAGTTGCCTCGAAACGGTTGCCTCGGATAAAAAGGATCTAGGACATTAGGGTTACTTCTAAGGTGTCCTACCATTGCTTCGGTGACCACATTGTCCCTTATAATCGAATTGACCCGAATAACTCTGACGATGGTGCTACCTACCTCTCAATGGTGGGATAGCACTATCTAAAGGACTCTTACACAGCCTAATTCCTTAGAGTAGGTAGATTTCTCCTGGGTACTTGCTCTTTCAAAAAACAAAAACAACTTTTCGCACCCACACTTTCAAAAGGTTTTCAAACAAATATTTCATACACTCTTGAGGACAGATACAAGAGTTACCTAGAAATTTTTCAAACGAAACTTTTTTCAAAACCCACATACACTTGAAAAGCAAACAATTTTTGAAAACATAAGAGCAAGTACCTAAGAGCCCATGGATAACCATGGATAGAAAGGGTGCTAACACCTTCCCTTTCTATAAATCTACCTCCCGAACCGAGAGACATCTCGAAAAAGGAATTTTGCTGTGCTTTTGTCCTTTCCATGTTGGAGAACATAAAAGGCGGTGGCGACTCTTGCTTACCGCGACATTTCGCGAACCAGCTTTAAAACAGTCAGTTCTATTTCCACCGATCACAGTATCATTACTCCTGTAAGGCTTACTGCAAATCCTGAGTTGAATTCACATTCTTACAAAGTTCTCTTTACTTGCTAAAATGTATTTTCAAAAGTTCAAGACAAGCATAAACTTTTGCATTATTTGAATATCGCTGTTTGCATATGGCTAGTTGTTTGACAACAGGGAAATTTTCATCCCATGAACGGAAGTTCTCTCAAAGAAACAAAATCACTCCAAATTGGAAGACACTTCCAATGACAAATCCCATATAAGCAACGGGGCATGACATGTCACTATCCAAATTGTCCGAGGCAGTCAAGTCAAGATTATGAGAAATCTCTCAAAAGTGCTGAATAACCAGGGGGCAAATCTGCATCTGAATCACTTGAAGCATTGAACTTGAATTCCAGCAAAGGGTCACATACGACCAAGCAAACACTTTTTGGCAGTGCTACAACACTTACTACTTAGGGCAGTAACAAACATCCCACAAAGTCCCTTTCATAGGGTGATCCCCAGTCAAGTCTCCATAGAGTCATCTCTATAAGGTTATCCCCACAGAATAATCTTCACAGACAAGGGTCCAAAATCCTCAAGGCCAAATTCATGGATAAAATTGGATCCAGGAAATCCCCAGCCAGAGTTTTAATCTCTGAAAACTTCTCCCCAACTGAGTTGATCTCAAGAATCCTCGAGGATTTCTTCCAAAAGCAAAACTCCTCTTCAGCAGTTCATCAAATATTCTCTTCAACAGGGTTTATTTCCCCAACAAACAGCAAAATTCCTCGGCTAAGTCTGTCCTCCCAGCTTGAGTTTGCCTCTCCAACTATTGCAAATCAAGGGACCACAACTCCTCTTCCCCAGTAGACTGCTTTACAATCCCCAGTGAGTTGCTGCAAAACCTGGGAGACAACCAGATAACAGTTAATTTCTTTGTCCCCAACAAGTTGTTAACTCCCTTTCTCTTCCACCAAGAGATAGCTCCCCAGTAGAGCAATGGACAGCTAAAACTCCTGAACTCTTTTTCCCAAGCAGGAATCAACACTTTCCACAGAGTTTTCTTCTCAAGCAAAATCAACATTCCCCAGCGGGATTTCTCCTCAAACAACAAAACAGGAATCCCCAGTGGAAACATTCTAAAAAAGGTCTGGAAAGGTGTGCATACTCTTCATCCCCAACGGCCATCCGAGATTCAGCTTCCCAAAACTCCCCAACACTTGTCAAGGATTTATTTTCCAAGACAAAATTACATTCCAACAACATTTCATGTATCATATTTACATACATGATTAATGCATACAACATAATATCATTTATTTTGAGAACATCATTGCGCCATGCATTTCATACATCATGACATTGCATACAACTAACTCTTTACCTTTTTAAGAAAGATCAAACAACAGATAACTATTGTCAACAAGTTTCAAGTTCCATATTAATACCTGTAACAAGCCAGGAAAACTGTCTGTGGACGACTGATTGTAGATTAATACCTGTAACAAGCCTGGAAAACTATCTACATGAGGAGATTGAAGATTAATACATGTAACAAGCCAGGAAAACTATCTTTCTTTCTCAGGACAAAGATTAATACCTGAAATTAGATGAGGAACTATCTATGTGACCAACATTTTCAAGTTCCGGATTAATACCTATAACAAGCCAGGAAAACTGTCTATGGACGAAAGATTGTAGATTAATATCTGTAACAAGCCAGGAAAACTATCTACATGAGGATATTGAAAATTAATACTTGTAACAAGCCAGGAAAACTATCTTTTTTTCTCAAGACAAAGATTAATACCGGAAACCAGATGGGGAACTATCTATGTGACCAACATTTTCAAGTTCCAGATTAATATCTGTAAAAAGCCAGGAAAATTATTCATGGACGACTGATTGTAGATTAATATCTGTAACAAGCCAGAAAAACTATCTACGTGAGGAGATTGAAGATTAATACCTGTAACAAGCTAAGAAATATATCTTTCTTTCTCAGGACAAAGATTAATACCCAAAACCAGACGGGGAACTATCTATGTGACCAACATTTTCAAGTTCCAGATTAATACCTGTAACAAGCTAGGAAAACTATTTGTAGACGATTGATTATAGATTAATACTTGTAACAAGCCAGGAAAACTATCTACATGAGAAGATTGAAGATTAATACCTGTAACAAGCCAGGAAAACTATCTTTCTTTCTCAGGTCAGAGATTAATATCTAAAACCAGCCAGGGCAACTTTCTCTACGACCAACAAAAAAAAGTTTCAGATTAATACCTGAAACAAGACAGGATAACTATCTGAGGACAACTGGTTGTAGATTAATTCCTGAAACAAGCCAAGACAATTATCTACATGACCAGCTGAAGAAATCCTACACGGGCTTCTTCTCATACACTCTTCTAGAAATAGTTCAGATGCGATCCATATACGGCTGGCATTATGATACTTATTCCAGATTCTCTTCTAAAAACAGTTCAGATGCGATCCATATACAGCTGACATTCTGATACTTATTCCAGATTCTCTTCTATAAATAGTTCAGATGCAATCTAGATACGGCTAACATTCTGATACTTATTCTAGATTCTCTTCTAGAAATAGTTCAGATGCGATCCAGATACGGCTGACATTCTGATACTTATTCCAGATTCTTTTCTAGAAATAGTTCAGATGCGCTCCAGATACGGATGACATTCTGATACTTACTCCAGTTTCTCTTCTAGATACAGTCTAGATACAAATGTCATTCTGACACTCATTTAGCACACCTTTCAAATACAGTGCAGATACAGATGTCATTCTGACACTCATTCAGCACATATGTCAAATACAATCTAGATACGATCCAGATATGGATGTCATTCTGACACTCATTCAGCATATCTCTCAAATACAATCCAGATACGGTCCAGATACGGATGTCATTCTGATGCTCATTCAGTACATCTTTCAGATCTGAGTCAGATAGAATCCATTTATGGATATTATTCTGATACTCATCCCATTACATCTACTATTTCAGTATAAATTGACCAGAGATTTATTCTGATACTTCTTCCAATTTTTGTCAACAATCACTTTTGGGTGGCATCTATAAGCCCGTCTCTGAAAACTCTCCATCATCTCTCTAAATGGCATCTTTAAGCTCATTCCTGACACAATAAATCGCCACATCATCGAGTGCAAATTTCTGGGCACTCTAGTGTTCAATCATCTTCCACCCTCAAGTCACAAATGGCAGACTCGCCAATCTAACTCTTCAGGTTTAAGAAGATTGAACATGGGAAGCTGTTGTACCCCAAAATTTTCCCTCTCATTCTTTAAGAATTTTCTCACAATCTTTTTATTGGTTCGAGGCTGCACAAGGATGGATCCGTTCAAGATACTTCCTCAACACTGATGACTCAAAACTAGAGTCTGAATTTACACAAGTACCATTGGATTTTTAATGCCCCCTATGATTTCCAAGTATTATGTTGGATTTCCAAGCATCAGGTCAAAAAGGAAATTATCGAAAGAGCAAAGTAGATAAATTTGATTTTTCTGAAAAAAATTGAATAAAAACATGTTTGCTTTGATTCATGCTTAACTTTGACTAAACTCTCCCCTGCATGCAAGCTTCGAGTGAGTATTTGTTTCCCTTTGAAATAACAACCTTCGATTCGAGAGGCAAGGGCCTCCTGTTAGCTTCCTTCGATTCAGAAAGTTGATGACCTCCCAGTAGCTTCCTTCAATTCAGGAGGCAAAAGCCTCCTTTTGGCATCCTTCGATTGCACCTTTTACCTCCTTTTGGCATCCTTCGATTGCATCATTTGCATCCTACATGTTTGCTTTGATTCACATGGCATGGACCTCTTGTATGCATATTTCATTTGAGCATGTGGCCTTTCTTCAAATTCAATCCTGGTATACATCCTTCGTTGGGCATGTGGTTCCCTTTTATGCAAGACTGGTATACATCCTTCGTTTGGGCATGTGGTTCCCTTTTATTCCAGCTTTGGTTTGTATCATTTCATTTAGCCATATGACCTTTGGCAGGCAAGTTTCGTTTAGACAGTGGCTCTTCATGCAAGCTTTCGTTTTAGCAAAGGCCTCTTGCATGTTTTCTTGAAGTCACAAAACAATGGCCTCTTCCATCTCTCCTTCGAATCAGAAGCCATTGGTTTTGCATGTTTGCCAAATTCACAAGGCAGAATTTCCCCTTCATGCTAGCGCCCCCAAAGCATGGACCTCCTGTATACACCCTTTAGTTTGGCCATGTGACCTCTTGCAGACAAGCCTTCAATTGGAAAAGAGCCACCTTCAGACAAATCTTAGATTGGAGTTTTGATTCCCTTCGAATCAGCATACTTCAAATCCAACTATGGGTCTTTCGAGAAAGCTTGTTTGAAGAACATTAAGCAAATCTCATAGCCTTATTCTCCAAATCTCACTTGTCAGGCTATGTTGCTTCTAAATATTTATATAATCAGAGGCTTACACAAAGGTTCAAAGCTTTGTCTACTGGATAATACTATTCTTGGATAAAATAGCAAAAAGCTACGTACCCTTTTTTCATAAAGAGTACCTTAATCACAAAGTTAACTTCCAATATGATTTTTGTCTGAACACAAGCAATGACAAAAGCATAAGTCAAATCCCTTGCCCCCAACAGATAGCAGGCCCCCATTTGTACTTGAAACTGGGGAATAACGAAAGGGAGGAATTTTGTTTTCGTTTCAACCAAACCATGGTTTGTTATCCTACAAACCTGGTTACTCCAACACCTCTACCCCTTTCTCTATAAATAGAGAAATGTTTACAAGCTAGAGAGGACTTTGGGTGGTGTGGAAAGAATCTTTAAAAAATCATGAAACTCTCAAAACTCTTAAGATTCCCAAACACTAAACATAAACCCAGAATCCAGAAGAAACACAATACCTGTTTCCTTGGCCCTTCGAATCCAGAAAAAACATCACACTTGTTTCCTTGGCCCTTCGAATCTAAAGAAACACAACACTTATTTCTTTTTCTCTTTCGAATCTGAAGCAATCCAGCGCTTGGTTCCTCTTTCGAATCCAGTACTAGAAGCATAACCCCTATTTCTTTCCTTTGAGTCCAGGAGCACTCATGGCAGCCACTTAAGGTCCATCACACGTTCCAGCTTCAAGCAAGGTAAGTCACTCTGACCTTAAACTTTTCGTTTGAAAGCATGTACATAAAATTTGTTTCCTTTTTGTTTCCACCTTTTCAGTTTGTTTTTCATTGCTAACCTTTTGGTTTTGTTACTTGGTTTATCAAACATTTTTAAGAACTAACCTAGCCATGAGACAATGGTAGCATGGCTTCAGGCCATGTTGCTATTTAAACCCCAAACGAAAGAAAGCAGGAGGAGGGAAGTATGAATCGAAGCTTTAGGCTTCCCCCTGGCTACTTCACAGTTGCAAGCAGAACAAAGAGTGTGGCCTTAGGCTTCGCCATACACTGACTTCCAGGCCATTCGAAGGAGCAAAAAGGGAGAAACAAAAGTTGCCCACACGGACTGCCAAGCCCAATCGAAGAAGGCAACAAGGAGCTTGGGGTGAAGAAAGGCAGAATCGAAGGTTGCATCTCATGCTTCATGCTAAGCCCAAATCAAAGGGATCTAGAGAAGCATAATCTAAGGATTCTGCTGCCCAAATCGAAGCACTCATTTTTCCTCCTTTTATTTTGTTTTGTCTTTACATTTTCTTACTATTCAATATGGTTGTAGTATTGTAGGATTTATTTTCTGCATTTTTGTTTCTTTTGTACAAATGTTAGTAATTAGGATATATGGCAAGATAAAACCAACAAGTGGACAACCTAAAAAATCAAAGACAAATGCATGAAAATCGATCACATTATTCACACATGCACCTCTAGGGTAATCCCACATGTTGCCTCGGAAAGATAGTCATGTCCCTCGAATATGGGTGTTTTAGCAAAGACCCTTAATAAAAGATCGTAGTCCCTCGATGACCCTCGGTGTTTCCTTTGGTAAACGATCTAGTCCCTAAACGACATTGCTAAAACATCCCATAGGTTGCCTTTTATGACTATACAAATGACCCACGCCCGTCCCTTCACATCCAACGATGGGGCTTCTTAACAAATAAACGGTAAGATAGAAACATCTAAAGGAGGAGGAAAAGAACATTAAACCTTTTGAGTTGGTAGGATGCTCATATTTGCTCGCTTGCTCACAACAAAAAACATTTTACACACCAACACTTTCATTTGAAACATTTTCAAAAGACAAAGCTCTTTGTACGCATTCTCATAGAAACGAGAATCATTACAAAGACACTTTTCAAAATCACTTTCAAAAACACATTCCACAAACACCTCTTTGAACTATTTTCAAAACCAACACTTTGTACGCGTTCTTATAGAAACGAGAATCATTAAAAAGACGTTTTCAAAATACTTTCAAAACCCACACCATAAAGCATATTTTCTAACAAAGCAAGTGATCTAGTAAGCAACTAAGAGCCCGTAGATAACTACAGATGAAAAGGGTGCTAATACCTTCCCTTTTCATAACCTACCCCCCGAACTCAAGAAATAATCTCGAAAGGTCTTTCCCGTTCTTTTCATCCTTTCCTTATTGGATAAAAGAAAAGTCGGTGGCGACTCTTTCTATATGGAAAAATTGCAATCAAAGGAAAAACACCCAAGTTAGTTCTCCCACCGTATTACACAGGCCATTTCATATCACGCCATTTCCATGGTTGAACTTGTAGCATGCGGAATAAGGGGGTAGCCTGAGTTTGGAGATTTGATTCCACGTTTTTCGTAGGTTTCATTTTTTGGGAGACCGGAGAAGACGGATAGAGATCTACTCCGGTGCCTCTGACCGGTGTTGACTCCATTGGGGTCTGTATGGCAAAAGCGCATATTTCCATTGGTCCATTCAAATTATTTATGGCGCGTGTGTGACAGCTAGGATTATATTTGATTTACCATTATATTATTATTACTCTATTATACTAATAGTTGAAGCAAGTGGTCTAGTGGCAAAGAGCATGGGTATTAGCCTGGAAGACTTGGGTTCGATCCCAGGATTTGAGTTTTTATTTTTCTAACAAACTTGTTGTAGATCCAGTGTGTTGCATTTTAAACACCTACCATGTGTTGTCAAACTTCAGCCAATAGATCACAACGAGGTCAGATCTAACGCCCCTAGAGTACTCCTTCATGATGGACCGTCAAGGGCCAACAACATAGGATGAGGCGCAACATTAGGCTCCCTGGTTTGGGCCTTACAAAATTCTGGTTCACACCCCCATTTCACTTTGAACACCAGGCCCATCTTTTTCTATATTTTATTCTTTTAGTTTATTATTTATTTATTTTATATTTACTTGTTTTCAAAATCATTTTATTTAATCATAAAATCAGAAAAAACACAAAAACATAGATTTAGGTTTTTATTTATTTATATAATTTAATTTTCAAAAATTAATTTGTTTGATTATTTTGACTTCATTTCATAAATTAAAACCAATTAGAGTTAGGTTAAATTTTTAATATTTCTCAAACAAAAATACCAAAAATATTATATTTGTTTAGAATTAATCTTAATTAATAATTTTTCTTTTCTTTTATTTGAATTTAGATTTAATTTAATATTTTCCCAAATAAACAAAACAGCAAAAAGATTTTCTTTTACTTAGAACTTTTTAGAGTTTTAAACGTCCTTTCTAATTCGCGCGCGTTTAGTGTTTTTGCATTATCATTTTTTTTCATATTATTGTATCTGACTATAGGTTGTAATAGTTAAAATTAGGACTTTATTTACTGCTTTATTTCCCCAATTTTTGGACTTGTAAATTCCCCCTCCCCGAAGCCATGTAATAGTTAGGTTTTAAATTCTGCACTTTAAATTCCTGTACATATTTGAACTGTTTAGATGTATGGTAATAGGATTGTATAGAAAGAAATTAAAAACAAAATGTTAGAAAACCTAACATCAAGATAAATAACTAAAACACAACGCACTTGCACATACGCACCTCTAGGGTACCCCCACTTCGGTTGCCTTCGGAATAAAACAGTCACAACTCTCGAAACGTGAGAGATTTTAGTGGCTATCCTCCGGTTTAAAGATCTAAAAAATGACCCTCTCGATGTTGCCTCAGTATAATATTAAAACCCTTGGGTAGTTACTAAAGTATCTTGCCCAATTGCCTTTTTGACTGTAACGATGATCCTTCGATTGTCCCTCAAACATTCGATGATAGGGCTACCTACTCACTAATAGTAGGATAGCACTGTCTAAAGGAAAAACGGAAAAGAACAAATCCTTTCAATTAAAGTAGATAGTTCTTAGATGCTTGCAACAACAAAAAATTCACATACACAAAACTCTTTCCAAATACATTTTCAAAACACTTTGTATACGTTCTCAACAATACGAGAAACATTACAAAGTTCGCCGCACTA
Source organism: Vicia faba (assembly GCA_948472305.1). Classification (NCBI taxonomy): domain Eukaryota; kingdom Viridiplantae; phylum Streptophyta; class Magnoliopsida; order Fabales; family Fabaceae; genus Vicia; species Vicia faba. Next base: position 757,352,329 of record OX451736.1, on the reverse strand, counting down.
AGGCATCTTTTCAAAATACTTTTTCAAACACACAAAACACAAGGTATTTTCAAATGAGCTAGCATCAAAGAGCCCGTAGATAACTACGGATGGAAAGGGTGCTAACACCTTCCCTTTCCATAATTTACCCCCTTACTCAGAAATAATCTCAAAAGGTCTTTTTTTGTTCTTTTCACCCTTTCCTTTTTTGGCTAAAAGAAAAGTCGGTGGCGACTCTTACTTACCGCAAAATTTGTGAATACAAACGTAAAACCAGTACAACAGTCGGTTCTGCCACCATATTACACAATTAAACCAATTGGCAAAGCACCTCAGGGCAGAGGTTGTAAACACAGTGTACTATATCCTGAACAGTGTCTTCGCAGGCCTATTCAGGGGATGACTCCTTATGAATTATGGAAGAACAAGAAACCCAACACTTCATATTTTCATCCGCTTGGATGCTCTTGTTTTATCCTAAACTATAAAGAAAATACAAAACAAGATTGATTCAAAAGCTCAAAGTTGTATCATGTTAAGATGTTCTGAACGCTTAAAAGGCTACAAAATATATAACCCTGAAACACTCTATGTAGGAATCAATTCATGTTAGATTTAATGATAAGCTTGACTCTGAAAAGACAAAGCTAGTTGATAAGCTTTCGGGTATGAAGATTACTTTTCAAAATCTGAAAGTAATACAACTAATGCTAAAGATCAAGAAGTAAGAAGATCAGAATATGTTCATTCAGAAGCAATTAATAATCAAACTCCTATGAAGAAGATCCCGAAAAGACTATCACTATATGAAAAGATACATCTAGGATTGATGTCCATGATAGAGTCTACATCTCCTGATGAATCACTTGAGAAAAATAAATGGAAGCTGACATTTCAAGAAAATTAAAATCATCTCTACTGCTCGATGATGAAGGTGATCCTGTCATAGACAATTGCATTAGGTCAGCATTTATATATTTTTTTCTGGAAAAGTACTTGTAAATACTTTTACCATTATAAGTCATCTTGACAGGAAATTTTTAAATAAAAAATAATGCGTATTTTTTTATTAAAGAAATTAAAATGTGTTGAGAATGGGTGAAAAATATCTCTTGATTTACTTTTATCTCCTATAAGTAAAAAGATAGGATAAGGTATTCAGTTGTCACTTTCAAAGATTTTCCTTTCACGACCTACTCTAACCTATGTCCTAACTCTCCATAACCTTTTTCTTAGAAGTTGTGACATCGTCAGTTCCCTTCCCTTCTAGATCAAGCATAAAATCTCGTGTGTGTCTTGAGGTTAATTACTCTGAAGTAATTTAATCTTCTCAATCTATTACACATTTTTCTGTCTATTTATATCATCCATCATCGTCAGTCTCTCCTCAAGTTTCAGTCATTGTTCTTGTCTCACTTCTTCAGTCCCTCCTAAAAATCTTGTGTCAAATGGCCATCAAGACGTTTCATATAAATGAAAACCTTCTGGAGGTAATTCATGAGAAACAACCTAATAGCACGTCTGATGACGGTTTCATCAACATGTGTTTTGAAAGTCAGGACTATTCAGGATATACTGCTATGCTACAAGGCCATATCTATCCTAATATCGTAAAAGGTTTCTGGCTTTATGCATCCACTAGAAGTGATGAAAATTACATTAAATCAGTTATCTATGGTATTCCTTTTATCATCACTTGATCCTCCATTGCTGAAGCAATTGGATGCACGCCTAAGGCTAACTCCATGGATCATGCCAGCTTTGACTTCATAGAAGTAGACTTATTCCCAACTCTTCATGACACCTCTTGTGGGTATGAACCCAACAATCCAGAAAACCTGAAATCTCTTGCTAGAATCTGGTTTCATTTATTACAAATAAACCTTCATCCTAGAGATGAAGACCTGAATGGTGTGTTTCCAATAGATAAGCGCCTAATCTTCTGCCTTCTCAATAATATCTCTATTAATCTACCCGCGGTCATTTTCAACCACTTAAAGGAATCAATTTTGGACTCCAGATATTCTAAAAAATCATTCATACCTTATGGGTGTGTCCTATCTGAATTGTTTGGATTAGCTATGATAAGAAAAAATGTTCAAAAGACTTAGTTCACAAGAGGAAATGCTATGTTTGACGAGTGTTGTGAAGTGTTTGAAGTCTAAACCAGTGTCTTTGTATTCAATATTTATTTTTTAGGTCATGTCTTGTGAGTAAAATCGTTGTACTTATCAGCTTATCCTATCACTAGTTATTTATAAAAGGATGTATTAGCATGAGATATTCTTGATGCACATTAATCTCTCAAAAAAATTTGCTTACATTCCTAGATATATTTCTTTGTGATACTTTAAATGTTTTGGAACGATTAAATCACATTTTAACCAGTTCTTCTAATAATGAAAATCAATTCTAAAGAATAATATATAATTTTAAGCAATATATAAGTATTCTTCTAAGAAGATCTCAAATGATCATGTAGTTTCAACAACAGGACTTCAATCTCATTTTTATGTCACTTTATCACCTTTTTGATTTCTGACAAAGGGATAGAAAGTAAAATGATTTTAATACTATTTATTCTCATAATCTTAAACTCAAACATATAAAATGTTGCTGCTACTAACTGTGCGTTTGATGTTTCAATCCAAGAACTTTGAGTATGTTCACTGAGTATTCTAAAGAAAGGTTAAATATGAAGATCCTGATTAAGGTTGAGAACCTTATGGATGAAATCAACTATGATTACATATATAAGAAGTTGTACACTTTGTGAATATATGAATTTTCAAAAAGGTGTACCAAACACAGTTCAAAGTTATAAACTTACTGAAAGTAAGGTAATCTTGCTTGATATCATAGTGTTCAGAAGTTGTGAACTTTATGAAAGTATGGAATTCAGACTTAAAGCTTCAATAGTCGTGCTCTCCTAAAAGGAAGTCAAGTCAACATTCTGATGCATGCTCACATACAAAGATGCCACTCAGAAGATGTGCTCTGATATATGTGCTTCTGCAACTTATGTTCTATTAAGCAGTTGTGAATTGTCTGAATGTGTGATATATTAGAAAACATCATGTCAAACACTGATACTTAATAAGTAATGAACTTCTCTAGAAGTATAATGTTTTGGTGGTGATATTAGAATTAATAAATAAAAGTGTTGATATATGATGTGTGGCATTATTCAATCAGGCTCAAAATTAAGTTTTAATTCTTCATTAAGTGGTGATAGTAACCAGGTTCTGATATGAAGACTAGGTGCTCTAGTCAGACTCTTATGAGTTATTGTATGGAAGTGTTACTTATCTATATCTATGTTCTGAAAACTCAAAATTTATTTTATGAGTCTTGGGCTCAGAGGGAGACTCTGAACAAGCATAAATAAAATTTTGGGATTAATAGATTATGGGTAGCTGTGAGCTTAACTCTGAATTTTTAGGTTATGGTGATTACCCTGTATAAATTGTTCTATCAAAATACATGGTTTTATCACCATAAAAAGGAGGATATTGTAAGAAAAAAGTGTTTCTAGTGTGTAGTTGCTGCTGTAATGTTCCAACCCTCGTATCAAGGCGTGTGATGTCATCAGGTTATGAGCATAAACACTACTGGAAGAAAACATGTGGTTACGTGTTACAGTTGAAGTCAAGATTCTAGAATTCATCTTATGCAACACTTCTAAGGAACATTAGTACAAGAGGTTCTGATCGTGACTTGGGGGTTAAGCTTTGGAGGCCTTCTAAGCCTTTCTTCTTTGTATTACAAGTTCTAGATATTATGAAGACGAGGTTCTGCTGAACAAGTTCTGATGATCTGAAGAAAAGCAAGTTCTTAGGACCAAGTGCTGAAGACTCTGAAGACAAGGTTCTGATAGGACAAGTTTTGAAGACTCCAAGACTTAGGTTCTAAGACTTAAGGGTGATTCTTATACAACAAGCTTCAAACATTTTGTTGTACCCCAAAATTTTCCCTCCCATCTCTTAATGATTTTTCATCACAAAGCCCTTGAAGCTCAAGATCCAGTTAGGGTTTCATCTGCTCAAGACTTCTCCTTGCACTGTTGACCCAAATTAGGGTTTGTGTTTGCACAAAGATGTTTTGACCAAAAATGCCTAAGATGACTTTCATGCTTCATATTGGACTCCCAAGTTTATCCATATCAAGTTTCAAGCCTTGATTCCAAACTTTGCCCAGTCAATTGGACAGTTGACCTAGAAATCAGCTGTATTGGGGAAAAAGTCAACTGTGGCCAATTGACAGTCAAATCTTATGAAAAATTGAACCATATCAACATTATAAACTCACATGGACCATTTGATCAAGTTTGGATCACAATTCCACAAGAAATTTGATCAGATCACCAAAAGGGCAAAATGGTCATTTTTAGGGTTTTGACTGCACAAAGGCAATTTTTTACTGTTTGACCTAGCCAATGGCAAACCAAGCTCACACATGGACTCAAGGACCCCATGGAATTGTCTTGACATACTCAACAAGTTCAAAAGATCCCAAATGCACAAGATTGACAGTTGAATTTCCCAGTCAATTGATCAATTTTGACTGTATACTGAAAAGTCAAACTTTGACTTTTTGGTCAAAATCAAGTGTCAAGATTCATTTTTCATCAAAACATGCCAAATCATGAAACTTGTTCATCAAGAAATCAAGAATTGCAAATTAGGGTTTGAAATGAAGATTTTTCATAACTTAGAATTTTTCTAAGTTATGAAAAACCCTAATTTTTTCCTAACTTTGCCCCACTTTCTCACCAAGATTCATTTGGATTCAAGCAAAAGTCAAAACATGAAAGTTGTAGTCCATTACAAAATCTACAACTTTGATTCACAAAGTTTTCCCAAAAGAAGCTTGTATCTCAAGTTACAATTTTTGGAACAAGGGTACCAAACCATTCTTAACTTAGAGAAAATTTGACCTATTTTAGGCAGGATTTTTGCCTAACTTCAAGACCATTTTTCACATACTTACACTTGGAATTTCAATTTGCATTTCAAAGATGGGTTGAAGTACACATTCCAATCTTTCCAAAATGTCCAAGAACTCATCAAACAACCTCATGGTTTGAGAGAATCGAATTTTTCAATATGGGAAAAACTCACTTTTGTTATGGCCAATTTCCATGTTCATACACTTAGGCAATTTTCAAATCAGCATGCATTTCTTGATTACAGGCCCTAAATCCTTTTTACACTCATAAATTTAATGCAAACTCTTTGTGCCAAGACCATATTCTATGTGTTCAAGCATTGCATAAAGGTTTAATCCATTTTTAGATAAAGCATAATATCCATTTTAGAAAAGTTTCACTTTATGTCAAAATACAAATCCAAGCCAGTACAGTTAAGATCTCTTTGGCACAAGTTTATGGACTAATTGCACTGATCAAGACTAAGTGGTGCAGCATAGATTGGGGGCCTCTACCTGTCTAGAACACCAACTTGCCATCTCTTGCTTAAAGTGTAAGAAAGCTTGCATTTTGTACAACAACTTTCATCTCAGCACAAACAAGCTTAAGCAAAAACTTTGTACACTTTCTAAACACCCTAACTGAGCTAGAACACGAGCCAACCCTCTCCAACACCCTCTCATTCACAGAATCACCCTCAAACTGCTAAAACAGGGCATATTCTGCAACTTGAATCCCACAACTCATTTCCATCATGCATCTTGGCCAAAACCAGTTCAAACACTTTCCTTACCATCAATCCAAACTATCCAAAGCATTAGAACTGGACTGTAACTCCTCTAACCAGTTTGGCCATTTTCATTTCTTCCTCTTGCAGGTGGACTTCTGCAGCTTGGTATAGAAGGTTTCAAAGCATACCAAGTATTGGAATAGCATCCTCACACTCCAAGGAAGCTGTACAAATCATCATCTTGCCCTGAAAGCTCCCCCATTGCCAGACACGATTCCAGCTGAACAGGTATATTCTTGAACTTCTATCTCCCAATGTAGGCATCATTAGCTCAAAGTTTGTGAATAAGAAGTGTTCTACTCATGCCCCTGAAACTGTACATACCTTTACTTTTCATTTATTTTGCATATGCTGTGAGAATTTAAGGTCTGAATATTGATAAAAAGTTAGGTTAAGATTTGGGAATGATGAAATTCTCTCTCATTTCTGAGAGTTAGGATGAGTTCTTTACATGTCCAGAATCGTGGCTTGATGATTAACATTTCTTATGTTGTAAGTTTGTGCTAAAAGTTAAAGAATCCAGGTGTTTGAATCAGTGTACAAGCGCGCGTTTTTTGTCAAAGTTCTGGCCAGAGGTTGAAGAAGGTCCTATTGGGCTGGGCTTGTTCTGTTTTTCTTATTTGCACCCCATTTTTGCTTTTACACCCCCTGAGCCCATTTTGCTTATTTTAATGATTTTTTGACTTTTCTTTTTTTATTTCTGACTTATTTATTTTTTCTAATAATATTAAAAATATAAAAAATATTTTTCACACCATTTTTATATTTTTTAGCCATTTATTTGTTTATATTGATATTTGTATGTAAATAAATACATAATACTTTTTTAGAATATTAGGAATAAATACCAAATACATTCTTTTTTTTTTTATTTTATCTTCTGAAAATATTTGATATAAAATATACTTTTTTTCATAAATATTAAATATTATTATTTTTGTGCATATAATATATATTTAGTAAATAATAATAATACATCCATATTTATTAGAATATTTAGGGCAAAAATACAAAAATATATACATTTTTATTTTTATTAATATTTGATAGTAAAAATACCTTTTTGACAAATATACTTCATTTTTATTTTATTTTGTATATAATTGATAAATATTTGTACATATTAAATAATTAATATATTTACTTAATAAAATTAGGGTTTTACCCTAAACATAAAAATACCCAAAAATTAATACTTTTTTTTATTTTTTACTTGACATATAAAAATACTCTTTTTCATACACATAAAAAACTTTTTTTTTGCATCTTGCATATTTATTTTATTTCCATTTAATTTGTGCAATTAAATATCTTGTAAATAATTCAAAATTGATGTAATAGTCTAGGTTTAAATTCCTTGTCAAAATACCCCCCATTTGAACATTTGTACCCCCTTCCCATATTGTGTTGTAATAGCTTAGGAACTTTAATTTTCGCACTTTAAAGTTTTTCTAAATATACCATGATAGAATTAGGGTTTGTATGCGAATAAAAACAACAAAAATAGTTTGACCTAATTTCAAGATAATCAAGCATGAAAATGGACAACACTAATCACACTTGCACCCCTAGGGTATTCCACTTGTTGCCTTCAATAATGGGCCATATTGCATGTTAGGTCTCTTTGGGCAAAAACAAACACAATTCAAATGATCATAGTCCCTCGATGACGCTTTCGGAAAGTTGCCTAAAAATGATCAAGTCCCTTAAAGGAAAATTGCCCAAAGATACTTGGCACCGTTGCAATTATGGTCTAAACGATGACCCGCGCCCGTCCCTTTCACATCCTAACACAAGATTGTCCACCAAATGCAATGGTGGAACAAAATTGTTAAAAGGGTTAAAACATAGCAAAAATCTTTGAGAACTTTAGGGTAGATAGCTCTTAAGTACTTGTCAACTTGCAAAACAAAAACACTCGCCTATTTTTCAAATCACACTTTCAAAACAAACTTTCAAAAAACCTTGAAACATCTTTTCAAAAAGACAAACACCTTTTGTAAAACATTCGAGTAAAGAATTGTTACAAGGGTAGCCTAGACAAGGCATCTTTTTCAAAACATTTTCAAAACACACACAAAGCACCATTTCAAACAATTGAAAACCAAGGCAAGTTGATCTAAGCAAGTACCTAAGAGCCCATGGATAACCATGGATAGAAAGGGTTATAATACCTTCCCTTTATATAATCTACTCCCCGAACCCAAGAAAATATCTCAAAGGTTTTTGCTGTGCTTTTTAAACCTTTCCTTAGGATAAAATAAAAAGTCGGTGGTGACTCTTGCTCAACCGAAACATTTGCGAAAACAAACACAAAACCACAGTCAGTTCTCCCACCGTATCACAGAACTGGCGATTCTGCTGGGGATGACTTAAAAGTGGATTAACCTTAGGGCTTAGATCACCCTCTTGCATGACTAATTGTTTGATTTGATTGCTTTATATCTTGGCTCTTTTGTTTGGGTTTGCAATCCTACACCCGGATTTTTGGGAAACATTCATAGATAGCAATACGTTGTGGAAGTTATGCGGGGTATACCGACACGGTCGAAGCAATAGCTATATTAGTGCGACATATTTGTGAGTACCGGTAACCCTTGAGTTCAATCAAGGAGAGTACGGGGCCGCTGAGTGATGTCACTAAGCACTAATGACCTAGAACCTTACTTGACCATCTTGGCCTTTTACTAGGGGTAGTGAGATGACCGGATTTGGTGCAGTCCGAAGTTGGTAGATACTCGATACTACACTCATTTGAGGGTTGTTTTCTTGGAATATTTTGGTCGCCAATAAGTGGCTAAACCGAAACAATAAACACATAAAACAATCCAATGATACTGAGCTCCTTAGAACCCGGTTACTATTTATAGGACAGGTTTTTAAGCCAACTACACTCAAGAGGGTACTTACCTATGAAACCTCATGCAAGCCTGAAACTAGGGTTTGGTGTGAATTGCTTGTACATATGTTTTGTGCATACATCATAAACATCATAAAGCATCATATGCATTCACTAACCATTTCAAGGGTTTGGATCTTCATCTTTGTTCTTGTTTTGTAGGTCATGGAAATTCCTCGCAGAAAAACCATCCAAGTCAACCTTGTGAGAATCTCTCCTCAACTCAAGGAGCTCACCTCAAGAATTCCGGAAAGCTCATCCTTCAGTGAAAGACATGGTAGACTGCTCAGCTTAGTCAACACCAACATTGAAGAAGACATGATGAAAGTGCTATTCCAGTTCTTTGACCCTCTTCACCACTGTTTCACTTTCCCCGATTACCAGTTGGTGCCCACTTTGGAGGAGTTTTCTCAACTCCTGAGAATTCATATCCTTAATCAACTACCCTTCAACGGTACGGAAAAGGAACCAAAGCCGGAAGATGTTGCTCGAGCATTACATCTACAACCATCCGACATCAAGGGGCATTGGGAAACCAGAAGCGGCGTCAAAGGATTCTTAGCAAAATTCTTGTTTGAGAGGGCACAAGAATGTTGGAATTCATTGGACCTACAAGCCTTTGAAGAAATTGTGGCACTCCTCATCTATGGGTTGGTCTTGTTCCCAAATTCTGACCAATTGGTAGATGTCAACGCCGTCAAAATCTTCTTGTCCAGAAATCCAATACCAATATTGCTTGGGGACATTCTTCACTCATTTTACACACGAACAATGAGAAAGAGGGGTGTTCTCATGTGTTGTACTCCTCTCCTTGCAAGGTGGTTTATTTCGCACCTTCCACAATCTGTCTTGAAGAATGACCAAGGCTCAAGGTGGTCCCAACGATTGATGACTCTTACTCACTCTGATGTACATTGGTGTTCTCGGTCCAGAGAAAATGTCATCATCGTCGATCGTTGTGGAGAGTTTCCTAATGTTCCTTTACTTGGAATCAGAGGAGGTATCACCTACAACCCTTGCCTAGCTTTGAGGCAATTTGGATATGCACGGAGGGATGGCCCTCACGACATGTTGATTCCTGACCTAGTTTTTGACTTCGACAACGATGTGCAAGGACTTCGCCAAAGATTCATCAGAGCTTGGGGAAGGCCCAACAAGGTTGATAGCAAGACACTGGGACACAAGAACTCCATCCCTCTTGAGCCTTATCTCAAGTGGGTACGAGCCCGAGCCCAGAGTCTAATGATGCCTTATCCTCATGTTCTCCCTGTGATTAAAGAGCCTGTTAAGGAAGGAGAGGTTCCCTACACCATCCTATATCCTGACATGCCTACATCGTGGGAGGAAATGCAGAAGAGCTGGATTCAGCTCAAGGAGGAACGGAACACTTTTGAAGCCAGCTTCTACGCTAGTGAGAAGAAGGTTCTAGAGCTTACCCGCCGACTCCATGAGCAAGAGGCCCTCAACACCTACATCGCACCAAAGAGGATGCGCAATGTCTTTTTACCTTGAGAAGTTGTTTTTGTAATATTTGGCCCATGGGGCATTTATGTACTAACAAATTTCTTCTTATTAATATGACGTGCGTTCTTTTTTGTCTGCAACAATTTTGAATATTCTAAATCCTTGAATGCATTGCATACATAAGCATACCATTCATCATGTGCATAAGCAGGTCTCACGCCAGGTTTCCTTATCTGTCTGCTGTTTATTTCAGTAGGATGGATCTCGAGCAAACAGTCAAAGACCTACAAGCTCAGAATGCACAGTTCCAGCAACTCCTGATGACCTTGGCTAAGGGTCAGAAGGATCTAAAGACCTTGCTGGGGAATAAAGACCCAGTAAAAAAGAAGAAAAAGAGACTTGGGGTGGCTACTTTAGGGAGAAGATTTGACGGAGAGGCCAGGAGAGTGCTTGAATTTCCTCCTACTTCTGATGAAGGAACCAGTAAAGGAGGTGGGGCTGCGGTACCTTCCGAGTCCGATGTGGAAGAAGAGGAAGTCGAAGAGGATGAAGACTACTCTGATCAACAATACCCTCCGGCTGATGATAAATACAAAGGTTTAGAAGACAGGTTGGCCGCGATGGAGCTACAGAGAGTACCGGGTTTGGATTTTGAAGACTTGGGTTTAGTTGTCGGGATTGTGATTCCCCCAAAGTTCAAGGTGCCAGTTTTTGTGAGGTATGATGGGCTGTCCTGTCCAAAAATGCATCTCCGGTCCTACGTAAGAAAGATCCAACCCTATACGGCAGATAAGAACCTTTGGATCCATTTCTTTCAAGACAGCCTTTCTAGGGCTCAATTGGAGTGGTTTTATCAGCTAGAGGGAACCAGCGTCCGAAACTGGGAAGACTTGGCCACCGCCTTCTACAAACAATATCAGTATAATTCTGACCTTGCTCCCACACGTACCCAACTTCAGGGTATGTCACTGGGAACCGGCGAAGGATTCAAAGAATATGCACAAAAATGGAGGGATTTGGCTGGCAGGGTGCAGCCTCCTTTAACCGACCATGAACTTGTTGATATGTTTCTAGGGACCCTATCTGGGCCATTTTTCAATCATCTAATTGGTAACTCTTCCGCGGGGTTTACCGATTTGATCTTAACAGGCGAAAGAATAAAAGCAGGCATCAAGTCAGGAAAGATTCAGAAGGGTGCCGCTGCAACTGTTGAGAAGAAACCTTTCAAGAAAGAAACGGTTGTTGTATACTCCCAAAGAAGAGCAGGGAAGACTGAGCGCCGGCCGACCGTGGGGGCCGTAATGATTCAAAACCCTTCAAGTGAGCAGCCTCGTTATAACCAGTCCAGACCAAATCAACAACGGGTGGAACGGCCACAACGGCAGTTCACCCGTATTAATATGACTCCAGCACAAGTGCTTCCCCACCTGTTAAAGTTGAATCTCGCCACTATCAAAGAGGCACCAAAAAATGTGAATACGTCCTCTCCGTATTATCATCCTAATGCTAAATGCGCCTACCATTCTGACAGTGTCGGGCACGACACCAACGATTGTTGGGCACTCAAGCATAAAATCCAAGACCTGATAGAGGCGAAGGAGGTGGAGTTCGACGCTCCAGAGAAGCCGAACGTGATATCTGCTCCAATGCCGAAGCACGGCCAAAATGTCAATGCCATTGAAGAAGATTTGTATGTTGCTGATGTTAATGATCTGATAACTCCATTGTTAACCATCAAGTTGAATCTGTTAAGGGCCGGGATCTTCCCGGGATGTAAAGAAGACTGCTATTGTTGTTACTCTCTGCCGTTTGATTGTCCGTTACTGAAGAAAGGCATCCAAGGCCTAATGGACAGTCGACAAATTTTGTTTGAAAAAGTTTCTGCCATTCCAACCCATACTGAAGATGTCTCAATCATAACCATTCACGCCAATCTTTCCAAGGCCGTCAGAAAGCCTGTTAAGATTACACCAGCTACGAAATCTGTTCCTTTGAAGATAACAATGCCAGGGCCTGTCCCCTATGTTTCTGAGAAGTCAATACCATGGAACTATGGCGGTGACGTCTACTACCATGGTATTAAACAAATCGAAATAACTGAAGAAAGTTCGGATGATGAAGAAGCCAACATTGGAAACATTACAGGCACGAGCAAAATCACCCGGAGCGGGAGAATATTTTCTCCAGAGATTGCCCCTCCAAGAGCAATCTTTGGACCCTCATCTACTGACAAGGTTATCCCTGCACCAATAAAACTCTCCGCTAGAACCCCATTGATTGAAGATGTTGTCTTTCCTAGTATTGTCCCTCCTACCGCTGTTGATAAAGGTAAGGGAATCCAAGATGAGCTCGTCAGGACGAGGGCTCAACCCTTGGTCATCCCGGAAACCTCCAAGAAGGAAATGGATGAGATCTTGAAGATAATCAAAAGGAGTGATTACGATGTGGTAGAACAGCTGGGGCAAACCCCCTCAAAAATCTCCATGCTGGCATTACTACTTTGCTCGGAAGCGCACGCTAAGGCTCTGATAAAATTCCTGAAGGCAGCCCATGTGCCCCAGGAAACCTCTGCAGATCAATTCCAAAATTGCGTGGCTAGCCTTACTGCGGACAATGGATTAGGTTTCTCTGATGCCGACCTAACTCCTAAAGGTAGAAACCACAATGATGTTTTGCACATTTCAGTCGAGTGCCGAGAAACTACTCTCGCACATGTCTTGGTCGACACTGGTTCGTCGCTGAATGTACTGCCTAAGAAGGCCTTGGACCGACTAGATTGTGAAGGGTTGGAGTTGAAACCGAGTGATATTGTTGTCAGAGCTTTCGATGGTTCGAAGAGAATGGTCCATGGGGAGGTTGATATTCCCATCAAGGTGGGCACTGAGGTGTTTAAATCTACTTTCTATGTGATGGACATCCGTCCGTCATACTCTTGCTTGTTGGGTAGGCCTTAGATACACCATGTTGGGGCAGTCACCTCTTCCTTGCATCAAATGTTGAAGTACCCTGTCAAGGGGAAGATCATTACCGTCCATGGTGAAGAGGAGTACATGATCAGCCACTTGAACTCCTTCCGGTATGTGGAGGTAGAGGGGGAGTTCATTGAGACGCCTTTCCAGCATTTCGAAGAAGTCCTTCCTGAAATAACAGTAGCAAAGTTGGAAGCTGAAGTACCGAGGCAGATGGCCAGGATGGCATCTCTGGAGGACGCAAAGGCCGCAATAAAGGAGGGGAAGAATTCAGAATGGGGGCAGTTGCCTGATATTCCGCATAAAACAGACAAATTTGGATTAGGGTTCACTACCGCGGGCCAGAAAGCTATGCGCCGTTCGAAGATTGAAAGAGCGCCAGTCAAAATTTCTCCCTACGGAATCAACGCTTTGGAGGATGAAGACACAGAGAGCAGCATCGAAGAGTGGATTTACCCAACTGTCAAAGGAGGATTGTGCAACTGGGAGGCAAAAGACTTTGTCCCCATCACTTTTATTCATCAGTAATTTATCTTTCAAACATTTCCTATTGGTCTGTAATATTTATTCTCGAACAATCCGTACACTATCTTATCACCTCATGCCTTGCCCGGGGCATGTAGGTCCATTTGTAAGGGTTTTGATTATTTTCATATCCATATGCCATGTTTAATGATTCGTTGGACATTTTTCATTTGATAAACTGATGTGTTCATTCTCTTTCCTTTTGCATTTTTGTTTAAAGATGGCTATCCCTTACACACACCCACACTCACAAATGCAGGTACCCATCCACTCCGGATTCCATGGGTGACTATTCTGCTGTTTCCTTTAATAACTCTGAAGATCTGGTCAATCAAGCCGAGTGTGAAGATGACGAAGGTTGTGAAGTACCAGGGGAACTAGCCAGACTTCTACAGCAAGAGGAAAGGGCCATCTTACCTCACGAAGAGTCATTGGAAACTGTCAACTTAGGGACCGAGGAAGACCGGAAGGAGGTGCAAGTGGGTGCCAATCTGGAACCAAGTGTCAAGGAACGCCTGATACAGTTGTTGAATGAGTATGTTGAAATCTTCGCTTGGTCTTATGAAGACATGCCGGGTTTAGACACAGACATCGTGGTTCACCGTCTCCCCACAAGAGAGGACTGTCCACCGATCAAGCAAAAAGTCCGCCGAATGAGGCCTGACATGTCTGAAAAGATCAAAGCAGAAGTGATGAAGCAATTCGACGCTGGTTTTCTGGCTGTTACGTCCTATCCTCAATGGGTCGCTAACATCGTGCCAGTACCTAAGAAAGATGGCAAAGTCAGGATGTGTGTGGACTACCGGGATTTGAATAGGGCCAGCCCCAAAGATGATTTTCCACTTCCACACATTGACATTTTGATCGACAACACAGCTCAGCACAAAGTGTTTTCCTTCATGGATGGATTCTCGGGCTACAATCAAATCAAAATGGCCCCCGAGGATATGGAGAAAACAACTTTTGTCACACAATGGGGCACTTTCTGTTACAAGGTGATGTCGTTCGGGCTGAAGAACGCAGGGGCAACTTATCAACGCGCCATGGTGGATTTGTTTCATGATATGATACATCATGAGATTGAAGTTTACGTAGACGATATGATAGCTCGGTCACAAACAGAGGAGGAGCACCTTGAACATCTAGAAAAGCTGTTTGCCAGGTTGAAAGAATACAAACTCAGGCTGAATCCAAGTAAGTGCACTTTTGGAGTTAGGTCCGGTAAACTTCTAGGATTCATTGTAAGCAACAAAGGCATTGAAGTCGATCCAGCAAAGGTGAAAGCAATACAAGAGATGCCTGCTCCCCGTACTGAAAAGGAGGTTAGAGGGTTCTTGGGGCGCTTGAACTATATTTCCAGATTCATTTCTCATCTGACTTCTACCTGTGAGCCAATTTTCAAACTCTTAAAGAAAGATCAGGTAGTCGAATGGAACGACGATTTCCAAGCTGCTTTTGATAAGATCAAGGAGTATTTGCTAGAACCTCCTATTCTGATGCCACCCGTCGAAGGAAGACCATTGATCATGTATCTAACCGTCTTGGATAACTCAATGGGGTGTGTTTTGGGCCAGCATGACGAGTCTGGTCGAAAAGAGCATGCTATTTATTACCTTAGCAAAAAGTTTACCGACTGTGAGACTCGCTACTCACTGCTCGAGAAAACTTGCTGCGCTTTGGTATGGGCTGCTCGCCGACTAAGGCAGTATATGTTGACTCACACTACCTTGTTGATTTCCAAAATGGATCCTATCAAGTATATCTTCGAAAAGCCTGCTTTATCTGGAAGGATAGCTAGATGGCAAATGATCCTAACTGAGTATGACATCCAGTACACCACTCAAAAAGCTATAAAAGGGAGTGTACTAGCTGACCATCTGGCTCATCAAGCTATCGAAGATTACCAACCCATGAGATTTGACTTCCCAGACGAGGACATCATGAATTTGGACAACATTGAAGGTAACGGACCGTATGACGAACCCGAAAAGGGATCCCGATGGACCCTGTACTTTGATGGTGCTTTAAATGCACTTGGAAATGGTATCGGCGCAGTGCTCATTTCTCCGGAAGGTTGTCACACACCTTTCACGGCCCGACTTTGCTTCAGCTGCACAAACAACATGGCTGAGTACGAAGCTTGCATCTTTGGTCTCAAGGCTGCTATAGACTTGGGGATCAAATCTTTGATCGTATTTGGGGACTCGGCTTTGGTTATCAGTCAAATCAAAGGAGAGTGGGATACCAAGCATCCTAATCTTAACCCGTACAAAGAACATGTCTTGACATTGCTGCCTCATTTCGAGCAAGTTACCTTCGAGCATTTCCCGCGAGAAGAGAATCAGCTAGCAGATGCTCTAGCTACAATGTCCTCCATGTTTAAACTCAACTGGGATAACGAGGCTCCCCAAATCACCATCGAGCGAATGGATGAACCTGCACATTGTCACGAGATTAATACCGAAGAAGTAGTGGAACAACCTTGGTTCCATGAAATCAAAAGGTATCTCCAGACTAGAGATTATCCTGAAGGAGCTTCCGTAAATGACAAGAAGTTCTTAAGGAAATTTGATGCTAAGTTCTTCCTGAGCAACGGCATCCTTTACAAACGAAGCCATGATTGTGTATTACTCCGATGCGTAGACAAAGCTGAAGCAGAGTTGATCATGATTGAGATACACAGCGGCACATTTGGCACTCACTTGAGCGGGCATACAATGGCTAAGAAGATCCTAAGGGCAGGCTATTACTGGTCTACCATGGAAGCTGACTGCCATCAACATTCCCGTACTTGCCACAAATGTCAAGTCTACGCTGACAAAGTTCATATCCCTCCGGTTCCTCTCAACGTTCTGACTGCTCCTTGGCCATTTGCAATGTGGGGCATTAACATGATTGGAGAGATCAAGCCCACGGCTTCCAACGGACATCGCTTCATCCTAGTTGCCATTGACTATTTCACCAAATGGGTCGAAGCAGCTTCCTTCGCCTCTGTTACTAAAAATGTGATTGCCCGGTTCATCAAGCAAAATCTCATATGCCGATATGGTGTTCCAGACAGGATCATCACAGACAACGGTACAAATCTGAATAACACGATGATCACCGCTTTGTGCGAACAATTCAAGATTTATCATCACAATTCATCTCCCTATCGGCCGAAGATGAACGGTGTTGTTGAAGCTGCGAACAAAAACATTAAGAAGATCATTCAGAAAATGACAGTCACTTACAAAGACTGGTATGAGATGTTACCGTTTGCCCTACATGGATACCGTACGACGGCACGTACTTCAACCGGGGCAACCCCATTTTCTTTGGTATATGGCATGGAAGTTGTCCTGCCTATGGAGGTTCAGATTCCTTCTCTAAGGATTATGAAGGACACAGGTTTGAATGAAGATGATTGGATTCAGACCCGACTTGATCAACTCAATTTGATCGACGAGAAACGACTCGCTGCTATATGCCATGGTCAGACGTATCAAAAACGGATGATCAAGGCCTTCAATAAGAAAGTCAAACGTCAAGTGTATCAAGTCGGAGATCTCATAATCAAGCAGATTATCTTGCCGCAAAGTGATCCCAGGGGCAAATGGACTCCTACATATGAAGGACCATTTGTGATCAAGAGCATATTTTCTGGTGGTGCAATGATTCTAACCACCATGGACGGTGACGATTTGCCGCACCATGCGAACGCAGACATAGTCAAAAGATACTACGCATAAAATAACCCGACAAGTCGAAAACCCGAAAGGGCGGCTTGGGCAAAAATGGGCATCCCGGTGAACCGAAAACCCGAAAGGGCGGTTCAGGCAAAAATTAGGGATAAAAACAAAAAAAATTGTACACCCGGCAAGTTGAAAACCCGAAAGGGCGGCTTGGGCAAAAAGGGGTTTCCCGGTGGATCGAAAACCCGAAAGGGCGATTCAGGAAAAAGTTAGGGAATTAAAGCGTATGACTATGTCTCGTCGGATCACTTCAAAGACAATCTCTTCATCAACCAGTTCCAGGCTTCTGATCAATCCAGTCATCGGCAAACGAAGCATTGGATGGACAGATATTCAGAGTTGTGAAGGCTATAGCGGAATGGAATCCCATGGAATTATTTCACATAGCCATCTTTATTTTGTATAAATCTTTCAATATTTACTACAAAATCCTCTTACTAGGATGATTGTCTCCTTTGTACAAATATACTCAGAGAAAGTTAATACAAATACTTTTCCCAGAAGTTTGTGTCATTTCCTTTTTCTTTTTCTCTTGCACTAATTGTTTTATTTTGAGAAACGTCCAATGTTTTGTTAAATAGGCATATGCATTTGAACATAATCATTTCCTTATGAATCAAGAAAGAGGATTACTGATAGGTTGAAGGTGCAGTTGGATATCTTGATACCCTTTCAAAGGAAACCCCCAGGAGATTTGGAATCCATATCCCCAGCAAGTCTTGAAGCTTATCCCCAGTAGATTCTAGAAGCTTATCCCCTGCAGAGTACGGACGTCTCTCCCGAGCTTTATTCAAAGTTATTCCTCACGAGGGCTTATAACTGGGTTATCCTCAGCTTATTGCCACGGAAGATCGCACTCGGCAAATTTCTTCCTATCCCCAGCGGAGTTCATCAAAAGTTCCCCAACATAACTTATCAGTATAATCCCCAGAGGAGTCTATCTTCGTTATCCCCAGCCGGAGAATCCTCCAGAACTCAATTCCCCTCAGAACTAATTTTCAGTATCCCCAGCAGAGCTAAAACTTCAGGCTATCGATCCCCAGCGGAGCCAGACTAGTGAACCTTCTCCCCACAAAAATGCTTCTCACTAGACTAGAGATTCTCAGTCTTACCTCCCCAGCTTAAGTCTACCAGGTTCTAAAATCTCCAGTAGACATCATCAGAATTTCTCTTACCCTGCAAGTCACCAAGGAAAGTCCAAGTCCCCGCAAGTGGTTCTAAGGCCCCTCGACGTTTGAAGGTCTGGTATTCCCCAAGCAAATCTGCAGACTTTCAGTTTTCAGTTCCTCATTGTATATTCAAAGATTCTCCAGTGAAGATCTCCTCAAGACGGGAATTCCCCAAAAGATTGGTATACAACCCAAGCTCCTTATTCCCCAGCAACAACTAGGAATTATTCTTCCCGGCAGCAGTCAAGATGCTTTTATCTTCAGCCATCTAGGATTCATTTATCCTCTGCAAGACAGCTCTCCAGCTTACATGCGCATTCATTTACATTCATATCATATAACATACATTGCATCATGCATCATGACATTGCATACAACTAACCCTTTACCTTTTCAGGTAGGATCAGTCGACAGACAAAAATCATTATCTTCCGAGATTCTTTCCAGGAATAGTTTAGATGTGACCCAGACATGGCAACATCCTGATGCTTATTCCAGATTCATCCAGATGCAGTTTTACACGAGCTCATCATCAGGAAACCCTACACCGGTTCCTCCTCAAACTTCAAGATTTCTGAAAACAGTTCACGGGTTCTCCAAGTAATGGATGTTGACCTATCACTTGTTCAGATTCTTCTCAAGACTTCTGAAAACAGTTTACGGATTCTTCCCGACAACGGATGTTAATCTATCGCTTGTTCAGATGCAACTTTTGAAAACAGTTTACGGATGCTTCCCAACAACGGATGTTGCTCTATTGCTTATTCAACTTCAAGATTTCTGAAA
Source organism: Vicia faba (assembly GCA_948472305.1). Taxonomy (NCBI): domain Eukaryota; kingdom Viridiplantae; phylum Streptophyta; class Magnoliopsida; order Fabales; family Fabaceae; genus Vicia; species Vicia faba. Next base: position 757,333,087 of record OX451736.1, on the reverse strand, counting down.
ACAGTTCACGGGTTCTCCAAGTAACGGATGTTGACCTATCACTTGTTCAGATTCTTCTCAAGACTTCTGAAAACGGTTTACGGATTCTTCCTGACAACGGATGTTAATCTATCGCTTGTTCAGATGCAACTTTTGAAAACAGTTTACGGACGCTTCCCAACAACGGATGTTGCTCTATTGCTTATTCAACTTCAAGATTTCTGAAAACAGTTCACGGGTTCTCCAAGTAACGGATGTTAATCTATCAACTTGTTCAGATGCAACTTTTGAAAACAGTTTACGGACGCTTCCCAACAACGGATGCTGCTCTATTGCTTATTCAACTTCAAGATTTCTGAAAACAGTTCACGGGTTCTCCAAGTAACGGATGTTAACCTATCGCTTGTTCAGACTCTTCTCAAACTTCTGAAAACAGTTTACGGATGCCTCCAGATACGGATATCAATCTATTGCTTGTTCAGACCCCCAATTCAGATGTGGTTCAAAACATGGACACCTTTCTGATACTCATTCCAGATGGCATCTTTAAGCCCATCCCTGACAAGTTTCTGTCACTCTTCCAGATGGCATCGTTAAGCCCATCTCCAAATGGCATCTCTAAGCCCATTCCTGCATCCATTGCTTTGACGAGTGCTAATTTAAGGGCACTCTAGTGTCCAATCTCCTTTTACCCTCGAGTCGCGAAAGGCAAACTGGCCAATCTAACTCTTCGGATTCAAGAAGATTGAACAGGGGCAACTGTTGTACCCCAAAATTTGCCCTCCCATCTCTTAATGATTTTTCATCACAAAGCCCTTGAAGCTTAAGATCCAGTTAGGGTTTCATCTGCTCAAGACTTCTCCTTGCACTGTTGACCCAAATTAGGGTTTGTGTTTGCACAAAGATGTTTTGACCAAAAATGCCTAAGATGACTTTCATGCTTCATATTGGACTCCCAAGTTTATCCATATCAAGTTTCAAGCCTTGATTCCAAACTTTGCCCAGTCAATTGGACAGTTGACCTAGAAATCAGCTGTATTGGGGAAAAAGTCAATTGTGGCCAATTGACAGACAAATCTTATGAAAAATTGACCCATATCAACATTATAAACTCACATGGACCATTTGATCAAGTTTGGATCACAATTCCACAAGAAATTTGATCAGATCACCAAAAGGGCAAAATGGTCATTTTTAGGGTTTTGACTGCACAAAGGCAATTTATGACTGTTTGACCTAGCCAATGGCAAACCAAGCTCACACATGGACTCAAGGACCCCATGTAATTGTCTTGACATACTCAACAAGTTCAAAAGATCCCAAATGCACAAGATTGATAGTTGAATTTCCCAGTCAATTGATCAAATTTTGACTGTATACTGAAAAGTCAAACTTTGACTTTTTGGTCAAAATCAAGTGTCAAGATTCATTTTTCATCAAAACATGCCAAATCATGAAACTTGTTCATCAAGAAATCAAGAATTGCAAATTAGGGTTTGAAATGAAGATTTTTCATAACTTAGAATTTTTCTAAGTTATGAAAAACCCTAATTTTTTCCTAACTTTGCCCCACTTTCTCACCAAGATTCATTTGGATTCAAGCAAAAGTCAAAACATGAAAGTTGTATTCCATTACAAAATCTACAACTTTGATTCACAAAGTTTTCCCAAAAGAATCTTGTATCTCAAGTTACAATTTTTGGAACAAGGGTACCAAACCATTCTTAACTTAGAGAAAATTTGACCTATTTTAGGCAGGATTTTTGCCTAACTTCAAGACCATTTTTCACATACTTCCACTTGGAATTTCAATTTGCATTTCAAATATGGGTTGAAGTACACATTCCAAGCTTTCCAAAATCTCCAAGAACTCATCAAACAACCTCATGGTTTGAGAGAATCGAATTTTGCAATATGGGAAAAACTCACTTTTGTTATGGCCAATTTCCATGTTCATACACTTAGGCAATTTTCATATCAGCATGCATTTCTTGATTACAGGCCCTAAATCCTTTTTACACTCATAAATTTAATGCAAACTCTTTGTGCCAAGACCATATTCTATGTGTTCAAGCATTGCATAAAGGTTTAATCCATTTTTAGATAAAGCATAATATCCATTTTAGAAAAGTTTCACTTTATGTCAAAATACAAATCCAAGCCAGTACAGTTAAGATCTCTTTGGTACAAGTTTATGGACTAATTGCACTGATCAAGACTAAGTGGTGCAGCATAGATTGGGGGCCTCTACCTGTCTAGAACACCAACTTGCCATCTCTTGCTTAAAGTGTAAGAAAGCTTGCATTTTGTACAACAACTTTCATCTCAGCACAAACAAGCTTAAGCAAAAACTTTGTACACTTTCTAAACACCCTAACTGAGCTAGAACACGAGCCAACCCTCTCCAACACCCTCTCATTCACAGAATCACCCTCAAACTGCCAAAACAGGGCATATTCTGCAACTTGAATCCCACAACTCATTTCCATCGTGCATCTTGGCCAAAACCAGTTCAAACACTTTCCTTACCATCAATCCAAACTATCCAAAGCATTAGAAGTGGACTGTAACTCCTCTAACCAGTTTGGCCATTTTCATTTCTTCCTCTTGCAGGTGGACTTCTGCAGCTTGGTATAGAAGGTTTCAAAGCATACCAAGTATTGGAATAGCATCCTCACACTCCAAGGAAGCTGTACAAATCATCATCTTGCCCTGAAAGCTCCCCCATTGCCAGACACGATTCCAGCTGAACAGGTATATTCTTGAACTTCTATCTCCCAATGTAGGCATCATTAGCTCAAAGTTTGTGAATAAGAAGTGTTCTACTCATGCCCCTGAAACTGTACATACCTTTACTTTTCATTTATTTTGCATATGCTGTGAGAATTTAAGGTCTGAATATTGATAAAAAGTTAGGTTAAGATTTGGGAATGATGAAATTCTCTCTCATTTCTGAGAGTTAGGATGAGTTCTTTACATGTCCAGAATCGTGGCTTGATGATTAACATTTCTTATGTTGTAAGTTTGTGCTAAAAGTCAAAGAATCCAGGTGTTTGAATCAGTGTACAAGCGCGCGTTTTTTGTCAAAGTTCTGGCCAGAGGTTGAAGAAGGTCCTATTGGGCTGGGCTTGTTCTGTTTTTCTTATTTGCACCCCATTTTTGCTTTTACACCCCCTGAGCCCATTTTGCTTATTTTAATGATTTTTTGACTTTTCTTTTTTTATTTCTGACTTATTTATTTTTTCTAATAATATTAAAAATATAAAAAATATTTTTCACACCATTTTTATATTTTTTAGCCATTTATTTGTTTATATTGATATTTGTATGTAAATAAATACATAATACTTTTTTAGAATATTAGGAATAAATACCAAATACATTCATTTTTTTTTATTTTTTTTTATTTTATCTTCTGAAAATATTTGATATAAAATATACTTTTTTTCATAAATATTAAATATTATTATTTTTGTGCATATAATATATATTTAGTAAATAATAATAATACATCCATATTTATTAGAATATTTAGGGCAAAAATACAAAAATATATACATTTTTATTTTTATTAATATTTGATAGTAAAAATACCTTTTTGACAAATATACTTCATTTTTATTTTATTTTGTATATAATTGATAAATATTTGTACATATTAAATAATTAATATATTCACTTAATAAAATTAGGGTTTTACCCTAAACATAAAAATACCCAAAAATTAATACTTTTTTTTATTTTTTACTTGACATATAAAAATACTCTTTTTCATACACATAAAAAACTTTTTTTTGCATCTTGCATATTTATTTTATTTCCATTTAATTTGTGCAATTAAATATCTTGTAAATAATTCAAAATTGATGAAATAGTCTAGGTTTAAATTCCTTGTCAAAATACCCCCCATTTGAACATTTGTACCCCCCCTTCCCATATTGTGTTGTAATAGCTTAGGAACTTTAATTTTCGCACTTTAAAGTTTTTCTAAATATACCATGATAGAATTAGGGTTTGTATGCGAATAAAAATAACAAAAATAGTTTGACCTAATTTCAAGATAATCAAGCATGAAAATGGACAACACTAATCACACTTGCACCCCTAGGGTATTCCACTTGTTGCCTTCAATAATGGGCCATATTGCATGTTAGGTCTCTTTGGGCAAAAACAAACACAATTCAAATGATCATAGTCCCTCGATGACGCTTTCGGAAAGTTACCTAAAAATGATCAAGTCCCTTAAAGGAAAATTGCCCAAAGATACTTGGCACTGTTGCAATTATGGTCTAAACAATGACCCGCGCCCGTCCCTTTCACATCCTAACACAAGATTGTCCACCAAATGCAATGGTGGAACAAAATTGTTAAAAGGGTTAAAACATAGCAAAAATCTTTGAGAACTTTAGGGTAGATAGCTCTTAAGTACTTGTCAACTTGCAAAACAAAAACACTCGCCTATTTTTCAAATCACACTTTCAAAACAAACTTTCAAAAAACCTTGAAACATCTTTTCAAAAAGACAAACACCTTTTGTAAAACATTCGAGTAAAGAATTGTTACAAGGGTAGCCTAGACAAGGCATCTTTTTCAAAACATTTTCAAAACACACACAAAGCACCATTTCAAACAAATGAAAACCAAGGCAAGTTGATCTAAGCAAGTACCTAAGAGCCCATGGATAACCATGGATAGAAAGGGTGCTAATACCTTCCCTTTCTATAATCTACTCCCCGAACCCAAGAAAATATCTCAAAGGTTTTTGCTGTGCTTTTTAAACCTTTCCTTAGGATAAAATAAAAATTCGGTGGTGACTCTTGCTCAACCGAAACATTTGCGAAAACAAACGCAAAACCACGGTCAGTTCTCCCACCGTATCACACATTCAAATTATCTAAATCCTTTGATGAATAGAAGAAGTTCAAAATGGTTAGCGTGTGATAGTGTACAAAAGGAACATAAAATGGTATGTGACCTCTACCCTCTAGGGTGGCGTAATAAAATTTCTTTTGTACTATAGTGTAACCACTCTCATTATGACCGTTGAGAACAAATAGTTGGATTTATCATTACCTTTCTACCCTTTCAACGGATCTCTTTTACAAGCTATAAAAGAAAGACTTGGAAGTTGAAGAAAGTAAGAATCGACATTACAAAATCTATCAGGTTAAATCAAGCTCAAGCAAAACTACACTCAAGCGTTGTGCAACTATTTTAGATAAATATTATGTGCAAACTTTTATAAATAGGCAAGGAGTTGTTTCTCGTATCTTGCAGTAAAAAACTTAGGAGTTTTTCTTTATACTGAAACGTCTGTGTAATATGCTTAAAAGAAGCAAATTGTAATACACTAAAAGTATCTAACTGTTGTCGATTGATTCCTTGAGTGACTGAGTGAAGGTCTAATCTCAAGAAGACTATTGTTACGGCTTGAGTGGATTTTCAATAAGGATCGACTAACTTATTGGGGGGGCCAATAAGGTTGATCTAACTTATTGTAGGTTAACTGTAATCAGTTTGGTTATAGTGGATTAAGTCCATGTTGAAGTAAAATCACCTTGAGGGGTGGACTGGAGTAGCTTAGTTAACAGTGAATCAAAATAAAAATAATTGTGTTCATTTATTTTTATGTTCTTGTTTAATTTGGTCTTTCATCAACGAAAAAGATTTAAAATTATTTTGGGAGAAACTCAATTCAAACCCCATTTCTTATGTTTCTCACACCTTCAATTGGGTCTAGTCTAGTGTGGTATGCAACACTTTAGGGGAAGCATAATTGTCCATCATGTGAGTGTTGTGTCTGAGTGTGCTTTGTGTTTACGGCTCCTACTTTTATTGTTACATTTATTGTTACATTTGTTGTAGTTATGTTTGCAGGATGTCACGTTGGATGTTCCAACATCTTGTGTATGTACTTGTGTCTTGTGTTCTGATTTATGAGCATAGTTGTGTATTATGCTCTGAGTTATCTAGAATTGAGCTCTACTTATGTGACTCTTCAAATTTGTAAGTTCAGGGTGGTAAATGGGGGTTGTGTTTGAGGGGGAGTATCATGTATATTCTTCCTCATGTACAAAGATTACAAGTTTAACATGTGTGATACGGTGAGAGAACTGACTTGAGGTTTTGCGTTTGTGTTTGCAAATGTTCGGTTTAGCAAGAGTCGCCACCGACTTTTTATTTTATCCTAAGGAAAGGTCAAAAAGCACAGGAAAGACCTTTGAGATGTTTTCTTGGGTTCAGGGGGTAGATTATGAAAAGGGAAGGTGCTAGCACCCTTTTCATCCATGGTTATCCATGGGCTCTTAGTTACTTGTTTTAGATCACTTTCCTTTGCTTTTCAATCGTGTGAAATGGTGCTTTGTGTGTGTGGTTTTGAAAATGTTTTGAAAAAAGATACCTTGTCTAGGCAACCATTGTAACAATTCTTTACTCGAATGTTTTACAAAGGTGTTTGTCTTTTTGAAAAGATGTTTCAATGTTTTTTCTTAAAGTTGTTTTTGGAAGTTGTGTTGTGATGTGTGTTTGAAAATGGCAAGTGTGTTTTGCAAGTTTGATCAAGTAATTAAGAGTTGTCTACCCTATTTTACTCAAAGGTCTTTCTTATGTTTTTAACCCTTTTAACAGTGTTGTTTCACCATTGTATTTGGTGAACAACCTTGCGTTAGGATGTTAACGGGACGGGCGCGGGTCATCGTATAGACCATGAATGCAATAGTGTCAAGTATTTTGGAAATTTTCTTGAGGGACTATGATCATTTTGTTTAGGCAACAAGATAGCGTCATCGAGGGACTATGATCATTTTATTTGTTTTTGTTTTGTTTTGCCAAAGTACTTGACATGCAAACATGGCCCATTTTTTAAGGCAACAAGTGGATGTAACCCTAGGGGTGTGAGTGTGCATTGTGTTTGTTTTTCATGCATGTTTATCTTGAATTAGGTCAAGCTATTTGTTGATTGATTTTGCATACAAACCCTAGGTCTATCATGGCATAATTTGGAAACTTTTAAATGTGCGAGAATTTAAAGTCCTAAATTATTACAACATGATTATGGGGATGGGGATACAAGTTTGAATTAGGGGGATATTTGACAAGGAAATAAAATCTAAATTATTACAACCATATCGAATATACAAATATTTAACATTTAAATAAATACAATTTAAATAAATATCAAAATGCAATGTATTATGCAAAAAAAGGATTTTTTTATGTAAAAAAAAGTTTTTCATGTTTGAAGTATAGACAAAATAAAAAAAGTCATATTTTTGATTATTTTTGTTGTTTAGGGCAAAACCCTAATTTTGAATAAATAGTATTATTTATTAAGTGTATACAATATATATTAATTTTATACAAAAATAATAAAAAAGAAGTATATTGTAGAAAAAGTATTTTTGGTGTCAAATATTAAATAAAAAAATAAAAGGTATTATTTTTGTATTTTTGCCCTAAATATTTAATAAAATATGTATTAGTATATATTATATATATTTAATATGCTAAATATGTACAAAAAATAAAATATTAATTATTTACAAAAATGTATATTTTAGAAAATGTTTTCAAAATGTAAATAAAAATAATAATAACTAAAAGTAAATATTTTTTGTATTATTTTTAGGGTTTTAAAATGAAAAGGAAATATATTTATTTACATACATATATTCTAATAAAGCAAATAAATGCCAAATAAATGTAAAAAATGTGGAAAAAATATTTTTGGAGTTTTTTATGCTTGAGCAAAAAAAATATAAAATCAGAATCAAAAAGAAAAATGCAAAAATGACAAGTATTTCACATAATGGGCCAGAGGGGTGCAAAATGGAAAAAAGGGTGTAAACAGCAAGACTTACTCAGGCCCAGCCCAAGCCAGTCATCTTCAACCTTCAGCATTGTCAAACGCGCGCCTCTCCTTTCAAAATACAAACTCCTGATTCCTTGATTTTTAGCAAAAACTCATAACACAAACAATGTAGAGCATCAAACCACGATTCCAAACATGTAAAAAACTTGACCTAACTCTAAGAAACCAGGGAGAATTTCTTCACCCCCAATTTCTGACCTAGTTTTTCTTCAATGTTCATGGCTAAAATTCTCACAGCATGCTTAATATAAATGAAAAGTAAACACATGTATGGCTTCAGGGCTATGAGTAGAACATGTTTCATTCACAAACCTAAGCTTAATCATGCCTGGATAGAGAGATAAAAGTCCATAGATTACCTGTTTCAGCTTGACTCGAGCAGAGCAATGTGGCCACCTTCAATGGAGTTTGAGCTTTTGTTGAGCTTGCCTGAAGTCCAAGGATGCTTCCCAAGTACCTAGCTTGCTTTGAAACCACCTGTATCGTGCTATGGAAGTCCACCTGCACAGCTTGAAAGTAAAAATGGCAAGTAGGGTTAGAGGTGTTACAGCTTGAGTTTAAGGCTTGGAATAGTTCAGGTGGATGGAATGGAATGTGTTTGAACTCCTTTTGGCCAAAACGCACGACAGAAATTGGTTATGGAACTCAAGTTGCAGGGGATGCCCTGTTTCTGCAGCAAGAAGGTGTTTTGGTGTATTAGGAGGTATGAGGGGTGGTTGAGTCGTGTTTCAGGCTTGGTTTGATGTATGGAAGATGCTCACAAAGTTTGTTCTGGCTTGTGCTTGCAGGAAATGAAAGTTGGTGTCTTTTTGCAAAGTTTCTTCTACTATAAGCAAGAAAGTGTAAGTTACAGTGCAGGCCTGTACCATCCCTAATGTATGCTGCATATCTTGCCCTTGAGACTTGCAATATAGATTTGATTTGTCTTCAGAGATATGGCCCCCCTATGCCCAAGGATCATGTTTTGACATAAAGTATCACTTTATCAAAATGGCAATTTTGCTTTTTCCAATTAAAGGTTAATTTTATGTGCAATGCCCAAAGGGGTGAAATAACACCTTAACACAATGGTTAGGAATTAAATTATTGAGTGTGAAGAGGTTTAGAGGCCTGCAAGTTAGCATAAACCATGCTGATTTGAAAAATGCAATTGTTATGAACATGCTTTGGCCATGAACAAAAGTGAGTTTTGGCCAACTTTGCAAATTCGATTCTCTCTAACCACAAAGTTGTTTGATAAGTTCTTGGGCAATTTGGAAAGCTTGGAATGTGTACTATAATCCATATTTGTAATGCAAATTGAAACTCCAAGTGGAACCATGTGAAAAATGGCCAAGAAGTTGGACAAAAATCCTGCCTAGAATAGGGCAAAATTTCTCTAAGTTAAAAATGTTTTGCACCCTTGTTCCAAAAATCATAACTTGTGATACAAGCTTCCTTTGAGAAAACTTTGTGAATCAAAGTTATAGATTTTTCAATGGAATACAACTTTCATGTTTCAAGTTTTGTTTGAATCCATTTGCATCTTGGTGAAAAAATAGGACAAAGTTAGGAAAAAATAAGAAAGTTTCATAACTTAGAAAATTTTCTAAGTTATGAAATTTTCCATTTTAAACTCTAATTTGTAATTTTTGATTTCTTGATGAACAAATTTCATAATTTGACATGTCTTGATGAAAAATGAATCTTGGCACTTGATTTTGACCAAAAAGTCAAAGTTTGACTTTTCAGTGTACAGTCAAATTTTGATCAGTTGACTGGAAAATTCATCTGTCAATCCTATGCATTTGAGATCTTTTGAACTTGTTGAATGGGTCAAGACAATGCAATTGAGTCCTTGATTCCATATGTGAGCTTGGTTTGCCATTGGTTAGGTCAAACAGTCAAAAATTGCCTTTATGCAGTCAAAACCCTAAAAATGACCATTTTGCCCTTTTGGTGATCTGATTAAATTTCTTGTGGAATTGTGATCCAAACTTGACCAAATGGTTCATGTGAGCTCATTATGTTGATGTGAGTCAAAATTCATGAGGTTTGACTGTCAATTGGCCACAGTTGACTTTTTCCCCAATACAGCTGATTTCTAGGTCAACTGCCCAATTAATTGGGCAAAGATTGGAATCAAGGCTTGAAACTTGGTATGGATAAACTTGTGAGTCCAACATGAAGCATGAAAGTCACTTTGGACATTTTAGGTCAAAACATCCCTGTGCAAACTCAAACCCTAATTTGGGTCAACAGTGCAAGGAGGGGTCTTGAGCAGAGCAAACCCTAACTTGATCTTGAGTTCCAAGAGTCTTGTGGTGAGAAAATGTTGATGAAATGAGAGGGAAAATTTTAGGGTACAACAGTTGCCCCTGTTCAATCTTCTTGAACCTGAAGAGTTAGATTGGCAAGTTTGCCTTTCGCGTCTCGAAGGTAAAAGGAGATTGGACACTAGAGTGCCCTTAAATTTGCACTCGTCAAAACATGGATGCGGGAATGGGCTTAGAGATGCCATTTGGAGATGGGCTTAAAGATGCCATCCAAGAATGATTGTTGAATTGTAATTTGGTAAGTTGAAAGAAGGAACCTGTGTAGGGTTTTCTGATGATGAGTCCGTGTAAAACTGCATCTGAATTTGAGAAGGAACCGGTGTAGGGTTGCCTGATGATGAGTCTGTGTAAAATTGCATCTGAATTTGAGAAGGAACCGGTGTAGGGTTGCCTGATGATGAGTCCGTGTAAAACTGCATCTGAATTTGAGAAGGAACTGGTGTAGGGTTGCTTCATGATGAGTCCGTGTAAAACTGCATCTGGATTTGAGAAGGAACCGGTGTAGGGTTGCCTGATGATGAGTCTGTGTAAAACTGCATCTGAATTTGAGAAGGAACTGGTGTAGGGTTGCCTGATGATGAGTCCGTGTAAAACTGCATCTGAATTTGAGAAGGAACCGGTGTAGGGTTGCTTCATGATGAGTCCGTGTAAAACTTCATCTGGATTTGAGAAGGAACCGGTGTAGGGTTTCCTGATGATGAGTCTGTGTAAAACTGCATCTGAAATTTTGAGAAGGAACCGGTGTAGGGTTGCTTCATGATGAGTCCGTGTAAAACTGCATCTGAAATTTTGAGAAGGAACCGGTGTAGGGTTGCTTCATGATGAGTCCGTGTAAAACTGCATCTGGATTTGAGAAGGAATCGGTGTAGGGTTTCCTGATGATGAGTCTGTGTAAAACTGCATCTGAAATTTTGAGAAGGAACCGGTGTAGGGTTGCTTCATGATGAGTCCGTGTAAAACTACATCTGAAATTTTGAGAAGGAACCGGTGTAGGGTTGCTTCATGATGAGTCCGTGTAAAACTACATCTGAATTTGAGAAGGAACCGGTGTAGGGTTGCCTGATGATGAGTTCGTGTAAAACTGCATCTTGGAAAGAGAAGGAACCGGTGTAAGGTTGCTTCGTGATGAGTCCGTGTAAAACTGCATCTTGGAAAGAGAAGGAACCGGTGTAGGGTTGCTTCATGATGAGTCCATGTAAAACTGCATCATGGAAAGAGAAGGAACCGGCGTAGGGTTGCCTGATGATGAGTCCGTGTAAAACTGCATCTTGGAAGGAGAAGGAACCGGTGTCGGGTTGCTTCACGATGAGTCCGTGTAAAACTACATCTGAATTTGAGAAGGAACCGGTGTAGGGTTGCTTCATGATGAGTCTGTGTAAAACTACATCTTGGAAAGAGAAGGAACCGGTGTAGGGTTGCTTCATGATGAGTCCGTGTAAAACTGCATCTGGAATCGAGATCTGTATGAGTAGCAGGATGACTTCCGTGTTTGGAGTGTATCTGAGACTGTAACTGGGTAATTGTTAATGATAGCCTTTTATTCTTATCCTGAAAAGGATAAAATGTTAGCTAAACACAAAGTTATGTTGTATGATATGTATGATGCAATGAATTGTATTTCAATGTTTATGATATATGAATGTAGTGAATGCGCATGTAAGCTGATGAGCTGTCTTGCTGAGGAAGATAAATCCTGGATAGCGGGAGATAATAAAATCTTTGACCGCTGTCGGGGAAAATAAATCCTTGACTGCCGCTGGGGATTGAAAATCCTGGACTGCTGTTGAAGAGTATGTGTGTCTTCAAACTTTGCTTAAAATATTTCCAATGGGTTCCTGTTTCGTTGTTTGAGGAGAACTCCGCTGGGGGAAGTTGAAAACTATGTGGAGAGTATGTTTATTTCAGCTTGAAAAAAAACGGTTCAGGAGTCTTAGTCGTCCGTTGCTCTACTGGGGATTCGAAGTTGAACTGATATCTGGTCGGGTTCAGGTTTCGCAGTAACTTGCTGGGGATTGTAGAGTAGTCTACTGGAGAAGAGGAGTTGTGGTCCTTTGATTTGTAGTAGTCGGAGAGGCAAACTCAAGCTGGGGGATCCTGGTGTTGTTGGGGAAATAAACCTTGTCGTCAGTCCGCTATAGGTGGCATCTTCGTTGGGGGGAGTCCTCTAGGATTCTTGAGGTTGATTCAGCTGGGGAAAGGTTTTCAGAGATTAAACCTTTGCTGAGGAGTCATCCTATGAGAAGGACTTTGGGGAGACTTGTCAATGCCCCTAGTAGCGAATGCTTGTGGGACTTCCTGGAAATGTTTGATTGTATGTAACCCTTTGTCGGGATTGACATTCAATGCCCCAAGTGTCGGAGACGGAGACTTGCCCCTTGTTATCCTGCAATTGAGTGATTTCTTGACATTTTGACTGGGCTGCCTCAGTTTTTTTTTTTTTGAAAGATTTGTTGAAATCTTGACTGGACTGCCCCAGGTGTGCTGGATAGTGACATGTCAAGTCCCCTTGTTGATAGGAGATTTGTCAATGGAAGTGTCATCCTTTTTGAAGTGATTTTATTCACTGAGAGAGCTTTCGTTCATCGGATATTCATTGTGTGAATTTCTCCGCTGTCAAACAAATAGCCAAATGCAAACAGTGATATTCAAGTAATGCAAAGTTTATGTTTGTCTCAAAGTTTTGAAACAAATGCGTTTTTTAGCAGAAAACTTTTTATAAGACAAATTCAACACAAGATTTAGGGCAAAGCCTTACAGGAGTTAGGATACCTTTTGTAACAGTATGCTTTCGAACTAACCCATGCTTCAATTAGGACTTTTGAAGGGTTGTAACGTGGCTTGGTTCACGGTTTAAGTAACAAAGGATAAAGGCTCAAAGTATGTTTGTACCCACCCGATCTTCATGATGTTCTTCAATCCTAAACTCAGTTGATTGTGCGTCGAACTCTATTCGAATTTGGAACAACTTTTTGGTGATGGCTCACACCAATTGAATTTGTTGGAAGGCAGTCATTTTTGCAACATTTTTCATGTTATTTGAGGATTTGTAATTACCTCTTTCTTTTGATTCGTTATCCCTAACTTTTGCCTGACTGTTCCTGTTTTCAAGATTATAGTCAGCGGGATGCCCCAGCTTTATTAAGCCTCCTTTGTAGGTTTTGGCTTAGTGGGCTTTTCTCTTTTGAGAGATTGACTGCCTATGTGATAGGGAACCATCACCGTCTTTTGATTCCAGAGGAATGCTTTTGATGTTATTCGTTGTATTACGAGCTGAGAGTTTGCGACTTCAATGCGCATCTTTTTTTGAATTAACTGAGAGACTACCCTGCCCCAGGTTTAAATCAAAGGTTTCAATTTGTTTAGAATAGAAAACTCCTACTTATTTGGCTCGAAGGGGTTGACTAGGGATTATCTTCCTTATAACTCCAGTGTTTAGGATTTGAAAGAAACGCCTGTACATCATCAGCAAGGTCCGTTCAAAAGCATACTGTATGAGATTATGGTATTATTTCGTCATCCTCCCTCTAAAGGCTTGTAGCTTTTTATCAAGAGTTAAATATCATAAAGAAAGCATAAGAATAGTGAAAACGAATGGATGAATTCAAGACAAACATATGCAATGCATTAATGAAACAAAGTTTGACATTAATAGATAATTTTTTGAATAACAAAAGAGATTACAACTTGAAAATCCAAATGGAACAAAGACACTCTCAATGATTTAACAAAGGAGCATTGATTATGTTGGAGTCTCCGGAGGACCAAACTCAATCTCCTTGGCATCAATCAAATTCTGAATCTTGTACTTCAATGCCCAACAATCATTAGTATCATGCCCGGGACTGTCAGAATGATAAGCACATGTGGCCTTAGGATTGTAGTTAGGAGAAGAAGTCTTGGGGTTTGGATGAGGCCCTATCAATGCAATCAGATTCATCTTCAACAAGTGTTTTAGTGCTTGAGACAGCGGCATATTGATGTTGGTGAACTGTCTCTTAGGCTCGTCCGACCTTTGTTAATTTCCCTTTTGCTGTTGTCGGTGCGACGTAGAACCGGAGACCAGGATTGCCCCTACGTGTCGGTGACTTTTTTGACTGTTCACAGCATTGGACTCTTTCCTCTCATTGTGGGGGATTTTCTGTGCTTCATAGGGTGTAGCTCCTTGGATCTTTCCACTTTTGATGCCAGCTTCGACCCTTTCGTCGGTCAGTATTAGCTCGGTGAACCCGGCTGAGGAGCTTCCAATTAAGTGATTGAAGAGATGCCCTGTCAAAGTTCCCATGAAGATGTCAATCAGCTCTCTGTCAGTTAAAGGGGGTTGCACCCTACCAGCCAGATCTCTCCACTTTTGAGCGTATCCTTTGAAGTTCTCGTTAGAACCCATGGTCATGTTCTACAATTGCACACGAGTTGGTGCAAGATCAGCATTGTACTGATACTGTTTGTAAAAAGCAGCAGTTAAGTCCTCCCAGGTGTGGATGCGAGAACTCTCCAATTGATAAAACCACTCGAGTTGAGTCCCTACCAGGCTTTCTTGGAAGAAATGGATCCAAAGCTTTGGATCAGTTGTGTATGGTTGAATCTTGCGGGCATAAGACTTCAGGTGCATCTTAGGGCAAGAAACTCCATCGTACAGGGCAAAGGTAGGGACTTTGAACTTTGGTGGGATGACCAATCCAGAAACTAAACCCATGTCTCCTAAATCCAAGCTAGGTATCTGTTGAATCTCCATAGCACTGAGGCGATCCTCCAACTGTTTGTACTTGTCATCAGCGGGAGGATATTGTTCCTCGGAGTAGTCAGCTTCAACTTCATCAATCTCTAAATTGTGGTCTTCTTCAAGACTATCCCCTATGTTGGATGGAGTTGAAAGGTCTAGGGTTTTAGGTCTCCTTCTCAAGTTCAGTATGCTCGCTGCCTTCTTGGACTTCTTCTTCTTGTCTTTGAGAAGGAGAGCTTTCAGATCCTCTTGCCCTTTACCCATAGCCAGAAGCATTTGTTGGAATTGAGCGTTTTGAGCTTGGAGATCTTTCACCGTTTATTCCATATCCATCTTACTGAAATAAACAGTAGGAAGATAAGGAGACCTGTATGGGAGAAACCTGTTATGCAATGATATGTATGCAATGTTTTCAAGAATCTCTCGGGGTAAACACAAGAATATGTTAGAGGTTGAACTTCGATCAACATCTTTGATTGGAGAACCTTGTGATGGTGGATGTCTTTCCACGAGAATCAAGCTCACCATGTCAAGTGGGTCATAGCCCCTGATTCAAGTTGTTGCACTTGATCTTTGATGGCATTTGTTTAGAGGATAACCCTCTTGCCTTTTGGTAGACGTCTGGTTCAACGTGACCCTGCATCAAAAGACCCTCGAGATCCTTGAAATGGTTATTGAAAATGCTATGGTATGATGTTATGATGTTATGTACATGTATGCAAAAGCAAGTAAGTGTATATATAGGTAATCATATTCACACAAAGCAAACAAGTCCTTAGGTTCAGGCTTGCATGGGGTTCGTAGGTAAGTACCCTCTTGAAGTTAGTTGGCTCATCCTGTCCTAACATAGAAACCGGGTTCTAAGGAGCTCAATATCACTGGATTATTTTCTGTGTTCATTGTTTTGGTTTAGCCACTTAACTGGCGACCAAAATATTCCAAGAAAACAATCCTCAATGAGTGTAGTATCGAGTATCTACCAACTTCGGACTGCACCAAAGTCGGTCATCTCACTACCCCTAAAAAGGCCAAGATGTTCAAGTAAGGTTCTAGAGTTCGTTAGTGCTTCGTGACATCGCTCAGCGGCCCCGTATTCTCCTTGACTACTCAAGGGCTACCGATACTCACAAATATGTCACACTAACATAGCTACTGCTTCAACCATGTCGGTATACCCCGCACAGTTCCCTCATAGTTTATTGCTATTTACCTAAAAAGGTGCCCCTAAATCCGGGTGTAGGATTTACAACAAACCCAAACAAGGAACCCGAAAAGTAAAGCAATCAAAGCAATCAAAGCAAGCATGTATGGGTGATCTAAAACCCTAAGGTAACCCCACTTTTAGAAAAATCCCCAGCAGAGTCGCCAGTTCTGTGATACGGTGGGAGAACTGACTTGAGGTTTTGTGTTTGTGTTCGCAAATGTTCGGTTTAGCAAGAGTCGCCACCGACTTTTTATTTTATCCTAAGGAAAGGTCAAAAAGCACAGGAAAGACCTTTGAGATGTTTTCTTGGGTTCGGGGGGTAGATTATGAAAAGGGAAGGTGCTAGCACCCTTTTCATCCAGGGTTATCCATGGGCTCTTAGTTACTTGTTTTAGATCACTTGCCTTTGCTTTTCAATCGTGTGAAATGGTGCTTTGTGTGTGTGGTTTTGAAAATGTTTTGAAAAAAGATGTCTTGTCTAGGCAACCATTGTAACAATTCTTTACTCGAATGTTTTACAAAGGTGTTTGTCTTTTTGAAAAGATGTTTCAATGTTTTTTTTTGAAAGTTGTTTTTGGAAGTTGTGTTGTGATGTGTGTTTGAAAATGGCAAGTGTGTTTTGCAAGTTTGATCAAGTAACTAAGAGTTGTCTACCCTATTTTACTCAAAGGTCTTTCTTATGTTTTTAACCCTTTTAACAGTGTTGTTTCACCATTGTATTTGGTGAACAACCTTGCGTTAGGATGTTAACGGGACGGGCGTGGGTCATCGTATAGACCATGAATGCAATAGTGTCAAGTATTTTGGCAATTTTCTTGAGGGACTATGATCATTTTGTTTAGGCAACAAGATAGCGTCATCGAGGGACTATGATCATTTTGTTTGTTTTTGTTTTGTTTTGCCAAAGTACTTGACATGCAAACATGGCCCATTTTTGAAGGCAACAAGTGGATGTAACCCTAGGGGTGTGAGTGTGCATTATGTTTGTTTTTCATGCATGTTTATCTTGAATTAGGTCAAGCTATTTGTTGATTGATTTTTCATACAAACCCTAGGTCTATCATGGCATAATTTGGAAACTTTTAAATGTGCGAGAATTTAAAGTCCTAAATTATTACAACATGATTATGGGGATGGGGATACAAGTTTGAACTAGGGGGATATTTGACAAGGAAATAAAATCTAAATTATTACAACCATATCGAATATACAAATATTTAACATTTAAATAAATACAATTTAAATAAATATCAAAATGCAATGTATTATGCAAAAAAGGATTTTTTTTTATGTAAAAAAAAGGTTTT
The DNA here is from genome assembly GCA_948472305.1 of Vicia faba. Lineage (NCBI taxonomy): Eukaryota > Viridiplantae > Streptophyta > Magnoliopsida > Fabales > Fabaceae > Vicia > Vicia faba. The sequence continues at coordinate 757,315,692 of OX451736.1, read as the reverse complement.
CATGTTTGAAGTATAAACAAAATAAAAAAAGTCATATTTTTGATTATTTTTGTTGTTTAGGGCAAAACCCTAATTTTGAATAAATAGTATTATTTATTAAGTGTATACAATATATATTAATTTTATACAAAAATAATAAAAAAGAAGTATATTGTAGAAAAAGTATTTTTGGTGTCAAATATTAAATAAAAAATAAAAGGTATTATTTTTGTATTTTTTCCCTAAATATTAAATAAAATATGTATAAGTATATATTATATATATTTAATATGCTAAATATGTACAAAAAATAAAATATTAATTATTTACAAAAATGTATATTTTAGAAAATGTTTTCAAAATGTAAATAAAAATAATAATAACTAAAAGTAAATATTTTTTGTATTATTTTTAGGGTTTTAAAATGAAAAGGAAATATATTTATTTACATACATATATTCTAATAAAGCAAATAAATGCCAAATAAATGTAAAAAATGTGGAAAAAATATTTTTGGAGTTTTTTATGCTTGAGCAAAAAAAATATAAAATCAGAATCAAAAAGAAAAATGCAAAAATGACAAGTATTTCACATAATGGGCCAGGGGGGTGCAAAATGGAAAAAAGGGTGTAAACAGCAAGACTGACTCAGGCCCAGCCCAAGCCAGTCATCTTCAACCTTTAGCATTATCAAACGCGCGCCTCTCCTTTCAAAATACAAACTCCTGATTCCTTGATTTTTAGCAAAAACTCATAACACAAACAATGTAGAGCATCAAACCACGATTCCAAACATGTAAAAAACTTGACCTAACTCTAAGAAACCAGGGAGAATTTCTTCACCCCCAATTTCTGACCTAGTTTTTCTTCAATGTTCATGGCTAAAATTCTCACAGCATGCTTAATATAAATGAAAAGTAAACACATGTATGGCTTCAGGGCTATGAGTAGAACATGTTTCATTCACAAACCTAAGCTTAATCATGCCTGGATAGAGAGATAGAAGTCCATAGATTACCTGTTTCAGCTTGACTCGAGCAGAGCAATGTGGCCACCTTCAATGGAGTTTGAGCTTTTGTTGAGCTTGCCTGAAGTCCAAGGATGCTTCCCAAGTACCTAGCTTGCTTTGAAACCACCTGTATCGTGCTATGGAAGTCCACATGCACAGCTTGAAAGTAAAAATGGCAAGTAGGGTTAGAGGTGTTACAACTTGAGTTTAAGGCTTGGAATAGTTCATGTGGATGGAATGGAATGTGTTTGAACTCCTTTTGGCCAAAATGCACGACAGGAATTGGTTATGGAACTCAAGTTGCAGGGGATGTCCTGTTTCTGCAGCAAGAAGGTGTTTTGGTGTATTAGGAGGTATGAGGGGTGGTTGAGTCGTGTTTCAGGCTTGGTTTGATGTATGGAAGATGCTCACAAAGTTTGTTCTGGCTTGTGCTTGCAGGAAATGAAAGTTGGTGTCTTTTTGCAAAGTTTCTTCTACTATAAGCAAGAAAGTGTAAGTTACAATGCAGGCTTGTACCATCCCTAATGTATGCTGCATATCTTGCCCTTGAGACTTGCAATATAGATTTGATTTGGCTTTAGAGATATGGCCCCCATATGCCCAAGGATCATAGTTTGACATAAAGTATCACTTTATCAAAATGGCAATTTTGCTTTTTCCAATTAAAGGTTAATTTTATGTGCAATGCCCAAAGGGATGAAATAACACCTTAACACAATGATTAGGAATTAAATTATTGAGTGTGAAGAGGTTTAGAGGCCTGAAAGCTAGCATAAACCATGCTGATTTGAAAAATGCAATTGTTATGAACATGCTTTGGCCATGAACAAAAGTGAGTTTTGGCCAACTTTGCAAATTCGATTCTCTCTAACCACAAAGGTGTTTGAGAAGTTCTTTGGCAATTTGGAAAGCTTGGAATGTTTACTATAATCCATCTTTGTAATGCAAATTGAAACTCCAAGTGGAACCATGTGAAAAATGGCCAAGAAGTTGGACAAAAATCCTGCCTAGAATAGGGCAAAATTTCTCTAAGTTAAAAATGTTTTGCACCCTTGTTCCAAAAATTATAACTTGTGATACAAGCTTCCTTTGAGAAAACTTTGTGAATCAAAGTTAGAGATTTTTCAATGGACTACAACTTTCATGTTTCAAGTTTTGTTTGAATCCATTTGCATCTTGGTGAAAAAATGGGACAAAGTTAGGAAAAAATAAGAAAGTTTCATAACTTAGAAAAAATTTTAAGTTATGAAATTTTCCATTTTAAACCCTAATTTGTAATTTTTGATTTCTTGATGAAAAAATTTCATAATTTGACATGTCTTGATGAAAAATGAATCTTGGCACTTGATTTTGACCAAAAAGTCAAAGTTTGACTTTTCAGTGTACAGTCAAATTTTGATCAGGTGACTGAAAAATTCATCTGTCAATCCTATGCATTTGAGATCTTTTGAACTTGTTGAATGGGTCAAGACAATTCCATTGAGTCCTTGAGTCCATATGTGAGCTTGGTTTGCCATTGGTTAGGTCAAACAGTCAAAAATTGCCTTTGTGTAGTCAAAACCCAAAAAATGACCATTTTGCCCTTTTGGTGATCTGATCAAATTTCTTGTGGAATTGTGATCCAAACTTGACCAAATGGTTCATATGAGCTCATTATGTTGATGTGGGTCAAAATTCATGAGGTTTGACTGTCAATTGGCCACAGTTGACTTTTTCCCCAATACAGCTGATTTCTAGGTCAACTGTCCAATTGACTGGGCAAAGATTGGAATCAAGGCTTGAAACTTGGTATGGATAAACTTGTGAGTCCAACATGAAGTATGAAAGTCACTTTGGGAATTTTAGGTCAAAACATCCCTGTGCAAACTCAAACCCTAATTTGGGTCAACAGTGCAAGGAGGGGTCTTGAGCAGAGCAAACCCTAACTTGATCTTGAGTTCCAAGAGTCTTGTGGTGAGAAAATGTTGATGAAATGAGAGGGAAAATTTTGGGGTACAACAACACGTAACTTGCGTTGTAAGTTTGTGGTTTTATTCCTCTTCCTAGGTTATTTTGTCTTTGGTTGTTTTATCCTGAATTTGTCAAATTGGGATATTTCTAGTACCATGGTTTTGTGGATTGGCAATATTTTGCTAAAACATGGTTCTGAACAGATGTTAAATAAGATGTCGTAACATCCTGTTCTGATATGAAGCAGGCTTGTGCTTTTCATACCCCAATTTTTTACCTAAGATCACACCTTCATTTGCATCTTCATATAACATCAAGGTCCTGAGACACAATTGGTTTTTAACCTTTTCACCTTTGAGCATTGCCTATACAGAGATTATCAAGTGTTGTGAACATCTTATCTTATGCATCACTAACTTCCAATCAAATACAAAGTTGTATGTTTTTGTTTCTTTGGTTTCATATTGTTGTACCCCAAAATTTTCCCTCTCACTTATCAAGAATTTACTCACAAGATATCCTTGACTCAAGACTGCACTAGGGTTTGATCAGCTCAAGACACCTCCTTAAGCACTGATGACCAAAATTAGGGTTTGGGTTTGCACAAGGATTTTTGAGCCTACAATGACCCATATGACTTTCATGGATCATTATGTACCTCTAAGATTACTCATCTCAAGTTTCAAGCTTTGGATCATATTTTGGATCAGTCAGTTGAGCAGTTGACCTAAAAATCAACTATATTGGAGAAAAAGTAAACCATGGCCAATTTACAGTCAAAATTCATAATTTTTGATCCACATCAAAATTTTAGACTCATAGGTATCACTTGATCAAGTTTGGACCACAATTCCTCATGAAATTTGATCAAATCTCCAAAAGGGAAAAATGGTCAAAATTAGGGTTTTGACTGGGAAAGGGCAATTTCTGATTTTTGACCTAGAAAATGGTCAATTGGTTTAAGGAATGATCTCAAGATTCCAATTGAATCATTTTGACCTAATGACATTGTTCAAAACATTGCAATTCCATTGAATTGACAGATGAATTTTGCAGTCAACTGATCAAAAGTCAACTGTATACTGAAAAGTCAAACTTTGACTTTATGTCAAATTCAAATACCAAAGACCACAATTCATCAAAACATGTCAAAATATGAAACTTATTCATCAAGAAATCAAAAAGTCAAGATTTCATTTTGAAAAGTAAAAATTTCTAAACTTAGAAATTTTTCTAAGTGTTGGAAATTTCTTATTTTTTCATAACTTTGAGCAAAATTTTCACTATGATGCAAAATGATTCAAGAGAAACTTCCAACATGAAAGTTGTAGATCCCCATAAAATCTAAAACTTTTCTTCACACAAATTCTTCCAAAAGTCCTTGGATATCAAGTTATAATTTTATGAATATGTGGTCATGAAACTAAACACTTAGTGAAATTTTTCCCTAATTTGGTCAAGATTTTGACCCAACTTCATGGCACTTTTTCATATAGTTCAAAGGGGAATCTTCAAAATTAATTCAAAGATAGGTTATAGAGCGCATTGAAAGCTTTCCAAAATATCTAAGAACTCCTTGAGATCATTCTTGAGTAGGGATAATCGAAGAGATGAAGTTAGGGTTTTATCACTTTATTTACAAGTCATTTTAGTGATGAACAAGATTCAAATTCAAAGTTGTGCTGCATTAACTCTACTTTGCAGGCCTCAAACTTGTTAGGCACTCCATAATTAATGGTTTACACAGCTGTTAGAGGCCTCACTTCAAGCACTCAATGCATGGACATGCTTTTTATCCATTTTTGGAAGAAAGGTTACATTGCCATTTTGATAAAGTGACTTTTTGTACAAAATAATTTCTTGAGCCTTTCACTTGTTCTCTTTTGATCAAACAGGTCCTATAACTCATGAGAAATGTTTCAAACACTTACAATCACCCATCCCATGCTTGTACCTCTTCTTGAAACTTGCTTCCCTCTTTTCTTCAAAATCAAGTAACCTAGACAAAAACTAGAAACTTGTACTTCTGATTGTCAAAAGCTCTCAAACACTTTTGGTTATACATACATAAACCATTTTGACACAAACACACGAATACTTGACCACTAAAAACACCTAGAACTCAGAATCACACTTCACACTTCCATTTTCACACAAATTGACGAAAAATTTGAAACTCATAATCTACTCATGCGTTTCTTGGCCTTTTGGTTTCTAAAGTTTCTAAACATCATATACAGTTCATCCCACACCCTGTTATAGAACTGTAACACCATTAACACCATCCTCCATTTCCAAAAACAGAGCTCTGTACATTGACTTCTCCAAACCATTTAAGCCATCCATTGCTCAAGCTAATCATTGCATTATCTTCCTGGGACCTCAAGAAAGCTAACCTGATCATCACCATCACTTGGAACAAGCTCAAACTCAAAACACGATTTCCAGTTTTGAGTTTTCATTTTTGATGAGAAATGAGCAAGTTTCAGTTGGTCTAGCTGGAGGTTGAAGATGAAGTCATCAGGGCGCGTTTTGCCTTGTAGTTTATTGTTTTGCTTATATTAACAGATGTATAGCCACCCCAGTGGTAGAAGCGCGCGCCTGTAACTTTTGGGACCTGGGTTTGAGCCCCAGTGCTACCCTTTTAATTTTTTGCAAATTTGACTTTCTGATTTTTGTCTTTTTGGCAGGCGCTGAGCCTCTTTGGGCCTGACTTTGTTTTTTATTTTGCTAGCTAACCCCCTGCAGGTTGTTTGCGCCCCCTGGCCCAAGTTATTTATTTTTCTATTTTATTTTTTATTTATTTCATTTTTATTTTCTTAAATGTTTTTTTCCTAATATTAAAAAATCACAAAAAAATTAGATTTTCATTTTAACTTAGTTTATTTTATTTTTCTCACAGAAAAATATTTTTTATTAACTATACTTTATTTATTTTTACTAATTTATCTTGTAAATTTAATTAATATTATGTTTTTTATTTATTTTTTTTCACACCATTTAAAATATATTATTTTAATATTAAAGACTAAAAATATTTTATAATGCTATAAATATTTTTAAGAAAAAAGTACCAAAAAATACTTTTTCTAAACTTATTTTCTTTTAATCAATTAACAAATTTAGGGTTTTATTTAAATTTTTTTCTTAATAAATTTAAATTTGATTAATTATTTTCTTTAATTAATTAGGTTAAAACAAATTCCATTTTTTTCTCATGAAAACCAAACAAATATCCATTTACTTCACATTTTTCATTTTTGTACATTTATTCATTTTATGCTTTGTACTTATTTATTTCCTTGTACATTGATGCCAATTCAATATGGTTGTAATAGACTAACTAGGTTTAAAATTCTTACAATCCCCATTCAATTTGTACACCCCCTCTCACAAATGTTGTAATAGCGTAGTAACTTTAAATTCTGCAATTTATCGCTTTTATATATAACATGCTAGTAATTAGGGTTTGTATGGAAAGACTAAAACCAATATTAGAAAACGCTAATTCAAGACAAAAACAAGCATGAAAACAATACACTTTCCCACAAGAACCCTTAGGGTTATTCCACTTGGTTGCCTTATAAAAAATGGCCATATTACGCATGTAAGGTGTCTTAGAAAAAACAAGCAAATACAAGATCATAGTCCCTCGATGACGCTATCTAAGTTGCCTTTCAAATGATCTTAGTCCATAAAAGAGAATGCTAAGATACCTTGCAACATTGCTAATCATGGTTATACGATGACCCACGCCCGTCCCGTTTACATCCAAAGATAGGGTTACTTACCAAATCATTGGTAAGATGATAATGTCAAAGGAAAAGGAAAATGAACAAGAAAGACTTTTGAGTAGGTAGAATGCTCCTAATTACTTGCTCAATTTCAAACAAATATCCTTGCTATTTTCAAAACAAGCACTTACACTTTCAAAACATCTTACAAACTTGAAAACATTTTCAAAAGATCAAACATCTTTGTATACATTCTTACAAACAAGAATCATTACAAAGATTGCCTAAACAATGGCCTCTTTACAAAATACTTTCAAAAAACACACCAAGCACAATTTCAAACAAAAAGCAAGTGATCTAGCAAGCAACTAAGAGCCCATGGAAAACCATGGATGAAAAGGGTGCTAATACCTTCCCTTTTCATAATATACCCCCCGAACTCAAGAAATAATCTCAAAGGTCTTTCCTGTGCTTTTTTACCTTTCCTTTTGGATAAAAGAAAAGTCGGTGGCGACTCTTGCTAACCGCAACATTTGTGATCAAATGCAAAATCTTCAAGTCAGTTCTCCCACCGTATCACACATATGCATAGACATGTTTGAATCAATAGCACCAAGTATTGTGCTTCAGATAGAGTTTTGCATCCCTCAAGTGTTCAGTATGGTGAATCACTGAATCTCAAAGGCTAATTCACCAAAGATTGGCCTATAATCTCAAAAGCACCGTCAAGATCTCATCATCACTGGTTCACGTGTGCACCAATATGTCTTGGAATTCAAGGAACAATTAAGTTTGCAAGTTGTTTCAAAGTTCATTGACCAAAAGTTGACATTTCCAAGATCAAGTTCAAAAGATTATAACTTCTTCAATATTCAATATGTTCATGAGATTTTTGGGGCATTTGGTTCCTTTTGACGTCCTCTCCAACTTATCTTTACAAGTCTAGGGCCATTTATATGCGCAAGATCATCAAAAGTTCGAATACTTTATAGGTCACTTTGTGACTTTTGACCTAATCTCAAGCGATGTTGTCTACAAGTTTTCATCTAACAGAGAAGTTAAACGTGAGAGAGAGAGTCACATTTAAGCTTGGTAATTTCGCCAAATATTGGCTTTAATTGTTATTTATGGGGAATTAGAAAGAAATTAATTGAGTTTTTTTTAGTATAAGTGGCGGCTGACTTGGACAGTAAACTTAGGTTTGTTTTATTTTTTTTTGAATCTCTAGAACAAGATATTGTTTCGGCCTTAGCATTATAACCTGACCTTTTTCGAGTTTACTTCAGCCACACCACTAAGTTACTCCAGACACCCCCTGGCTTGCTAATTTTCTACCCTTCATCTCATTTTCTTTTTAAATAGCCTTTTTAGTATTGTTATTTTAATTACCTAATTATTTTATTCCTTTAGAATCAATTAAGTGACAATCACATTTTTTTAGATAGTATAATTACTTAGTTTAGTCTTTAAAACTAATTTAGTAATGTTGTGAGCTTTTAATATTTGTTTATCTAACATTTCAATATTATTTGTTTAGTTACAATTCATGATTCTCTTTAATTAGTTCCTTATTATTTATTTGTCATTGATTTATTTGCTTATTTTTGTGTTTCTTGAGAATTCTTGAGTGTTTATGTTTTGATTCTTATCTGATTATTATGCTTGTGATTATATCCAAGGGAAAATGATTGTTTCTTTAACTTCATGTCATTGTAAGTGTCTCTTACGAGTTTGTATGATTCTTTATCTATCTTTAACTTGGTTAAACTTAAGTTAAACCTCCTAGAGACTCTAGTTTTAAGCTCACGCCTCTTTTTAACAAAAAAAACTTGGCATTAGGTCATTACCCTTTTCAATTTTCTTTTCTTTGATAAAACGTCTCAAAATGCTTAAGCCTGTCATAATCTCTTCACAACAACAACAAAAACACTTCTTTTCTCATCTCCACACTCATTTAACAAACAAACCAATTTTAACAACAAAAAAAAACAGATATTTCAAAAGGTTCGTATAGGATACTATAGATACTCAGGGTGCTAGTACCTTACCTTTGTATTACCAATCCCCGTACCTTAGATCTCTTCAATGTATTGTCTTTTTCTTTACTTTAGTATTGCTTTTACTTTATGTGTTTATGGGTTTTATTTCGCTCTTTTCCCTTTCCCTTGGAAGTAATAAAGCACAGTGGTGACTTCATTGTGTGATTCAAGTCAATAAATGGCTTTGATCTCAAATTTTCACCGCTATAGAAATGGAGAGTTAACTGGGGACACATATCTCTAAGTAAGTTAAGCCTAACTTGTTATATATGTGTTTATGTTATTATTATTTGTTTGTTGTTTTGTGTGGATTCGCTTGATTCTTTGGGTATTGTCATGCCTCAAATTTGTCCTACCTTTTCACTTTTATCTGGCTTAGGATTTGCATTTCATTTGTGTCATTTTCATCAGGACATTCACACATATAAGGCAGTGGTTCAAAGCATTAGTGGTTGTGCTAACTAGGGTTCAATTTTGGTTTGAGGCTTTTACTTTCTATAGTCGATTTCCTTGGTTCCTCACTGCTCAGTGGACAGTGGAATCAGGTTTTTAAGTGTGGTTATCATGAGTTTCTTATTCATCCATGTACAAGGCCTTTTCTCTATCAAAATCACCAAGATCTTGGATTAGGGTTTATTTCTCTATTGTTTATCAAGAGACTAGGGTTTTGGATCCATGGTTACTGTGAAATTCTTCTTTCATCTTCCATCAAATATTTCACAAAGGTCAAGTGCATCAAGGTTTTAACTTATGGTGTTTAAGTTTCATTATATTTCAATTTAGGATTATGGTTCATTTCCCTACACAAGGTCAAAGATTAGGGTTTCAACTAAGTTTGCTTGCACTAGGGTTTTGTCCCTCCATCATCATGAGATGTTTTCTTTAGTATTAAGGTCCTTCATCCACTACTTGCATTACAATTCATGTCATAACTTCTTGGATTCCCTTACAAAGGTTTGACTTTCATCTGAAGCTTTCTCTTAAGTCATGAGCATTTGGTTTTATCCTAAATTGTTTGAGCCTAAGCATAAGGACTTCTTCGAATCAACTGCTCCTATTATGTGTTTATCAACTGAGACAGGGTTTTGTCAAGAGTTATGATTCCATTAGGGTTTTATTAAGACTATCTTTTAGAATCCAAAGGTTTATTTGTTGTTTGAGCTCTAAGATGTTAATCATGACATTAATACGATGGATTCATCTATTCTTCACTACCTTAATCAGGGACTTAGGTATCATGGTTAAGGATGCTTTTCCAGTCAACTTTGCCTTAAGATACAAGGTATCATGAACTTGGGATTCAAGCATGAATCAGGGTTTATAATGAGATTAAATAATAGTATGCCAGGTTGTTGTGAATCAAATTCTTATGCATTGTGTTCAATTGTTGCTTCAAGTGTAAGTTACTTAGGACTCAAGGTTCAACATGGAATTAAGGTTTCTTCAAGATTTAACCATGGCATACAATGGTCATTTTGATCCAAAATTCTTGATAAAAGGCAAGAGGTACATCATGGTCAATTATCTTGCAAGGTTAGTAAGATCCAAAGTTCATGGAAAGCATTGAGTTCATTTAAACAAAAGCTCGTTCACTTTTCAAGTTTATCATGAATTCAAGAGCAAGTTTCATTAAAATTCTAAAGCTCATTCAAGATTCACAAATATTCAAGCACCAATTATCATTCCATTGTTTCAAGATTTACAAAGATGCAAGCACTAATTGAAGATTTACAAACGTTCAAGAAGAAATGACAAGTCTTTTAAGTCTGGATTACAAAGAGTTTTAATCTAAAAAGGGTTACAAAAAAATTCCTAAACCTATGCTAAACCTAATTTCTAATTCATCTCAACTCTTCACCAAAATCTGTCCAAAATAGCCCATCAATTAGCTTTCAAAACCAGTCCAAGAATTTAGCCTTGTTGTCCACTTTGTTGATGCTACATAAACCTGCCCCAAAGCCCTTCAAAACTAGCCCAAATACCCTGCTTTCAAAGCAGTCCTATGTAGACCTGCATCATCTGCAAAACATCCAAAAACTATGTCAAAATCAGCCCTCATACCGTCAAACCTGCACAAAATCAGTCTAAAACTTGTGCCCAAAAAACCCTTCAAAATAGTCCAAAATAACCTGCTGCTACTGTTGTCCCAAACCAGTCCAAAAGTTGTTGTCCACTTGCTATAAAACCAGTCAAAAACCCAACCCTTCTATGATACCATATACATATCACAACCATTCTTCAATACTTATCAACCACAGACATGCACAAGAAAATAAAGCCTATCACAAGGTTGCCCGAAATGGATAAGCAACTCTACTGCAAGGAAAAGCACTAAATCAGTAAACATAAAACAATTTCAAATTCAAAATCAGGCTCATATTTTCCCTCCATGGCTCACTTATTTTCCCTCTATATAACAAGCCTCGTTCTTCATCAAAATACATGGGGGATCTCACACAAAACACCAATATCTGTTATCAAAAATTCCAAAAAAAAAGATATTACAGAGAGGAAAATTTCAAAGAGATACACAAAGAGGTGACAACTCTCAAACCTCTCCAAACATCCTTTATCTCTAACTCTTATTAACCTTTCATCAACCTCGCCAACACACAAAAACAGAGCGACAAAGACATGCAAACTCTTCATCTAATAAAATACATTTCTCTACACTCTAAACCTCTGCACAAATGATAAATCTACATAAACTGCAAAAAAAAATTCTCAGACCTCTGAAGCTTCCTCAACCTTCAACCATCCGTAAACTTACAAAAATCAGAAGAAATTCGCAATAATTACAACCCTACATCCACGCCCTCACCTTCTGTGATATTCCTTCAAAACTGAAACCAACCTTAATCCATAACCCTCACAGCTGACATCTATTAAACAAATTTCACCAAGAATATCAAACTTTCGTCATATTCCCTTCGCCACTAAACAAAAAGAAGTAAATGGAGAGGAAGAGATGAATCAACTAAAATTAATATAAGGAGCATCATAGAAAAGAACGAACTCAGAAGCTTACCTGGACCTTCACTGGTATGATTTTCTGTTGATTTCGTTATTTTGTTACTTGAATCTCTGTTTGCTCATGATGTAACTCATAAATCTTGTCAGAATCATTGGAACTAAATTGGGGATTAGGGTTTATGGGGATGGGGGTAGCTTGACTATTGTGCAGGTTCTTTTCTGTATGAATCTTGTGTGAGAGAAAGGTTGCAGTATGTTATTGTTGCTCGTATGAATCGAAACAGTGAGAGAAGCAGAAACGATGATGCCAGGGATTTGAAAATGGAGGAAAGGTTGTGTTTAGAACAGAGATGAAGTTTCGTTATTGTGAAATCGAGAGAAGAAGCAGAGAAAAAAATCGTGAGAGAATGAGGTTGAAGATAACATTTCTTCCGGGTTTTAATTAAGAATAGAAAAAAAATTAATTTTCAACTTTCCCTCTCCCTAGCCAGCGACGCCTCAATTTCAAACAAGGGTTCCCAAAAACCCTTCATTTTTCTTCTGCCAATTGGGTCGACCCATTGGGTCTGATAGCCCATTTTCCTTTGCCTTTGTTTTGTATTTAGTTTAATAGAAAGATAAAAATAATGAATGAATTAGCTTAGTGAAGTGGTTGGGGCGTTATTTTGGTAGGCGTGAGGTCCTGGATTCGAGACCCCTTGGGGGCATTTTACCACTTTTCTGCTTTTTTGTCTCCATTTAAGCCCATTGATTATTTTTGTTACTTCAATAATTTGAATGGTTATATTCATGATTAAATATCTTGGTGTAGTGGTTAGAGCGTGAGCCTTGTATGCTTTAGGTCCCAGATTCGAGACCCCTTTGGAAACTTTTACCATTATTCTGCTTTTTTATTCCCTTTTAACCCAAACTCTTTTATTTTATTTTTAACTAAAGGTGTATATATAACAGAAAAATAACTTGATTCAGTGGCAAGGCAAGAGAGTTATAACTTAGGAGACATGAGTTCAATCCCTAACTTTACCTTTTTTTTCTCTTTAAAATTCTAAGTTTCAAGTTTTTTTTTCTTATTTCATTTTAAATTTTATACAAAAATTACTTTTCATTTTATAGAATTAGGCTTTAATTTTCTTTATATGATAAGAAACACAAAAAATATTAGATTAGAAGTTTAATTTTCTTTTGATTATTTCTTTAATAAAAAAATAAAAATATATTAGAATAGAGTAGTATTAAAATTTTGATTTCCCTTTTTTAGAATTCCTCCATTTCGCAATTCATAATAATTTAGAATTAGGTTTTAATATTTATTTTCACAAAAATATCTTTAAAATATTAGTATCATTTTATTTTATTTACTAGATAAAAATCATTAAAAAATGTTAAGAACTTAATCTATTTGTTTTTGTTTGATTACTTGGCTAATCTTAGTTACATGTTCCCTTAAGTGATTCCCTGAATCGATTAAATTCATGTTGAATTAGACATTAGGATCAAACTATGTATGATAACTTTAGGATAGAATTTCCCTTTTACACTCAATATTAGGTCCATCTTTGTATGACAACAATTAGGTTTTTTAGTTTCTTCTTTAGACTCTTTCGTCTTATGTAAATTAAAACAAAATTTTCTCTCCTTAATCAAAAAATCCAAAAACACTTAATCATTATTCAAACTCATTCAAACTTAACAAAAACACTCAACAAATCAAATATTCCTTCAAAAGGGCATGTTATCTCTATTCTACCGCGATACTTACTGTACCTATTGCTACAATGCGTACGTTAACACCGCCCTCTAAAAAACACCAACAAACCAATATTTTTTAGAAGAAATATGGTGTCTTGATTCCTTCACGGGATACGTAGGCAAAGGGTGGCGAGACCCTCACGAACGCACTAATAAAAAACCATTTCATTTCCATTAGCAAGTAGAGTATAAATAGACGCACCCTTAGAAGCAAACAGTCAAAATGGATCCCGTTGAGTACAACATATGTGAGGGGTGCTAATACATTCCCCTTGCATAATTGACTTTCGTACCCTCTCTTTTGGTCGCAAGACCATCTTATCCGTTCCTCTTGGGGTTTTCTCGATATTTCTCCTTCCTTCAAGATAAATAAAGTTCGGTGGCGACTCTATGTTTTTTGTCGGTAGTTTCAGCTGGCGACTCTGCTGAGAATCCAATGCAAGTTAATCTAAGTTTTGTTTATTTGTTTCTTTAGGTGTTTATTTATTTACTTTATTTTATTTACCTCTTTATTTCTTTATTGCTTTCTTTTGTATATATTGCATTATACTATTTCTACTCACATATTCTAGATATGCTATGTCTTTTGTAATGTTGAGGTGGGTGATTACATTTGATAAGTCCTATACCCGGACTTGGGGTTACACTTAGGATTAGGACGGGCGGTATAATCATGTTAACTTTGAGGGAGTAATCCCGAAGAAGGAGACATGAGATCCCCCATTCAGTGGAGGTCCCCTTGAATGTAGCATTGTTTACCGAGTAATCGGGAAGACATTGTTGCTTTCAACTTGGGATCCATAGAAGTTGAGAGCCGTAGAACCATTAACCCATCCTGGCCTTTTCAGGTGTAGTGCAGAGACTATGATAGAGTAATTCGGAAGTAGTTGTCATGTGATACTGCACTCATACGAGTTTTTCCTATGAATATTACTAATTACCGAGTAATTGGGACGTTGGTAATATCCAAAGGAAGAGCATAGACTTTGAGATTTCCCTAGAACCTTGTTCGACATGTGATAAACCCCTAGTACATACCTATGGGTGGTTACCTTGACTCCATGCTTGTGATGTCGGACCTTTGATCCTATTACTTTCAATTTATGTAAAGGACTACACAGTGGTTATCCAAAATATGTGGAGCTGAGATCTCATGCCATAGAATACCATGATATTATACCATCATGTATATGCATCTCATATATAAGGAATTCCAAAGACAAGTCTCGTTGGTTGAGCTCTTCAAAAATGAAAAAATTGTTAAAAGATACTTATGGATAGGCGAGTCTTTGGATTTCCTTGGAAATGAAGATGAAACATGCATTCATATTATCATGCATTCATTATTCACAACAAAAACTTATTGGGGTCCATTTTCAATCCGACTTCAGTGAACAGCAAAGACGACTTCCCTACATCCCTACTGTACAAGAAGCAACCAGCAAAGACTTATGGATTTCTTCGAATATAATCATAATGCTCTCCTCTGAGATATGGACACCATGGGAACCCGAATGGATCAGCTTAGGGAAACCCTTCATGATGTCATCAAGGGTCAAGAAGAGTTACATCAAAGTGTTGCCAAGCTTGCCACTGCTGCCCCCTCCACTTCTGCAAATGGAGGGAATAATAATGTGAATTTTGAGACCCCTACAGGAACTGCTCAGAATGATGTTGATGATCATCACGATGTCATTGATCTTAAAGAGCCCCAAGCATATCTCTCTGCTAGAGTTGCTGAAACTGCAAAAATGTACCATGCTCTTGAAGAGCGTCTCAAAGCTATGGAAGGTATCAAGACTTCGAGATTCAATACTTCTGCAATATGGCTTGTGTCAGGGGTAGTTATTCCTCCCAAATTTAAAGCTCCTGATTTTGATAAGGCACCTCATGCCCAGAGACTCATCTTCGTTCTTACTGTCGCAAGATGGCAGTTTATGCTAAAAATGAACCATTGCTCATGCATGTCTTCCAAGACAGTCTGACAGGGGCACCATTGGACTGGTATATGCAATTAGAGAGAACTCATGTCAGTACTTAGGGAGAGCTTGATGACGCCTTTTTGAAACATTACCATTATAATACCGCAATGGCTCCTATCTGCACTCAGCTTCAAGGGATGACACAGAAATATGAAGAGTCTTTTAAAGAGTATGCCCAAAGGTGGCTTGAACTGGCTGCAAGGGTCCAACCTCCTATCTTGGATTGTGAACTGATTGGTTTGTTCATGGGTACTCTACGAGGTCCTTATCTCTAACACATGCTCAGTAGTACCTCTACTTCTTTCTCTGATATGGTTATCATTGGAGAGCATGTTGAAACTTTTTATAAAGGCTGTAACGATCCATGGTATCCCTAACACTACCAACATCAATACTGGAATTGGTAGGAAGTCATTTTCTGGTTTCGTCAAGAAGAAAGAGGGTGAGACTAGTGTTGTCATCATCAACCAAGGAAAAGCTCCTGCATATCCTCAAGTTTGATTTCCTTATTTCCCAACACCTACTGTTATTCCTAATCAATATGTTCCTCAAGTGTGTGTTGCTACAACTCCAACACCCTGGATGGCCCAACAACGACCTTTCACTCCTCAACCACAGTTTCTTCCACAACAACATTTGCACCACCCCTGAATTATCAACAAAAGAATCAGCAACCTCAAGGTCCAAGAGTCCAACAGAGATAGAGAGGGCCTGAGAGGATATTTGATCCTATTCCCATGTCCTTTTCTCATCTTCTCCCTCAATTGCTTGCCAGTCAGTTGGTTCAACTGTATGAACTTGGTCCACCACCAAATCCTCTCCCAAGGGGGTACAACATTAATGCTCATTGTGAATTTCATTCTGGAGCCCCGGGCCACACGATTGAGAATTGTAGAGCATTTAAATGTAAAGTTCAATACCTCCTTGATGCAAAGACTATAAATTTAAACCCTGTTGGTCCCAATATTCAGAATAATCCCATGTCTCCTCACCCATGGGTAACGGTCAATGATATTGAAGAAAGTAGTGAGCAAACTCTAGTAACCAAGGTGGACGAGATTAAGATGTCAATGGGTACTGTTAGAGAACATTTGTTGAAGCACGGGGTGATGCAAGAACTCCATGATTTTTTCTTAGTATGTTCCTCTAAACCTGAAGAGTGTGCTAGTTTGAAGACGGCTATCCAACATCTAATGGATGAAGGTGTCCTACAGGTAGAGAAGATATTTCTAGAAGAAGATATTGATGTCTTGGAAATTCCTTATTATCAAAGAAATGTCTCAGTAACACAAGGTACCCCGTTGATGATTCAGGCTCCTCTTACCCCATTAATGATTCAAGCTCTATTTACCCCCGTGACAGCTCAAACTCCTATTCCTCCTCTGTGTGACAACTCAAAGGCAGTTCCTCAGAGTATAATGTAGTATATATTCTTGGGAAGAAATATAAGTGTCCCCCCGTGGTTGACAAGAATATTACCAACATCACAGGAACCAATAACATGACTTGTACTGGCGGGGTATTTTCTCCCCCACCACCTCCTCCCAAAGAAACCAACATTGATGGTCTAGCTAAGGCTAGGGGCAAGCAAGTGATTGGTGATCATCCTGAACCTTTTGAAGGAAAAGAAGCCGAGCAGCTTTTGATGATTCTTAAGCGAAGTGATTACAAAGTGGTGGATCAACTCAACCAGACGCCGTCCAAGATCTCCATATTGTCTTTTCTCTTGTGTTCAGAGACCCATCGTAATGCCTTATTGAAAATTTTGTGTTTTGCACATGTTACACAAGACATTTCTGTAGCCCAATTTGAAGGGATCGTAACCAATATTGTTGTAGGAAATTTTTTGGGTTTCTGTGATAATGAGCTCCCTGTTGAAGGCAGAGCGCATAACAAAGCATTGCACATTAAGGTGTTTGGATACAGTTTTATCTCGAGTTTTTGTAGATATAGGTTCTTCTCTCCATGTGATTCCCAAGGCTACTCTATTTAAGCTAAATATGGATGGGATAATGATGAGGCCTTCCACCCTAAGTGCTCGAGAATTTGATGGCTCAAGGAGGTGTATGGAGGGAGAAGTGGACTTTCCTGTTAAGATTTGTCCCCACACCTTCTATCTTTCATTCTATGTTATGGACATTCGTCCATCCTATACTTTCCTTTTATTCACCCATGGATCCATGTAGCATGAGCTGTTGCATCTACTCTTCACCAACGCCTGAAGTTCATTGTAAACGACAAAGTTGTTGTCATTTATGGAGAAGAAGATGTAGTAATTAATAATCTGACAACCTACCATTATATGGAAGTGGAAGGTGAGGTGCATGAGTTACCCTTTCAAGCTCTGGAGATTGCTTCTGTTGACAGGTTTCCCGTTGTGGAAGGTAAGAAGTTTGAAGCACCCATGGCATCTTTGAATGATGCCAAAGCCCTCATGGAAGCTAGATCTCCCCATGATGGTTGGGGAAATTTGATTGAGATACCTGAGAAGAAAGATCGTTGTGGTCTTGGGTATCAGCCACATTCCTCCATGCAAGCTAGTTTTGTTCCTCTCAAAGGAAAACAAGTTCTCCCAATTTTTGAAGTGTTCATCAGTGTTGGTATAAGAAAAGAAGGACAAGTGATCGCAGCAGATGATGAAGGTAACGATGAAGATGTTTCCAGATTTATCTATCAGATTGCACCGGACCAAGAGCTCAGCAATTGGACTATCGTGGACATCCCTAAAGTTGTTTTCCTTGATGTGAAATTTTCTGTTTCCATTAAGTTGTATTCCCTACCCAAGGCATATAGACAGCTTGTAGAAGGGGCCCCTTATGTTTCATTCGTTGTTTAAAATTGAATAAAAGTAGCACTTTCGCATATAATTGTGTTCCCTCTCTTTTCTTTTACTTTTTACTTTTCAAAATAAAATGGCAATGCTTTTCTTTTCATATTCTAAATATTTTTCTTTCACTTTCTAAAATAAAACATAAAATCATCAATCATGCAGATTTGTCTCGAATTCCATCAAAAATGGTAGTGCTATGATTCATAATATCCTTGAGAATTCAATTGACCAAGCTAACGAGGATAGTGGGGAAGATTGTGAAGTCCTTGAAGAACTGGTGAGACTCTTGAGACAGGAAGAGAAAGTCATCCAACCATATCAAGAAGATATAAAAGTTATCAATCTCGGTACTGAAGAGGTAAAGAGAGAAGTCAAGATAGGTGCTTCCTTGCAAGGTGAAGAAAAGAAGGGGTTGATTGAGTTTCTTCGAGAGTATGATGACATCTTCGCCTGATCGTATGAAGACATGCCCGATTTAGACACTGATAGAATGATGCATAGATTGTCGCTCAAGCCATAATGTCCTCCTGTAAAGAAGAAGTCGCGAAGAACCAAACCCGACATGGCTTTGAAGATCAAAGAAGAAGTTCAAAAACAGTTGATGCAGGCTTCTTATCTGTGATAAATTATCTGCCATGGATTGCTAACATTGTGCTTATACCTAAGAAAGATGGTAAAGTACGAATGTGTATTGACTACAGAGATTTGAATAGAGAAAGCCCGAAGTATAATTTTCCGTTGCCTCATATTGATGTGTTAGTTGATAATACTGCTCAGTCTTCAGCGTTCTCTTTCACGGATGGATTCTCGGGTTACAATAAGATAAAAATGGCTCCTGAAGACATGGTCAAAACCGTTTTCACAACTCCTTGGGGTACCTTTTGCTATAAGGTCATGCCTTTTGGTCTCAAAAATGTTAGTGCAACATATCAGTGTGCTATGGTGACTCTCTTTCATGATATGACTCATAAAGATATTGAGGTGTATGTGGATGATATGATTGCAAAATCACAAACTGAGGTAGAACATTTGGTCCATTTGCAGAAGTTGTTCGATCGCCTACGAAAGTTTAGGTTAATGCTTAATCCTAACAAGTGCACCTTTGGGGTTCGATCGGGTAAGTTACTTGGTTTCATCGTAAGTCAGTGAGGAATTGAAGTATATCCCGACAAGGTAAGAGAAATACAGGATATGCCGGCACCGAGAAATGAAAAAGAAGTATGTGGGTTCCTTGGGAGGTTGAATTACATAGCCAGGTTCATTTCTCATCTTACAGCTACCTGTGAACCCATCTTTAAATTGTTGCATAAGAACCAAGATGTCCATTGGGATGATAATTGTCAAGAAGCCTTCGAGAAGATTAAATAGTACCTTTAGGAGCAACCAATACTCATACCTCCAGTTCCAAGAGACCACTCATTATGTATATGATTGTGCTTGAAGTATCTATGGGTTGTGTGCTCGGACAACATGATGATACTGGACAAAAAGAACACATCATTTATTACCTGAGCAAAAAGTTTACTGATTGTGAATCAAGGTATTCATTACTTGAAAAGACTTGTTGTGCTCTCACATGGGAAACTCGACGTATGAGGCAGTACATGTTGACACACTCTACACTTCTGATATCTAAGATGGATATGATAAAGCACATCTTCGAGAAACCAGTACTTACATGAAGATTGGCCCGGTGGCAAATGCTTTTATCTGAGTATGACATTCAGTACGTCACACAAAAGGCTATCAAAGGTAGCATTCTTGCAGATCATCTTGCTCACCAGCCATTGGAAGAGTATCAGTTAATGAAGTTTGACTTTCCAGACGAGGATGTTATGAAACTTGATGATAAAGAAGGATCCAAACCAGGGGAGCGATTGACTCTCACATTCGACGGTGCATCAAATGCCATGGGCCATGGTATTGGGGAAGTTCTGACTTCTCCATACAATACTCACATACTTTTCACGGCTAGGCTATGTTTTGATTGTATGAATAATGTCGCAGAATATGAAGCTTGTGTAATGGGCCTTGAAGCAGCCATTGATTTGAAGGTCCAGATTCTTGAAGTTTATGGGGATTTTGCCTTAGTAATATACCAGGTACAAGGTGATTGGGATACACGACACCCTTATTTAGTTCCATGTCGGGATTACGTATTAGAGTTGTTGCCCGCTTTTGTTGAGATCACCTTTGAACACATTCCTAGAGAAGTAAATTCGTTGGCAGATGCTCTAGCTACTTTAGCGACAATGTTCAAAGTCAATTATTTGAATCACATGCCTAATATAAGAATACTTCGTTACAAGGAGCCAACACATGTTTTCCCTGCTCAGTGTCTTACAACTGAAGACATGTCAGATGAAAAGCCGTGGTATTTCGACATCAAAAGATATCTTGAGAAGCAAAAGTATCCCGAGGGTGCTACGATTTGTGATAAGCGGACTCTTAGAAGATTAGCATCCAAGTTTTTATTGTTAAGAGACGTTTTCTACAAAAGAAACTATGATTCGGTTCTGCTCAGTGTCATACCCCAAATTTTTCCGTCCTTTTATTTCTATGGTCAAAAATATTTTAAATATTGTTTTTATAATATTATTTGATTTTTATAAATATTCGCTTACAAACCTACTTAAAAATATAATGATTTATTTTAGATCATTTGTATTTTTGAATAAATAAATATTTCCACACCTTTCGTATACTTTCAAATTGAGTTTACTTATAAATCAGTAACATAACATAATTGGTGAAGAATGAAGCTTGCAAGCGTAAGGTCACGAGTTCGAATTTCTTGTGCCTCACTTTCAACATTTTCTTTTTATTTTTTTGTCACTAATTTTTTTTCCTTTTTAAATAGGTGCTTCTTATTGGCCATTTGATGTCAATTTGTGTTACACTTTATTTTTGATTGGTCAATTTTGTTTTATTTCCAATTTGGATGGTTTTTTTTTATCTATAAATAGGACATGTTTTTCACACTTCTAGATCATCTACAATTTAATCACACCCACACACTACTTGTTTATGAATTTCTTTTCAAAATTTCTTTTCAATTTTTCTCTTCAAAAAAACTTTTGGTGTTATTGTTTTATTATCGGCCAATGATTAAACTATGAGGTCTCTCACTGATTTTAATTTGTTTGTTTTTAGAATCATATAGATTTTCTGAAGGTCGAAGTTTTTTTTATAAAAATGATAATTCACATATTCACAAACTCTCACTCACATGCATATTCTACAGTTTAGACATGCTTTCATGTTACCACACATTGAAACTAATTTCCAACAACTTATTTCTTGTATCCACGTATACACATGTTCTCACAAATAAAATCCATATTATTTATCTATTTTCACCTTTAACGCAAAAAAAAGAAGTATGATACTGTTTACAAAAATATTTTGTCAATTTGCCAATTTCAATGCCCAAAACTACAACTTTTCCGATTTTAATGCCCAAAGCTACAACTTTGCCAATTTCAAGAAAACCACTCTTTCCTTCATCTGCTTTTTTTCAAGAGAATTCACCATAATTTTTCATAAACTCACCATAACTTGTGATAAATAGCCATCATCATATTTTTTCTTAAAAATTAATCTTCTCATTAACAATTGTTCTCAAAACTTGTTCATCTTTGCAAAACATTATACACACAATTAACAATCAATTTCAAAAAATAGAGTAATAATAATTTGCAATTAAAGTCTGAAAATATTGTTCTAGTGTTGTCTCTTTTTGTTATTATACAGAAAAAAGAAACGAAGAAACTCCACTTCGATCCGCTGCCAAGCCCGAGCCGCCTTTCACATCGCTCACATCAACCATCACGCCGCTGTCAGAACTGCCCCAGCAATACAGCGAGCTTGCACCGTCGATTACCATTTACAGAGAGTACCTCCAACATTGATCCAACGCAAAACGCACAATGTACCGGCCAACCTCTAACGCAAAACACACAATATACCGACCTATCTCTGTTTCAGATCTCCTCCGCTCGGATCTACAACACCACCACCACCGTGAGATTTCTTGCATCTCCTTTTTGCTGATTGATTTCATGAGTTTTATGTGTATATGCATATATTATATGGTTTCATTTTTTTTTGCTTTGAATCATGTGGGTATTGGTTTGAAAGAAAAATAGAAAAAGGTTGGAGAAGGAAAACGAAAAATAGTGAGAGAAAGATGATGAGTATTTGATAACTCTCTCTCATTGATTTCTATTTAATAGTTACTTTGTTTTATTTTCTATTTAATCCAAGCCATGTGTCAACTTCATATTGGTCTAATAGTTTAAGTAAAAAATGATAAAATGAATAGAGAAGTCATACAACGGTCTTACCCTCCAGGTAGGTTTTTTCTAGTGATACTTGTTCTTTTCATTTATTTCTTTCCTTTTTACTTTAATTGAGTTTTTATTGAAATAGGGTTGTCTTTTTTGGTGGGCCTTGGACCTCTAAGTTTTCCATAATCTTTCTAAGTAATACACCCCTCTTTCCATATTCTACAATATTATTTTATTTATTTTAATTATGAATTTAGTTAATTTATTCATAACTAAGTGATTAGCAAAGAATTAAAAAAACAAGTACATGCTAAACTTTGTGAAATTATTTGAAAGTGGGATACTGAGTTTCTTCACGTAGAATAATAGGTATACTAGTTAAATGTTAAAATTTAAACTATTACATTTATTTTATTAAACAAAAAATATCAAATACAAAAATACAAAATGTTTTTTTATTAGTTAGCTAGATTAATAAATTTAATTTGTTGCATATTTTTTCTCTCAATTAATTCAAACCTTCTATAATAATAAGATGTCCATCTTCGAGTAATTAAATCGGTCGATACATCGTCTACCAACTTATTATTCCAAATCAAACGATTAAAATTTACTTACCAAATTCACCATATGCGAGCAACACATGGCCAATATCTGGCCACGTGATGAGGAGACTATATCAGACTCCCTCGCTCTACGTATAAAAAATATTCAACCAAACACCAAATCTTTTTTTTTTCAAATTAAATTGATTCGAATAATTAATTTTCGGAAAAGAATATGAATATATTTAAATTAACTGCCCACTTGGTCTAACAAACTCCACCGTTCACACTCTTAGACTACGTATGCTGGAAATTCAAATATATTTCGTAATCCATAAAAATACAAAATAAACCACAAACTACGAAATGAGACTCTAATTCCTCCTAAGAGGATACGTAGGCATACGATTAAAATCGTGGCGATTCCCACTAACTAAAATTAAAACCATGTTCCCCTAATAAAACATTAAAACCCTATTTCCTAAAAATTGTGCTTCTAACCCTAGTATCCTTGCGAACAAGGTAGATGAGGGGTGCCTAACACCTTCCCTTCTTCTAGAACCGAGTCCAAAAACCTAGAATCTATAACTTTTAGGGTTATTCTTTTATACTCCCTTCCTTTAAGATAAAAATTAAGGGCGACGACTCTGATTTAAAAACCAGTTGCAACAGTTGGCGACTCTGCTGGGGACTCAACGTTAGGTTTAGAAGCCCCATCTTTTGGTTTTAGGGTTTTTTATTTTTGAGTTTTATATTTATTTAACTATTTACTTATTCATTTATTTATTGTTACATTTATTATATTATATTTATCTGTGGTGGGGATTTAAATTTTTGCAAAATTATTCTCAATACCCTTAGAAAGAAGGCCCGTCTATTAGCCAAGGGGTTACATCAACCCTATGAGTTTATGTGATGAATTCGCTTAGAGTCGATATAATTCCGCATAAGGAATACCTTTCGAGAGATATCCTCTTGGAAAGTAGGACTTGGGAATGACACCTATGACTCTTTGTACGGCCTTTAAACCAAAAAACTCATGAGCAGAACTTCAAGACCAAGAGATAAAAGTTTTGAACTGTAAAGAGACTCCGCTTAAGGGAGGCCCTTGTGCCTTTCCCTCTAGTTTCATCTGTGATACCCTTAAGGAAACCACCTTATGGGGAGGGTAGAATATCCGTAGGACAATACTAAGAACCTACTTTCTAAGGACACCTTTCACAAATTCCACTACAATCTGCAAACCCGCAAGGGTCATCCTTCATCCACTACTATCTCTATCCTGTAGGGCTTCCGTCTATATCACCACCCATATCATGTAGGGGTTCCTTGTAGTTTTTTCATTGGCTATAATCCTCAAGGAGTTTTTGCCTGTCTCAATATGTGAGTCAGTGTAGGGTATCTTCGCGTCTATCATTATACTCAAATAGAATACCCCTACGTCTACATCATTGCATATCCATGAATTATTTATACTTTTGCATACCCAAGAATTTTCATACGTTTTAATTCTTCAACCATCTGCGTAAAACTCATATCTCTTCCACTCACAGAGAAATTTCAGCCATAACACAATAAGGTGATTCCCAGATACTCAGAACGAACTCGAGATAGCTCACAAAGTGAGTGTAAAGTTAGCTACAACATTGGAAGAAGGTCAACAAGCCACAAGTGAGGACGTCATTACACCTCAAGAAGACACTCAAACTCGACCTCATCCTATACAAGCTTTAGTTAAGAACCTTGATGTACAAGAACATGCCATTTTCCAAGATGGATATTATAGCGGTAAAATCAATGAAGTCGCCACCGAGTATTTATTTACCCCACAAAAGGGAACGAAAAATCATTGAAGAAAAACCTAAATGGGAAATCAAGGTCATGCGACCGAGAGATTGGGTAAGAGAGTCGATTACACAAGAGGAAGGTATTAGCACCCCACACGTTCGTAGTACTCTACGGGATCCACTCTTGTTGTTCTAATCAAAGGGTGTATTCAATCTAATGCTTAAGAGTTATAAACTAAGAGGGAATGCATGCAAAGAAAACACAGGGAAAAGAAGGAAATATTTACAAATTTTCGCTCGGCTGAGCCCTGTGACCAGATGCCTACGTATCCCTTTTAAGGAATCAGAGCGCCATAGTCTGGCTCACGTATTTTGTTTGTTTGTATTTTTTAATGAATAATATTAATCTCGCCTTTCGTTGCAACTCGACCTTTGGAGACTTACGCGTCAACACATAAGTGACTTAACATGTTCTTTTGAAAAGATTTTTGAAAGAAAAGTCCGTAGGTAAAAGATTTTGTATTGGTTGGTATTTTTTTTTGCTATAGATAACATCTAGTTAATCTCAAGAGAGAGATATTATCCATTTCTCTGCTTATTCATGAAACAAGCCTTTGAGACTTGAACCACACCAAGGCTTAGAATGGAAGAACTATAAGATTGAGAAGAAACCCGCTTATCATTTCACACGCTCAACAAAGGTATGACTCTCATCAGTAATCTTTAGGTGTCTTAAAGTTTGAAAGAAAAAGAAGTTTTTGATTTAATGTAAATGCAAAAAGGGGAAAGAAAAGTATAAATGGAGACTAACCTAAATCTAACCTAATGTTATCATACAATGAGTGATCCTATCTAAGTTAGCATGCAAAAGAAAGTCTAACAAAACTATCTTATGGGGAACATACAATGAAAGGAAGTCGTGATCTCAATTTCTAAATTGAGTGACTCATCGATCAACAAGAATTAAAGGAAAGCAATAAAATCCTATAGGGAGCATGCAATGAGAGCAAAGTCATGATCTCAATTTCTAAATTGAGTGACTTATCGATCAACAACCAAGAAAACAAACACGAGCACGACATATATAACAAATGAAGTGCAGAATGCCTGCTACAGGTCTTTAAACAGCGACTTCAAGCGCAAGCTCTTTATTTCCTACTTCTCATGATATATGGAAAATAATAAAACACAGAAAAATAAAATTGGAAGCAGTATAATACAAAACGAACAATAATGTCCGCAAAAAGCGCAACCAAAGAAAAGAAACACAGAATACTTTGCGCGAGATGGCACCAATAATGAGATAGTCAGGAGAATATCAATATGAATCTCATTCCATAGTGAAAATAAATCACAATAAAGGGTAATGAGCCGCGATGAATCGCTTTCCAAAAAAACTTGCACAATCTCACAAAAAGTGTTAGCAACTAACAAGGCAACATGATTTAAACTCAAACACTCAATTTACAACTCAAAATGATACTAAAATGCAAGCACATGAACGTCATCAATTATTTACAAAATTAAACTTAAAATATTAAGAAAACTAATAGTAAGAAACCTAATTAATTTCTAAAAAAAAATTCAAAACAACTCTAAGGGATTAACATTCTACCAATTGTTTTATCATTTTATTATCTTTTGTCCCTAATTAATTCCTAACTTTATTCACACAAAAAAAAAAAGAATAAAAAACTAAAAGAAAATTCAAACAGAAAGGGGGTGATATTCTGGATTTAGATGATACATGAAGCAGGGCACTATGCCCAATTAACTTGTAGTCCAGCAAGGTTTATGTGCCAAGGAAATCCTGCATACCAAAAAAATGGTGTATTGGGCTTAAGGAAGTGTGGTTCAATTCTAGTGAATTATATGATCCGGTCCAGGTCCGACGGTTTTTTTTATCCAGCATAAAAAATGAAAGAAAATGGGCCTAAGGATAGCCCAAGGACACCACATCCAGGCCACGTTTGAAAAGAAAAAAAATTAACGAATTCATTGTGACAAGGGGAAGAAATTAGGGTTGGAAAGATCTTTTATTTCATCTTCCTCTCTTAAACAGAGCCATTAGGGGTGTGCAAAAAAACTGGTTTACACGAACCAATTTTAAAAATTCAGTGCACCAATTTTTATAATCCAATTTGTGTTGGATGTGAACCGCTCCAGATCCATTTTGATATCAAAACAAAAATCTGGTTTCCATTTTTGATAACCAGTTGTCATACATAAAACCAAATGTATATGATATTATTAAGGCACAGGAAATTCAAATTCGTGTAAACCAATTTATATAATATTCAAATTGAAAATGAAAAACTAGTTTATATATTTTATTTTATTTATTATTAATTAGTTAATTAGAGTGGTGATTAGTTAAGGGAAGAAGATCTTATTAAGTTAATTGTGATGAACGATCGTTAATTTGTGTTTTTTTGTTTAACTGTTATAGTGTAGCAATTATTTTGAAGCAGATTTTGTCTTGGTTTAGGATGTTTTGTTTTAGTTTTTTTGGATTCTAATTTTAGTGTTCTGGTGGAACTTTGTCATAGATTAAAGTGTAATGTTTTTACTCTTAAATTGAATTTTACTTTTTTACTTTTCAAAAAAATTGTGAAAAACGATTTGTGATGGTGTTTGAATATAATAGTATAAAAATGACACATGCCTTTGCATCTTATTCCCTTCATTAACCTGAATTTTTTTCGTCTCTTCAAATTAAGAAAGATACAATTTCCTTATAAATCAATTTTGATTGAAAACCGGTTTAAACCGGTTTTGAACCGAATTGAAACCATTTTGTAATTTTAAATTGGTTATTATAAAAAACGGTTTAGTTTTAAAACTACAACCATTAAAATGGATTGGTTCTTAAAATATGGTAACCATGCACACCCCTAAGAGCCATGGCGCTCTCTTCTCTCCGTATTCTCCGCTCTCGTCCGCCATCTTCGTTCCTCTTCACCCCATCAATTTATTTCACATCCTCACATCATACTCAAACTAGAAAGTCTAAAAAAAACCTAAAAGTAAAATTACATCATCCTCATGCTCAATCGAAACTTAGAACCTTGGAGATTCAACTTTGATATGTTCAATCTATGCCATCATGTGAATAAACGAACAATAAGTGAAAGAAAGGAGAAGAATGGAGCTTACCGGCCGGAGAAAATCTGGTGCCTTTGCAAACGTGACGAAGATGAAGAGAAAACCAGCAAATGCGCTCCAAAATCTTCAAGTAAACGTGCTAAACTCGATTCCTTTCTCTTCAATTATTTCTCCTTCTTATTGATTCTTCTGAGATATTATGTTGGAGATTGATGCGCATCACCGTTGTTTGCAGAGAGTAGAAATAGACCTTGAGAAATAAACTCAGTGATGAAGCATCTGTTGAGGAATTACGAAATTGGAGATGCGTAATAGTGCAGAGGGAAGATGATAGAGAGAATGGAGGTTCTGTTATGGAGATTTCTTGGTGGTGATGGGGGAGGAAATAGAGAGAAGATAATGGTCTCGAAGTGAAAGGGACGGGGATAGTAGATAAGGAAGAAGGAAGATGAGAGTGAGGAGAGAGTTTTTGCGATCTTTTTTTTGTTGAGATTTTGATGTGAACTGTGAATAAAAAAGTCCCCCTGAATGGTGAGTTTTTCTGTTTTTATATCTTTTGTTGCTGACGTTAGGAAATAGTTAAAAGTCTAGGAAGTTAGATTAGGAAAGTTAGTTAGCATTTGTTATGAAATCAGTTAGGAGTGTTTTTCTGTTAGTCAATTATTTTATGGTTAGTTAGTTTTGAAAAGGGAGAAGGAATTGATTAGAGATTTAAAAAAAAACTGTTAGAAACAATTAGCAGGTTCTCTTAGTTAGTGAATTAGATTCTGTTATAAGTAGATTAATCTGAGCTGGAAAATTGATTGAAAGATCGATAAAATTCTATTTTTTTAGTTGGTTAGACTGTTAGGAAAGTTAGTTAAGGAAAATTGTCACGACTTAGTTTTATTAGTTAGTTAAGCTCAAATAAGGTAGTTAATTAAGGTTTAGAAGTAGCACTTGTTAGTTTTTTTATTACAGTCAGTTGGTTAAAAAAAGAAATTAAGAGGCTCGGTTTGGATTGACAACTTATTTTTTGATTATGCAGGGTCCAATTTGGATTTTATTTGGTTATTTGATGCAGACTATTTAAAGAAGTACAAGGCTAAAATGTGGACTGGAGAATCAATTTCAACAAACTAGATTCAGCCAGGAATTGGTCTAATACTAGGAACGGATATGCTGTTATAAGTTTTGTTTGGTGACCACATCTTCTTTGAATCTTAGCAGCCTGAATTATTTGAAGCATTTTTCTATATTTTGTAGGAAAACTAACATGGTTTTACGCATATATGCAGGGGAATGTGAATCGGGGCTGCAGGTTGGCATCGGGCAGTCAATTGAATGGGCAGTAGAAACTAGGTGAACCCTTTTTAGGAGTTTAACACATGATCAAAAAGAATGTTGCCTCTTTAGTTACTGCAGGTCTGTACCTATTATTTGACCCGTATTGACAGTGATTTGTTTTTTTGGCATAAATTGAAATGAAAGAATTTAACACATGACTGTCTTTTTTTTGCGATTTCTTCTAACAATCAACTGGACATTGATCTGGTTTATGCAGGTTTGGAAGGTAAAGACTTATGTTGGCAAGATTGAAGGAGGTTGTCTTAGAAGAATGATAGAGTCATAACTTCTTTGGCCATGAAGAAAAAAACTTTGAAACCATCCAGAACCAACCTTGAGTCTAGCTGGAAAATGAAGTTAGGAATGAATGGTTTGGAGTTTACAACATGCAGCAAAATCTTTAGTCATGGCTTTTAAATGTGTGAGGCCTGTTTCTTGGTTGTAAAAGCTTGAGGATTTAATTTGACTTAGGCTTTGGGACTTAGGAATTTATGTCACTCTTTTTGTGTATTTTGTAATGAATTTTGGGATGGATTTTGAACAAGCTTTCCTTGACAGTTTGAATGAAATTATAGCTCTTGACTATGAATATAGTTTGGAATCTTTTGATTTCAATATCAATATTCTCCATTATTCAAAAAGTGTTTGCTTTTCTACTCAAAATTGAGTTTGAATTCCTCTTGATTGCTTTTGAACTTGTAATTAATTACTCATTTCTTTGCTCCTGAAATATTGTTGGTAGAATAATGATGGATATTATGGACTTTGATGATGAATGTTGAAATGTTGAACTTGAGTGACGTGAATGGCGAATGATACGCAAGATTCGTATAACAATGATGAATTGTGAATGAAACAATGATGTATGTTGAACTCCACAACTTGTAACTTCAACTCCAAATAATCCAGGAGCTTTTGCTTTCCAATCTTTCTGAATTGACTTCTTTTTTTTGACGATTTAATTACCAAAATGATTGGTGACATTCGGTTAGTCTTGAAGCCCACTTCATTTATCAACTAACATATCCAAATCAAGCAACACAAATCGTTTTAGTTCAAAGAAATCGCAAGCCCATTTCTCAAGCTGTAGTTTGCACTTTAAATTTCAAATGACTTTATCTTCGAGCCTCACTCAACAGGTAACATGTGTTAAAACTCTTTGAATGATACAATTAATTGATATTCCAAATTCTTAAAGAGCCCATCTTGAATGCCACCTTATTTCAGAGTAACCTCCGATGAAGCCTTGATGAAACCCCAAACACTCAATGTGCTCGAGGAATATTGACGAAGGAAAACTTTGTAGCTTGATGAGAGACGAACCCTATAATGTCCATGAACATAAAACCCTAATCTCAAACCAAAAATGATAAGAGCACCGGTTGAATCAACTTTGAGTGTAACAACCTCAGTCCACAGAAAAAACCTAATCCCATAAGCCCTTTGATCCTGTAACCATGGGACCAATGCTATGTATGAGATGTACAGAGTATGGTGAGGGATCTTAGGGGGAAAATTGGGGTATAAAAGCTGCCCTTATTTAAGTTTCTTCTCTCCCAAGATACGAAGGTTAAAATCTTTGTTTCGACGTGATTGAAGAAACTTAAATACAAAACAAGCCCTATTTTTGGCCCTAAGATGCCATGTGATGCTCGCGATTATGAATGTAAATTATAAACTTCATGTAGGTGAATAAAACACACTGGAGAAATGAAAATAAAATCAACAGACTTAACAAAAAGAAGTCGACCAAGAAAATAAATCTCTGGGAACAACATGACTCTGGGGATAGAATTTTGAATCCATTGGAGATAAATCGGCTCTGCTAGAGAAAAGAAGAGTCAACTTTATTGGGGTAAGATCCAGAGAAGAGACCAAATAACATCAACTCAACAAAATGAGAAAAAGTAATGGATAACAATGATTTACTGTTAATTATGAACTACCCACTCATAGAGGAGATATCAAAAAGAGAGTAACATCAACACAAAGGATTGACAACTGCTAAACATAAGGGCGTGAACAGAAACGATAAAGATATTACCGACTCAGAGATGACGATAAACATCAACACCTAGATTAGTAACTGAATGATTGGTATCAATATTTATGCCTGGTAATCAAATATTTGGCATTAGCACTTATGGATGGAAACGACTCAACTCAATCGGAGCAAGGTCCAATTAGGAGAAAGAGATAAATCTTGCATAAGAACGGTAATGAACTACCCACTCAAGGATGAAGGTAGAAAAAAACATAGGACAATGCTGACTTTTATTGAAGGTAAAGAAATAGAAGATACACTGACGTTTACTGAAGTTGAACTACCGACTTCCACTGAAATTAGGAAGAAAAGAATAACACCAGCTTTTACTAAAGGTGGACTACTGACTTTTACTGAAGGTAGGAAGAAAAGAATAACACCATCTTTTACTGAAGGTGAACTACCGACTTTTACTGAAGGTAGGGAGAAAAGAATAACACCAGCTTTTACTGAAGGTGAACTACCGACTTTTACTGAAGGTAATGAGAAAAGAATAACACCGGCTTTTACTAAAGGTGAACTACCGACTTTTACTGAAGGTAGAAATTCAAGAATGACACCAACGTTTAATGAAGGTGAACTATCGACTTTTACTGAAGGTGGGGTGAAAAGAGAATACACCAGCTTTTAGTGAAGGTGAACTACTGACTTTTACTGAAGGTATGGAGAAAAGAGAATACACCAATCTTTTACTGATGGTGAAGTCTCAAAGAACAATAACAAGTTTCCCAAAATCTGGGCATTCTACCTAGATTGAGTAAAAATATAAGCTATCCCAAATAAAGAGACTACCACTTGCAAATATTTCACAACAAACTTCTCTTGTGAAACTTCCTCGAAGAGATACCATTTGATGGAGAATCAGATAAACTTCCTCTCGATCCTGACCATAAGCCACAATCTGGTCTCAATTTCTTCTTTAACCAAGATGTTTCACTTGGAAAGGGTAAAAATACAAGCTATCTCAAATAAAGAGACTACCACTTGTAAATATTTTACAACAAACTTCTCTTGTGAAACTTCTTCGAAGAGATACCATTTGATAGAGAATCAGATAAACTTCCCCTCGATCCTGACCATAAGCCACGATCTGGTCTCAATTTCTTCTTTAACCAAGATGTTTCACTTGGAAAGGGTAAAAATACAAGCTATCTCAAATAAAGATACTACCACTTGTAAATATTTTACAACAAACTTCTCTTGCGAAACTTCTTCGAAGAGATACCATTTGATGAAGAATCAGATAAACTTCCCCTCGATCCTGACCATAAGCCACGAACTGGTCTCAATTTCTTGTTTAACCAAGATGTTTCACCTGGAAAGGGTAAAAATACAAGCTATCTCAAATAAAGAGACTACCACTTGTAAAGATTTCTCAATAAACTTCTCTTGCAAAACTTATTCAAAGAGATACCATTTGATGGAGAATCAGATAAACTTCCCCTCGATCCTAACCATAAGCCACGAACTGGTCTCAGTTTCTTCTTTAACCAAGATGTTTCACCTGGAAAGGGTAAAAATGCAAGCTATCTCAAATAAAGAGACTACCACTTGTAAAGATTTCACAACAAACTTCTCTTGCGAAACTTCTTCGAAGAGATATCATTTGATGGAGAATCAGATAAACTTCCCCTCGATCCTGACCATAAGCCACGAACTGGTCTCAGTTTCTTCTTTAACCAAGATGTTTCACCTGGAAAGGGTAAAAATACAATCTGGCTCAAATAAAGAGACTACCAGTTGTAAAGATTTCTCAACAAACTTCTCTTGCGAAACTTCTTCAAAGAGATACCATTTGATAGAGAATCAGATAAACTTCCCCTCGATCCTGACCATAAGCCACGAACTGGTCTCAGTTTCTTCTTTAACCAAGATGTTTCACCTAGAAAGGGTAAAAATACAAGCTATCTCAAATAAGGAGACTACCACTTGTAAATATTTCACAACAAACTTCTCTTATGAAACTTCTTCGAAGAGATACCATTTGATGGAGAACCAGATAAACTTCCCCTCGATCCTGACTATAAGCCACGAACTGGTCTCAATTTCTTCTTTAACCAAGATATTTCACCTGGAAAGGGTAAAAATACAAGCTATATCAAATAAAGAGACTACCACTTGTAAAGATTTCACAACAAACTTCTTTTGCAAAACTTCTTAAAAGAGATACCATTTGATGGAGAATCAGATAAACTTTCTCTCGATCCTGACCATAAGCCACGAACTGGTCTCAGTTTCTTCTTTAACCAAGATATTTCACCTGGAAAGGGTAAAAATGTTGATGTAAGAATCTTTCAATGAACTGTCTTTATCATTGAAGTACAGCTAATCTCAACAACGAACTATCTCCCATAATGACGAGACTACCTTTCATTGGAGTAAAAAATCTTAATAACGAACTATCTCCCATAACAAAGAGACTAACATTCATTGGAGTAACACATATTCTCTGGCATTAACAGACTTATTAGGAAGAACATGTTGCTCAAATAAAGAGAACTGTCGCTTGCCGTTTAAGAAGGAATTATAATAACACTGGCAGGAAATAAATTTTGTTTTCGTGGGAAAATATTAATACATCCCGGATGAGGAGAAAAAAGTCTTCGCGTGCAAAATAAATGCACATTCTCAAAATAAGGCTCGAAGCCTACAGAAGTTAGAATAATAATATTGTCGGGGACTACATATTCAAACCAGAAATAAAACGGAATGAAATGGTCAACCAAAATATTACCTAATGAGAAATAAACTCAAAAGGGGGTCATATTCCATCTAGATAATGAATTGAATAGGAAGGCTAAGGCAGAATTCTTCCACGAGGGCTAACCCAATGGGAAAGTTGCAAGGATATACATTTTCTCTTTAAAGTTGACAAATCTATTGGAGAGAGGGTAACATAACTCTGCAAAGAGAATAATATGCCAACGAAGTATCAATGAATGCAAATGAATAATGAATTTTTATTTATCTATGCATAATGTGTATGAATGTATGAATGTTATCATATATATGCTGACAAAACAATCATAATGCACTAGGGAAAATCAGACAAAGCTAACTTGGGTGAAGACAACACTCTGCCAAGTCACATCCAGGAAGAAGGTTCCAATTTCACAAGAGGGTAAGCATCAACTGAGGAAACAAAGTCATACTTCACGACTTAACTTCACTGGGGAGAACATGGCTTGAAAACAATCAAAGCACCACCTGACTAGCAACAAATAAAGTTGTGGGGATACCATAAATTCCTCTAGGTTTCACCAGGGAATGTTAATATGGACTTTGACAGGGGAAGACAACGCTTCATCGTCTAGACTTCACCTGGAGAATCCAAAACTAACTTCACTAGGGCAAGTGAAAACCACATTGTCGAGACTTCAACTGGGGATGTCAATACAGACCTCACCAGGAAAGATGAAAAAACACATCGTTGAGACTTCAATTGGGGATTGTTATGCTAACTTAATTTGGGAAAAAGAAACCACATACACCGAAGAGAGCCCAAATACAATCTTCAATATCAAGCATATTAGTTATGTAAACTTTTCTAGAGAGAAATCCCGAAACTTCAAGGGATAACAACTTTTAGAGGGAAGCATCAATCTCAACTCATCTGGAGAATTAAGAAGTTAACATCACAGGAATAGGTCAGCTCACGGGGATTTCAAATCAAACTAAGCACACATCGAGAGAAAACCCAATGAGTATACGCTTACTTAGAACTTCTTAGAATGTGTATTGCCCTTGTCTAGTTGCTTGGAGGCACACAATAATAACAACGTCATAACTAGAGGGCGTAATATCCTGTTAGAGATTCTGCATTACTTCTCAACATAAAAGGAGAAATAATTCAACAACTAAGCACATGCTTTGTAACTTTGCAACCTTTGCTTGATCACCATTCGATCATGGAGAGAAATCACACTCAGTAGGAGAAATTTGAATAAAGGCTTGATTGGGGAGGATGGGATTACAAACCCAACATCAAATAACAACTTGAAGAAAGTCTGAACCAAGACTTAACTGGGGAAAACGGGATTAAAAACCCTAACATCTCACCACAGCCTAGAGAAAACCCACTAACTGATCAACTACTGTAGAGGGAACCACGCACACCTCTACAAGGCAGATCATGAGAAACAGTCCTGCTTGAGGAAGATCTTTGGCTTGGGGAAGAACATAGTAACTGTCTTGACAAAAACCTAGAAATGCCCTTGGAAACAAATTTGGTGTCCAAAGTTTACCGTCCTGGTTGAGATATTTTTCACAACATTCCCTTGGCTACATGCATTTAAGATGATCTGCTTGACCAAAAATCTTCTAGAGTTTTGTAGAATCTCGACGTAACTTCCCTAGATTAGCTGAATGTTGCATCTTCTTTGCTCAACAACTTCTTCTTAGCGACGTTCCCTTTGTTGATACTCAAATGTAAACTTCTTTGATATCAAGCAGTTGTTTTATAAGCAGAACAATAGTTATTCTAAGAATGATAATTCTAATGCAACGATCATGTAAGTCTTGAAGATTTTATCGAAAAGATTTCGCAAAACCTTGCGAATTAATCACTAGCCAGGATGCAAAATTGATTTTTTTTAAAGATAACAAAAGCATATGATACCAACACAAAAGTTTTAGCAAAATTCATGGGAGTCAGAAAATGTTATCTCGTGAAAGTACGCTTTCAAAATAAACCTTGTTTCAATTAGGACTTTTGAGGGTTGTAACATGGCCTGGTTCACGGTTATAGAAAAAATGTATTTTAAGGCTCAAAATTATTTGGTTCCCACCCCCTTCGTGATGTTCTCAAGTCCTAACTTTAGTTAACTTGATACGAACATTCATCTCTCGAAATAAATTTCATGACGGTT
This sequence comes from Vicia faba, assembly GCA_948472305.1. Taxonomy (NCBI): domain Eukaryota; kingdom Viridiplantae; phylum Streptophyta; class Magnoliopsida; order Fabales; family Fabaceae; genus Vicia; species Vicia faba. Next base: position 757,279,484 of record OX451736.1, on the reverse strand, counting down.
GAGGAAACAACAAAGGTTTTCTTTGGACATGCCAGTCACCTACCTTTACTTTTGGTGTCTGATCACGTGACTTCTTTCTTTGCTGAATATCTTCATATTGTAATCCTTATTCGCCTTTCAGGCTTTCCCTAACTTTTTCCTGGACAAATTCCTTTTGAATTTAACTCTGAAGTCTAGTGGGATGCCCTGACTTTTTCCTAAGCGACTTGTTTTTCAATTTTTGGCTTAGCGGGGCTTTTTGTCTCTTTCCTTCATCGTTTCTTATTCATTTCATTTTTTTCATCATTTTTTATATTACCCTTTCTTTCCCTTTGAACACATTGCGTGACTCCGAGTCATTTTTGACTTGCTGGAAGAATTGTGACTGCCTTATTTTTAGTAGATGAGGGATAACCATTGTTGTATATTTATCTACTGACCTCCTGATGTGTGAGAGATACCCATTGGGGTATTGTCAATTGACACACACTCTTGATAAGTGAAGGTTAGCCATTGCAATTTTGAATTTTCTCAACCTTTTGAAGGATAACCATTGTTGTGTGCTTAGATGCGCATTTCTGACGAGTTTCGAACGCTCTTTCAAATTAACTGAACACTACCCTGCCCTGGGTTAAAAATGAGGGTTTTTTTTATTAAAAAAAAAAAAGAAACCCCTACTTCAAGGCTCAAAGGGGTTGATGAGGGTTTCACTCCCTTATATCTCAGGTGTTTGGGGATTTGAAACAAAGCTTGTACTTCGTCAACAGAGTTTTATTCAAAAGCATACAACCAGAAATTTTGCATTTTAAATTCATAATCCTCCCTCCAATCTCTTCTTAGACAAGATAATGGATAACAATTTGGTATCATAAGAAAATCAATTTAAAGTTGAAAACAATTACGAGTGGAACGAATGGATTTCTTCAAGACAAACATATTCATTGTATTAAGATAATCATTCAAATGTAAACAAGTTCTTACATGCAAAAAGTACAATGATTAACAAGAAAAGTTACAAATGAGAAATCATTAAAATTGCTAGTAAACATGAGAAAGCCAATCATCCTTAAAATCCAGGGTGTCCTTCAATCATGTTTATTCTTCGGCAAAGACTTGGCTTGAACTTCAAGACAAATATCCTTAAGCGACAAGATACCACTTCTGACCAATTTCTGGTCTTCAGATTTTAATGGATAACATTGTTCAATACTATGTCCAGGGGCTCCCTGATGAAAGGCACAAGTCAAATCGGCTTTGTATTACCAAGGAATCTTCTCAGGAACCTTCGGTGGAGGTCGGGTCTGAACCAAATTCCTCTGCATTAGGAGAGGAAACAACTCTGTATAAGGCATTGGATTAAACTGAGCTTTCTTCTGATCAGGAACTTGCTGATTATGTTGAAAAAATGGAGCGAGAGGAGGTAAATTGAAGACATGGATGATAGAAGAAACATGTTAATTCTGATGATGATTGTTTCTTCCTCTGGTTCTCTTCTTGGAAAAGTTATTATCAAACTTCTTCACACCATTAGTTGTGCCACTGTCTTTAGATAAACATTTCTTCCGGACATCCTCTTCTAGAAGCATTCCCACATTCACTTCTTCTGGGAAATCATTGGGTGTATTGACTATCACCTTCTCATAAAAAAATGATTTCAGAGTTTCTATGAAGACTTTTTCCATCTCTTCTTCCTTCCTAGAAGGATTTACTTGGGCAGTAACCAAAGTTTTAACCAAAGTAGCTAGATATTCCATATCATCCTTCAAAGTAGCTACCTCTTTGCGGAGTTCAAAGATCTCTTGCTTAACGTTTTCCATCTTCTTTTAGCACGAGTGTTGTACTGATGAGACAACTCGATTTTGAAGACCAGAGGACCTTGGGCAAGACTTCTGGGCAACCCATGAAATGCATAGTTAAATGTAACATGATGCATGATATGTAATACAAATGCCTTGTTTTCATTTCTAAAAGTTTCTACGCTTTGATTCCTGTTACTAAGCCATGGTATTATTATATATTTTTTCATGTATTTATTATATATATATTTTTCAATGTTTATTATTTTTTTTGGCTTAACAATTGGAATCAAGGAAATGATGTTTGGAAACAAAAACATGTATGCCGATAATTATATTAACATGCTATGTATCCAAACATGTGGGATCAAAGCTTCTGTAGTACTGAAGAGTTGTTGAACTGATAATAGAACCACAGTCACACGTAATAAAATCAAAAGTCCGGACCAATTCATAGTACCAGGAAACAAAGTCACCAGCAGAACATATATATTGTCACCATCTATACCTGTAAATATTATTCCCTTCCCGCTCACGGGTAAAGACTAGGTCAGGGCAGGTCAAAGGTAACTCAAAATCATGGGTGCACCTTAAAATATTACTGCCTTACCCACAGACGTGAGTGCCGATAGCAATTCATTTGAACCTCATCCGAGCATGGTATATGACATGACTGCACTAATCCTAGTGTCCCAGTGCACTCTGGCCTGGGTACTGGGCCTTTTACCTCAATATTAACACCCACCCATCAAGAAACACAAAATACAGCACATCAGAAATAACCAGTATATGGAAAGCGATAAAATGCAATACATACATATGCTTAAATATATACAAATGAATAATCTATAAAGAATAACACCCAAAGAAAATAAAAACGGGAGCTGGGAGTGACTCACGGGATAGACCAACAATTGGTTAACATATTCCCCAGCGAGGTCACCATTTTTCTGTATTTATTATATTTTTTTCAACATCATGTGTCTGTACTTGTGTCTTGTGTTCTGATTTATGAGCATAGTTGTGCATTGTGCTCTGAGTTATCTGGAATTGAGGTCTACTCTTGTGATTCTTCAAATTTGGAAGTTTGGGGTGGTAAATGTGGGTTGTGTTTGAGGGGGAGTATCATGTATCTTCTTCCTCATGTACAAAGTTTACATGTTTAACATGTAGTTTGTGTTGGCATTTTATGGTTTTATTCCTCTTCCCAGGTTATTTGGTCTTTGGCTGTTTTAGCCAAAATTTGTCAAATTGGGATATTATTAGTACCATGGTTTTGTGGATTGGCAATATTTTGCTAAAACATGGTTCTGAACTGATGTTAAACAAGATGTCGTAACATCCTGTTCCGATATGCAGCAGACTTGTGCCTCTCATACCCCAATTTTGGACCTAAGATCACACCTTCATTTGCATCTTCATATAACATCAAGGTCCCGAGACACAATTGGTTTCTAACCTTTTCACCTTCGAGCATTTCCTATACAGAGATTATCAGGTGTTGTAAACATCTTATCTTATGCATCACTAACTTCTAATCAAATACAAAGTTGTATGTTTTTTTCTTTGGTTTCATATGCATAGACAGGTTTGAATCAAGAGCACCAAGTATTGTGCTTCAGCTACAGTTTTGCATCCCTCAAGTGTTCAGTATGGTGAATCACTGAATCTCAAAGGCTAATTCACCAAATTCTGGCCTATAATCTCAAAAGCACCGTCAAGATCTCATCATCACTGGTTCACATGTGCACCAATATGTCTTGGAATGCAAGGAAGAATTAAGTTTGCAAGTTGTTTCAAAGCTCATTGACCAAAATTTAACATTTCCAAGATCAAGTTCAAAAGATTATAACTTCTTTAAAATTCAGTATGTTCAGGCGATTTTTTAGGCATTTGGTTCCTTTTTACGTCCTCTCCAACTTATCTTTACAAGTCAAGGGCCATTTATATGCGCAAGATCATCATAAGTTCGAATACTTTATAGGTCACTTTGTGACTTTTGACCTAATCTCAAGCGATGTTGTCTACAAGTTTTCATCTAACAGAGAAGTTAAACGTGAGAGAGAGTCACATTTAAGCTTGGTAATTTCCCCGAATATTGGCTTTAATTGTTATTTATGGGGAATTAGAAAGAAATTAATTAAGTTTTTTTTAGTATAAGTGGCGGCTGACTTGGACAGTAAACCTAGGTTTGTTTTATTTTTTTTTAATCTCTAGAACAAGATATTGTTTGGGCCTTAGCATTATAACCTGACCCTTTTCGATTTCACTTCAGCCACACCACTAAGTTACTCCAGACACCCCATGGCATGATTATTTTCTACCCTTCATCTCATTTTCTTTTTAAATAGCCTTTTTAATATTGTTATTTAAATTACCTAATTATTTTATTCCTTTAGAATCAATTAAGTGACAATCACATTTTTTTAGATAGTATAATTACTTAGTTTAGTCTTTAAAACTAATTTAGTAATCTTGTGAGCTTTTAATATTTGTTTATCTAACATTTCAATATTATTTGTTTAGTTACAATTCATGATTCTCTTTAATTAGTTCCTTATTATTTATTTGTCATTGATTTATTTGCTTATTTTTGTGTTTCTTGGGAATTCTCGACTGTTTATGTTTTGATTCTTATCCGATTATTATGCTTGCGATTAAATCCAAGGGAAAATGGTAGTTTCTTTAACTTCATGTCATTGTAAGTGTCTCTTATGAGCTTGTATGATTCTTTCTCTATCTTTAACTTGGTTAACCTTAAGTTAAACCTCCTAGAGACCCTAGTTTTAAGCTCACACCTCTTTTTAACAAAAAAACCTGGCATTAGGTAATTAGCCTTTTCAATTTTCTTTTCTTTGATAAAACGTCTCAAAATGCTTAAGCCTATCATAATCTCTTCACAACAACAATAAAAACACTTATTTTCTCATCTCCACACTCATTTAACAAACAAACCAATTTTAACAAAAAAAGCAGATATTTCAAAAGGTTCCTATAGGATACTATAGATACTTAGGATGCTAGTACCTTCCCTTTGTATTACCAACCCTCGTACCTTAGATATCTTCAAATGCATTGTCTTTTGCTTTACTTTAGTATTGCTTTTACTTTGTGTGTTTATGGGTTTTATTTTGCTCTTTTCCCTTTCCCTTGGAAGTAATAAAGTGCAGTGGTGACTTCATTGTGTGATTCAAGTCAATAAATGGATTTGATCTCAAATTTTCACCGCTATAAAAATGGCGACTTCATTGGGGACACATATCTCTAAGTAGGTTAATCTTAGCTTGTTATATCCGTGTTTATGTTATTATTATTTGTTTGTTGTTTTGTGTGGATTCGCTTGATTCTTTGGGTATTGTCATACCCCAAATTTGTCCTACCTTTTCACTTTTATCTGGCTTAGGCTTTGCATTTCATTTGCGTCATTTTCATCAGGACATTCACACATATTAGGCAGTGGTTCAAAGCATCAGTGGTTGTGCTAACTAGGGTTCAATTTTGGTTTGAGGCTTTTACATTCTACAGTCTATTTCCTTGGTTCCTCACTGCTCAGTAGACAGTGGAATCAGGTTTTGAAGTATGGTTATCATGAGTTTCTTATTCATCCACGTACAAGGCCTTTTCTCAATCAAGTTCACCAAGATCTTGGATTAGGGTTTATTTCCCTATTGTTTGTCAAGAGACTAGGGTTTTGGATCCATGGTTACTATGAAATTCCTCTTTCATCTTCCATCAAAGATTTCACAAAGGTTAAGTGCATCAAGGTTTTAACTTGTGGTGTTTAAGTTTCATCATATTTTAATTTAGGATTAAGGTTCATTTTCCTACACAAGGTCAAATATTAGGGTTTCAAATGAGTTTGCTTGCACTAGAGTTCTGTCCCTCCATCATCATGAGATCTTTTCTTAATTATTAAGGTCTTTCATCCACTACTTGCATTACAAGTCATATCATAACTTCTTGGATTCCCTTACAAAGGTTTGACTTTCATCTGAAGCTTTCTCTTAAGTCATGAGCATCTGGTTTTATCCTAAATGGTTTGAGCCTAAGCATAAGGACTTCTTTGAATCATCTGCTCCTATTATGTGTTTATCAACTGAGACAGGGTTTTGTCAAGAGTTATGATTCCATTGGGTTTTTATTAAGACTGTCTTTCAGAATCCAAAGGTTTACTTGTTGTTTGAGATCTAAGATGTTGATTATGACATTAATACGGTGGATTCATCTATTCTTCACTACCTCAATCAAGGATTTAGGTATCATGGTTAAGGATGCTTTTCCAGTCAACTTTGCCTTAAGATACAAGGTATCATGAACTTGGGATTCAAGCATGCATCAGGGTTTATAATGAGATTAAATCATAGTATTCCAAGTTGTTTTGAATCAAATTCTTATGCATTGTGTTTAATTGTTGCTTCAAGTGTAAGTTACTTAGGACTCACGGTTCAACATAGAATTAAGGTTTATTCAAGATTTAACCATGGCATACATGGTCATTTTGATCCAAAATTCTTGAGAAAAGGAAGGAGATACATCATGGTCAATTATCTTGCAAGGTTAGTAAGATCAAAAGTTCATGGAAAGCATTGAGTTCTTTCAAACAATAGCTCATTCACTTTTCAAGTTTATTGTGAATTCAAGAGCAAGTTTCATTCAAATTCTAAAGCTCATTCAAGATTCACAAATATTCAAGCACCAATTATCATTCCATTGTTTCAAGATTTACAAAGATGCAAGCATTAATTGAAGATTTACAAACGCTCAAGAAGAAATGACAAGTCTTTTAAGTCTGGATTACAAAGAGTTTTAATCTAAAAAGGGTTACAAAAAATTCCTAAACCTATGCTAAACCTAATTTCCAATTCATCTCAACTCTTCACCAAAATCTGTCCAAAATAGTCCATCAATTAGCTTTCAAAACGAGTCCAAGAATTCATCCATATTGTCCACTTTGTTGCTGCTGCATAAACCTGCCCCAAAGTCCTTCAGAACCAGCCCAAATACCCTACTTTCAAAGCAGTCCTATGCAGACCTGCATCATTTGCAAAACATCCCAAAACCATGTAAAAATTAGCCCTCATACCATCAAACCTGCACAAAATTAGTATAAAACTTGTGCCCAAAAAACCCTTCAAAACAATCCAAAAGAACTTGCTGCTACTGCTGTCCTAAACCAGTCAAAAACCCAGCCCTGCTATGATACCATATACATATCACAACCATGCTTCAATCCTTATCGACCAAATACCTGCACAAGAAAACAAAACCTATCACAAGGTTGCCTGAAATGGATAAGCAGCTCTGCTACAAGGAAAAGCACTAAATTAGTAGACATAAAAACAATTTCACATTTAAAATCAGGATCATATTTTCCCTCCATGGCTCACTCATTTTCCCTTTATATAACATGCCTCGTTCTTCATCAAAAGACATGGGGGATCTCACACAAAACACAAATATTTGTTATAAAAAATTCCACAAATAAAGATATTACAGAGAGGAAAATTTCAAAGAGATACACAAAGAGGTGACAGCTCTCAAATCTCTCCAAACATCCTTTATCTCTCACTCTTATGAACCTTACATCAACCTTACCAATACATAAAAATAGAGCGACAAAGACCTGCAAACTCTTCATCTAATAAAATCCATTTCTCTACACTCTAAACCTCTACACAAACGATAAATCTACATAAACTGTAAATAAAATTTCTCAGACCTCTGAAGCTTCCTCAACCTTCAACCATCCATAAACTTACAAAATTCACAACAAATTTGCAATAATTACAACCTATAGCAGTAGAAATATTTAAGTCTAAGCCATTGGATTGACTAGACTTATACAGATCAAAAATAAAAATCGCCATCGCGCTTTATTGTTTCCAAAGCAATGGGAAAAGAGCGAGTAACCCGAAAGAGGGGGAAAGATTCTAGGTAAGGGAATTGGTTATGCAAAGGGAAGGTATTAACACCCTAAACATCTATGGTACTCCGCAGGAACCTCTTTGAAAAAATCTGTATATTTTGTCTATAAAATGTGGTATGAAAAATAGATGGTGGAGGTGAGAAAAGAAATATATTTTATGATTTTTTCACCCGCCGCGGTTGCGGACCTTTAGTGCCTACGTACCAACTTTCGTACAATAGGGGATCAGGGTACACGTAGTTCCTCTTTTAAAATTTTAAAACACAAGTATGTTGGTTAATTTTATGAGATAAGACATCATCGTCATTGTCCGTGTGGAAAACATACTTACTACCCACAATCAGGAGAAAGGAGAATTTGCATCATCTCAAAGTGGAGGATCTGGCTTGGATTTTAAAATCAACAATGCCTTAGTCAACACCCAAGTGGAAAATATCTCTCTTTACTACATATTGTAGAAGTATAGTTGTTTGCATCACTACAAGGATTGACAAGAGTCCAACCTTTTGAGAAAGGTTTTAAAATAAAAATAAGCCAAAGGGGGCAATATGGTTTGAAATGAGATTGATTGACTTTTAGTCTTCTCACAAAAAATGTCAAGGTATTATTAATTTAATTGAGGTTTATTTATGAAAAATGTTTTAAAAATGCATGGACCTAAGTCCAAGTTTATTATGAAAGTGGTTCAAATTTAGAAACAAGAAGGGCTTTCAAAAGGAGGAAGAAGCTTTTGAAATTAAAGAAGATGGGAGGAGAAGAAGAGACTATCCTAAAGCATAAGGTAAAAGCTAGGGATAAGAACCATATAACCAACAAGAAACTAATACTTGACATCATGAGTCAAGATATAATTCCCATTCTTCATATTGTAACCAAACAAGCAAAGATACTAGACCTCTTAAGAATAAAACTTCAAGTGTATTAAGTCTTCACAAAAAAATTGGGCAGAGTAACGGCTGTATACGGGTGAATTCCAGATTACAAGCAAAGAATATAATCACAATAACCTGCATACAAAACAAACAAACAACCCAATGTCTTGAGGTAAACCTCAAGAGCTCCAAACAAAATATCAATTAAGGTCACAAGGTCTCAAACATAGGCCAAGGTTTCTAATCCTAAGTCCAAGAAGTCCAATGCTCCATAATGCCAAGGATAGTAACCAAATAGTCCAAGTATCATTAAAGCATTTTTTAGGGTTCATGTTGATTATTAGGTGTCTTGAAAAAGAAAAGAAAGGCTCAAGTGAGCAAAACAAAGAAAACAAGGATATAACTGCTCAAGTGAGCAAAATACAAATAACATGAAATGTAATGCTTAAGGTAAATGGTACATAAGGAATAAAAAATAAAAGCATAAAGTGAAACAAATTAATAATTAGTGGTTAGTTGGATGACCATCTTGAAACTTGCATTTGGAACTCATTAGAGGATTGGTAGAATCAAAGCCTCCACAGAACAAGTTGCATTTTCTTTTTGTCAAGTATATCATCCATTTGAAATCCTCATAAGTAGCATTTAATGATCAACAATGTTTAAGTGATCCGCGTTGACTAAAAGTGTTGTAGATCCATTAGAGGATTGGTAGAACCAAAGCCTCCACACAATGTATCTCAAAGTTATTAGATCAAAGGGATCAAATTAACATACTTGGGCTTGCAAACATAGGTTTGGGCCACGAATGATCATTTATTCGAATCGGGACAAAATTTAGCGCTATGTTAAGCAATCGTAAGTGGACTTTTATAGAAGTCGTGGCTATTTTGAGGTTGGTCAATAGCAATCTATGCACCATTTGTTTTGAGATATGATATAGAGATCATACTCCAATAAAACGTAGTGCAATAATAAAGGGATGAGATGAAGAGGTGTGGGAAAGAATACAAACCACATTTGAATTAAATTTTAATTAAACTATTATTAAAATCATTCATCCATTTTTATGGAGTTAGACTCAACACCATGGATCCAATGATGTTAACAAAGTCCATAATCAAAAATTCAACCCAAAATAAGCCAGAAAATATTCACAAAATAATATTGCATTTAATATATACATAAAAAAAAAGTTTTAAAATGTTTTAAAATAGAAATAAAAGAGAGAAATATCAACTATGTTCAAATTTATCAAGAAATAAAAAGTAAGACTATAGAAAAATCAGAAAAGGACTCAAATATTTTTATATAATTTTTGGTAATTTTTTTAAGTCAAAAATTATTTTTAAAATTAAAAGAAATGAGTAAAATAAACTAAAAATGATAAAAAATAACAACGTCAGAAATAAAAATGAATGAGGTCACCAATATTTGTCAGAATATCATTGGATCATTCCATAATTTTTTCAGAATTTAAAAATGCATAAAAGTATTTTTAAACATTTAAAACAATTCAAAAAAATTGAAAATTTATAAAAAATATCAAAACACAAAATAAAATTGTGAAAAAATAAAAATTAGAAAGAGAAGAATCAAAAATATTTTTCATACTTTTTTCATATTTTTTGGACGAAAAATAATTTTTCTATGATTTTTTGAAGTTTAAAACAATTAAATATAAAAATCAGAAAATAAAATAAAAACCAAAAAGATATGGACCAATGGATGAGAGTCAAAACGCGTTAGCAATCAAATCCAAGGGATCTGGCGCGTTGTGCATATTATGGTCATTAGTGAATAAAACACTGGATCATTTATTAAATCAGAAATTTAAAAAAACAAGTGGCGTGCCTTCATTGGTTGGAAGATGACATGTTGGTCATCTTCAACCTCCAGCAAACGTGAATTGCAGGTCTCTTAAACTGTAAAATCAGAAGCTCGGACCTATGCCATTCGCTTCGCTTCTTCAAGACGAAGACAACCACACCTTCGCGACAAATTTATATAAATTGTAGCTCAAGCAATTTGGAAGGAAAGTTTTGAAAAGGGATTTGAAATTTCATGGTCAAAATATGTTTCCAGATAAAAGTAAGTGTTGCGACTAGAACAAGGGCAATGAGAGCATCACAATGATATCAAAGTTTTGAAGAATAGATGGAGAAATCTACCTATTGAATTTGAGTTGCAGAGCTCTGAAACTGGACTTCTATGGAGCAATATAGGGCATGATTCTTGAAGGTAATTGTATGGTTAGCTTCAGAGAAGATCAAGGAAGATGAATTGATAGAAAAATTGGATTGAAAAAGGCTTGAATACTGATTACGAAGTTACAAAAATTTGAGTTATGGAGCAAGTTTGGCAGGGTGATTCTGGCTATTCAAGCTTGAGAAAATGAATGGGATAGTTCATGTATTTATAGGAGAAGCAAATGGGATCAAAAGGAAGAGTGAATGATGCATTTTGGAGGGAATTCGGGTGAATCTGATACACGAGTGAATTGTGATCTTATTTTCACCAAAACTCATCCAATCTTTGCGTTTTGAGGTGCTAAACACTTCTAACAAGTTTTTTAATCAAGTTTAAATCAAAAACGCACATAAATCTTGTGATTAGAGGCCATATTATGGATTTCAAAATTCTGACTTGGTGAGAAATTCAATTCCGAGTTACCAATTTCAAAACAATGGCATTTTCAACTCAAGGGGTCTTAAGGCATGATTCATGATGCTTTGGAAAGTTGAGGTTGCAAGCTTTGCAATTGAAAAATAATGGAGTTAAATGGATGCTTGAGCTGAAGGTTGCATTGAGTCAAAGTTGGGGAAAAAGGTTGATTTTCCATACTTAGAAATATTTCAAATTTTTCTTCAAAAGTGACCTATAATGTCTTGCATCCAAACATGGCCTTCCACTTGGAATTTGCTCTTGACCAAAAAAGATGGTATGAAATCGACCTCTTGAATGACATTTTGAAACTTGAACGATTCAAAATATCCAAAAATTGAGAGAGTTATGAATTGTTGAAGTTGGCAAAAAATCATGAAATTACCTATAATCTTTTGCATCCTTAGGGTATCTTCTATCCATTTCATCACTTTGCAAATAAAATAAGGAATAAAGTTCACATCCTCAAGATCATTATGTAAAAAGAGTAGACTCAAGGTGATAAAAAATGACTAAGTTATGATAATTTGAAGTCACACAGGAGAAATTGGGGGTTCATCTGGAGGACTTGTAATCTTTCTTCATCATCAAGTTTCTTCCACATGAAAACTCCTTAAAACGTTTGAAGTGATTTGTTAATATCCCTTTAAAGAGAAGTATGTTTTTGGAATCACTCAAAAATACCAAAATATGAGCAAGATATACTTCTTTGAAGTTGAAAACCCTAGCTCCTAAATCAAGAAAATGCTTTGAGGAACTTTGACAATTTTGAACAACCTTCTTGTACCAACACTCTTGCTTTATAAATAGAAGTTGTTGAGGATGATAATGAGAACTCATAGCCACAAAAACCACTTCCATGTCTTGAGAATTGAGATAAATATGCACTTGTGATCAATGGGAACAAGACCTTGTCCAACCATGACAACTTCTTCCATCAACCCCTTTTTCTTTTGAATCAATTTGATAACTTTGAAATGTGATGAACCAAAATAAACCTTGCCATGCCATTTCTTCCAAAACAACTTCAATGGTGAAGTTTGAAGTTCTCAAGCTTTATTGACTAGGGCATGGAAATAAACTCATGAACCCATGGATTAACTTGCTAATCCACATTGCCTTTACCTACATTATTAACAAGTAAGATAAAACCAACATTGTATTTTATTAATTAAAAGGAAAATAAAGACAAAACATTCATGATCACAAAATAAAACAAGTCAAAGTGCTTGGTGATTCCTCAAAGAGCAAAGCTAAAGACAGGGAGGAGAACCAAAAGCCCTAATGTGATCTTGTTGTGATTGAATCAACATGGTATGATGAAGGGATCTTAGGGGGGAAAATTGGGGTACAACAGCTTCCCTTATTTAAGTTTCTTCTATCCATAGATATGAAGGTTAAAAATCTTCGTGTCGATGCGATCGAAGATACTTAAATATAAAACAAACCCTATTTTTGGCCATAAGATGCCATGCAATACTTATGAATATGAATGCACGTGAACAACTTCAAAGGGACGCAAAACACCACTGGGGATGTAACAAAATAAAGAGAAAAAAGAGAAACCCGACCAGGAAAATAAATCACTGGTGGATCAAAAGACCCGAATTATAGAGGATGATAAAAAGTCAAAGGATACACCAACTTTTACTGAAGGTGAAACTACCAACGTTCACTAAAGGTGACCTACCAACTTTCACTGAAGGTGACCTACCAACTTTCACTGAATGTAGAAAGAGAAAATATCATAGCATCGCCGTTCACTGACGATGAACTACCAACGTTCACTGAAGGTAGCAAAAAGATAACAAACACCAACTTTCACTGAAGGTGACCTACCAACTTTCACTGAAGGTAGAAAGAGAAAATATCATGGCATCGCCGTTCACTGACAATGAACTACCAACGTTCACTGAAGGTAGCAAAAAGATAACAAACACCAAATTTCACTGAAGGTGACCTACCAACTTTCACTGAAGGTAGAAAGAAAAAATATCATAGCATCGATGTTCATTGACGATGAACTACCAACATTCATTGAAGGTAGAAAAAAGATAACAAATACCAACTTTCACTGAAGGTGACCTACCAACTTTCACTGAAGGTAGAAAGAGAAAATATCATAACATCGCTGTTCACTGACGATGAAATACCAACATTCACTGAAGCTAGCAAAAAGATAACAAATACCAACTTTCACTGAAGGTGACCTACCAACTTTCACTGAAGGTAGAAAGAGAAAATATCATAGCATCTCCGTCAACTGACGATGAACTACCAACATTCACTGAAGGTAGAAAAAAGATATAACAAGTTTCTCCAGAATTCTGGCATTTCACCTAGAACGGGTCTCAACTTCCTCCTTAATCAAGGCATTCTTCCTGGAAAGGGTAATGTATAAGCTGTCTCAAATAAATGGACTACCACTTTCAAATATTTCTTGATGAACTGTATCTATGATATTGAACGACTGGCCATCCACAGGAGTAATTTTGACAACAAACTGCAAACTATCCACTCGTAGAGAAGGTAGCAAAAAAAAGCACGTCGACATTTACGGGGAAGTATAAGTTTATAAAATAAAGAGACATGTTATTTGTTGTTATAGGAAGGATTGTAAGAATGACTTTTGGGGAAAGCAATATGACTTCCTGGGGAATGAATCATGACTTCCTGGGGAAATGCCAATATACTCCTGCTGAGGAGATAAAGTCTTCTCGTGCAAAATAAATGCAAATTCTCAAACTAAAACTCGAAGCTTGCAGAAATCCAAAGTAATAGTATTGCTGGGAAAAAAAGATTCAATCCAGAAATAAACTAGAGTAAAACGGTCTATCAAAATACATTCTTTGAGAAATAAACTCAAGAGGGAAACCCAAATCATCCAGACAAGGAGTTGTACAGGAAGGCTAAAGCAAAAATCTTCCACGAGGGATAACCCGATGGGGAAATTGAAAGAATATACACTTTCTGCTTATGGCTGGCACTCTATTGGGGAGAGGATAACACAACTATGCATAATAGGGTAATATGTCAACAGAATATTAACGAATGTGAATGAGCAATGATTTGCTAAATTTAACTATGTATGATGTATGTATGAATGTATGAGTGTTATCATGTATATGCTGACAAAACAAACATATAATACTGGGGATAAAAAAACAAAACCAACTCGAGCACCCACAACACTCGGCCAAATCACATCCAAGATGATCATCCCAAAAGAAAAATAAGCACCAACTGAGGAAGCAAAGTCCTACTGCATGGCTTAACTTTACTGGGGAGAAACAATCATAGGGACAAAACAATACAAATACAGGGATATACATCCTTCTCTAGGCTTCACCAGGGAGTAGCACTCAGACTTCAACGGGGAAATAAATATTTTCAAATGTAGCACTTCTACTGGAGATTTGCAAAACTGATTTCGAATAAGGCAGATGGAAACCAAATCGTCAAAACATTCACTGGGGAATTCAGGCCCACTTTAAAGGAGAAAAAACATATAGACTTCTCTACGAGAGATAATGCTTCATCATCGAGACATCAACAAGGGACTTCGTGCTGGATTCATTGAGGAGGTCAACACCACATCATCGAGGGGAAACCAAAATATGTTCTTCACTGGAGAAACCAGAGATATGTGTTCTTCGAGAGTAATTATTGTACCAACTTCTCTAGGGAGAAAGGACTTTGTTCAAATAAGAGAAACCTTCACTGGAGAATACTTGGATTGAGTCTTCATATCATGCAAACTCAGAAATGAACCAATACTTGACTGGGGACACTAGAGTCACAAACCCAATACAGTGAAAATGTCCTGAGAAAAACTTCTCAGGGGAAACAAAACTTCTCAAAACTATTGGAATTCGTCCGTTCCTGGGATCACCACTTTTGTTTTCCTCTTGAATCACAAAATCTAAAGTAAAAGTAAATTGTAAACTATTTTTGACAAACAATTTTGTTATTTAATCTTTTCGCTTTGAAAATTATTATCAATAATAAATGGAGTCTTTGCAAGCTAAACAAAATAAGAAATACAAATAATTGGGTAAAAGCTCAAATTTCATTGATAGAATGGTAGTCTGCGAATGGCGAGACTCCATAGATGATTACAAAGTTCAGAAAATGGTAATATATAATGGAAAAGATACATTGAGATACAATGACCACTATCCCCTCTAACAACTTTTGAAATCCTGAGCAGCTGCTTCTGTTGAAGTATGGTAAGGATCAAAGAAGATTGTTGCTTCAATGATCAAGTCTTGTCTGATGTAGTTACTTGCCAAGAAAATCCATAACTCTTGCCTAAGCTTCCCTTGCGGGTTTTCAAATTAGCGGGAAATTTATTTTGTTTATGTCTCTAATTTTTCCCTAGACCACCCTTTTGGGTTTTCGGCCTACCGAGACGCTCTTTTTAGCCTAAGCTTCCCTTTCAGGTTTTCAAATTAGCGAGCTTTTCTTTTATTTCTTTAGGTGAAGTATTTCTTGACTGCATTTGCATTCATGGGACGTGGGAACTCCTCGCCATCCATAGTTTCAAGAATTAATGCACCGCCAGAGAAGGCTTTCTTGACAACATATGGGCCTTCAAAATTGGGAGTCCACTTACCCCTAGAATGAACGTCAAAAAGACATGATCTTCCTGAGCGCGAGGTTGCCTTCTCTGAATTCACGAGGCTTGACCTTTTTATCAAAAGCTTTCTTCATTCTCTTATGGTATAGCTTCCCATGACACAAAGTCGTCATTCTCTTCTCTTCAATCAAATTCAATTGGTCAAAACTGTTCTGGACCCATTCATCCTCTGACAACTTGGTTTCCATTATCACACGCAAAGAGGGAATCTCAACCTCGATTGGGAGTACCGCTTCCATTCCATACACAATGGAGAATGGGGTTGCTCCTGTTGAAGTGCGGACAAATGTACGATATCCATGCAAATCAAAAGGGAGTATTTCATGCCAATATTTATAAGTAACAACCATCTTCTGGATGATCTTCTTGATATTCTTATTAGCGGATTCAACAACCCCATTTATCTTTGGCATGTATAGAGATGAGTTGTGATGCACGATCTTAAGTTCCTCACAAAGTTCTGCCATCATCTTGTTGTTCAGATTTGAGCCATTATCGGTGATAATTATGCTCGGCACACCATACCGACATATAAGATTATTCTTAATGAAGCGCACAACCACCTGCTTGGTAACGTTAGCATAAGAAGCAGCTTCCACCTATTTGGTGAAGTAATCAATTGCTACCAAGATGAAACGGTGTCCATTCGAAGCTTTGGGTTCTATCATCTCAATCATGTCAATACCCCACATAGAGAAAGGCCATGGGGAATAGATCACATTGAGAAGTGTCGGAGGCACATGAACATTTTCCGCATAAATATGGCATTTATGACACTTATTTGCAAATTTGTAACAATTAGATTCCATTGTCAGCCAATAATAACCTTCCCTTAGCATCTTTTTAGACATTGAATGTCCATTGGCATGAGTGCCAAATGAGCCTTCACGAACCTCATGCATCAACATGTCTTCCTTGTGTTTATCCACGCATCTGAGAAGGACCATGTCATAATTTCTCTTATACAATACATTTTCACTGAGGAATAAGCTGCCTGCCAATCTTCTCAATGTCTTTCTATCTTTATTCGAAGCACCACTGGGTATTCCTGAGTCTGAAGGAAATGCTTGATATCATAATACCAAGGTTTCTCGTCTGGTACCTCCTCTATTGTAAACACATGAGTGGGCCTATCCAATCGCCGAACTATAATTCGAGGTATATCATTCCAAGTATTTACTTGATACATAGAAGCCAGAGTTGCCAGAGCATCTGCCATTTGATTTTCATCTCTAGGAATGTGATGGAATTCAACTTTATTAAAGAAGGGTAACAATCTTCTAGCATAATCTTTGTAAGGGATCAAGTCGGGGTGACGAGTATCCCACTCTCCTTTAATCTGATTTATTACTAAAGCTAAATCTTCGTACACATCTAGAATTTTAATTTTGAGATGAATAGCTTCCTCGAAACCCATGATGCAAGCCTCATATTCTTCCATATTATTAGTACAATCAAATGTCAACCTTGCAGTGAAAGGAATGCGCGATCCATGTGGAGTGACAATCACATCACCAATTCCTTTACCATAAGCATTCACAGCTTCATCAAATATCATACTCCAACGAGATTCAGGATCAGGACCTTCCTCAGGCAGTGGTTCATCACAATCTTTCACTTTCAGAAACATTACATCCTCATCGGGGAAATCATACATCACAGACTGATAATCATCAACTGGTTGGTGAGCAAAATAATATGCTAACACGTTGCTTTTAATAGCTTTTTGAGTGCGGTATTCGATATCATATTCAGATAACAGCATCTGCCAGCGGGCAATTCTCCCAGTAAGAGCAGGCTTTTCAAAAATTTACTTGATTGGATCCATTTGTGAGATCAACCAAGTAGTGTGATTCAACATATACTGCCGCAAACGTTTTTCCGCCCAGGCCAGAGCACAACATGTCTTTTCCAGCATTGAATACCATGACTCTCAATCAGTAAACTTTTTACTGAGATAATAAATGGAATGCTCTTTCTTCCCTGTTTCATCTTGTTGTCCCAGAATACAACCCATGGAATTATCTAACACTGTTAGATACATAATCAATGGTGTTTCTTCAACAGAAGGGAGCAAGATAGGAGGTTCAAGTAGATATTCTTTAATACTTTCAAATGCCCTTTGGCAGTCATCCGTCCACACACAACCTTGATCTTTCTTTAACAACTTAAAGATCAGTTCACGCGTTGTAGTCATATGAGAAATGATTCTGCAAATATAATTCAAACGCCCGAGGAACCCTCTGACTTGCTTTTCAGTTCTCGCCGCTGGCATTTCTTGAATTGCTTTGACTTTATCAGGGTCAACTTCAATCCCTTTCTGGATGATAATGAAACCCAACAATTTCCCTGATCGAACACCAAAGGTACATTTATTTGGATTCAAGCGAAGATGATACTTCCTCAAACACTGAAACAACTTCAACAAATCTTCTACATGCCCTTCTTCAGTCTGGGATTTAGCAATTGTAACACCTCAATTCTACCCAAAACAATTTGCGAAAAATCAGAGTATAAAATTTCCAATATAATTAGGATGCTACACATTCAACAGAGACACATAAACCTGTCATGCTTTTAGAATAGATACGTAACACTTAAAGAAACAGAATAAACACAACTCATGAATAAAGTCTTCATAACATGAACCAAACTTTGATTAATCACGCAACTGATTTATAATAATTCTCCACATGAGACATAGCATCTTTTGAATCATAAAACAACATAAATACGATAACTCCTCAAATAACAACATAAGGTTCGATAAATAAACAACAAAATAAGACAAGCGTTCATTTCCCCCCGAGTGCTACGTATCAGAGCAAATGACACCAAACTCGAACTAACAACGCTAACGACTACTCCTCTTGGTTACCTGTATGTTACCAATAGAGGGTAACATTCAAACAGAAGGGGTGAGATATCGAATACTATAATAGAACATATGATAAATAATATATCGAAATCAGTTTATGTAAAATCACCACTTCATAACAAATCAACATAAAGCAATACCATTCACCAACACCTCAATTCAACTTATAACATTACCGTGCGTAAACAACACTTCAAATAAGCAACAAATCAACGACTTCATATGCGACTCAATTATGCAAA
The DNA here is from genome assembly GCA_948472305.1 of Vicia faba. NCBI lineage: Eukaryota > Viridiplantae > Streptophyta > Magnoliopsida > Fabales > Fabaceae > Vicia > Vicia faba. Next base: position 757,260,488 of record OX451736.1, on the reverse strand, counting down.
TGCATGTGGTACCATTGGAGCAGAACTCCCAGCTTAGAAAGTGCCAGTTTACCGAGGCATAAGGCATAAGCCCTCAACATAAAATCTTGACAATAAAGGCCAACGTGGTGAGCATTCGCTCCAACTTAGAACATTCCAATCCAAACTAACTTTAATGCTATGCTATGTTATGAAATGATATAAACAACCACAACTTGGCAACACAACAACGACAAAAACATAATAAAGGTCAACATAACAACAATCCACACCTTCAAAAATGGCAAAAGGCCTATATCACAGTTATTACCAATTAATCAAGGTAAATCTTTATCATAACAATTTTGTAAATCACAATATTTATTCACCACAGAGATATCGAAATAAAATGACATTTCGGTCAATTCGCAAAATAAATCAATATACCAACTGTTGTACCCCAAAATTTTCCCTCCCATATTCTTCAAGAGATTTGCCAAGTCAAAGCTTCAAAATCTCCCCAAGGGTTGCACAGTTCAAGGGCCTCCTAACAGTCAAAATTAGGGTTTTGGTTCTGACAAAATAAATGAAGTTTCCAAGGGTCCAATCAAGTCCCACATGCCTATAAATATGGTCAAGCATCCTCATACCAAGTTTCAAGACTTTCAGCACAAAATTGCACAGTCAAAAACCCTAATTGCATTACAATCAACTGTAGGGGCAAAATGGTCATTTGACAGTCAAAAGTTCAAATTTTTGGTCAACATCTCATTTTGAAGCCACAAACATCATTTGATCAATGCTTGATCATGATTCTCAAAGCTTGGCTCAAAAATCATTAAGATGCAAAAGTTTCCTTATTTGGACAACTGAAAAAGTCAACTGTAAATTGACCAGGGCATAACTTTCATATGGATTATCATAAAAATTCCATCCAAAGCTCATTTTGAAGATAAAGACATTTCCTACAACTCCTCTTCACACTTCAAGTCCAAGAAATTCTCTTACAAAAAGTTATCAATTTCAACATTATAGGTCATTTTCAAAAGTCAACAAAAAGGGACTTTAATTCAAAGACCATAACTTGAGATTGGTAAATCAAAATGACATGGGACCAAAGACATTGGTTAGAGGACTCAAAGTCCTTTCCAAAATGTCCAAGAACATGAGCAAAGCTTAAAAATTGAGCAAGTTATGCCTTGTGGAAGTTGGGAAATTTTTGGATATTTTGAAAAGTCAACATTGATTCAAATGACCTAAAATTGCTAATGGGCCTCTTTTTCTTCCACAATTCATTATCCAAGGCATGTGCACGACCATTTGGCCCAAAGGGAAGTTTTTCTTCATTTTTTATTTATTTATTTGGATTTTTATTATTAATAATTCATTTAAATTAATTAAAATACATGAAAAATGTTAAACCTAATGTTTCAAATCTTTTTATGCATATAATATCTCCAAGATTTCGTGCCTAACCAAATATAGAAAGAATCAATGGAATTAGACATGATTTGTATCAAAGATGCTTGAAAAAGATTGGAAAATCATGGCTTAAAAATAAAATATTTTTTTCATCAATTCATGGATTTGTGATCAGTTTCTCAACCCTAGAACCTTCACACATAAGTACCAAGTGCAACCCTAATGCATACAGACTCTAAGCTGCGCCATATACCAAGAGCCAAACTCAAATTTTTTGCAAGAAATTCCAAAACTGAAATCGCTATTCCCAAGCATTTCAAGCTAAAACAACCATCCTATCACCTTCCTGGGACATCAAGGAAGGATCCTGGATCAAGAACATCAACTCTAACGCCTTGAATCATTGTACAGAAATCAAACTTTTCCACTTTTTTTTCATAATCGTATTTTAATATTTATGCATTTTCATGGCATTTCTTTCATAGATTCTGACTAATGAGAAGATTCTGAAGCTAACCATATAAGTTAATTATGTTTTTATGCGCTATACATGATTCTACCATTGATGCAGGCTAGGTTTTCTTGAGTTCCAAATTAGGCGTTTCTAAAAGCCATAAAATTAGAGCCTCATAATATCATGACCAGATTCAGTGCGTTGGGACGAAAATAATGAAACCCTCGCGCCTAATTTCTGAGGCCACATGGCCTAATCGCTATTATCAAATCAAGCATAATTTGGGGGGGTTCAAAACCCCCGCTAACTCTTTTTCTATTTCAGGGAAAAACAAAGCAACGAAGAAGACGACCCTGTGGCATCAGCTGATTGGCTAATTTGAATTCTCGCGCTAAAAAGTTCACTAATACGCATTTTATTTCATATTAATTCTTAGTCATATTATAATCAAAGTGCGTTGGATGGCTCAGTGGTAGGCGTGTACGCTGGTAACCCCTGGGACCTGGGTTCGAATCCCAGGTCCCCTACCCTTTCAATATTGTTTTTCCATTAATATTTCTATGCAACATCTCTCTTGAGGAACACCATACACTCAGCATCCAGGCCCTCCACGTGCTGGCTGAGGTCAATCCAAGGGGTACAACTTGCAGCGTATCATGGGCCTTAGTCAACCAGGTGCATGGGAATGTGAAAAAGTCAAATAAGGCCTTGAGAACTTTGGGCCAGCCATGCTAACAAGCCCTCCAATTTGGGGACAGAACCCCCCTAGGTTTGCAATCTTCAATATTTTTTTTATTATTCTTTTTGTTTCAATTATTATTCTTTCCTATTAATTCTTTTAATTTAATTTCTCATAAAAAACATAAAAAACACAAAAAATCAGAAAAGACCAAAATTAAATACCTTTATTTAATTAGTATTTTTTGCAAATAAAATTCATAATTAACTTAGTTTTCTTCTAATTTAGGTTTAAATCTTAACATTTTCTTAAATAATTTAAAATTGGTAGAATTAGTTTTAATTAATTTTTATCCTTTTTTTCTTTTCTTTTCACTAATATTTCCTATTATTATTTTTATAATTAAATCGCATGTAAATAATTAGATTAAGTTTAGGTTAAAATTTAATACTTTCTTAATAAATTAAAACAATTAGAATTAGGGTTAGCATTTTAATTTCAATTAATTTTTCTCATTGAAATCTTAAAATACAAAAATACCAAAAACAATTTCTTTTCTTTAATTCAATTAATTTAACAATTTAATTTAATTCCATTAAAAAGGGTCCAACGCCCTCGTTTCCAATCTTATTTCAATTCGCGCGTTTTATTTCGTTTCTTATAATTTTTATGTATCTCTCCCAAAGCCTTGTAAATTCGGACATTTTATTTCTCGCACTTTACTTCTTTATTTTCTGTCAAATCGGGTCCTGGATTTAAATTTGGCGATGTGGACCCGCGCCTTTGTAATAGTTTAGGAACTTTAATTTTCCGCAACTTTTTAACTGTTAATAAATGCATGCAAGAATGAATGATAAAATAAAAACAAACGCATAGATCACCTTGACATGAATAAGACAAAATAACTGAACATGACACACAAATCACACACCACCCCTAGGGTACGCCTCACTGTTGCCTTGCCTCGAAAGGTGATCATCGTGTAGAGGATGTCTTAGTAAGTCCTCATGATCCGGGAACCTGGCATGAGGGTAGCTTCTAAGGTGTCTTCCTATTGCTCTGGTGATCACCATGTCCCGAACCTCGAATTGACCCGAACACCTCCAATGGTGGTGCTACCTACCTCTCAATGGTGGGATGGCACTACTTTAAAGGACATCTACACAGACGAATTCCTTAGGGTAGGTAGACGACTCTAGATACTTGCTCTAATTTCAAAAACAAATCAAAAAATACTTTTCACACCGACACCTTTTCAAAAAGCTTTCGAAAGCAATTTTTCAAACACTCTTGAGGACTGATACAAGAGTCGAACTGAATTTTTCAAAGAAACTTTTTTAAAACCCACAGTTGAAAAGCAAACAAACCAATTTTGAAAACACAAATGAGCAAGTATCTAAGAGCCTATGGATAACCATGGATAGAAAGGGTGCTAATACCTTCCCTTTCTATAATCTACCTCCCGAATCGAGAGCAATCTCTTTAAGGAATTTTTCTGTGCTTTTGTCCTTTCCATTTGGAGAAAATAAAAGACGGTGGCGACTCTTGCTTCCGCGACATTTCGCGAACCAGCGTTAAACAGTCAGTTCCAGATCCACCGATCACAGAACTGGCGACTCTGCTGGGGAAATATACTTAAAGTGAGGTGTAACTTAGGACTAAGATCACTGTGTTTTCAATTGCTTTCTTTGCTTGCTTTAAATTGTAGGACTGTCTTGGGAGTTCTATAGATCCTAACCCGGATCTGGGGATACCTTCTTAGAAAGTAGCAACAAGGCTGCGAGGGAACTGTGCGGGGTATACCGACATGGTTGAAACAGTCTGCTACGTTGATGTGGCACTTTGGTGTGTATCGGTAACCCTTGAGTTTAGTCAAGGAGAGTACGGGGCCTCCGCGTGGTGTCGTGAAACATCAACAGACCTTAGGAACCTTAATTGAACTATCTTGGCCTCTTTAGGGTAGTGAGATAACTAACTTTGGTGCAGTCCGAGGTTGGTTGATACTCGATACTACACTCAATTGAGGGTTGCTTTCCTGGAATATTTCGGTCGCCAGTTCAGTGGCTAAATCGAAACGATGAACAATGAAAGCAATCCCGTGATATTGGGACCCTTAGAACCCGGTTACTTCTAATAGGACAGGATGAACCCACCAACTTCAAGAGGGTACTACCCAGACCCCATGCTGGCCTTAAACCCTAAGGGCTTGTCTTGTGTGCCTTGTGTGCCTTACATGTTTGTCTTTGTAAATACCTGTGATGTGTTTAATCATAGCATCATGACATCATCCAGCATCATATGCATTGACTAACCATTTCAGGGGTTCGAATTTTCATATTTGTTCTTGTTTTGTAGGACATGGAAACTGTTCGTAGAAAGACAATTCAAATCAATCTTGTAAGGATCCCTCCTCAGCTTAAGGAGCTTATATCCAGGATTCCCGAGAACTCATCATTCAGTGAAAGACATGGAAGTCTCATCAGCTTGGTCAATACCAACATTGAGGAAGATATGATAAAGGTCCTGTTCCAATTCTTTGACCCTCTGCATCACTGTTTCACCTTCTTGGACTATCAGCTGGTACCTACATTGGAGGAGTTCTCCCGGCTCCTGAAGATCCCTATCCTTGATCAACTACCCTACAACGGTACGGAAAAGGAACCCAAGCTTGAAGAGATTGCTAAAGCCTTGCACCTACAGTCATCTGACCTCAAGGGACATTGGGAAGTTAGAAGTGGTATCAAAGGGTTCTTATCCAGGTTTCTGTTTGAAAAGGCCCATGAATGTTGGAACTCCCTTGATTTGCAAGCTTTTGAAGAAGTGGTGGCCCTCCTTGTCTACGGTCTGGTGTTGTTCCCTAACCCAGATCAGCTTATAGATATCAGTGTTGTCCAGATCTTTATGTCCAGGAATCTTATACCTACGTTGCTGGGGGACATCCTTCACTCATGTTACACTCGAACCATGAGAAAAAGAGGTGTCCTTATGTGTTGCACTCCTCTCCTGGGAAGGTGGTTTATTTCGCACCTTCCACAATCAGTCTTGAAGAATGAGCGGGGTTTGAGATGGTCACAACGGTTGATGACTCTTACACATGCGGATATACATTGGTGCCCTAGGTCCAGAGAGGATGTCACTATCATGGATCGTTGCGGGGAGTACCCTAATGTTCCTTTACTTGGAATCAGAGGAGGTATTACTTACAGCCCATGCCTGGCTTGGAGACAGTTTGGTTATGCTCGGAGGGATGGTCCTCATGACATGTTAATTCCTGACATAGTTTTTGACTTCGACAACGATACTCAAGGACTTCGCCAGAGATTTATCAGAGCCTGGAGGATGCCAAGTAGGATAGACAGCAAGACACTGGGGCACAGGAACTCCATCCCGTTGGAACCTTATCTCAAGTGGGTACGAGCCCGCTCCCAGAAGTTAGTGATGCCTTATCCCCATATGCTCCCTGTGATCAAAGAACCAGTCTTGGAAGGAGAAGTGTCCTACACTATTCAGCACCCTGATATGCCCACATCCTGGGAAGAGATGCAGAAGAGCTGGATCCAGCTTAAGGAAGAACGAAATTCTCTCGAGACCAGTCTACATGCTAGTGAGAAGAAGGTCTTGGAGCTCACCCGCCTGTTGCATGAGGAGAGGAATCTCAACACTTACATAGCTCCAAAGAGGATGCGTAGTGTATTTTGGGATTGATTTGCTTTTGTATTATTTTGCCCATGAGGCTTTGATGTACTGAACAATTACTTCCTTAATGATAACGTGTGTTCCTTTTTGTCTACAACAAATTTGAACTTTCGAACCCTTGAATGCATTGCATAAACACATATCATTCATCATGTGCATAGCAGGTTTTCCTCTTTTCAGGTTGCTTACAGTTCTCCGCTGTTTATTTCAGCATCATGAATCCTGACTCGTCATCAACTGAGATGTCCATCAAGGCTCTTCAGGCGCAGAATGCGCAATTTCAGGAATTAATCATGGGTTTGGCTCAAGGCCAAGAAGAGCTGAAGGCTCTGCTCCTGAAGAAGGAAAAGAAGAAGAAGAGAAGAACTGTTCTGTTCAACTCAGGCCGAAGGTTTGGCAACACTCTGCAAAATGAAGAGGCTGGTTCTTCCATTGGCAAGGATACTCCTCAAGCGGAAAAAGGTCCTAGTCCGGTAGTCTCCGACAACGAGACTGATTTTGATGAAGAGCAATATCCTCCGGCAGAAGACCGTTACAAGCAGTTGGAGGATAGGTTGAATGCTATGGAGATACAACAGGTACCTGGGCTGGATTTTGGAGATTTGGGTTTGTCTACCGGTGTGATTATTCCTCGTAAGTTCAAGGCACCATCTTTCACTAAGTACGACGGGGCGTCTTGTCCCAAGCTACATCTCAGGTCCTATGTTCGGAAGATTCAACCGTACTCAGCGGATAAGAATTTGTGGATCCACTTCTTCCAGGAGAGTCTTTCAGGGACTCATCTCGAATGGTTCTATCAGCTGGATGGGACCAAGGTTCGTAACTGGGAGGAGTTGGCTACTGCTTTCTATAAGCAGTATCAATATAATGCCGACCTTGCCCCTACACGTACCCAACTCCAGGGTATGTCGTTAGGATCAAGTGAAGGTTTTAAGGAGTACGCTCAGAAATGGAGGGATCTGGCTGGCAGGGTGCAGCCTCCGTTGACTGATCGGGAGTTGGTAGACATGTTCTTGGGGACCCTATCTGGGCCATTTTTCAACCATCTTATCGGGAATTCGTCTGCAGGGTTCACTGATCTGATTCTGACTGGAGAGAGAATTGAGGCTGGGTTGAAGTCTGGAAAGATTCCGAAGGGTGCATCGTCTAGTTCTGAGAAGAAACCCTTCAAAAAGGAGGCTAGTGTTGTATATGGCTCCCGGAGACCAGAGAAATCTGAGCGCCGCCAATCTGTCAGTGCGGTAATGATTGCCAAGCCTACTGCCGCTCCTCGGCCAACCAATCCTCAAAGGGCTGAAAGACCCCGGAGAGAGTTTACCCGTTTGAGCATGACCTTATCGCAGATCTTGCCACAGTTGCTATCCACCAATCTAGTGACTGTCAGAGAGGCACCCAAGGGTGTAAACACTGCTTCCCCCAAGTACAACCCAAATGCCCGTTGTGCGTACCATTCTGATAGCCCGGGGCATTCCACTGATGACTGTTGGGCATTAAGGAATAAGGTGCAAGACCTTATTGACGCGAAAGAGATACAGTTCGAAGCGCCTGAGAGGCCGAATGTGGTTACTGCTCCTATGCCTCAACATGGAGTAAATGCAGTTGATGAAGATGTTTACGTTGTTTCTGTGGATGATCTGGCTACTCCTCTGAAGACTGTCAAGAGGAACCTGCTGCAGGCCAGTTTATTTCCGGGTTGCAGTGAGGGTTGCCTGTTCTGCGCTGTTTCCCTATCTGGTTGTCCCTTGCTGAAGTTAGGCATCCAAAGCCTAATGGATAACAAGGAGATTCTGTTTAAGAAGTCTGCTGTTCAGTTGGTTCCGGTAGAAGAAGTTTCCGTGGTTACCATCTTCAATAATTCAATCAAGGCTCTCCCGAAGAAGCCTGTTCAAATCATGACAGTTGCACCTGTGGTTATTACTGTTCCGGGGCCTCTTCCCTATGTATCTGATAAAGCTGTCCCCTGGCATTATGGGGCAGACGTATATGTGAATGGAATTAAACAAGAATTCAACACTGGCGCCAGTATCTGCGATATCACTGGTCCAGCCAAGGTTACCCGCAGTGGCAGGCTCTTCTCGCTTGACATTGCACCACCCGCTACTCGAAGACCCCTCCTTATAACACCTACAAGTGTACCTGTTCCTGTTGCTGACCAAGTTGTTTCCCCTGCTGCCGAGTCATCCAATGCTCGGGGCAAAGGAATTGAAGTTGAGCCTGCCCGGATGGAGGCACCGATACCTATAAATGCTGAGGCCTCCCAACAAGAAATGGATGAGATTCTAAAGATAATAAAAAAGAGTGACTTTAATGTTGTGGAACAGCTGGGGCATACGCCTTCCAAGATCTCCATGCTCTCCTTATTGCTATGCTCCGAGGCCCATGCTAAGGCCTTGATCTCATTTCTCAAGACGGCCCATGTGCCACAAGAGACATCTGCAGTCCAGTTCACTGATTGCGTAGCAAATCTGACAGCAGACAATGGCTTGGGTTTCTCAGATGCTGACCTGACTGCGAAGGGAAGGGACCACAATGATGCTCTGCATGTCTCTATCGAATGCAGGGGCACTACTCTGGCACATGTACTGGTGGATACTGGTTCTTCCTTGAATGTTCTACCAAAGAAGGCTTTAGACCGTTTGGATTATGAAGGCCTGGAATTAAAACCCAGCAATATCATCGTCAGGGCCTTTGACGGTTCAAAAAGGATGGTTCATGGAGAGGTTGACATTCCTATTCGTGTGGGCTCTCAGGTGTTTGACTCTACTTTTTACGTGATGGATATCCGTCCATCTTACTCTTGTCTATTGGGTCGATCTTGGATCCATAAAGCTGGGGCGGTAACCTCTACCTTGCACCAGAAGCTGAAATACCTCGTCAGAGGGAAGATCGTCACTATGCAAGGAGAGGAGGAATATATGGTGAGCCATTTGAATTCCTTCAGATACATTGAGATGGACGGGGAGTTTATTGAAACCCCCTTTCAGAATTTTGAGGAGGTGCTTCCAATTTCAGCAGCAGCAGAAACAGCGGTCGAAGAGAATGCTCCTTTGAAGATGGCTTCCCTGAAGGATGCCCGGGCTGTGGTTCAAAAAGGTGACTGTGCTAACTGGGGCAGGCTTCCCGACTTTACACAGAAAACTGACAAATTTGGACTGGGTTTTACTGCAGAGGGTCAGAAAGCTATGCGGAAGGCGAAGACCAGAAGACCTCCTGTGCTCATCACAAATCCAGGAGTGAATGCTGTTGAGGAGGACAATGAAGTGGATGAAGCAGAATTCAATAGCTGGATCTATCCGACGACTGAAGGCGGATTGACCAATTGGATTGTCAAAGACCATACTCCTGTTACTTTTGTTACGCAGTAATAAATTTCCTTGTTTCGTTATTTGTAATAAACAATAAATTGAACTATATGGCCCGGTGTCTTATCCGAGGCACCGTGGTTTCATTTGTGAGGGCATATAAATTGTCATTTCATATATCATAGATGAAAATCTTGGATGTTTTCTCGCATTTCAAATCTTATGCTTCTTTTCTGTCTTTCCTTCCTTTACATATTTTTCAAAACAGCTGTATTTACACACACTCACTCATACAGGTTCCAATCCACTCTGGATCTCACTGATAACAACTCTGCTACTGCCAGTTATGACTTCGAAAATCCGATCAACTTAGCCGAAGACGAAGGTGAAGATGATTGCGAAGTGCCTGGCGAGCTTGCAAGATTGTTACTTCAGGAAGAGAGGGCAATTCAACCACATGAAGAGCCAGTGGAAATAATAAACTTGGGTACTGAGGCAGACAGGAAAGAGGTAAAGATTGGTGCCAACCTAGAGCTCAGCGTGAAGCAACGGTTGACTAAGATGCTACACGATTATATGGAGATATTTGCCTGGTCCTACGAAGACATGCCCGGGTTGGATACCGATATTGTGGTCCATCACTTGCCTACTAAGGAAGACTGCCCTCCAGTTAAGCAAAAGGTCCGCCGGATGCGTCCAGAGATGTCTGAGAAGATCAAAGCCGAGGTTATGAAGCAGTTTGATGCTGGGTTCCTTGCAGTAACTTCTTACCCTCAGTGGGTTGCTAATGTGGTGCCGGTACCAAAGAAAGACGGTAAGGTCAGAATGTGCGTCGACTACAGGGATCTGAACAGGGCCAGCCCCAAAGATGACTTCCCTCTACCTCACATTGATGTCCTTGTGGATAATACTGCTCAGCACAAGGTGTTCTCTTTCATGGATGGCTTTTCAGGTTACAATCAGATCAAGATGGCACCTGAAGACATGGAAAAGACTACATTTGTTACTCAGTGGGGCACCTTCTGCTACAAGGTCATGCCTTTTGGACTAAAGAACGCTGGGGCAACCTACCAACGTGCCATGGTTGCTTTATTTCATGACATGATCCATCATGAGATAGAGGTGTATGTTGACGACATGATCGCAAGGTCCCAGACTGAGGAAGAGCACCTAGATCATATGCAGAAATTGTTTGACCGATTGAAACTATACAATCTGAGGTTGAACCCGAACAAGTGCACCTTCAGGGTAAGATCTGGAAAGTTGCTAGGCTTCGTTGTAAGTGATAAGGGTATTCAAGTGGACCCTGCCAAGGTTAAAGCTATTCAAGAGATGCCAGTTCCTAAGACAGAGAAGGAAGTCAGAGGCTTTTTAGGACGCCTGAATTACATTGCTCGCTTCATCTCACACCTGACTGCTACCTGTGAACCAATCTTCAAGCTGCTGAAGAAAGATCAGGTAGTACGTTGGAATGATGAGTGTCAGGCTGCTTTTGACAGAATCAAAGAGTATCTCCAAGAACCACCCATCCTTATGCCACCGGTTGAAGGGAGACCTCTGATACTATACCTGACAGTACTTGACAACTCAATGGGGTGCGTGTTGGGGCAGCATGACGAGTCTGGCCGAAAAGAGCACGCCATTTATTACCTTAGCAAAAAGTTTACCGACTGTGAGACCCGATACTCACTGCTTGAGAAAACTTGCTGCGCTTTGGTATGGGCTGCTCGCCGGCTGAGACAGTATATGCTGACTCACACTACCTTGTTGATCTCAAAGATGGATCCTATAAAGTACATATTCGAAAAGCCTGCTCTGTCTGGGAGAATTGCAAGATGGAAGATGATCTTGACGGAATACGACATTCAGTATATAACCCAGAAAGCCATCAAGGGAAGTGTATTGGCAGACCACTTGGCCCATCAGGCCGTAGACGACTATCAGTCCATGAACTTCGAGTTTCCGGACGAAAGCATCATGATTGTGACTGATTGTGAAGTACCTGGACCGGATGAAGGACCTGAGGAAGGATCCCGATGGTCTATGCACTTTGACGGAGCCTCCAACGCTTTGGGAAACGGTATCAGCGCTGTAATCATATCACCGCAAGGCACTCATACTCCGCTCACTGCCCGACTATGTTTCAACTGTACCAACAACATGGCGGAGTACGAGGCGTGCATCATGGGTCTTCAAGTTGCGATCGACTTAAGGATCAAGTTTCTGAGTGTCTTCGGGGATTCCGCTCTTGTGATCAATCAGATCAAAGGAGAGTGGGATACGAAACATCCAAACCTGATTCCTTACAGAGAATGTGTGTTGACCTTGATCCCCCACTTCACGAAGATAACCTTTGAACATTTCCCAAGAGAGGAGAATCAGCTGGCGGACGCGTTAGCTACAATGTCTTCTATGTTCAAAGTCAAATGGGATAATGAGGCTCCCCGGATCATCATCTGGAAACTGGAAGAACCGGCATACTGTTGCAATCTCGAGACTGAATTGGTGACTGAGAAGCCTTGGTACCATGAGGTGAAGAGATATTTGGAAGCTCAGGAATACCCTGAAGGTGCATCTGTCAATGATAAGAAGTTTCTGAGAAGATTCGCAGCGAAGTTCTTCCTTAGCAACGGCATCTTGTACAAGCGAAACCATGATTCAACCTTACTGCGTTGTGTGGATAAGACTGAAGCAGAAAGGATCATGGAAGAGCTACATGAAGGGACCTTTGGTACACATTCCAGTGGACATACAATGGCAAAGAAGATCCTTCGGGCAGGGTATTACTGGTCCACAATGGAAGCTGACTGTTACCAACATTCCAGGACATGCCATAAGTGCCAGATTTATGCGGACAAAGTGCATGTTCCTCCAATTCCTCTGAATGTTCTGACTGCGCCTTGGCCGTTTGCAATGTGGGGCATAAACATGATCGGTGAGATTAAACCTACGGCATCTAATGGGCATCGCTTCATCCTAGTGGCGATTGATTATTTTACAAAGTGGGTTGAGGCAGCTTCCTACGCTACGGTAACCAAGACTGTTGTGGCACGGTTCATTCGGCATAACCTGATCTGTCGATACGGCGTCCCAGAAAGAATTATTACAGACAACGGTACCAATCTGAATAATAAGATGATCACTGAGCTCTGCGAGCAGTTCAAAATACAGCACCACAATTCTTCTCCCTACAGACCGAAGATGAATGGGGCTGTAGAAGCAGCAAATAAAAACATCAAGAAAACCGTGCAGAAGATGACAGTGACTTATAAAGATTGGCACGAGATGTTACCGTTCGCTCTACATGGGTACCGTACCTCAGCTAGGACGTCAACCGGGGCAACTCCTTTCTCTTTGGTTTATGGTATGGAGGCAGTCTTGCCGATCGAAGTGCAAATACCCTCTCTCCGGATAATGAAGGATGCAAATCTAAACGAAGATGATTGGATCCAGACACGACTTGATCAGTTAAACCTTATTGATGAAAAGAGACTCGCTGCTATCTGCCATGGTCAGACGTATCAGAAACGGATGATCAGGGCATTTAACAAAAAGGTCAGACCACAGGAGTATCAAGTTGGGGATCTGGTAATCAAGCGAATCATCCTTCCTCAGAGTGATCCAAGGGGCAAATGGACCCCTACGTACGAAGGGCCATTTATGGTTAAGCATGTGTTCTCAGGAGGAGCAATGATATTGACCAACATGGATGGTGACGACCTTCCTCACCCCGCCAATGCAGACATAGTAAAAAGATACTACGCATAAAAAGACCCGCTAGGCTGACATGCCTAGGCAAAAATTAGGGCTTCCCGGCGAACCAAAAGGGTTCGGGAAAAATGAAGGGATGAAATGAAAAAAATCTGTACACCCGGCAAGTCGAAAACCTGAAAAGGCGGCTTGGGCAAAAATGGGTATCCCGGTGGACTGAAAACCCGAAAGGGCGGTCCAGGCAAAAATTAGGGATAAAGCGTAATACTATGTCTCATTGATCACTTTGCATCCAGAATCCGGTATCTATATCAAGTTCAGACGGCATCGATCAGTCAACTTCATCTTCGATTAGGTCATCAAGTGATGAGACGCTCGGAGTTATAAAGGCAATAGCAGAGTTGAAACCCAGTGGGATCATTCATTTCACACAGCTGTTTTATTTTCTTTTGTACAAAATTTGTATAAACTCTCTTGTTCGGCGACGTTCTCTTACTAGGACGTCAACCTCCTGTACACAAAACGCCTATTTTCAGGCCATTCAAAAATCAATACAAATATATTTTAAAAGTGCCAATTGTTTTTCTTTTTCTGTTTTGTTTTGCGGAGAACGTCCAAGGTTCAATTTGTGATATATGCATTGACAATAATTTGCTAACTCATGAATATTTGCGTACGAAACAAAGGATTAATTACAGGTAACATTAGAAACAGGGGCAATAAAGAGTTGTCTAAGCAATCTAATTGTTCTGTCCTCCAAGGTACCAAGGTAGGTTCAGCTAAAGAACATAACCAGACACCTTAATTCCCCAGAGAGTAAGTCAGCAGTCAGTACGCTCTCTCCAAGCCACTATCAAATCTTAAAGAAGTTGGGTATCCTCCAGCAGATCTCAACATTCCCCGGTAGCATATATATCCTTAAACAAGCATCCCCGGCAGTCTTGACCTAAAGATTATTCCCGGGCGGTATACCAAACATTCAAAGGAATCACTTCCCCCCGCAACTCAAAACTTCCCCAAGAGAGTCCAATCCAGCTTCCCCAGGAAAGTTGGAATTCACCTCCCCAAGCAGTAAGCTTATCCCCAGTAGATTCTGGAAGCTTATCCTCGCAAAGCACGAACGCGTCTCCCGGCTTTATTTAAAGAGTTATTTCCGTTCTAGGATATAACTGGGTTATCCTCAGCCAAAAGCCACGGAAAGGTCATCGCCAACACAGTCTCCTTATCCCCAGCGAAGTCTATTAACACTTCCAAAAGAACAGAGGTATCCCCAGCAAGTTACCATCAACTCCGGCAAAGTATCTCTCCCCACAGAGTATTGCTTCCCAGAAAGATCGCTAGAGTATCTTTTCTCCCCGCAGAGTAATCTATTCGCCAAGTTTATTCCCCAAAGGAGTTATCTTCTCCTACCGGTATTCTTGCAATTATCATCCCCAGCGGAAGCGAAATCTATTCTCCAACATCAGCCCAGAAGTGACTTCCCGGCACCCGTCTACGATTTATTTTCCTAAGACGAAAACATAATATTCATAAACATCACTTACATCATTATAGCATGCATATACGCATCATATTTTACAAATCTCATTTATGTTGAGAACATCATTGCTTGATCCATATCATGCATTGCATATGACTGACCTTTACCTTTCAGGAAAGATTCAGTTAAATTCTCAATCATATTTCAAGACCTAGACCGGTTCAGTTAATCGACTCCAAAGATTTCTTATCCGGTCAAAGGCCTTCTCTGGTCCAGTTAAATCGACCCCAAGCAGATTTTTCTGATAAAGACCCAGTTGAAGACATTCCAAGACCTAGACCGGTTCAGTTAATCGACTCCAAAGATTTCTTATCCAGTCAAAGGCCTTCTCTAGTCCAGCTAAATCGACCCCAAACAGATTTTTTGATGAAGACTCAGTAGAAGTTATCCAAGGTTGTCTCAATGATTGCTATTGAGGTTGTAATCGCCTATGGTTCTCTCCCCGATACTGCGGAGATGATAATTCCATCCAAGGTTTTCTCAATGATTGCTATTGAGACTGTAATCGCCTATGGTTCTCTCCCCAATGCTGAGGAGATGATAATTCCATCCCAGGTTTTCTCAATGATTGCTATTGAGATTGTAATCGCCTATGGTTCTCTCCCCAATGCTGCGGAGATGATAATTCCATCCCAGGTTTTCTCAATGATTGCTATTGAGATTGTAATCGCCTATGGTTCTCTCCCCTATACTGCGGAGATGATAATTCCATCCCAGGTTTTCTCAATGATTGCTATTGAGATTGTAATCGCCTATGGTTCTCTCCCCGATACTGCGGAGATGATAATTCCATCCAAGGTTTTCTCAATGATTGCTATTGAGATTGTAATCGCCTATGGTTCTCTCCCCGATACTGCGGAGATGATAATTCCACCCAAGGTTTTCTCAATGATTGCTATTGAGAGTGTAATCGCCTATGGTTCTCTCCCCGATACTGCGGAGATGATAATTCCCACCAAGATTCTCTCAATGTTTGCTGTTGATGTTGTAGTCGCCTATGGTTCTCTCCTCGATCCTGCGGAGGTAGTAATCATCCCAAGATTTTCTCAACGATTGTTGTTGAAGTTAAAGTCATCCAAGGTTCTCTCACCGTTCCTGTTGAGGTAGTAACCATCCCTGGTTCATTCATCGCCGTTTGAAGCTCCAGACCCAGCTCCTGTAACCAGTCAGGACACATCTACACAAAGAATTTGAAAACCAGCTCCCGTAACAGGTCAGGTAATCACTTTTCTTTTGCAGGTATGCAAGTTCTCGCTAAGGAAGCTCTTACGCGATCAATCTCCAAATGGCATCTATAAGCCCATTCCACCATCACACTGCTACTATGTGAGCGCAAATTTCTGGGCACTCTAGTGTTCAATCATCTTCCACCCTCGGATTACGATAGGCACGTCAGCCAATCCGCATCCTCAGGTCTAAGAAGATTGAACAGGGGCAACTGTTGTACCCCAAAATTTGCCCTCCCATATTCTTCAAGAGATTTGCCAAGTCAAAGCTTCAAAATCTCCCCAAGGGTTGCACAGTTCAAGGGCCTCCTAACAGTCAAAATTAGGGTTTTGGTTCTGACAAAATAAATGAAGTTTCCAAGGGTCCAATCAAGTCCCACATGCCTATAAATATGGTCAAGCATCCTCATACCAAGTTTCAAGACTTTCAGCACAAAATTGCACAGTCAAAAACCCTAATTGCATTACAGTCAACTGTAGGGGCAAAATGGTCATTTGACAGTCAAAAGTTCAAATTTTTGGTCAACATCTCATTTTGAAGCCACAAACATCATTTTATCAATGCTTGATCATGATTCTCAAAGCTTGGCTCAAAAATCATTAAGATGCAAAAGTTTCCTTATTTGGACAGTTGAAAAAGTCAACTGTAAATTGACCAGGGCATAACTTTCACATGGATTATCAGAAAAATTCCATCCAAAGCTCATTTTTAAGATAAAGACATTTCCTACAACTCCTCTTCACACTTCAAGTCCAAGAAATGCTCTCACAAAAAGTTATCAATTTCAACATTATAGGTCATTTTCAAAAGTCAACAAAAAGGGACTTTAAGTCAAAGACCATAACTTGAGATTGGTAAATCCAAATGACATGGGACCAAAGACATTGGTTAGATGACTCAAAGACCTTTCCAAAATGTCCAAGAACATGAGCAAAGCTTAAAAATTGAGCAAGTTATGCCTTGTGGAAGTTGGGAAATTTTTGGATATTTTGAAAAGTCAACATTGATTCAAATGACCTAAAATTGCTAATGGGCCTCTTTTTCTTCCACAATTCATTATCCAAGGCATGTGCACGACCATTTGGCCCAAAGGGAAGTTTTTCTTCATTTTTTATTTATTTATTTGGATTTTTATTATTAATAATTCATTTAAATTAATTAAAATACATGAAAAATGTTAAACCTAATGTTTCAAATCTTTTTATGCATATAATATCTCCAAGATTTCGTGCCTAACCAAATATAGAAAGAATCAATGGAATTAGACATGATTTGTATCAAAGATGCTTGAAAAAGATTGGAAAATCATGGCTTAAAAATAAAATATTTTTTTCATCAATTCATGGATTTGTGATCAGTTTCTCAACCCTAGAACCTTCACACATAAGTACCAAGTGCAACCCTAATGCATACAGACTCTAAGCTGCACCATATACCAAGAGCCAAACTCAAATTTTTTGCAAGAAATTCCAAAACTGAAATCGCTATTCCCAAGCATTTCAAGCCAAAACAACCATCCTATCACCTTCCTGGGACATCAAGGAAGGATCCTGGATCAAGAACATCAACTCTAACACCTTGAATCATTGTACAGAAATCAAACTTTTCCACTTTTTTTTCATAATCATATTTTAATATTTATGCATTTTCATGGCATTTCTTTCATAGATTCTGACTAATGAGAAGATTCTGAAGCTAACCATATAAGTTAATTGTGTTTTTATGCGCTATACATGATTCTACCATTGATGCAGGCTAGGTTTTCTTGAGTTCCAAATTAGGCGTTTCTAAAAGCCATAAAATTAGAGCCTCATAATATCATGACCAGATTCAGTGCGTTGGGACGAAAATAATGAAACCCTCGCGCCTAATTTCTGAGGCCACATGGCCTAATCGCTATTATCAAATCAAGCATAATTTGGGGGGGTTCAAAACCCCCGCTAACTCTTTTTCTATTTCAGGGAAAAACAAAGCAACGAAGAAGACGACCCTGTGGCATCAGCTGATTGGCTAATTTGAATTCTCGCGCTCAAAAGTTCACTAATACGCGTTTTATTTCATATTAATTCTTAGTCATATTATAATCAAAGTGCGTTGGATGGCTCAGTGGTAGGCGTGTACGCTGGTAACCCCGGGGCCCTGGGTTCGAATCCCAGGTCCCCTACCCTTTCAATATTGTTTTTCCATTAATATTTCTATGCAGCATCTCTCTTGAGGAACACCATACACTCAGCATCCAGGCCCTCCACGTGCTGGCTGAGGTCAATCCAAGGGGTACAACTTGCAGCGTATCATGCGCCTTAGTCAACCAGGTGCATGGGAATGTGAAAAAGTCAAATAAGGCCTTGAGAACTTTGGGCCAGCCATGCTAACAAGCCCTCCAATTTGGGGACAGAACCCCCCCTAGGTTTGCAATCTTCAATATTTTTTTTATTATTCTTTTTGTTTCAATTATTATTCTTTCCTATTAATTCTTTTAATTTAATTTCTCATAAAAAACATAAAAAACACAAAAAATCAGAAAAGACCAAAATTAAATACCTTTATTTAACTAGTATTTTTTGCAAATAAAATTCATAATTAACTTAGTTTTCTTCTAATTTAGGTTTAAATCTTAACATTTTCTTAAATAATTTAAAATTGGTAGAATTAGTTTTAATTAATTTTTATCCTTTTTTTCTTTTCTTTTCACTAATATTTCCTATTATTATTTTTATAATTAAATCGCATGTAAATAATTAGATTAAGTTTAGGTTAAAATTTAATACTTTCTTAATAAATTAAAACAATTAGAATTAGGGTTAGCATTTTAATTTCAATTAATTTTTCTCATTAAAATCTTAAAATACAAAAATACCAAAAACAATTTCTTTTCTTTAATTCAATTAATTTAACAATTTAATTTAATTCCATTAAAAAGGGTCCAACGCCCTCGTTTCCAATCTTATTTCAATTCGCGCGTTTTATTTCGTTTCTTATAATTTTTATGTATCTCTCCCAAAGCCTTGTAAATTCGGACATTTTATTTCTCGCACTTTACTTCTTTATTTTCTGTCAAATCGGGTCCTGGATTTAAATTTGGCGATGTGGACCCGCGCCTTTGTAATAGTTTAGGAACTTTAATTTTCCGCAACTTTTTAACTGTTAATAAATGCATGCAAGAATGAATGATAAAATAAAAACAAACGCATAGATCACCTTGACATGAATAAGACAAAATAACTGAACATGACACAAATCACACACCACCCCTAGGGTACGCCTCACTGTTGCCTTGCCTCGAAAGGTGATCATCGAGTAGAGGATGTCTTAGTAAGTCCTCATGATCTGGGAACCTGGCATGAGGGTAGCTTCTAAGGTGTCTTCCTATTGCTCTGGTGATCACCATGTCCCGAACCTCGAATTGACCCGAACACCTCCAACGGTGGTGCTACCTACCTCTCAATGGTGGGATGGCACTACTTTAAAGGACATCTATACAGACGAATTCCTTAGGGTAGGTAGACGACTCTAGATACTTGCTCTAATTTCAAAAACAAATCAAAAAATACTTTTCACACCGACACCTTTTCAAAAAGCTTTCGAAAGCAATTTTTCAAACACTCTTGAGGACTGATACAAGAGTCGAACTGAATTTTTCAAAGAAACTTTTTTAAAACCCACAGTTGAAAAGTAAACAAACCAATTTTGAAAACACAAATGAGCAAGTATCTAAGAGCCCATGGATAACCATGGATAGAAAGGGTGCTAATACCTTCCCTTTCTATAATCTACCTCCCGAACTGAGAGCAATCTCTTTAAGGAATTTTTCTGTGCTTTTGTCCTTTCCATTTGGAGAAAATAAAAGACGGTGGTGACTCTTGCTTCCACGACATTTCGCGTACCAGCGTTAAACAGTCAGTTCCAGATCCACCGATCACACCAACATACCGAATTAATTGACTCATTTCCAATTATTTGCCAACTTAATCAAATTAATCTCACAGCTAAATTATTTTCATCACTAATAAAATACTAATTCATCCATTCAAAATATATATAGTCCAATTTTAATTGTTCTCCCTAAAATTACTAATTTATTATAAAACTAATGGATGTGCCACTGTTCCACATAAAACTAGCTTCTAGCAACTAAATTTAATTTACTGCTACTGAAAACAGTGACATTCATATATATTGCTACTAGTAATTACTGATATTATTTAAGAATTATACAGCATAGTGCCATAGAAAGACAAAAAAGAGAAATTGAGAAATAGAGAATAGTACCCCTGCCTCACAGTGCCAAAGTGGCACTTTTCCTCTCCACCTCTACCTAGTGTCGATCAGCACTTCTCTCTTCCTTCCAAGGTTGTCGAACGACAACCCCCATAAACACAAGTGTCGGATGGAACTTCCACTTCCAGTTTGTTTTTCATTTCCTTTTTCTTATTTCCTATACTTATTTTCTATGTGTAGTTTCTACACTGCTTCAATAATTCTTCTGTCTCCTAATCCAAACCCAAACCAGACAAGCGTTCAACACAGCAACCCACATATTTCTTTGACAGTTCTATAACTAAAACAATATTAATCATGCTTATCATAACAACATAAACCAACACAAATCAATGAAACAGTAACAATTTCACATACAAATCCCACATACAAAATATCATATACCCCATTATAGGATAAGAAACGCACTCTTACCTGGTTGATTTGAAGACAATTCGAAAAATGTCCAACTTAATTTCTGGAAACAAGCCCTAGCAGCAGCTTCCTCGTTCTTCTCCTCTTCTCACAAAACCCTATTCTCTTTTCTCTTCTTATTTTGTTTTTCCTTATAACACCACTTTCTCTCTTTTCTTCTATTTTCTAATAAAATACTATTATTTAATTCTTAGTAACTTAAATGGGCCTAAACAATACACCCCCCCTTACTACTTCGCGACACCATACATAAGCCCAACATCAATTCTAAGCTTATTAGTAAAATGACACTTCAACTTATTTATACCAATATAACCTGATTAAATTATTATTCCGAATTAATAAAATAATTCTGACTTCAACGATAAAAATTTGAATTAAAATAAAATGTTCAAAACAATATTTAATTAAATAAATAATTAAATATCGGGGCGTTACAACTCTCCCCCACTTAGAATATTTTCTTCCTCGAAAATAAAAGTTTACCTAGTTCAAATAACTCGGGATAGGAGTCTCGCATCTTTCTCTCCAACTCCTAGATCATACTCTCTCCAGCAGCTCCTAACTAGACAACTTTCACCAATGCAATCTCCTTCCCCCTTAGGATCTTCATCTCGCGATCCGCGACTCGCACAGGCATCGTCTCCACCGTGAGATTATCCCATACTTACACATCGTCCATCTGAATCACATGAGAAGGATTGGGAATATACTTCTGAAGTTACGATACATGAAATACGTCATGTAAATTAGAAAGGTTCGACGGTAACGCCACTCAGTAAGCAACCTTCCCAGCTCAATTCGATATCTGATATGGACCAATAAAACGAGGAGTGAGCTTCTTAGACTTCAGGGCTCGCCCAACACCAGTCATAGGTGTGATTCTTAAAAACACATGATCACCAGCTTAGAATTCTAAATGTTTCCTTCTCTTGTCATGGTAACTTTTCTGTCTACTTTGAGAAACCTTCATCTTCTCTCGGATAAGCTTCACTTTCTCAGTAGTCTCTCGAACAATCTCAGGTCCAAGTACCACACTTTCAACAGATTCATGCCAACACAACAGAGTCCTACACCTCCGATCGTACAATGCTTCAAAAGGTGCCATCCCAATAATAGAATGGTAACTGTTATTATAAGTGAATTCAATCAACAGAAGATAAGTATCCCACGAACCTCTGTGTTCAAGAACACATGCTCTCAAAAGATCCTCCAATGACTGAATAGTTCTCTCGGTCTGATCATCCTTTTGAGGATGATACGCCAAACTCAACCTCAACTTAGATCCCAACGCCTCTTGCAAACTTTTCCAGAAATCAGAAGTAAACCTCGGGTCTCTATCAGACACAATACACAAAGGAACACCATGCAACTTCACAATTGTTCTGCTGTAAATCTCTGCCAACTTCGAAATTGGATATGTGATGTTAATAGGTATAAAGTGTGCCGACTTAGTAAGCCTATCAACAATCACCCATATCGAATCTTGTCCTCTCAAGGTACTAGGTAATCCCATTATAAAGTCCATCGAAATGTTATCCCATTTCCATTCTGGAATCTCTAACGGTTTCATCAACCCCGCAGGCTTCTGATGCTCAACTTTGACTTCTGACAAGTCAAACAAGCATACACAAACTGTGCCACATCTCGCTTCATACCAAGCCACCAAAACAAACCTTTAAAATCTTGATACATTTTAGTAGCTCCTGGATGAATACTCAAACTGCATATGTGACTTTCCTCAAGAATCACTTTCTTAATCTCTTCATCATCAGGAATGCAAATACGATTTCGGAATCTCAACACACCTTGCGCATCTATCTTGAAATCATCATTCTCAGATCGATCAATTCCCATCATCATATCCACCAACTTCACATCCAGCTTTTGAGTCTTACTGATACTGTTGAGAAAGTTATTATTAACCTTTAACATTCCCAACATGACACTTTGCGGTTTCACTTCACAAACTAAACTCAAATCTCAGAATTGCTCAATCAACTCCAACTCTTTAACCATCATTGTCGATATGTGCAACGTCTTTCGGCTTAAAGCATCGGCCACAACATTAGCTTTTCCTGGATGATAATTCAAACCGAAATCATAATCCTTCACCAATTCTAACCACCTTCGCTGCCTCATATCCAACTCTTTCTGATCAAAAAGATACTTCAAACTGTTATGGTCACTAAACACTTAGAATCTAGAACCATAAAGATAATGCCTCCATATTTTTAACACAAAGACAATTGCAGCCAATTCTAAATCATGTGTAGGATAATTCTTTTCATGAGTCCTTAATTGCCTCGACGCATAAGCAACTACCTTACTATTCTGGATGAGTACACCACCTAACCCCATCAGACAAGCATCATAATACACAACAAAAGGTTCCCCCGGATTAGGAAAGGTCAAAACAGGAGCCGACGTCAACCTTTTCTTCAACTCGGTAAAAGTTTCTTCACATTGACTATCCCACACAAAGGTTTTACCCTTACTAGTCAACTTGGTCAACGAAAGTGTCAACTTAGAAAAACCTTCGATAAATCGTCTGTAGTAACCAGCTAATCCCAAGAAGCTTCTAATCTCAGTAACCGACTTCGGAGCTTCCCATTGCAACACAACATCAACTTTAGAAGGATCCACATCGATGCCACTACCAGAAATGACTTGACCAAGGAAACTAACCTCTTGCAACCAGAATTCACACTTGGACAACTTCGCATATAACTTCTTCTCTTTCAAAACTTGTAATACAACTCTTAGGTGCTCTTCATGTTCTTCTTCTAACTAAGAGTAAATCAGAATGTCATCAATGAATACCACCACAAACCGATCCAAATAAGTATGAAAGATACAATGCATGTACTCCATGAATACTCCCGGTGTGTTGGTCACACCAAAAGTCATCACCGAATACTCGTAGTGTCCATACCGAGTTCTGAACACGGTCTTCTGAATATCATCTTCTTTCACTCTAATCTGGTGATATCTTGACCTCAAATCAATCTTAGAAAACACACTTGCACCCACCAATTGATCCATCAACTCATCAATCCTCGGAAGCGGATACTTGTTCTTAATCGTCACTTTATTCAATTGTCTGTAATCAACACAAAGCCTCATACTTCAATCTTTCTTCTTTACTAAAAACACAGGCGCTCCCCACGGTGATACACTGGGTCTTACAAACTTTTTCTCAAGTATCTCTTCTAACTACTTCTTCAATTCAGACAATTCAGATGCAGATATCTTGTACGGTGCCATAGAAACAGGTCTAGTACCAGGTACAAGATCAATCGCAAATTTAACTTCTCTCTCTGGAAGTACATCAGGAATTTCATCAGGAAACACTTTAGAAAATTCTCGCACCACCTGCAACTCATCAATCCTAACTTGGTTCCCCATTGATAGTGACGGCATCAACGTGAACATATGCACTTCGTCTTGCATCAGTTGCCTCAACTGTTTATAGGTGAACAAACCAACTCTTTCCTCTTCAGGAGTAGAAAACCTCGCAGACTTTTTATAGCAATTGATATGAACATAGTTATACTCTAACCAATTCATACCCTGGATCACCTCTAACCCGCTTAACGGCAAACAAATCAAATCAACAGCAAAGTCTTTGCCGAAGATCGACAAAGGAAAACTCAAACACACATGAGAAGTAGTCACCGATCCCTTAGCCGGGATCTCGACGACCATTTCTCCATCCATAGAAGACAACATAAAACCCAATCTTTCAACATAATCAGCAACAATAAAACAATGAGTAGCACCAGTATCAATAATATTAATTAAAGGAGTACTACTAATGAAACATGTACCTCTGATGAGTCTGTCCTCACTAGCTATCGAAGTCCCAGCCAAAGCAAACACCTTGCCACTAGTTTGTGCCTTCTTTGGTTTCGGACAATTACTACCAATGTGTTCTTCTCCACCACAGTTGAAACATATCATCTCCCTATACTTGCAGTCAGATATCGTATGCCGAATCTTACCATAAAGGAAACACCTCTTCCCATCCGCAGTAGTACACATATTACTCTTGTGACCAGGTTGCCCATATTTGAAACATACAACTCTAACAGGAGCATCTCCCCCACTAGTCCTCTGACCATGAGCAACTCTTTGTTTACCTCTACCATTATCATAAGGCTTGCCACGGCTCTATTGATTCTTGCCTCTCTTATTACTAACAATCTTATGATGAGCATTGGTATCCTCTTAAAATATCCTGCAACTATCTTACCATAACGGAAACACCTCTTCCCATCCGCAGTAGTACACATATTACTCTTGTGACCAGGTTGCCCATATTTGAAACATACAACTCTAACAGGAGCATCTCCCCCACTAATCCTCTGACCATGAGCAACTCTTTGTTTACCTCTACCATCATCATAAGGCTTGCCACGGCTTTGTTGATTCTTGCCTCTCTTATTACTAACAATCTTGTGATGAGCATTGGTATCCTCTTAAAAGATCCTGCAACTATCAACCAAATCAGAAAAGACGTGAATCTTCTGATATCTAACAACCTTCTTGATTTCCGAGTGCAAACCATTCTCAAACTTGATACACTTAGAAAATTCAGCACCTTCACCATTAAAATGTGGATAGAACTTAGCTAGCTCAATGAACTTAGCAGCATACTCAGTGACATATTTGTTCCCTTGCTTCAACTCGAGGAACTCAATCTCTTTCTTACCCCGAATATCTTCAGGATAATACTTCCTCAAAAACTCCCTACGAAACACAATCCAAGTTATTTCCTCACCTGCAGCTTCCAACCTTGCATGCATTTCTAGCCACCAGTCATCAGCCTCAACTGCTAGCATATGAGTGCCATACCGAACCTTCTGTGCCGGGGTGCAATCCATCAGATGGAAAATTCTCTCGATTTCCTTCAACCAATCTAGTTCTCCATCAGGATCATGCCTACCCTTGAACACCGGTGGATTCTCCCTTTAGAAAGTCACCAAGCTACAAGATCTGGCATTCTCGTCCACAATCAGTTGATTCTGCATATCCTGAGACATCGCTTGCAGAGCAACAGCAATCGCAGCATCGTTCCTCCCAGCCATCTTATCTTATCACTACAACATAAACAACGGTTAAGAAAAACTAACAATACTCGATTGTTACGCCAATACGACTCGATAACTTGACCAGACGGACCGATATGCTCTAATACCACTAATGTAACACCCAAATTCTACCCAAAACAATTTGCGGAAAATCAGAGTATAAAATTTCCAATATAATCAGGATGCTACACATTCAACAGAGACACATAAACCTGTCCTGCTTTTAGAATAGATACATAACACTTAAAGAAACAAAATGAACACAACTCATGAATAAAGTCTTCATAACATGAACCAAACTTTGATTAATCACGCAGTGGATTCATAATAATTCTCAACATGAGACATAGCATCTTTTGAATCATAAAACAACATCAATATGATAAATCCTCAAATAACAACATAAGGTTCGATAAATAAACAACAAAATAAGACAAGCGTTCATTTCCCCCCGAGTGCTACGTATCAGAGCAAATGACACCATACTCGAACTAAGAACGCTAACGGCTACTCCTCTTGGTTACCTGCATGTTACCAACAGAGGGTAACATTCAAACAGAAGGGGTGAGATATCGAATGCTACAATAGAACATATGATAAATAATATATCGAAATCAGTTTATGTAAAATCACCACTTCATACCAAATCAACATAAAGAAATACCATTCACCAACACCTAAATTCAACTTATAACATTATCATGCGTAAACAACACTTTAAATAAGCAACAAATTAATGACTTCATATGCGACTCAATTATGCAGATGCATGTGGTAACATTGGAGCAAAACTCCTAACTTAGAAAGTGCCAGTTTACCGAGGCATAAGGCATAAGCCCTCAACATAAAATATTTCCAATAAAGGCCAACGTGGTGAGCATTCGCTCCAACTTAGAACATGCCAGTACAGGCCAACTTTAATACTATGCTATGCTATGCGATGATATAAACAACCACAACTTGGCAACGCAACAACGACAACAACATAATAAAGGTCAACATAAAAACAATTCACACCTTCAACATTGGCCAAAGGCCTATATCGCGGTTATTACCAATTAATCAAGGTAAATCTTTATCATAACAATTTTATATATCACAACATTTATTTACCACAGAGATATCGAAACAAAACGACATTTCGGTCAATTTGCAAAATACATCAATATACCAACATACTGAATTAATCGACTCATTTCCAATTATTTGCCAACTTAACTAAATTAATCTCACTGCTAAATTATTTTCATCACTAACAAAATACTAATTCAGCCATTCAAAATATATATAGTCCACTGTTAATTGTTCTCCCTAAAATAGCTAATTTATTATACAACTAATGGATATGCCATTCTTCCATATAAAACTAGCTTCTAGCAACTAAATTTAATGTACTGCTACTGAAAACAGTAACATTCATATATACTGCTACTAGTAATTACTGATATTATTTAAGAACTATGCAGCATAGTGCCATAGAAAGACAAAACAGAGAAACAGAGAAACAGAGAACAGTACCCCTGCCTCACAGTGCCAAAGTGGCACTTTTCCTCTCAACCTCTACCTAGTGCCGATCGGCACTTCTCTCTTCCTTCCAAGGTTTCCGAACGGCAACCCTCATAAACACAAGTGTCGGACAGCACTTCCACTTCCAGTTTGTTTTTCATTTCCTTTTTCTTATTTCCTATACTTATTTTCTATGTGTAGTTTCTACACTGCTTCAATAATTCTTCTGTCCCCTAATCCAAACCCAAACCAGACAAGCGTTCAACACAGCAACCCACATATTTCTTTGACAGTTCTATAACTAAAATAATATTAATCATGCTTATCACAATAACACAAACCAACACAAATCAATAAAACAGTAACAATTTCACATACAAATCCCACATACAAAATATCATATACCCCATTATAGGATAAGAAACCCACCCTTACCTGGTTGATTTGAAGACATTTCGAAAAAGCTCCAACTTAATTTATGGAAACAAGCCCTAGCAGCAGCTTCCTCGTTCTTCTCCTCTTCTCACAAAACCCTATTCTCTTTTCTCTTCTTATTTTGTTTTTCCTGATAACACCACTTTCTCTCTTTTCTTCTATTTTCTAATAAAATACTATTATTTAATTCTTAGTAACTTAAATGGGCCTAAATAATACACCCCCTTACTACTTCGCGACACCATACTTAAGCCCAACATCAATTCTAAGCTTATTAGTAAAATGACACTTCAACTTATTTATACCAATATAACCTGATTAAATTATTATTCCAACTTAATAAAATAATTCCTACTTCAACGATAAAAAATCGAATTAAACTAAAATATTCAAAACAATATTTAATTAAATAAATAATTAAATATCGGGGCATAACATCAATCATATCATCGACATATACCTCAATTTCCTTGTGCATCAGGTCATGGAATAGGGTTGTCATAGCCCTCCGGTACGTTGCACCAGCATTCTTCAACCTGAAGGGCATCACTCTGTAACAGAATGTTCCCCAAGGTGTGATAAACGTTTGTTTTTTCCATGTTCTCAGGAGCCATTCTTATTTGATTATACCCAGAAAATCCGTCCATGAACGAGAAAAATTAGAATTTTGTTGTGCTATCCACTAACATATCAATGTGTGGTAACGGAAAATCATCTTTTGGACTAGCTTTATTTAGATCTCTGTAATCTACCCCACATGCGAACCTTTCCATATTTTTTCGGTATTGGGACAATATTGGCAATCCATTGAGGGTACATTGATGTCACAAGAAAACCGGCATTAATCTGCTTTAGAACTTCTTCTTTGATCTTTGCTGCCATATCTGGGTGAGATATTCTTAACTTCTGTTTGATTGGCGGGCACTCTGGATTTAGCGGCAAGTGGTGTTCTACAATATCCGTATCTAGACCAGGCATATCTTGGTAGGACCAAGCAAAAATGTCCACATACTCTTTCAACAACTCAATCAACCTGCTTTTCACATCAGGATGCAGTAATGCTCCAATCTTGAATTCCTTCGGATCTTCTTCTGAACCCAAATTGATTACTTCTAATGGCTCTTTATATGGTTGAATGGCATTTTCCTTGCACTCAAGCAACCGTGATACCTCTTCCAGAATCTCATCATAGTCTTCTTCTTTGGCCCCATACACAGGACATTCAAAGTTGGGAGAGGGTGCAGGGTCATTGTATTCAATGGGTTTTTTAATTAATCTGCACATATAATTTATGATTGTTTTTAGAAACTGACACATATAAAAAGTGATCATGCAAATTGAATTTCAGTTATTATTTATTTTGAAAGGTTTTTTCTGATTACCACTTTCCAAGAAAAAGCAGAAAATAAAGACACAATTTGGGAAACAAAAATAATTTTTATTATTGATTTTAAAAGTCACAGCAAACTGATAAGCCCGTACAATATTAATACTTTCACCTTGGGCAGAGTAAAAGCTTTTCAAAAATATTAACAAAAAAAATTACTTTGAAACATGTATGCAAGAGGGAACATCAATGGTGATCCAGTTCTGAACCCTAACTCCATGCGTCACATAATTCAGCATTTCTGGCTCTGCTTCATCTTCCACAATGGCATTAATCCCGGAGACAGTTGGATGAACATAACCCCCACTACGGAAGATGTCTTGATACTTGCCTGCAGCAGACTTCGGCTTCATGCTCTTTCTTTTATCATTCTTCACAGAGAACCTCAAGCCAGCTATATTCTTGTTTACAGGTGGATCCACAATTTGTCTCATACTTCACTATGACCATTACGCACAACCTGATGCACATCCTTAAGTGAAACCATAAAATTCTCATTTCCCCTTATGTTGTCAATGGATAAAGCTTGGAACTGGGTTCCAACAGCAGCTTCATCTGTCTCCACAATTCTGAAAGAGGACAAATGAGATATCAATAATTCATGTTCTCCACTTATAATCACCACTTTTCCTTCACGTACAAACTTCAGCTTTTGGTGTAAAGTCGAAGTGACATCCCCTGCCTCATGTATCCACGGCCGTCCCAGCAAGCAGCTATAAGCGGGTACAATATCCATGACCTGGAAAGTAATCTAAAACAAATGTGGTCCTATATGAATAGGCAAGTCCACTTCACCAATAACAGATTTCCTTGATCCATCAAACGCTTTCACAATAATGCCACTTGGGCGCATGGGCGTTCCTTGATATTTCAACTTCATAAGTGCACTCCTTGGTATAACGTTCAAAGAGGATCCATTATCAATCAGCACATTGGATAGTGAATCATTCTTGCAGTTCGTAGAGATGTGGAGGGCCAAGTTGTGATTCCTTCCTTCATCTGGCAATTCATCGTCGCAGAAACTCAAGTTCTTACATGACGTAATATTCCCCACTACGCTTCTGAATTGGTCTACAGGAATGTCACTCTCCATAAAAGCTTGGTCCAATACCCTCATCAAAGATTCTCTGTGAGCAAAGGAGTTCATTAGTAAAGCCAAGATAGATATTTTTGAAGGAGTCTGCAGTAGCTGATCTACAATTCTGTAGTCGCTCATCTTAATTATCTTCAAAATATCATCCACATCCTTTTCTAGCGTAGCTCCACTAGATTCACCCACTGCCTTCTTGGGTTCAACATTTTTAACAATTTTCTTTCCTGTACTAACATCTCCTTGAACAACCGGTGCAAATATACGACCGATGCAGGTCACTCTGCTAGTCTCAGCAATATTTCCAACATCAGGCATTGGCTGGATGGGAACTTCCACACCACCTTTTAAGATTGTAGCATTATATTTGTAGGGTACAACCTTATCTGACTTTTAGAGGGCAGGACCCGACAAACTAATCACCAATAGAGTAATAGCTGGCTTGCTATGATACTCAACTTTAAAATGGGCAGGTGCACCAAAACAAGTCACAATAATGTTTACCCCTTTTTCAACACAATCAGACATTACGAAGTCATCTCTGGAAAACAAATTCTCATCTAAGAAGAAGTACTCATTTGCAGAGGCATACTCATCATCTGACTCTTCTTCATCCAAACAGACCTCAATCACATCAACTTCATGGTAATCATCCCTTTGAACTGTAACCTTGATGGTTCCATTATCCAACAATAACTGAACCCCTCTTCTCACAATTGAACATCCTTGGGAGTCCCGGCAGCAAATTCGGCAAGATCCATACTGATGTTCCACCTGACCAGCCATGTGGCAGAAAGTAGCATCCAATTGTACAAGATCCTCATTCATATATCCCACATCAAAGATTCTGAACTCTCCAGGAAATCCAAAAACCATGTTTACCTCCTCTTCATACTCTTCCCTAGGCCTGATTATGTGGATGAGGCCTTCATCCATCATCTCTTGCAAATCAGCCTTTATCTTGTCACAACCTTGTATATCTGTACTGCAAATAGCACAACCGGCATGGTCATGCGTATAGTAGCTAAATTCACATAGGTCTAAATGCATTTTCACCAAATCTCCTCTAACCAGATTAATATCAAAAATCTGGAAGTCTCCTGGACAGCCGACCACCATGTTCACAACATTTGTTCCTCCATGCTTGGGTAGAGGATTGTTTTTCACATTAGGGCCCACATCTTTGAAAGATAGAATACCGGACTTCACCAATTTATGCACCTCAGTCTTCAAAGGATAGCAATTCTGAACATTATGCCCTGGTGCTCCCTGATGAAAAGCACATGTTTGGTTCGCCTTGTAATACCAAGGCAAGGGTGATGGTACATCGGGAGGTGGTCGGGTCTAAACCAACTTCTTATGAATTAACGCCGATAGTAACTTTGTATAACTCATAGGGATAGGGTCAAAACTCTCCCTTCTCTGATTATACCCTTGATTCCTCTGTTGAGATGGTCTATGATAAGCAACGATGGTTGGAGCCACACCCACAACTGGAGTAACTGAGGCGACTTATTGATGACACCGATAACTTCTTCTAGGAGGATTAACTATCATCTCTTGTATAACATCATTTGTATATCCTTCCTTCTTTTTGGTAAACACATAGGATGGCTTCTTCGTATTTCTAGAACTTTCACCCTTCGTTAGACGGCCTTCTCTTACAACCTCTTCTAAGCGGATACCCATACCTGCCATTTTAGTAAAGTCACTTGGTGCACTCGCTACAATCCTCTCGTAGTAGAAAGCACCCAGAGTCTTCAAGAAAATCTTAGTCATCTCTTTCTCTTCCATGGGAGGGATCACTTGGGCGGCTACCTCACGCCATCTCTGTGCATATTCTTTGAATGATTCCCCGTCTTTCTGAACCATGGCCCTGAGTTGGTCATGGTCAGGCGCCATGTCCATGTTGTATTTGTATTGTCTGATAAATGCTTCTCCCAAGTCATTGAAATTATGGATATTGATGCTATCCAAACTCATATACCACTTCAGCACTGCACCGGTCAAATTATCCTGAAAAAAGCGAATCAGCAGACACTCATCATCAGTATGGGTAGACATTCTCCTTACATACATCACAAGATGAGCACAAGGACAAGTATTTCCCTTGTACTTCTCGAATTCCGGGACCTTAAAATTTGCAGGTATCTTAACATTCGGGACCAAGCATAAATCATTCACGTTCTTCCCGAATAATTCCTTTCCCTTAAGGGCCTTCATCTCCCTCTGCGTCTTATCAAACTGTTCTTGAAAATCATCCATTCTATCATAGAGACCCAATTCTTCACTTGGTGTAGGAAAGGGACGACACATGCCATCATTAGCAAATGGAATCATATTCAACGAAGGAGGTGCAGCAGGAGCAACATGCACCACAGGAGGTGCAAGAGTAACAGTAGTCTGAACAACTAGAGCATCTTGAGGACCAAGATTAAATCCTTCAGTCGCAAATTTATCTGGCATTCCCCATGGATAAGCTTGAGGCATGCGATTCTGAACAACAGTTGGAGTAGAAGACATAGGAACAGTCGAAGCTTCAGTAGTAGCCCTTGGTGGTTGAGGTTGAACACTCAGTGGCTGATTCTAAGAAGCCACTGGAGATTCCATTAGAGCAGTAAGACTAGCCATGTCGGCCTTCACAGCATAAACCTCCTCGTGCAGCTCACGATTCTTTTGTTCTAAGTTGTCCATCTTCCTTCTGAAATTAGCTCGAGTGTTGTAGTGGTGAGACACCTTGCTAAACAAAGTAAAGAAGCTTGGTAAGACACCTGGATATGCATAATAAATGCAAGAAATATGTGCCATATGATGCATGATATGCAATGCACATGATTTATTTTGTTATTAACATTTCAAGGGACTTAAAGATTTATAGACACATTGCGAATATCAAAGTAATAACACGTACTGAAAAATTTTATTATAATAACTTCAAAATGGATTACAAGTTTCGATAACCCCAAGTATAAGATGAAAATAAAGTCTAAAACCCTAAGAAGCAAAGCTGATGGAGATCACTCTATACGATGGCGCTTCCCTGTAAGCCTGGAAATCTGAGCCTTCAACCTCTGGTTTTCTTCAGCATATCTGGTGGCAACCTCCTTCCAATCACCTGAATCAGGAAGTGAGCAACTAACAACTGACTGAGGCTTAGGAGAAAATAAATCCCCTTGCCTATCCATTATCTCTACAGCCTGACTCTCAAGGATCTCAATCAAGTCGTCTTTCTCCTTCAAGTCTGCTCTATAGGAAATCTCTAAAGTTTGGCACTTATTCTTCTAAGCATCCTTTTCCTGTTGCATCCTAACTAAAGCAAGTTGTAGCTCTTCCACATCATCCAATAAGGGAGGAGTGGTATTCACAAACAAATCAGGCATAGATGTTTCCCGGGAATACGACATCTTTAACTGAATAGCTCTCGTTTGGACCCACTGAAGATATGGCTCCAAAGAAACAGCCCCTCTCGGTCCCAAATCTTTCCTATTCTTCTTATGAGTGTGACTCCAGGCCTTCACAATCTGCTCCCTAGCTTCCTTATGGTCTTCTCCCTCCTTCATAAAGAAACTACTCAAATGAATACTATTTGGCTTATCCCTCATCGGATAACCGAGCTGTCATCGTGCAAGAACAGGGTTATAGTTAATTCCTCCCTTTGTACCAAGAAGAGGTACATTGGGTAAACTACCACAACTGTTGACAATATCTACATCCTGGTAAGCTTGATGATACCAATCAATATTCGAGTGAGTAAGTGCCATGATCTTAGGAGCCCAACGAGATTCCTTCCTGACATCCCAAAAGGCATCTGACTGACGCATATGAGAGATGAACCACTGGTACAAAAGAGGCATACAACATATAATCATTCCCCCATGATAAGAATTCCGAAGATGAGTAGAGTAATAAGCATCTCCCAACAATGTAGGAAATGGGTTTCCAATCATGAAGATCCTGATAATATTAACGTTAACAAACTTGTCCATATAAGGAAATAAGAATAACCCGTAAGCAAGTAGAGCAAAGATGGCCTCAAAAGCGACTGTACTCTTCATCCTGGCAAAGTAACGAGTTTTCTCCAATAAAAATTGATTTAGTAACCCTTTAATCCCTCCTTTAGTAGTCATATGGGCTTCAACCTCAGACTTCCCCAGATGAATCAAAGCGGCAATCTCATGTGATTTTGGCTCACCCTCCAAACCAGTGAAAGGAAAACAATTGGTAATAGGTAAATCCAACAGATAAGAATACTCCTCCAGTGTAGGCATCAACTGATAGTCAGGGAAAGTAAAGCAATGATACATCGGATAATAGAACTGGACCAAGGTCGAGATAATACCCTCCTTTATCCTAAGCTTCATGAGAGGATTTATGGATCCATAATTCTTCCGAAAATCTTCAAAACACTCAATCTCGGGAATTAGACTGATCAACTCATCTATCTTGGGATCCTTGAAACTGTATTTTCCGGTCTTTCTTTTTCCAGAATCCATGGTCAAAAAGTACCTGGGATATTCACAAATGGTCAAATTTTAAGTCCCTTGACATAAAATTTCTTCCAAAGATGCTTATCAGTGCATGGATGCATGATGCAACAATCCCATAGAAGATCACACATATAGGGTTCATAGGTTCAACGTCACGAGCATGAGGTCGAAGGTACTACCCATAAGGTATGGTCTAAAAGTTATCACCTACCTAACAAGGTTCTAGAGGTTCCCAGAGTATACATCCTTCCTTCGAATATTACCAACTTCCCGATTAACTCAGTAATTAGTAATATTCTCAAGAAAAACTCGTCCGAGCGTAGTATCGAGTGACAACTATTTCTGGATTACTCCGTCGTAGATTCCACACTACACCTAAAAGGCCAAGATGGGTTAGGTATTCTATGGTCCTCAACTTCAGCAGGATCTCAGGTCAAAAGCATTACGTCTTCCCGATTACTCGGTAAACGACACTACATTCAAAGGGGTCTCCACTGAGTGAGGGATCTCATGCCTCCTTTTTTGGGATTATTCCATCAAAGTTAACATGACTATACCTTCCATCCTATCTTAAAGTTTTCCGAAGTCCGAGTATAGGACTTATGAGTAATCACCAAGCACCCTGAAAACCAGGAAAATCCAGATAAACATATATACAACATATAACATATAAACAACAATAACACATATACCGATATAAACAAAGATAGGCTTAACCCACTTAGGGATGGGCCAGCAAGAGGTCAATCTTTTCCCAGTGAAGTATCCATTTCTTCTGTAGCGATAGAAATGTTAAAGACTAAGCCATTGGATTGACTAGAATTATATAGATCAAAAATAAAAATCGCCACCGTGCTTTATTGTTTCCAAAGGAATGGGAAAAGAGTGAGTAACCCGAAAGAGGGGGAAAGATTCTAGTTAAGGGAGTTGGTTATGCAAAGGGAAGATATTAGCACCCTAAACATCTACGGTACTCCGCAGGAACCTCTTTGAAAAAATCTGTATATTTTGGCTATAAAATGTTATATGAAAAATAGATGGTGGAGGTGAGAAAAGAAATATATTTTATGATTTTTGCATCCGCCGCGGTTGCGAACCTTTAGTGCCTACATACCACCTTTCGTGCAATAGGGGATCAGGGTACACGTAGTTTCTATTTTAAAATTTTAAAACACAAGTGTGTTAGTTAATTTTATGAGATAAGACATCATCGTTATTGTCCGTGTAGAAAACATACTTACTACCCACAATCAAGAGAAAGGAGAATCTGCATCATCTCAAAGTGGAGGATCCGGCTTGGATTTTAAAATCAACAATGCCTCACTCAACACCCAAGTGGAAAATATCTCTCTTTACTACATATTATAGAAGTATAGTTGTTTGCATCACTACAAGGATTGACAAGAGTCCAACCTTTTGAGAAAGGTTTTAAAATAAAAATAAGCCAAAGGGGGAAATATGGTTTGAAATGAGATTGATTGACTTTTAGTCTTCTCACAAAAAATGTCAAGGTATTATTAAGTTGATTGAGGTTTATTTATGAATAATGTTTTGAAAATGCATGGACCTAAGTCCAAGTTTATTATGAAAGTGGTTCAAATTTAGAAACAAGAAGGGTTTTCAAAAGGAGCAAGAAGATTTTGAAATTAAAGAAGATGGGAGGAGAAGAAGAGACTATCCTAAAGCATAAGGTAAAATCTAGGGATAATAACCATCTAACCAACAAGAAGACAATACTTGACATCATGAGACAAGATATAATTCTCATTCTTTAGATTGAAATCAAACAAGCAAATATATTAGACCTCTTGAGAACCAAACTTCAAGTATATTAATTCTTCACACAAAAATTGGGCACAGTAACGGTTGTATACGAGTGAATTCTAGATTACAAACAAATAATGTAATCACAATAACATGCACACAAAACAAACAAACAACCCAATGTCTTGAGGTAAACCTCAAGAGCTCCAGACAAAATATCAATTAAGGTCACAAGGTCTCCAACATAGACCAAGGTTTCTAATCCTAAGTCCAAGAAGTCCAATGCTCCATAATGCCAAGGATAATAACCAAATAGTCCAAGTATCATTAAAGCCTTTTTTATGGTTCATGTTAATTATTAGGTGTCTTGAAAAAGACAAGAAAGGCTCAAGTGAGCAAAACAAAGATAACAAGGATATAAGTGCTCAAGTGAGCAAAATACAAATAACATGAAATGTAATGCTTAAAGTAAATGGTACATAAGGCATAAAAAATAAAAGTATAAAGTGAAACAAATTAATAATTAGTGGTTAGTTGGATGACCATCTTGAAACTTGCATTTGGAACTCATTAGAGGATTGGTAGAACCAAAGCCTCCACACAACAAGTTGCATTTTCTTTTTGTCAAGTATATCATCTATTTGAAATCCTCACAAGTACAATTTAATGATCAACAATGTTTAAGTGATCCGCGTTGACTAAAAGAGTTGTAGAACCATTAGAGGATTGGTAAAATCAAAGCCTCCACAAAATTAATCTCAAAGTTATTGGATCAAAGGGATCAAATTAACATACTTGGGCTTGCAAACATAGGTTTGGGCCATGAATGATCATTTATTTGAATCGGGACAAAATTTAGCGCTATGTTAAACAATCGTAAGTGGACTTATATAAAAGTCGCACCTATTTTGAGGTCGGTCAATAATAATCTATGCACCATTTGTTTTGAGACATGATATAGAGATCATGCTCCAATAACACTTAGTGCAATAAGAAAGGGATGAGATGAAGAGGGGTGAGAAAGAATACAAACCACATTTGGATTAAATTTTAATTAAACTATTATTAAAATCATTCATCCATTTTTATGGAGTTAGACTCAACACCGTGGATCCAATGATGTTAACAAAGTTCATAATCAAAAATTCAATCCAAGATCAGCCAGAAAATATTCACAAAATAATATTGCATTTAATATATACATAAAAAAAGTTTTAAAAAGTTTTAAAATAGAAATAAAAGAGAGAAATATCAACTATGTTCAAATTAATCAAGAAATAAAAAGTAAGACCATAGAAAAATCAGAAAAGGACTCAAATATTTTTATAAAATTTTTGGTAATTTTTTTAAGTGAGAAACTATTTTTAAAATTAAAAGAAATGAGTAAAATAAGCCAAAAATGATTTAAAAAATAACAAAGTCAGAAATAAACAATGAATGAGGTCACCAATATTTGTCACAATATCATTGGATCATTCCATAATTTTTTCAAAATTTAAAAATGCACAAAAGTATTTTTAAACATTTAACACAATTCAAATAAAGTAAAAATTTATAAAAAATATCAAAACAAAAAATAAAATTTTGAAAAAATAAAAATTAGAAAGAGAAGAATCAAAAATATTTTTCATAATTTTTCATATTTTTTGGACTAAAAATTAATTTTCTATAATTTTTTGAAGTTTAAAACAATTAAATATAAAAATCAGAAAATAAAATAAAAACCAAAAAGATGTGGACCAATGGATGAGAGTCAAAACGTGTTAGTAATCAAATCCATGGGATATGGCGCGCTGTGCATATCATGGTCATTAGTGAATAAAACACTGGATCATTTATTAAATCAGAAATTCAAAAAAAAAAAACAAGTGGCGCGCCTTCATTGGTTGGAAGATGATACGTTGGTCATCTTCAACCTCCAGCCAACATGAATTGCAGGTCTCTCAAACTGTAAAATCAGAAGCTCAAACCTATGCCATTCGCTTCGCCCCTTCAAGACGAAGACAACCACACCTTCGCGACAAATTTATATAAACTGTAGCTCAAGCAATTTGAAAGGAAAGTTTTGAAAACGGATTTGAAATTTCATGGTCAAAACGTGTTTCCAGATAAAAGTAAGTGTTGTGACTAGAACCAGGGCAATGAGAGAATCACAATGATATCAAAGTTTTGAAGAATTAATTGAGAAATCTACATATTGAAGTTGAGTTGCAGAGCTCTGAAACTAGACTTCTATGAAGCAATATAGGGCACGATTCTTGAAGGTAATTATATGGTTAGCTTCAGGGAAGATCAAGGAAGGTGAATTGATAAAAAAAAATTGATTGAAAAAGGCTTGAATACTGATTACGAAGTTACAGAAAATTGAGTTATGGAGCAAGTTTGGCAGGGTGATTCTAGCTATTCAAGAGTGAATGATGCATTTTGGAGGGAATTCGTGTGAATTTGATGCACGAGTGAAGTGTGGTCTTATTTTCACTAAAATGCATCCAATCTTTGCGTTTTGAGGTGCTAAACACTTTTGGCAAGTTTGTTAATCAAGTTTAAATCAAAAACGCACATACATATTGTGATTAGAGGCCACATTATGGATTTCAAAATTCTGACTTGGTGAGAAATTCAGTTCCAAGTTACCAATTTCAAAATAATGGCATTTTTAACTCAAGGGGTCTTAAGGTATGATTCTTGATGCTTTAGAAAGATGAGGTTACAAGCTTTCCAATGGAAAAATAATGGAGTTAAATGGATGCTTGAGCTGAAAGTTGCATTGAGTCAAAGTTGGGGGGAAAAGGTTGACTTTCCATACTTAGAAATATTTCAAAATTTTCTTCAAAAGTGACCTATAATGTCTTGCATCCAAACATGGCCTTCCGCTTGAAATTTGCTCTTGACCAAAAAAGATGGTATGAAATAGACCTCTTGAATGACATTTTGGAACTTGAACCATTCAAAATCCCCCAAAATTGAGAGAGTTATGAATTGTTGAACTTGGAAACAAATCATGAAATGACCTATAATCCTTTGTATCCTTAGGGCATCTTTTATCCATTTCCTCACTTTGCACATAAAATAAGGAATAAATTTTACATCCTCAAGATCATTATGGAAAAAGAGTGGGCTC
Organism: Vicia faba; assembly: GCA_948472305.1. NCBI lineage: Eukaryota > Viridiplantae > Streptophyta > Magnoliopsida > Fabales > Fabaceae > Vicia > Vicia faba. The sequence goes on along the minus strand of OX451736.1, from coordinate 757,220,924 downwards.
AAGGTGATAAAAATTGACCAAGTTATGATCATTTGAAGTCACACCTAAGAAATTTGGGGTTCATCGGGAGGACTTGTAATCTTTCTTCTTCATCAAGTTTCTTCCACATGAAAACTCCTTGAAACTTTTGAAGTTATTTGTTAATATACCTTTGAAGAGAAGGATGTTTTTGGAATCACTTAAAAATACCAAAAGGTGAGAAAGATATACTTCTTTGAAGTTAAAAACCCTAGCTCCTAAATCAAGAAAATGCTTTGAGGAACTTTGAAAATTTTGAACGACCTTCTTGTACCAACACTATTGCTTTGTAAATAGAAGTTGTTGAGGATGATAATTATAACTCATAGCCACCAAAACCACTTCCATATCTTGAGAATTGATAGAAATATGCACTTGTGATCAATGGGAACAAGACCTTGTCCAACCATGACAACTTCTTCCATCAACCCCTTGTTCTTTTGAATCAATTTGATAACTTTGAAATGTGATAAACCAAAATAAACCTTTCCATTCCATTTCTTCCAAAACAACTTCAATGGTGAGGTTTGAAGTTCTCAAGCTTTATTGACTAGGGCATGGAAATAAACTCATGAACCCATGGATCAACTTGCTAATCCACATTGCCTTTACCTGCATTATTAACAAGTAAGACAAAACCAATATTGTATTTTATTAACTATAAGGAAAATCAAGACAAAACATTCATGATCACAAAGGAAAACAAGTTAAAGTTCTTGGTGATTCCTTAAAGAGCAAAGCTAAAGATATGGAGGAGAACCAAAAGCCCTAATGTGATCTTGTTATGATTGAATCAACATGGTATGATGAAGGAATCTTAGGGGAAAAAATTGGGGTACAACACAACCCTACATACATGCCCTCACCTTCTGCGATATTCCTTCAAAACCGCAACCAACCTTAAGCCATAACCCCCACAGCTGACATTTATTAAACAAATTTCACTCATAATATCAAACTTTCGTCATATTCCCTTCTCCACTAAAAAAAAAGAAGTAAACAGAGAGGAAGAGATGAAGCAACTAAAATCAATAGAAGGAGCATAATAGAAAAGAACGAACTCAGAATCTTACCTGGACCTTCACTTGTATGATTTTTTGTTGATTTCGTTATTTTGTTACTTGAATCTCTGTTTTCTCATGATGTAACTCATAAATCCTGTCAGAATGATTGAAACTAAATTAGGGATTAAGGTTTGTGGGGATGGGGGTAGCTTGACTATTGTGTAGGTTCTTTTCTGTATGAATCGTGTGTGAGAGAAGGAGAAACGATGATTCCATGGATTTGAAAGTGGAGGAAAGGTTATGTTTGGAACAGAGATGAAGTTTCGTTGTTGTGAAATCGAGAGAGGAAGCAGAGAAGAAAATTGTTAGAGAACGAGGTTAAAGATAATGTTCTTCCTGGTTTTAATTAAAGCTATTGGGAATATAAAAAAAATTAATTTTCAACTTTCCCTCTCCCTAGCCAGTGGCGCCTCAATTTCAAACAAGGGTTCCCATAAACCCTTCATTTTTCTTCTCCCAACTGGGTCGACCCATTGGGTCTGATAGCACATTTTCCTTTGCCTTTGTTTTGTATTTAGTTTAATAGAAAGATAAAAATAACGAATGAAGCAGCTTGGTGAAGTGGTTGGGGCGTTAGTTTGGTAGGCGTGAGGTCCTGGGTTTGAGACCCCTTGGGGGCATTTTACCACTTTTCTGCTTTTTTTGTCTCCATTTAAGCCCATTGATTATTTTTGTTACTTCAATAATCTGAATGGTTATATTTATGATTGAACATCTTGATGTAGTGGTTAGAGCGTGAGCCTTGTATGCTTTAGGTCCCGTGTTCGAGACCTATTTAGGCACTTTTACCATTATTCTTCTTTTTGATTCCCTTTTAACCCAAACTATTTTATTTTGTTTTTAACTAAAGGTGTATATATAACAGAGAAATAACTTGATTCAGTGGCAAGGAAAGATAATTATAACTTAGGGGACATGAGTTCAATCCCTAGCTTTACCTTTTTTTTTCTTTAAAATTCTAAGTTTCAAGTTTTTTTTCTTATTTCATTTTAAATTTTATAAAAAAATCACAAAAAAAAAAATAGAATTAGGTTTTAATTTTCTTTATAGGATAAGAAACACCAAAAATATTAGATTAGAAGTTTAATTTTCTTTTGATTATTTCTTTACTAAAAAATAAAAATATATTAGAATAGAGTAGTATTAAAATTTTGATTTCCCTTTTTTAGAATTTCTCCATTTTGCATATTATAATAATTTAGAATTAGGTTTTAATATTTATTTTCACATAAATATCATAAAAATATTTGTATCATTTTATTTTATTTACTTGATAAAAATCATAAAAAATGTTAAGAACTTAATTTCTTTGTTTTGGTTTGATTTCTTGGCTAATCTTGGTTACATGTTCCCTTAAGTGATTCTATGAATCGATTAAATTCATGTTGATCGTTTCATGTTGAATTAGACATTAGGATCAAACTATGTATGATAACTTTAGGATAGAATTTCCCTTTTAAACTTAACATTAGGTCCATCTTTGTATGACAACAATTAGGTTTTTTAGTCTCTCCCTTAGGATCTTTCTTCTTTTGTAAATTAAAACAAAACTTTCTCTCCTTAATCAAAAAATCCAAAAATACTTAATCATTATTCAAACTCATCCACACTTAACAAAATCACTCAAGAAATCAAAGGTTCCTTCAAAAGGGCATGTTATCTTTGTTCTACCGTGATACCAGCCGTGCCTATTGCTACAATGTGTACGTTAACGCCGCCCACTAAAAAACACCAACAAACCAATATTTTTTAGAATAATTACGGTGTTCTGATTCCTTCGCGGGATACGTAGAAAAAAGGTGGAGAGACCCTCACGAATGCACTAATAAAAGACCATTTCATTTCCCTTAGCAAGTATAGTATAGATAGATGAACCCTTAGAAGCAAATAATCAAAATGGATCCCGTTGAGTACAACCGATGCGAGGGGTGTTAATACCTTCCCCTTATATAATCGAATTTCGTACCCTCTCTTTTGGTCGCAAGACCATCTTATCCATTCCTCTTGGGATTTTCTCTATATTTCTCCTTCCTTCGAGATAAATAAAGCTCGGTGGCAACTCTGTGTTTTTTTCCAGTAGCTTCAGCTGGTGACTCTGTTGGGAATCCAATGCAAGTCAATCCAAGTTTTTTTTATTTGTTTCTTTAGGTGTTTGTTTATTTACTTTACCTCTTTATTTCTTTATTGCTTTCTTTTGTATATATTGCATTATATTGTTGTTACTCACATATTCTAGATAAGCTATGTCTTTTGTGATGTTGAGGTGGGTGATTACATTTGATAAGTCCTTTACCCGGACTTAGGGTTACACTTAGGATTAGGACGGGCGGTATAGTCATGTTAACTTTGAGGGAGTAATCTCTAAGAAGGATACATGAGATCCCCCACTCAGTGGAGGTCCCCTTGAAGGTAGCATTTTTTACCAAGTAATCGGGAAAACATTGTTGCTTTCGACCTGGGATCCAGAGAAGTTGAGAGACGTAGAACCATTAAACCATCCTGGCCTTTTTAGGTGTAGTGCGGAGACTATGAAGTAGTAATTCGGAAGTAATTGTCACGCGATGTTGCACTCGGACGAGTTTTTCCTATGAATATTACTAATTACCGAGTAATTCGGACATTGGTAATATCCAAAGCAAGAGCGTAGACTCAGAGATTTCCCTATAACCTTGTTCGACGGGTGATAAACCCCTAGTACATACCTTATGGGTGGTTACCTTGACTCCATGCTTGTGACGTCAGACCTTTGATCCTATTATTTTCAGTTTATGCAAAGGACTACACAGTGGTTATCCAGATTATGTGAAGCTGAGATCTCATGCCATAGAATACCATGACATCATACCATCATGTATATGCATCTCATATCTAAGGAATTACAAAGACAAGTCTCGTTGGTTGAGCTCTTCAAAAATGAAAAAATTGTTAAAATATACTTATGGACATACGAGTCTTTGGATTTCCTTGGAAATGAAGATGAAACATGCATTCATATTATCATGCATTCATTATTCACAACAAAAACTTATTGGGGTCACTTTTCAATCCGACTTCAGTGAACAAACAAGACGACTTCCCTACATCCCTACTGTACAAGAAACAACCAGTGAAGACTTATGAATCTCTTCAAAGAAAATCATAATGCTCTCCGCCGAGATATGGACACCATGGGCACCCGAATGAATCAGCTTAGGGAAACCCTTCATGCTGTCATCAAGGGTCAATAAGAGTTACATCAAAGTGTTGCCAAGCTTGCCACTGCTGCCCCCTCCACTTCTGCAAATAGAGGGAAAAATAATGTGAAGGCTTAATCCCAACAAGTGCACCTTTGGGGTTCGATCGGGTAAGTTACTTGGTTTCATTGTAAGTCAGTGAGGAATTGAATTAGATCTCGACAAGGTAAGAGAAATATAGGATATGCCGGCACCGAGAAATGAAAAAGAAGTACGTGGGTTCCCTGGAAGGTTGAATTATATAGCCAGGTTCATTTCTCATCTTACAGCTACCTGTGAACCCATCTTTAAATTGTTGCGTAAGAATCAAGATGTCCATTGGGATGATAATTATCAAGAAGCCTTCGAGAAGAACAGTGTCTTCAGGAGCCACCAATACTCATACCTCCAGTTCCAGGAGACCACTCATTATGTATATGACTGTGCTTGAAGGATCTATGGGTTGTATGCTCGGACAACATAATGATACTAGACGAAAAGAACACATCATTTATTACCCGAGAAAAAAGTTTGTTCATTGTGAATCAAGGTATTGATTACTTGAAAAGACATGTTGCGCTCTTACATGGACAACTCGACGTATGAGGCAGTACATGTTGACACACTCTATACTTCTGATATCTAAGATGGATCCGATAAAGTACATCTTCTAGAAACCAACACTTACAGGAAGATTGGCGCGGTGGAAAATGCTTTTATCTGAGTATGACATCCAATATGTCACATAAAAGGCTATTAAAGGTAGAATTCTTGCAGATCATCTTGCTCACCAGCCATTAGAAGAGCATCAGTTAATGAAGTTTGATTTTCCAGACGAGGTTGTTATGAAACTTGATGATAAAGAAGGACCTGAACCAGGGGAGCGATGGACTATCACGTTTGACGGTGTATCAAATGCCATGGGCCATGGTATTGGAGAAGTTCTGACTTCTCCATGCAATACTCACATACCTTTCACGGCTAGGCTATGTTTTGATTGTACGAATAACGTTGCAGAATATGAAGCTTGTGTAATGGGCCTTGGAGCAGCCATTGATTTGAAGATCAAGATTCATGAAGTTTATGGGGATTCTGCCTTAGTAATATACCAGGTACAAGGTGATTGGGATACACGACACTCTAATTTAGTTCCATGTCGGGATTACATATTAGAGTTGTTGCCTGCTTTTGATGAGATCACCTTTGAGCACTGTGATCGGTGGGAATGAGAATTGACTGTTTTGGAATGTTGGTTCGTGTTTTGCGTTTGTTTTCGCAAAATGTCGCGGTAAGCAAGAGTCGCCACCATCTTTTATTTTATCCAACAAGGAAAGGAAAAAAGCACAGAAAAATTCCTTTTTCGAGATGTCTCTCAGGTTCGGGGGGTAGATTATAGAAAGGGAAGGTGTTAGCACCCTTTATATCCATGGTTATCCATGGGCTCTTAGGTACTTGCTCAAAATGTTTTCAAAAGTTTGCTTTTCTTTGTGTTTGTGGGTTTGAAAGAGTTTTTGTTTGAAAGGAGTGTAAGTGAGAAAAGTTTTGTTTTGTTTTAAAAGGAGCAAGTACTTAAGAACGATCTACCTACTCGAAAAGGGAATTAAACTGTGCTAATGTCCTTTAGACAACGCTAGCCCACTATTAATGAGTAGGTAGCATCATCGTCGGAGTTTTCTGGTCAATTCGATTAAGGGACGTGTGGTCACTAAAGAAATGTTAGGACGCCTTAGCGGTAACCCTAACGTCTTAGATCATTTTTTCTGAGGCAACCGTTTCGAGGAAACTTATGATCTTTGGACAAGAGGACGACCTCTAAAATTTCCTATACTCAATGACCATGTTCGAAGGCAACCAAGTGAGGTGTACCCTAAGAGTGTGCATGTACGAGTGTGTTATTTCGGTTAATTTTATCTTTGTACATGTCATGGGTGAGCTATGTTGATTTTAAGTTCATACATTTGATCTTGTCATGCATTCCCTATTATCAAACATCTAACAGTGTATAGTTGCGGAATTTAAATTGCGGAATTTAAATTGCCGAAATTAAATCTAAACTATTACAAGGCGTCGGGTATTTACATCGCCAAAAGCAACCCTTGAAATTTAAATTGCGGAAAGTAAAAGAAAGCGATAAAAATGTCCTAATTAAAAGCTATTACAAACCGGAGGCAAGTACATTATTATGATAAAATTAAATCGAGCGCAAAGTTCTAGGGTTTTGACCCTTTTTGTGAAAGAAAGCATTTTCTTTTTGTTCATTTTTTGAATTAAATAGAAATCAAATTAGGTCAAAATTAATTAATTAATTAATAAACATATTTTTGGGTTTTTTGAATATTTAAGGAAATAAAATAAAAATTATTAAAAGTTAGTGAAACCTATTATTCTAAATTGATTTTAATTTATTGCAAAAAATATTAAAATTATACCTATTTAAAACTAAGTTAATTGATTAATATTTATTTACAAAAATAAAAGTGAATTTAATTTTAATAAATTAATATTTTTGTATTTTTGATTTTTATGGGAAAAGGAATTAATTGGTTAGTGATTAAAAATAACAAAACAAATAACAATAAATAAAATAAGAAAATAATGAAAGAAATAAAAAAAGCAAACTCGGGGGGGTTTGGGCCCAGATGGAGGGTTTGATCAGCATTTTGAGAGGTCCATTCACGTTGGCCTGATTGACTTTTGCCATCCCATGCACGCCTGTTGACTTGGGTGTATGATAGTCATTCAGTCTTGGCCCTTGGATTTGACCTGGAGGCCATCTAGCGCCTGACGGGATGAGGAGTATGATAGTCCACGCCCTAAGCTTTGCACTGGATCTCCTGGAACAAAATAATAATAAGCATTTGGGGGGACCTGGGATTCGAACCCAGGTCCCATTGGACTATTAACGCCTTCCACTACCACTCATCCAACATGTTCAATTTGTTATTACAATAAATGAATAATATTATAAGAAGAAAGCGAATAATATACTGAAAATTAAAAACGCGCGAGATTTGGTTTGAATGGGCCAATCAGACATGAACACGTCTTCATCTTCTCCAATGGCCCTGGTTTTTTTCCTGCGGATTTGAGTCCGCAGCAAAATCCCTAGCTGCCTTCTAAAATCATCTGTAGGCCATGGAAACGAGTTTTGAGAACATCATCATGCTCGTCTCTTTCCACTTATTTCATTTATGCCCATGGTTCTTTCCAATTTTCCCTGAAATCAAAACGCCTAAAAAACAAGAACCAAAACCCTAGCTTTGGGCATGGCTGTACAGGCTACCAAAACAAAATTAAATATTGCAAAAATGTTCTAAATGAAGCGACAAACACGAATATGCAAAGGTTTTGGTGAAAGAATGCAAGAATCAGAGGATGTGATTTCGTGTTCAGGGCCACGTTCATGGACACTTACAGCGTGTTTCAGGTGGTTTCAGGACTCGATTTTGATTCTAATAGATCCAGTGGACGTCCAGCAAGAGAGTAGTGTGGAGTTTTTGCTTTGAATTGAGCTCTAAGTATGATTTCAGTTTCAAGATTTTCAAGCCTTTTTTCAAGTTTGGTCTGGCCGTTTGTGCAGCTTTTAGGTCGTGTCTTGTGTGTGTCTAGCTTCTATGAGTAATAAGGGTTGTATTAGGTTAAATCTTTGGGCTTGAATCCACGTGAATTGATGATTCAAGATTTGATTTGATCACCATTAACAAAGCTTCCAAAATTGTACCAAATCAAATATTTTGTTCACAATATAGCATGGTACGAATTTGATTGGGTGTATCATGATAATTAAGACCTGTAATGATCAAAAAGATCTTATTCCATCAATTTTTGGATTTTATTTGAATTAATATTGATTTAAAATGAATTAATTCAATAAAAATCAAATAAAATAGAAACATTAATGAATGGACATGAAACTGAAGATAGGACACGTGTGTGGTGTGACAAGATCAAATCAAGTGGAAAAAAGTGGTCCCATTTGTCAAGAATTGGAGTTTTGGGGATAGTTGACTTTTGACAATTTTGGAAAAATGCCCAACTTCAACAATGCATAACCTCTTCAATTTTGAACTTTTGGAGGTGTTCTTGGACTTTTTAGAAAGCTTGAGATGTCCTACAACCAACCCTTTTGGTCTGATCTCATTTTGTTATTCCATGCTCAAGTTACAAGCTTTGGAAAAAAAAGGTGTTTTTGTTGACTTTCAAAAATGACCTATAATGTCCAAATTTGTAACTTTTTGTGAGTGAATTTATTGATCTTGGGGTGTGAAGATGGATTGTAGGAAATTTCGTCCTCTTCAAAATGAGCTTTGGATGGGTCATTTCTCATAAAGTATGAGAAAGTTATGCTTGGTAAAAGTTGAGTTGACTTTTCCTACAAAACCCTAATTTAGCAACTTTTGAATCTTGATGAATCTTGAGCAATCCTTGATGAATCATGATCAACCCTTGATAAAATGATGAATTATCCTTCAAAATGATAATGTTGGCAAAAAATATTGAGGTTTGACTGTTTGTAGGTCACAGTTGACTTTTGCCCTAGCACAGTCGATTTTTGGGCCTCTGGAGCAATTGACTGACCAAACTTCCTCTGCAAGGCTTGAAATTTGACATGGATGATCTTGTGAACATATTAGGAAATTGGGGAGCACTTGAGGTCATTTGGATGTGAGGACCTTGATGCAACACAAAACCCTAATTTGAGATTGACTGCCTTAGGAGATGATTTGACTGTCCAACTCTTGAGCAATTGGAGCCACTTGAAGATTATTCTTGCCATGTATTAGGAAATATGGGAGGTCAAATTTTGGGGTACAAAAGTTGACCCTGTTCAATTTTCTTAAACCTGAGGATATAGATTGGCTTTCGAGCCTTTCGTGATCCGAAGGTGGAAGATAATTGAACACTAGAGTGCCCAGAAATTTGCACTCGCATGGTGTTGTATCAGCATTGTGATGTCCGGAATGGGCTTACAGATGCCATTTGGAGATTGTTGGTAGGAGGATGGGCTTACAGATGCCATCTGCAGGAGTGTCGATCGCATAAGAGATTCCTTAGCGAGAACTTGCATACCTGTTGTTGTAGAAGATTCCGCTGGGGAAGCCTAACTTTTGTTGAGATTTAGGAACTTGCATGTACTTCAACTGAGAGAATGCCTCAGCTGAGTCTTAAGAACCTGTCCATAATTCAATTGGGGGGAAACATCTTCATCAAGATCTAGGAACTGTCTGGTCTTCAACGTAGTATACCGTTGAAATTAGAGAACTCATCCACACTATGACGGAGGAAAACATCAAGATCTAGGAACTGACTAGTGTTCAACATAGTATACTGTTGAGGTTATAGCACTCGTCCACACTATGACGTAGGGAAACATCTTCATCAAGATCTAGGAACTGTTTGGTCTTCAACGTAGTATACCGTTGAAATTAGAGAACTCGTCCACACTATGACGGAGGAAAACATCAAGATCTAGGAACTGACTAGTGCTCAACGTAGTATACCGTTGAGGTTATAGCCCTCGTCCACACTATGACATAGGGAAACATCTTCATCAAGATCTAGGAACTGTCTGGTCTTCAATGTAGTATATCGTTGAAATTAGAGATCTCGTCCACACTATGACGGCGAAAAACATCAAGGACTAGGAATTGACTAGTGTTCAACGTAGTATTCCATTGAGGTTATAGCACTCGTCCATACTATGACGGAGGAAAACATCAAGATCTAGGAACTAACTAGTGTTCAACGTAGTATATCGTTGAGGTTATAACACTCGTCCAGACTATGACGCAGGGAAACATCTTCATCAAGATCTAGGAACTGTCTGGTCTTCAACGTAGTATACCGTTGAAATTAGAGAACTCGTCCACACTATGACGGAGGAAAACATCAAGATCTAGGAACTGACTAGTGCTCAACGTAGTATATCGTTGAGGTTATAGCACTCGTCCACACTATGAAGTAGGGAAACATCTTCATCAAGATCTAGGAACTGTCTGGTCTTCAACGTAGTATACCGTTGAAATTAGAGAACTCGTCCACACTATGACGGAGGAAAACATCAAGATCTAGGAACTGACTAGTGCTCAACATAGTATACCGTTGAGGTTATAGCACTCGTCCACACTATGACATAGGGAAACATCTTCATCAAGATCTAGGAACTATCTGGTCTTCAACATAGCATACCATTGAAATTAGAGAACTTGTCCACACTGACGGAGGAAAACATCAAGATCTAGGAACTGACTAGTGTTCAACATAGTATACCGTTGAAGTTATAGCACTCGTCCACACTATGACGTAGGGAAACTGTCGAGATTGAGAACCTTATCTGAAATTCAACCGAGGATAATTCAATTGAGATTTAAGAACCGGTCAGGTCTTCGACGTAACTGAGAACTTTAACTGTATCTTTCCTGAAAGGTAAAGGTCAGTCATATGCAATGCATGATATGGATCAGGCAATGATGTTCTCAAAATAAATGAGATTATATTCGTATGATACGTATATGCATGTATCATGATGTATGGGAATATAATGTTTTAGCTGGGGAAAATAAATCTCGGAGCTGCTGGAGAATAGAGTTGAGTTCTTCGTTTCCGCTGGGGATGATGAACGAAGATGTTTGTGAGAATAAACCTGCAGGAGAAAAGAACTCTATTGGGGAATAAACTGATGAAGAGATTACTCCGAAGGGAATTACTCTGTGGGGGAGAGATGTTCTGTTGAGGATTTTAACGATAAACTCCGCTGGGGATTCCGCTGATAAACTCCGCTGGGGATTTCAATGATAAACTCCGCTGGGGATGGATTACCGTTGCTGGTGATATTGAATCTATTGAGGATTGACGTCCTGTTTGTAAAAGGAAAGAACTTCGTTGGGGATGATCTTTCGGTTGCGACTTGCTAGGGATAACCCTATTAGACTCTTGTGGGGATAACCCTCTGAATTTGGCTGGGGAGATTTATTTTGTACTCCGCTGGGGGTAAGCTTCCAAAGTCTATTGGGGATGATGCCTCAACTCCGTTGGGGAAGCTTTTTTAGACTGCGCTGGGGAAATGGCTCCACTGGGGTATCTTGTATTCTGCCAGGGAACATTCTTATATTCCGTTGAAGAATATTAAGACTGCCGGGGATTCTTTTATATTTGTTGGGGAATATTCTTATACTCCGCTGGGGAATATTAAGACCTTCTGGGGATACCAAGCCTTTTTAGGGCTGATGGTAGACTAACTCTGCTTGGGGAGAGTATTGCTGATTTGTACATAGCTGCAAGTCTCAGCTGGGAAAGCTACCATTACTGCCTTATTCTGCGGGGAGTGAAAGTATCTTGGTCATATTCTTCAGCTGAATCTACCTTGGTACCTGGTGGACAGAGCAACTGTACAGTTCAGACAATTCTTATTGCCCCTGCTTCTGATATTACCAGTAATTCATCTTTCGTTTTGCATGTAGATATTTATGAGCAGCAATTAATGTCAAATGCATATATCAAAAATGAACCTTGGACGTTCTTTGCAAAACAAAACAGATAAAGAAAAAACAATTTGAAATTTCTGAAAATGAATTTGTATTGATTTTGAAGTTTGGCCTGTAAATAGGCATTTTTTGTACAAGAGACTGACGTCCTAGTAAGAGAACGTTGCCGAACAAATAGAATTTATACAATTTGTGAAAAGAAAACAAAACAGCTATGTGAATAATCCCCTTGGGTTCCAACTCTTCTATTGCCTTTATATCCTCAAGCATATCATCACTTTGCTACTGGTTGAAGGTAGATCAGATTGATTAGTGCCGTCCAAGCTTGATAGTTGATATTGAAGTCTGGATGTAAGGTGATCCAATGAGACATAGTGTTACGCTTTAATCCCTAATTTTTGCCTGGACCGCCCTTTCGGGTTTTCAGTCCACCGGGATACCCATTTTTGCCCAAGCCGCCTTTTCAGGTTTTCGACTTGCCGGGTGTACATATTTTTTTTATTTTCATCCCTTATTTTGGCCCGAACCCTTTTGGTTCGCCGGGAAGCCCTTATTTTTGCCTAGGCCAGTCAACCTAGCGGGTCTTTGATTATGCGTAGTATCTTTTCACTATGTCTGCATTGACGGGGTGAGGAAGGTCGTCACCATCCATGGTGGTTACAATCATAGCTCCTCCTGAGAAAATGTTCTTAACCACAAATGGCCCTTCATAAGTAGGGGTCCATTTTCCCCTGGGATCACCTTGAGGTAGAATAATGCGCTTGATTACCAGATCCCCAACTTGATACTCTTGTCGTCTGACTTTCTCGTTAAATGCCTTGATCATCCGCTTTTGGTACGTCTGACCATGACAAATAGCAGTAAGTCTCTTTTCGTCGATTAGGTTTAGTTGATCAAGCCGGGTCTGAATCCAGTCATCTTCACTCAAACCTGCATCCTTCGTGATCCGAAGAGAGGGTATCTGAACTTCAATAGGTGTGATACGGTGGGAGAACTGACTTGAGGTTTTGTGTTTGTTTTCGCAAATGTTTCGGTTGAGCAAGAGTCGCCACCGACTTTTTATTTTATCCTAAGGAAAGGTTAAAAAGCACAGCAAAAAACCTTTTGAGATGTTTTCTTGGGTTCGGGGAGTAGATTATAGAAAGGGAAGGTATTAGCACCCTTTCTATCCATGGTTATCCATGGGCTCTTAGTTACTTGCTTAGATCACTTGCCTTTTATTTTCAATTGTTTTAAATGGTGCTTGAGTGTGTGGGTTTGAAAATGTTTTGAAAAGAAGCCAATGTGGAGGCAACCTTTGTAATGATCCATGTGGGGATGTATACAAAGATGTATGTCTTTTGAAAAGGTTTTCATTTGTTTTTGAAAGTTTGTTTTGAAAGTGTTGTGAGGTATGGTTTTGAAAAAAGGCAAGTGTTTTAGTTTGCAAGTTTGATTCAAGTAACTAAGAGGTTATCTACTCCTAAATTTCTCAAAAGATTATTGCTAGGTTTTAACCCTTTTAACAAGTTTGTTCCACCATTGGATTTGGTGGACAACCTTATGTTAGGATGTGAAAGGGACAGGCACGGGTCATCGTTTAGACCATAATTGCAACGGCGTTAAATGTCTTTGGGCAATTTTCTTTAAGGGACTTGATCATTCAATTTGTTTGCTTTGCCCAAAGAAGTTCAACATACAATATGGCCCAATTTGGAAAGGCAACAAGTGGAATACCCTAGGGGGTGCAAGTGTGATTTGTGTGTCCATTTTCATGCTTGTTTATCTTGAGATTAGGTCATAACTATTTTTTGTCGTTTTTCGCATACAAACCCTAATTCTAACATGTTATCATTAGAAAGCAATAAAGTGCGAAAATAAATTTACTAAGCTATTACAAAACCAAATATGGGAAGGGGGTACAAATGTTCAAATGGGGATATTGACAAGAATTTAAATCTAAATTATTACATCAATTTGAATATTTGCAATGTAAATAATGTACAAAAATTAAATAAGAATGCAAGATGCAAAAGAAATGTTTTGTATATGTATGAAAAAATATTATTTATGTAAAAGAGAAAAGAAAATAAAAATATATTATTTTTTGGAGTATTTTGAATTTAGGGCAAAAACCCTAATTTTAAAGAAAATGTATTATTATCTAATTTAATACAAGTATTTATTGATTATGTACAAAAATAAAATAAAATGAAGTATATTATGAAAAAAAGTATTTTTGTATCAAATATTAATAAAAATGAAAAATTCAAGTATTGTTATATTTTAACTTAAATATATTGATAAACATATATATATATATATATATATATATATATATATATATATATATATATATATATATATATATATATATATATATATATATATATATATATATATATATATATATATATATATATATATATATATATATATATATATATATATATATATATATATATATATATATATATATATATATATATATATATATATATATATATATATATATATATATATATATTAAGTCTTAAATATGTATTATACACAAAATAATATATATTTAATATTTTAACAAAATAAATAAAAAAAAAGTATTTTTATGTGAAATATTTTCAGAAGGTAAATAAAAATAAAAAATGTATTTACACTATTTTTCTATTTATTCTAATAATAGTATATATATAATATTTATATACAAACAAAAGAAATAAATCAAATAAATATGCCATATATTCAAAAAATGATGGAAAAAATATTTTTATTTTTTTAATGTCATGAGAAAAAATAAACAAAGTCAATCAAAAAAGAAAAAGTCAAAAAAAGAATAAAAATAAAGCAAATGGGCTCAGGGGGTGTAATAGCAAATATGTGGTGTGAATAAGAAAAAACACACAAGCCCAGCCCAATGCCACTGTCTTCAACCTCCAGCACAAATGTTTGAAAAAACGCGCGCCATGTTCAGCATCTTCTAACTCTTGATTCCTGGCTTTTTAGCAAAAACTCATAACACAACAAATGTTCAGCATGAAGAGACGATTCTAACCATGTATGGAACTTGACCTAACTCTCTAAAATGAGGGAGAATTTCTCCTCCCCCAAATCCTAACCTAGTTTTTCTGCCATTTTCAAACTCCAAATTCTCTCTACTCAGGCAAAAGAAATGAAATGTAGAGATATGTACATGTTCAGGGCTATGAGTAGAACCTTGTTTCTTTACAAACTTAAGACTAAAGATACATGATAAGAGAGATACGAGTTCAAAGTTTTACCTGTGCAGTTGAACTTCTATCTGGAGAATGAGGAACTTCTAGTGCAAGGTAATGATTAGAAAAGCTTCCTTGAGGTCCAGGGATGCTTTTTTAGTGCTTACTTTGTCTTGAAACTTCTTGTATCGAGCTGTGGAACTTCAACTGCAAGAGGAAAAAATGAAAATGGTGGAAACTGTTAGGGGGATTACAGGCCAGGTTTTAGGTCATGGTTAGCTTGCATACATGCTAGGGAATGTATATGGATTGATTTTGGTAAGAATGCTCGAGGGAAATGGGAGTTGGCACTCAAACTGCAGAGGCAACCCTGTTTTTGCAGTTTGAGGATGATTCTGAGATGGAGGGTGCTTGAGAGGTCAAGGACTCGTGCCAAAGCTTGGATATGTTATGTGTAAGGTGTTTGATAACTTCTTTCTTGTGTTTGTAAGCTGAAGAGAGAGTTGGTACAAGTTATGGACTTTTCTTCTATGTGAAGCAAACAAATGCAACTTGGCTTTCTAGGTTAGTAGAGGACCCCCTAATGTGCTGCATAAGCCTCTCTTGATCAGTGAAATTAGCTCCTAAACTTGTGCCAATGAGATCCTAATTGTACTTGCTTGGATTTCAATTTGACATAAAGCTAGCTTTTTACAAAAATGGATAAAGCACTTTATCTACTTTGAGATCAATCCACTATGCAATGTTAGAACACAAAGAACATGGCCTTGGCACAATGAATAAGCATTAAATTATTGAGTGCAACTTGGTTTAAGGACCTGTAATCTTGCCTAAAGCATGCTGAGTTTCAAATGGTAAGGTTATGGACATGTTTTGATGAAGAACAAAAGTGAATTTTTGCCAACTTGTGAAATTCGAATCTCTCAAGTTATGAGGTTATTTGAGAAGTTCTTGGACATTTTGGAAAGCTTGGAATGTGTACTACAATCCATATTTGAAATGAAAATTGAAATTCCAAGTGGAAGGGTATGAAAAATGGCCTTGAAGTGGGGTAGAAAACCTTGTCAAAATAGGTTAAAATTTCACTAAGTTAAAAATGGTTTAGTGCCCTTATTCAAAAAATTGTAACTTGAGATACAAGCTTCAAATGAGAAAACTTTGTGAATCAAAGTTGTAGATTATGCAACAAGCTACAACTTTCATGTTTTGACTTTTGTTTGAATCCAAATGGATCTTGGTGAAAAGATGGGGCAAAGTTGGGAAAAAATTAGGGTTTTTCATAACTTAGAAAATTTCTAAGTTATGAAAAATTCCATTTTCTAACCCTAATTTGCATTTTGTGATTTCTTGGTGAACAAGTTTCATGATTTGGCATGTTTTGATGAAAAATGAATCTTGACTCTTGATTTTGACCAAAAAGTCAAAGTTTGACTTTTCAGTGTACAGTCAAAATTGATCAATTGACTGGGAAATTCAACTGTCAATCTTGTGTACTTGGGATCTTTTGAGCTTGATGAATGTGTCAAGATCATTTCATTGAGTCCTTGAGTCCATATGTGAGCTTGGTTTGCCATTGGTTAGGTCAAACAGTCAAAAATTGCCTTTGTGCAGTCAAAACCCTAAAAATGACCATTTTGCCCTTTTGGTGATCTGATCAAATTTCTTATGGAATTGTGATCCAAACTTGATCAAATGGTCCATATGAGTTCATAATGTTGATGTGGGTCAAATTTCATGAGATTTGACTGTCAATTGGCCACAGTTGACTTTTTCCCCAATACAGCTGATTTCTAGGTCAACTGTCCAATTGACTGGGAAAAACTTGGAATCAGGACTTGAAACTTGGTGAGGATAAACTTGGGAGTCCAACATGAAGCATGAAAGTCATCTTAGGCATTTTAGGTCAAAACATCCTTGGGCAAACACAAACCCTAATTTGAGTCCACAGTGCAAGGAGAAGTCTTGAGCAGAGGAAACCCTAACTGGATCTTGATCTTCAAGGGTCTTGTGATGAGAAAATGTTGAGGAAATGGGAGGGCAAATTTTGGGGTACAACAATAGGCAAGACTGCCTCCATGCCATAAACCAAGGAATAGGGTGTTGCCCCTATTGACGTCCGTGCTGAGGTACGGTACCCATGAAGAGCAAACGGTAACATCTCGTGCCAGTCTTTGTATGTTACTGTCATCTTCTGCACAGTCTTCTTGATGTTCTTATTAGCCTCTTCGACAACTCCATTCATCTTCGGCCGGTAGGGAGAAGAGTTGTGATGCTGTATCTTGAATTGCTCGTAGAGCTCAGTGATCATCTTGTTGTTGAGATTGGTACCATTGTCCGTAATGATCCTCTCTGGTACACCGTATCGACAGATCAGATTATGCTGAATGAACCGTGCTACCACATTCTTGGTTATGGTAGAAAAGGAAGCTGCTTTAACCCACTTCGTAAAGTAATCGATCGCTACCAGGATGAAACAATGCCAGTTGGATGCCGTAGGTCTGATCTCGCCGATCATATCAATGCCCCACATTGCAAAAGGCCAAGGTGCTGTCAAGACATTCAGAGGAACTGGAGGTATGTGCACCTTATAAGCATAGACTTGACACTTGTGACATGTTCGAGAATGCTGATAACAGTCAGCTTCCATTGTGGACCAATAATATCCTGCCCGTAGGATTTTCTTTGCCATGGTATGTCCACTGGAATGGGTTCCGAAAGTACCTTCATGTAACTCCGCCATGATCCTTTCTACTTCAATCTTATCCACACAACGCAGTAAGGTCGAATCATAGTTACGCTTGTAAAGAATGCCATTGCTGATGAAGAACTTCGCTGCGAACCTCCTCAGAAACTTCTTGTCATTAACAGATGCACCCTCGGGGTATTCTTGAGCTTCAAGATACTTCTTCACCTCATGATACCAGGGCTTTTCTGTTACTTCTTCAGTCTCAAGATCACAACAATGTGCAGGCTCGTCCAATCTTTCAATGATAATCCGGGGAGCTTCGTTGTCCCAATTGACTTTGAACATAGAAGACATCGTAGCTAGCGCGTTCGCCAACTGATTCTCCTCTCTAGGGAAGTGTTCAAAGGTTATCTCCTCGAAATGGGGATGCAATGACAACACATACTCCTTGTAAGGAATAAGATTTGGGTGTTTCGTATCCCACTCGCCTTTAATCTGACTGATCACGAGAGCGGAATCTCCGAAGACACTCAGAAATTTAATCCTCAGGTCAATTGTTGCTCGAAGACCCATAATGTATGCTTCATACTCCACCATGTTGTTGGTGCAGTTGAAACATAGTCGGGCGGTAAACGGAGTATGAGAGCCTTTAGGAGATATGATTACAGAGCCAATGCCATTACCCAAAGCGTTCGAAGCTCCATCAAAGTACATAGACCATCGGGATCCTTCCTCGGGTCCTTCATCCGGTCCAGGTGTCTCACAATCAGTTACCAACATGATATTCTCGTCCAGAAATTCAAAGTTCATAGACTGGTAATCATCCACTGCCTGATGTGCCAAATGGTCTGCCAACACACTTCCCTTGATTATCTTTTGGGTCGTATATTGGATGTCATACTCAATCAAGATCATCTGCCATCTTGCTATTCTTCCGGACAAGGCATGCTTTTCGAAGATATACTTGATTGGATCCATCTTAGATATCAACAGAGTAGTGTGAGTCAACATATACTCTCCCAGCCGGCGAGCAGCCCATGCCAAAGTGCAGCAAGTTTTCTCGAGCGGTGAGTATCGGGTCTCACAGTCGGTAAACTTTTTGCTAAGGTAATAAATAGCATGCTCTTTTCGGCCAGACTCGTCATGCTTCCCCAACACACACCCCATTGAGTTGTCGAGTACTGTCAAGTATAAGATCAGAGGTCTCCCTTCAACTGGTGGTATCAGAATAGCTGGCTCTTGGAGATACTCTTTGATCCTTTCGAAAGCGGCCTGGCATTCATCGTTCCAACATACTACTTGATCTTTCTTCAGCAGCTTGAAGATTGGATCACAAGTAGCAGTTAGGTGCGAGATGAATCGGGCAATGTAATTCAGTTGTCCTAGAAAGCCTCTAACTTCTTTCTCTGTTTTGGGAGCTGGCATCTCCTGTATAGCCTTCACCTTTGCCGGATCCACTTGAATACCTTTGTCGCTTATGACGAAACCTAGCAGCTTACCAGATCTCACTCCGAAGGTGCACTTGTTCGGATTTAACCGCAACTTATACAATTTCAACCTGTCAAACAGCTTCTACAGATGGTCAAGGTGTTCCTCCTCAGTCTGGGACCTTGCAATCATATCGTCGACGTATACCTCAATCTCATGATGGATCATGTCATGAAACAAAGCAACCATGGCACGCTGATATGTTTCCCCAGCATTCTTCAGTCCAAAAGGCATGTCCTTGTAGCAAAAGGTTCCCCATTGAGTAACAAAGGTAGTCTTCTCCATGTCTTCGGGAGCCATTTTAATCTGATTATAACCGGAGAAACCATCCATGAAGGAGAAGACCTTGTGCTGAGCGGTGTTGTCAACTAGAACGTCAATATGAGGTAGAGGGAAGTCATCCTTAGGGCTCGCCCTGTTCAAATCCCTATAGTCAACACACATTCAGACCTTACCATCCTTCTTCGGCACAGGAACCACGTTGGCCACCAACTGAGGGTAAGAAGTAACTGCTAGAAAACCCGCGTCAAACTATTTCATCACCTCACCCTTGATTTTCTCAGACATCTCTGGGCGCATACGACGAACCTTCTGTTTCACTGAGGACAGTCTTCCTTGGTAGGCAGGCGATGAACCACAATATCAGTATCTAACCCAGGCATATCTTTGTAAGACCAGGCAAAGATCTCAACATAGTCACGCAGCATCTGAATTAACTGTTGTTTCACACTAGCTTCCAGATTTGCACCGATCTTGACCTCTTTCTTATCTGTCTCGGTACCCAGATTCACTGTTTCCACTGGCTCTTCATGTGGCTGAATGGCCCTCTTTTCCTGGAGTAACAGTCTTGCAAGTTCACCAGGCACTTCGCAATCATCTTCACCTTCGTCTTCGGCTAAGTTGATCGGATTTTCGAAGTCATAATTGGCAGTAGCAGAGTCGTTACCAGTGAGATCCAGAGTGGATGTGGACCTGTATATGTGAGTGTGTGTAAAATAGCTGTTTTGCAACATATAATAAAGAAAAACAAGGAGCGCAAAATTTGAAATGCAAGAAACGTCCAATGCTTTTATTAATGATATATGAAAATGACACACATAAAGCCCTCACAAATGAAGCCACAGTTCCCCGGGTAAGACACCGGGCCGTAAAGTTTAAAACATTGTCTGTTACAAATTCAAAGCAAAAGTTTCATTACTGGGTAACAAAAGTAATAGGGATGAAGTCCTTTGCTGTCCAGTTGCTTGGTCCACCATCGGTCGTAGGGTAGATCCAGCTGTCGAACTCAGATTTTTCCACATCATCTTCAATGGCATTCACTCCCGAGTTGCTGATGAACACGGGAGGTCTTTCGATTTGTGCATTCCGAACAGCCCTTTGAGCTTCTGCAGTGAAACCCAAACCAAACTTGTTAGTCTTCTGTGTAAAATCAGGAAGTCGGCCCTAATTTGCATACCCACCTTTCTCAACAACAGCCCGGGCATCCTTTAAGGAAGCCATTTTCATAGGAGAATCTTCAACCACAGTCTCAGTTGATGCCAGTGTCTGGGGAACTTCTTCAAAGTGCTAAAATGGGGTCTCAATGAACTCCCCATCCATCTCTACGTATCAGAAAGAGTTGAGGTGGCTAACCATGTACTCTTCCTCCCCTTGTACTGTCACAATCTTCCCTTTGACTGGGTACTTCAACTTTTGGTGGAGCGTTGAGGTTACGGCCCCAGCTTTGTGGATCCATGGACGACCCAACAAACAAGAATACGATGACCGAATTTCCATCACATATAACATAGAGTTGAAGACCTGAGAACCAACCTTGATCGGGATATCAACCTCTCCATGCACTATCCTTTTAGACCCATCAAAGGCCCTGACAACAATGTTACTTGGTTTCAGCTCCAACCCTTCACAATCCAACCGGTCTAGAGCTTTTTTAGGCAATACGTTCAATGAGGAACCAGTATCCACCAATACATGTGCAAGAGTAGTGCCCCTGCATTCAATGGATACATGCAGGGCATCATTGTGATTCTTCCATTTAGCAGTCAAGTGGGCGTCCGAGAAACCCAACCCATTATCAGCAGTCAAATTGGCCACACAATCTGTAAACTGATCAGCTGACGTCTCTTGTGGCACGTGGGCAGTTTTCAAAAAGGTAATCAGAGCCTTGGCGTGGGCCTCTGAGCATAGCAACAGTGACAACATAGAAATCTTGGATGGGGTTTTCCCCAGCTGTTCGACTACATTATAATCACTCTTCTTAATAATCTTCAGAATCTCATCCATCTCCTGTTTGGAAGCTTCAACAGTAATTGTCTTCGGTGCCTCCGTATGGGCAGGCACATCAGTGGTGATCCCTTTGCCCCGAGCATCAGATGACTCAGCGACAGGGGTAAGAATAGGAACTTGATCAGGAATAGTGTCAGGTACACTGGCAGGTGTAATAACAACAGGTCTTCGGACAGTTGGTGGAGCAATATCAGGTGAGAAAAGTCTTCCGTTGCGGGTGACTTTGGCAGGTCCAGTAATGTTGTCGATGTTAGTATCAGCATCCAACTCTTGCTTAACTCCATGAAAATAAACATCAGCCTCATAGTGCCAAGGGACAGCTTTATCAGAGGTGTAGGGGATGGGCCCCGGAACAGTGATGATTACAGGTGCGATTCTCGGAACGAATGTAATTCTAACAGGCTTCCTCGGGGGAGCCTTGGAAGAATTGTCGAAAATGGTAATAATGGCAACTTCTTCAGTAGGAGCGGAGGGAACAATAGTCTTCTCAAACAGGATCTCCTTACTATCCATCAAGTTTTGGATACCTGACTTCAAGAATGGGCAACCGGTAGGTAAAACAGAACACATGGCAATCTTCGTCACAACCCGGAAATAAACTGGCTAGCAAAAGGTTCTTCTTTACAGTTATCAAAGGGGTAACAATTTCATCTACAGCAACTACAAACAAGTCTTCTTCTAGAGCGTTCACTCCATGCTAGGGCATGGGAGAAGTCACAACATTAGGCCTCTCGGGCGCCTCAAACTCAATCTCATTCGCATCAATTAAGTCTTGTACCTTGTTCTTCAAAACCCAATAATCATATGTATTATGCCCCAGGCTATCAGAGTGGAAAGCACAGCGGGCATTAGGGTTATACCTTAGTGATGTGGTATTTGGATTCTTTGGGGCCTCCTTTAGAATCACCAGATTAGTCTTCAGCAACTGTGGCAGAATCTGAGATAAGGTCATGTTGAGCCGAGTGAATTGCCTTCAAGGTCTCTCATCCTTTTGTTGATTGTTATGCTGCGGAGCACCAACAGGTTTTGAAATAACAACCGCATTAACAGCTTGGCGGTGTTCGGGTCTATTCTGTCTTCTTGCACTGTAGACAGCATTGAACTCTTTCTTAAACGACTTCTTCTCGGTGCTTGATGAAGCACCCTTCTGTATCTTACCAGCCTTAATACCAGCTTCTATCCTTTCACCGGTCAAAATAAGATCCATAAACCCAGATGAAGAGCTTCCAATCAAGTGGTTGAAAAATGGACCAGACAGGGTCCCCAGAAACATATCAACAAGTTCCCGATCAGCTAAGGGTGGTTGTACTCTTCCGGTGAGGTCTCTCCACTTTTGAGCATAATCTTTGAATCCTTCACCCGTTCCCATTGACATACCCTGGAGTTGGGTGCGCGTAGAAGCGAGGTCGGAGTTGTACTGATACTGCCTATAGAATGCAGTAGCCAAATCTTCCCAACTGCGGATACTGGCTCCGTCTAACTGATAGAACCACTCAAGTTGAGTCCCTGAGAGACTGTCTTGGAAGAAGTGGATCCATAGGTTCTTATCAGCTATGTATGGCTGAATCTTCCTCACATATGACCGGAGGTGCAGCTTCGGACAAGAAACTCTGTCAGACTTAGAAAAGGCTGGTTCCTTGAATTTGTGGGGAATGACTACCCCAGATGACAGACCTAGATCACTGAAGTCCAGACCAGGCACCTTTTGAACCTCCATAGCACTCAACCGGTCTTCCAGTTGCTTGTATCTATCCTCGGCAGGAGGATATTGTTCTTCATCATAGTCCGTCTCGTTGTCGGAGACCACAGGGCTAGGAGCCCTCCTTTCTTGTGGACTATCTTTCCCTCCAGATGAGGTGGTCAGATCAACTTCATTCTGTAGCCTGTTTCCAAACATGTGTCATGTGTTGAACATGATGGTCTTCTTCTTCTTCTTCTTCTCTTTCAGAATCAGGGTCTTCAGGTCTTGCTGACCCTTAGCTAGACTCATGAACAGCTCTTGAAATTGGGCATTCTGGGCCTGGAGGGCCTTGATAGCTTGCTCAGTTGAAGGTTCAGCAGACATGATGAATGAGTGCTGAAATAAACAGCGAAGAAAATAAGAGACCTGTAAAGGGTACCTGTTTATGAAGTGCATGGGATGAAATGCGTATGATTATGATTTCAAAGACAATCGAGAGATTCAAATTTGTAAACCAGAAAAGAAAACACACTTTATTAGATAAACTTCAAAATTCAAATTGTTCAACTGATGCCATTAAGGCGTTACATGAAAGGAAATACTGAAAAGTAAATAAAACTGAAATGGAAATAAACAAAGGCCCATCAATGCTCCCATGGTCTCTTCTTATCGGTGCGGACATAGTCATTCAGAATCCGCTCGTTCTCCAACTGCCTAGTCAGCTTCTGGATCTTTTGCTCTTGCTCGTTGAACTTCTCTCTGTAAGAATCCCGTTCATCCCTCAGCTGCATCCAAGACCTTTTCAGTGCCCCAATGTCAGCGGGCATATAAGGATGGACGATGGTTGGAAGAACTCCTTCTTCATTAGCAACTTCAAGAATGACAGGTCGAACAGCTTCATAAGGCATACCTAGCTTCTGGGCACGGATACGAACCCATATGAGATAAGGCTCCATCGAGAGTGAAGTCTTTGGACCCAACTCATATGGATCAGATTGGTGAACTCTGTCCCAAGCCCTTATGAATCTACGATGTTGCTCGTTTCTATCCCCTTGAAAATAAAAGATTATATGAGGCATTAGCATCTCATGAGGTCCTTCTCTTCTGGCTCTTTCAAACTGACGGAGAGCTAAGCATGGGTTGTAAGAAATTCCTCCATGGGTTCCTATCAATGGAACATTAGGATACTCTCCACAGCGATCAATGATAGTCACCTCACCCATACCTTTGAGAGTCCAAATGATGTCATTATGAGAGAGAGACATCACCCTATAAGCCCATCCCATTCCTTCTTTATTCTTCAACACTGACTTGGGGAGGTGCGAAATAAACCACCTCGACAATAATGGAGCACAACACATCAAGGTTCCCCGCTTTCATGCAGTACGAGCATAAAGCTGATGAAGAATGTCACCCAAGAGAGTGGGTACAAGGTTCTGAGAGATGAAGATCTTTATGGCATTCACATCAACAAAAGTGTCAGGGTTCGGAAACAATACCAATCCATAAATCAGAAGAGCCAGAATATCCTCGAAGGCCTTGAAGTCTAGACCATCCCATAAATAGTTAGCCTTACCAACCAAAAACTTAGTCAGAAAGCCCTTTGCTCCACTTCTAGTCTCCCAATTAGCCATTACCTCCTCTTTGGTTAAATGAAGGGCTGCAGCAATTTCTTCGGGCCTAAGGGTCTTCTCCCAACCAGTAAACGGGGTCTGCTCCAGAACAGAGATACCGAGCAGCTCAGGAAAACTCCTCTAGGGTGGGAACCAGCTGATAGTCCTGGAAAGTAAAACAATGGTAGAATTGGACCAGGACACTCATCATCTGCTCGTCCAATTTGGAGGTGACCAAACTGAGAAGAGAACCATGCCTCCTGATGAAGGAAGTAGTGTCAGGCATCTTGGCAACCAACTCTTTAAGCAAGGTAGGGACTTAGACAAAGTTGATCCGGATGGTATTCTTACGCATGGGTATCATGATGACCTACAAAACAGAACAAAGATGAATCCCTCCTGTCTTTGAAATAGGTTAGTCCTTATGCAAGATGTATGCAATGTTATGATGCCATGATGTCATGATAATAAGCACACCACAAGTATCCACAAATAGCAAACATGGTAAAGGCACACAAGTCACACAGAGAGCCCTTAGATTTCAGGCTGGCAAGGAGCTTAGGTACTACCCTCTTTCAGTTCAGTTGGTTCAAACCTGTCCTAAAAATAGTAACCGGGTTCTAGAGGATCTCAATATCACTGACTACCCTCAATCGGTCATAATTCCAGTTTAGCAACCTTTTCTTGCGGCCGAAATCATCGCGAGAGTTTAGTCTCAATGAGTGTAGCATACTGCTACTGTTCTATGGCCAAGTTGGTCAATTTAAGGTTCTAAGGTCAGTTGGTGCTTAATGACCCCTTAGAAGACCCATATTCTCCTCGTTCCAACACAAGGGATATCGGTACAAACTAAAGTGCCACACCAACGTAGCTACTGCTTCAACCGTGTCGGTCTACGCCGGACAGTTCCCTCACAGTTTATTGCTACTTACCTAAAGGGTACCCCCAGATCCGGGTTAGGATCTATAGAAACTCTGATACAAGCCCACAAAATTAAAGCATACAAAGCATACAATTGAAAACACAATGATCTAATCCTAAGGTACACCCCACTTATTATTCCCCAACAGAGTCGCCAGTTCTGTGATCGGTGGGAATGAGAACTAACTGTTTTGGAATGCTGGTTCGCATTTTGCGTTTGTTTTTGCAAAATGTTGCGGTAAGCAAGAGTCGCCACCGTCTTTTATTTTATCCAACAAGGAAAGGAAAAAAGCACAGAAAAATTCCTTTTTGGAGATGTTTCCAAGGTTCGGGGGGTAGATTATAGAAAGGGAAGGTGTTAGCACCCTTTCTATCCGTGGTTATCCACGGACTCTTAGGTACTTGCTCAAAATGTTTTCAAAAGTTTGCTTTTCTTTGTGTTTGTGGGTTTGAAAGAGTTTTTGTTTGAAATGAGGGTAAGTGCGAAAAGTTTTGTTTTGTTTTAAAAGGAGCAAGTACGTAAGAACCATCTACCTACTCGAAAAGGGAATTAAACTGTGCTAATGTCCTTTAGACAATGCTAGCCGACTATTGATGAGTAGGTAGCATCATCGTCGGAGTTTTCAGGTCAATTCGATTAAGGGACGTGTGGTCACTAAAGCAATGTTAGGATGCCTTAGCGGTAACCCTAATATCTTAGATCATTTTTTCCGAGGCAACTTATGATCTTTGGACAAGAGGGTGACCTCTAAAATTTCCTATACTCAATGACCACGTTCGAAGGTAACCAAGTGAGGTGTACCCTAAGAGTGCGCATGTGCGAGTGTGTTATTTCGGTTAATTTTATCTTTGTACATGTCATGGGTGAGCTATGTTGATTTTAAGTTCATACATTTGATCTTGTCATGAATTCCCTATTATCAAACATCTAACAGTGTATAGTTGCGGAATTTAAATTGCGGAAATTAAATCTAAACTATTACAAGGCGTCGGGTATTTACATCGCCAAAAGCAACCCTTGAAATTTAAATTACGGAAAGTAAAAGAAAGCGATAAAAATGTCCTACATAAAAGCTATTACAAACCGGAGGCAAGTACATTAATATGATAAAAATAAACAAACGCGTGCGGGAAATTAAATCGAGCGCAAAGTTCTAGGGTTTTTACCCTTTTTGTGAAAGAAAGCATTTTCTTTTTGTTCATTTTTTGAATTAAATAGAAATCAAATTAGGTCAAAATTAATTAATTAATTAATAAAAATATTTTTGGGTTTTTTGAATATTTAAGGAAATAAAATAAAAATGATTAAAAGTTAGTGAAACCTATTATTCTAAATTGATTTTAATTTATTGCAAAAAATATTAAAATTATACCTATTTAAAACTAACTTAATTGATTAATATTTATTTACAAAAATAAAAGTGAATTTAATTTTATAAAATAATATTTTTGTATTTTTGATTTTTACGGGAAAAAGAATTAATTGGTTAGTGATTAAAAATAACAAAACAAATAACAATAAATAAAATAAGAAAATAATGAAAGAAATAAAAAAAGCAAACTCAGGGGGGGTTGGGCCCAGATGGAGGGTTTGATCAGCATTTTGAGAGGTTCATTCACGTTGGCCTGATTGACTTTTGCCATCCCATGCACGCCTGTTGACTTGGGTGTATGATAGTCATTCAGTCTTGGCCCTTGGATTTGACCTGGAGGCCATCTAGCGCCTGACGGGATGAGGAGTATGATAGTCCACGCCCTAAGCTTTGCACTGGATCTCCTGAAACAAAATAATAATAAGCGTTTGGGGGGATCTGGGATTCGAACCCAGGTCCCATTGGACTATGCACGCCTTCCACTACCACTCAACCAACATGTTCAATTTGTTATTACAATAAATGAATAATATTATAAGAAGAAAGCGAATAATATACTGAAAATTAAAAACGCGCGAGATTTGGTTTGAATGGGCCAATCAGACATGAACACGTCTTCATCTTCTCCAATGGCCCTGGTTTTTTTCCTGCGGATTTGAGTCCGCAGCAAAATCCCTAGTTGCCTTCTAAAATCATCTGTAGGCCATGGAAACGAGTTTTGAGAACATCATCATGCTCGTCTCTTTCCACTTATTTCATTTATGCCCATGGTTCTTTCCAATTTTCCCTGAAATCAAAACGCCTAAAAAACAAGAACCAAAACCCTAGCTTTGGGCATGGCTGTACAGGCTACCAAAACAAAATCAAATATTGCAAAAATGTTCTAAATGAAGCGACAAATACAAATATGCAAAGGTTTTGGTGAAAGAATGCAAGAATCAGAGGATGTGATTTCGTGTCCAGGGCCACGTTCATGGACACTTACAGCGCGTTTCAGGTGGTTTCAGGACTCAATTTTGATTCTAATAGATCCAGTGGACGTCCAGCAAGAAAGTAGTGTGGAGTTTTTGCTTTGAATTGAGCTCTAAGTATGATTTCAGTTTCAAGATTTTCAAGCCTTTTTTCAAGTTTGGTCTGGCCGTTTGTGCAGCTTTTAGGTCATGTCTTGTGTGTGTCTAGCTTCTATGAGTAATAAGGGTTGTATTAGGTTAAATATTTGGGCTTGAATCCATGTGAATTGATGATTCAAGATTTGATTTGATCACCATTAACAAAGCTTCCAAAATTGTACCAAATCAAATATTTTGTTCACAATATAGCATGGTATGAATTTGATTGGGTGTATCATGATAATTAAGACCTGTAATGATCAAAAAGATCTTATTCCATCAATTTTTGGATTTTATTTGAATTAATATTGATTTAAAATGAATTAATTCAATAAAAATCAAATAAAATAGAAAAATTAATGAATGGACATGAAACTGAAGATAGGACACGTGTGTGGTGTGAAAACATCAAATCAAGTGGAAAAAAGTGGTCCCATTTGTCAAGAATTGGAGTTTTGGGGATAGTTGACTTTTGGCAATTTTGGAAAAATGCCCAACTTCAACAATGCATAACTTCTTCAATTTTGAACTTTTGGAGGTGTTCTTTGACTTTTTAGAAAGCTTGAGATGTCCTATAACCAACCCTTTTGGTTTGATCTCATTTTGTTATTCCATTCTCAAGTTAAAATCTTTGGAAAAAAGGTGTTTTTGTTGACTTTCAAAATGACCTATAATGTCCAAATTTGTAACTTTTTGTGAGTGAATTTCTTGATCTTGGGGTGTGAAGATGGATTGTAGGAAATTACGTCCTATTCAAAATGATCTTTGGATGGGTCATTTCTCATAAAGTATGAGAATGTTATGCTTGGTAAAAGTTGAGTTGACTTTTCCTCCAAAACCCTAATTTAGCAACTTTTGAATCTTGATGAATCTTGAGCAATCTTTGATGAATCGTGACCAACCCTTGATAAAATGATGAATTATCCTTCAAAATGATAATGTTGGCAAAAAATATTGAGGTTTGACTATTTGTAGGTCACAGTTGACTTTTGCCCTAGCACAGTCGATTTTTGGGCCTCTTGAGCAATTGACTGACCAAACTTCCTCTGCAAGGCTTGAAATTTGACATGGATGATCTTGTGAACATATTAGGACATTGGGGAGCACTTGAGGTCATTTGGATGTGAGGACCTTGATGCAACACAAAACTCTAATTTGAGATTGACTGCCTTAGGAGATGATTTAACTGTCCAACTCTTGAGCAATTGGAGCCACTTGAAGATTATTCTTGCCATGTATTGGGAAATATGGGAGGTCAAATTTTGGGGTACAAAAGTTGACCCTGTTCAATTTTCTTAAACCTGAGGATATAGATTGGCTTTCGAGCCATTCGTGATCTGAAGGTGGAATATAATTGAACACTAGAGTGCCCAGAAATTTGCACTCGCATGGTGTTGTATCAGCATTGTGATGTCCGGAATGGGCTTACAGATGCCATTTGGAGATTGTTGGTAGGAGGATGGGCTTACAGATGCCATCTGCAGGAGTGTCGATCGCATAAGAGATTCCTTAGCGAGAACTTGCATACCTGTTGTTGTAGAAGATTCCGCTGGGGAAGCCTAACTTTTGTTGAGATTTAGGAACTTGCATGTACTTCAACTGAGAGAATGCCTCAGCTGAGTCTTAAGAACCTGTCCATAATTCAATTGGGGGGAAACATCTTCATCAAGATCTAGGAACTGTCTGGTCTTCAACGTAGTATACCGTTGAAATTAGAGAACTCGTCCACACTATGACGGAGGAAAACATCAAGATCTAGGAACTGACTAGTGTTCAACATAGTATACTGTTGAGGTTATAGCACTCGTCCACACTATGACGTAGGGAAACATCTTCATCAAGATCTAGGAACTGTCTGGTCTTCAACATAGTATACCGTTGAAATTAGAGAACTCGTCCACACTATGACGGAGGAAAACATCAAGATCTAGGAACTGACTAGTGCTCAACGTAGTATACCGTTGAGGTTATAACCCTCGTCCACACTATGACATAGGGAAACATCTTCATCAAGATTTAGGAACTGTATGGTCTTCAATGTAGTATATCGTTGAAATTAGAGAACTCGTCCACACTATGACGGAGGAAAACATCAAGGTCTAGGAACTGACTAGTGTTCAACGTAGTATTCCGTTGAAGTTATAGCACTCGTCCACACTATGACGGAGGAAAACATCAAGATCTAGGAACTGACTAGTGTTCAACGTAGTATATCATTGAGGTTATAACACTCGTCCACACTATGACATAGGGAAACATCTTCATCAAGATCTAGGAACTGTCTGGTCTTCAACGTAGTATACCGTTGAAATTAGAGAACTCGTCCACACTATGACGGAGGAAAACATCAAGATCTAGGGACTGACTAGTGCTCAATGTATTATATCGTTGAGGTTATAGCACTCGTACACACTATGACGTAGGGAAACATCTTCATCAAGATCTAGGAACTATCTGGTCTTCAACGTAGTATACCGTTGAAATTAGAGAACTCGTCCACACTATGACGGAGGAAAACATCAAGATCTAGGAACTGACTAGTGCTCAATGTAGTATACCGTTGAGGTTATAGCACTCATCCATACTATGACGTATGGAAACATCTTCATCAAGATCTAGGAATTGTCTGGTCTTCAACGTAGCATACCATTGAAATTAGAGAACTTGTCCACACTGACGGAGGAAAACATCAAGATCTAGGAACTGACTAGTGTTCAACATAGTATACCGTTGAAGTTATAGCACTCGTCCACACTATGACGTAGGGAAACTGTCTAGATTGAGAACCTTATCTGAAATTCAACCGAGGATAATTCAATTGAGATTTAAGAACCGGTCAGGTCTTCGACGTAACTGAGAACTTTAACTGTATCTTTCCTGAAAGGTAAAGGTCAGTCATATGCAATGCATGATATGGATCAGGCAATGATGTTCTCAAAATAAATTAGATTATATTCGTATGATGCGTATATGCATGTATCATGATGTATGGGAATATAATGTTTTAGCTGGGGAAAATAAATCCTGGAGCTGCTGGAGAATAGAGTTGAGTTCTTCGTTTCCGCTGGGGATGATGAACGAAGATGTTTGTGAGAATAAACCTGCAGGAGAAAAGAACTCTGTTGGGGAATAAACTGATGAAGAGATTACTCCGAAGGGAATTACTCTGTGGGGGAGAGATGTTCTGTTGAGGATTTTAACGATAAACTCCGCTGGGGATTCCGCTGATAAACTCTGCTGGGGATTTCAATGATAAACTCCGCTGGGGATGGATTACCGTTGCTGGTGATATTGAATCTATTAAGGATTGAAGTCCTATTTGTAAAAGGAAAGAACTTCGTTGGGGATGATCTTTCGGTTGCAACTTGCTAGGGATAACCTTGTTAGACTCTTGTGGGGATAACCCTCTGAATTTGGCTGGGGAGATTTATTTTGTACTCCGCTGGGGGTAAGCTTCCAAAGTCTATTGGGGATGATGCCTCAACTCCGTTGGGGAAGCTTTTTTAGACTGCGCTGGGGAAATGGCTCCACTGGGGTATCTTGTATTCTGCCGGGGAACATTCTTATATTCCGTTGAAGAATATTAAGACTGCCGGGGATTCTTTTATATTTGCTGGGGAATATTCTTATACTCCACTGGGGAATATTAAGACCTTCTGGGGATACCAAGCCTTTTTAGGGCTGATGGTAGACTAACTCTGCTTGGGGAGAGTATTGCTGATTTGTACATAGCTGCAAGTCTCAGCTGGGAAAGCTACCATTACTGCCTTATTCTGCGGGGAGTGAAAGTATCTTGGTCATATTCTTCAGCTGAATCTACCTTGGTACCTGGTGGACAGAGCAACTGTACAGTTCAGACAATTCTTATTGCCCCTGCTTCTGATATTACCAGTAATTCATCTTTCGTTTTGCATGTAGATATTTATGAGCAGCAATTAATGTCAAATGCATATATCAAAAATGAACCTTGGACGTTCTTTGCAAAACAAAACAGTTAAGAAAAAACAGTTTGAAATTTCTGAAAATGAATTTGTATTGATTTTGAAGTTTGGCCTGTAAATAGGCGTTTTTTGTACAAGAGACTGACGTCCTAGTAAGAGAACGCCGCCGAACAAATAGAATTTATACAATTTGTGAAAATAAAACAAAACAGCTATGTGAATAATCCCCTTGGGTTCCAACTCTGCTATTGCCTTTATATCCTCGAGCATCTCATCACTTTGCTACTAGTTGAAGGTAGATCAGATTGATTAGTGCCGTCCAAGCTTGATAGTCGATACTGAAGTCTGGATGCAAGGTGATCCAATGAGACATAGTGTTACGCTTTAATCCCTAATTTTTGCCTGGACCGCCCTTTCGGGTTTTCAGTCCACCGGGATACCCATTTTTGCCCAAGGCGTCTTTTCAGGTTTTCGACTTGCCGGGTGTACATATTTTTTTTATTTTCATCCCTTATTTTTGCCCGAACCCTTTTGGTTCGCCGGGAAGCCCTTATTTTTGCCTAGGCCAGTCAACCTAGCGAGTCTTTGATTATGCGTAGTATCTTTTCACTATGTCTGCATTGACGGGGTGAGGAAGGTCGTCACCATCCATGGTGGTTACAATCATAGCTCCTCCTGAGAAAATGTTCTTAACCACAAATGGCCCTTCATAAGTAGGGGTCCATTTTCCCCTGGGATCACCTTGAGGTAGAATAATGCGCTTGATTACCAGATCCCCAACTTGATACTCTTGTTGTCTGACTTTCTCGTTAAATGCCTTGATCATCCGCTTTTGGTACGTCTGACCATGACAAATAGCAGTAAGTCTCTTTTCGTCGATTAGGTTTAGTTGATCAAGTCGGGTCTGAATCCAGTCATCTTCACTCAAACCTGCATCCTTCATGATCCGAAGAGAGGGTATCTGAACTTCAATAGGTAAGACTGCCTCCATGCCATAAACCAAGGAATAGGGTGTTGCCCCTATTGACGTTCGTGCTGAGGTACGGTACCCATGAAGAGCAAATGGTAACATCTCGTGCCAGTCTTTGTATGTTACTGTCATCTTCTGCACAGTCTTCTTGATGTTCTTATTAGCCGCTTCGACAGCTCCATTCATCTTCGGCCGGTAGGGAGAAGAGTTGTGATGCTGTATCTTGAATTGCTCGTAGAGCTCAGTGATCATCTTGTTGTTGATATTGGTACCATTGTCCGTAATGATCCTCTCTGGTACACCGTATCGACAGATCAGATTATGCTGAATGAACCGTGCTACGACATTCTTGGTTATGGTAGAAAAGGAAGCTGCTTTAACCCACTTCGTAAAGTAATCGATCGCTACCAGGATGAAACAATGCCAGTTGGATGCCGTAGGTCTGATCTCGCCGATCATATCAATGCCCCACATTGCAAAAGGCCAAGGTGCTGTCAAGACATTCAGAGGAACTGGAGGTATGTGCACCTTATCAGCATATACTTGACACTTGTGACATGTCCGAGAATGCTGATAACAGTCAGCTTCCATTGTGGACCAATAATATCCTGCCCGTAGGATTTTCTTTGCCATGGTATGTCCACTGGAATGGGTTCCGAAAGTACCTTCATGTAACTCCGCCATGATCCTTTCTACTTCAATCTTATCCATACAACGCAGTAAGGTCGAATCATGGTTACCCTTGTAAAGAATGCCATTGCTGATAAAGAACTTCGCCGCGAACCTCCTCAGAAACTTCTTGTCATTAACAGATGCACCCTCGGGGTATTCTTGAGCTTCAAGATACTTCTTCACCTCATGATACCAGGGCTTTTCTGTTACTTCTTCAGTCTCAAGATCACAACAATGTGCAGGCTCGTCCAATCCTTCAATGATAATCCGGGGAGCTTCGTTGTCCCAATTGACTTTGAACATAGAAGACATCGTAGCTAGCGCGTCCGCCAACTGATTCTCCTCTCTAGGGAAGTGTTCAAAGGTTATCTCCTCGATATGGGGATGCAATGTCAACACATACTCCTTGTAAGGAATAAGATTTGGGTGTTTCGTATTCCACTCGCCTTTGATCTGACTGATCACGAGAGCGGAATCTCCGAAGACACTCAGAAATTTAATCCTTAGGTCAATTGCTGCTCGAAGACCCATAATGTATGCTTCATACTCCACCATGTTGTTGGTGCAGTTGAAACATAGTCGGGCGGTAAATGGAGTATGAGAGCCTTTAGGAGATATGATTACGGCGCCAATGCCATTACCCAAAGCGTTCGAAGCTCCATCAAAGTACATAGACCATCGGGATCCTTCCTCGGGTCCTTTATCCGGTCCAGGTGTCTCACAATCAGTTACCAACATGATATTCTCGTCCAGAAATTCAAAGTTCATAGACTGGTAATCATCCACTGCCTGATGTGCCAAATGGTCTGCCAACACACTTCCCTTGATTATCTTTTGGGTCATATATTGGATGTCATACTCAGTCAAGATCATCTGCCATCTTGCTATTCTTGCGGACAAGGCATGCTTTTAGAAGATATACTTGATTGGATCCATCTTAGATATCAACAGAGTAGTGTGAGTCAACATATACTCTCTCAGCCGGCGAGCAGCCCATGCCAAAGCGCAGCAAGTTTTCTCGAGCGGTGAGTATCGGGTCTCACAGTCGGTAAATTTTTTGCTAATGTAATAAATAGCATGCTCTTTTCGGCCAGACTCGTCATGCTGCCCCAGCACACACCCCATTGAGTTGTCGAGTACTGTCAAGTATAAGATCAAAGGTCTCCCTTAAACTGGTGGTATCAGAATAGGTGGCTCTTGGAGATATTCTTTGATCCTTTTGAAAGCGGCCTGGCATTCATCGTTCCAACGTACTACTTGATCTTTCTTCAGCAGCTTGAAGATTGGCTCACAAGTAGCAGTTAGGTGCGAGATGAATCGGGCAATGTAATTCAGTTGTCCTAGAAAGCCTCTGACTTCTTTCTCTGTTTTGGGAGTTGGCATCTCTTGTATAGCCTTCACCTTTGCCGGATCCACTTGAATACCTTTGTCGCTTATGACGAAACCTAGCAGCTTACCAGATCTCACTCCGAAGGTGCACTTGTTCGGATTTAACCTCAACTTATACAATTTCAACCTGTCAAACAGCTTCTGCAGATGGTCAAGGTGTTCCTCCTCAGTCTGGGACCTTGCAATCATATCGTCGACGTATACCTCAATCTCATGATGGATCATGTCATGAAACAAAGCAACTATGGAACGCTGATATGTTTTCCCAGCATTCTTCAGTCCAAAAGGCATGACCTTGTAGCAAAAGGTGCCCCATTGAGTTACAAAGGTAGTCTTTTCCATGTCTTCGGGAGCCATTTTAATCTGATTATAACCGGAGAAACCATCCATGAAGGAGAAGACCTTGTGCTGAGCGGTGTTGTCAACTAGAACGTCAATATGAGGTAGAGGGAAGTCATCCTTAGGGCTCGCCCTGTTCAAATCCCTATAGTCAACACACATTCAGACCTTACCATCCTTCTTCGGCACAGGAACCACGTTGGCCACCAACTGAGGGTAAGAAGTAACTGCTAGAAAACCCGCGTCAAACTGTTTCATCACCTCAGCCTTGATTTTCTCAGACATCTCTGGGCGCATACGGCGAACCTTCTGTTTCACTGGAGGACAGTCTTCCTTGGTAGGCAGGCGATGAACCACAATATCAGTATCTAACCCAGGCATATCTTTGTAAGACCAGGCAAAGATCTCAACATAGTCACACAGCATCTGAATTAACTGTTGTTTCACACTAGCTTCCAGATTTGCACCGATCTTGACCTCTTTCTTATCCGTCTCGGTACCCAGATTCACTGTTTCCACTGGCTCTTCATGTGGCTGAATGGCCCTCTCTTCTTGGAGTAACAGTCTTGCAAGTTTACCAGGCACTTCGCAATCATCTTCACCTTCGTCTTCGGCTAAGTTGATCGGATTTTCAAATTCATAATTGGCAGTAGCAGAGTCGTTACCAGTGAGATCCAGAGTGGATGTGGACCTGTATATGTGAGTGTGTGTAAAATAGCTGTTTTGCAACATATAATAAAGAAAAACAAGGAGCGCAAAATTTGAAATGCAAGAAACGTCCAATGCTTTTATTAATGATATATGAAAATGAAACACATAAAGCCCTCACAAATGAAGCCACATTGCCCCGGGTAAGACACCGGGCCGTAATGTTTAAAACATTGTCTGTTACAAATTCAAAGCAAAAGTTTCATTACTGGGTAACAAAAGTAATAGGGATGAAGTCCTTTGTTGTCCAATTGCTTGGTCCACCGTCGGTCGTAGGGTAGATCCAGCTGTCGAACTCAGATTTTTCCACATCATCTTTAATGGCATTCACTCCCGAGTTGCTGATGAACACGGGAGGTCTTTCGATTCGTGCATTCCGAACAGCCCTTTGAGCTTCTACAGTGAAACCCAAACCAAACTTGTTAGTCTTCTGTGTAAAATCTGGAAGTCAGCCCTAATTTGCATACCCACCTTTCTCAACAACAGCCCGGGCATCCTTTAAGGAAGCCATTTTCATAGGAGAGTCTTCAACCACAGTCTCAGTTGATGCCAGTGTCTGGGGAACTTCCTCAAAGTGCTGAAATGGGGTCTCAATGAACTCCCCATCCATCTCTACGTATCAGAAAGAGTTGAGGTGGCTAACCATGTACTCTTCCTCCCCTTGTACTGTCACAATCTTCCCTTTGACTGGGTACTTCAACTTTTGGTGGAGCGTTGAGGTTACGGCCCCAGCTTTGTGGATCCATGGACGACCCAGCAAACAAGAATACGATGGCCGAATTTCCATCGCATATAACATAGAATTGAAGACCTGAGAACCAACCTTGATCGGGATATCAACCTCTCCATGCACTATCCTTTTAGACCCATCAAAGGCCCTGACAACAATGTTACTTGGTTTCAGCTCCAACCCTTCACAATCCAACCGGTCTAGAGCTTTTTTAGGCAATATGTTCAATGAGGAACCAGTATCCACCAATACATGTGCAAGAGTAGTGCCCCTGCATTTAATGGAGACATGCAGGGCATCATTGTGATTCTTCCCTTTAGCAGTCAAGTCGGCGTCCGAGAAACCCAACCCATTATCAGCAGTCAAATTGGCCACACAATCTGTAAACTGATCAGCTGACGTCTCTTGTGGCACGTGGGCAGTTTTCAAAAAGGTAATCAGAGCCTTGGCGTGGGCCTCTGAGCATAGCAACAGTGACAACATAGAAATCTTGGATGGGGTTTTCCCCAGCTGTTTGACTATATTATAATCACTCTTCTTAATAATCTTCAGAATCTCTTCCATCTCCTGTTTGGAAGCTTCAACAGTAATTGTCTTCGGTGCCTCCGTCTGGGCAGGCACATCAGTGGTTATCCCTTTGCCCCGAGCATCAGATGACTCAGCGACAGGGGTAAGAATAGGAACTTGATCAGGAATAGTGTCAGGTACACTGGCAGGTGTAATAACAACAGGTCTTCGGACAGTTGGTGGAGCAATATCAGGTGAGAAAAGTCTTCCGCTGCGGGTGACTTTGGCAGGTCCAGTAATGTTGTCGATGTTAGTATCAGCATCCAACTCTTGCTTAACTCCATGAAAATAAACATCAACCCCATAGTGCCAAGGGACAGCTTTATCAGAGGTGTAGGGGATGGGCCCCGGAACAGTGATGATTATAGGTGCGATTCTCGGAACGAATGTAATTCTAACAGGCTTCCTCGGGGGAGCCTTGGAAGAATTGTCGAAAATGGTAATAATGGCAACTTCTTCAGTAGGAGTGGAGGGAACAATAGTCTTCTCAAACAGGATCTCCTTACTATCCGTCAAGTTTTGGATACCTAACTTCAAGAATGAGCAACTGGTAGGTAAAATAGAACACATATGGCAATCTTCGTCACAGCCCAGAAATAAACCGGCTAGCA
This sequence comes from Vicia faba, assembly GCA_948472305.1. Lineage (NCBI taxonomy): Eukaryota > Viridiplantae > Streptophyta > Magnoliopsida > Fabales > Fabaceae > Vicia > Vicia faba. The sequence continues at coordinate 757,182,874 of OX451736.1, read as the reverse complement.
AAAGGTTCTTCTTTACAGTTATCAAAGGGGTAACAATTTCATCTACAACAACTACAAACAAGTCTTCTTCTAGAGCATTCACTCCATGCTAGGGCATGGGAGAAGTCACAACATTAGGCCTCTCGGGCGCCTCAAACTCAATCTCCTTCGCATCAATTAAGTCTTGTACCTTGTTCTTCAAAACCCAACAACCATATGTATTATGCCCCATGCTATCAGAGTGGAAAGCACAGCGGGCATTAGGGTTATACCTTGGTGATGTGGTATTTGGATTCTTTGGGGCCTCCTTTAGAATCACCAGATTAGTCTTCAGCAACTGTGGTAGAATCTGAGATAAGGTCATGCTGAGCCGAGTGAATTTCCTTCGAGGTCTCTCATCCTTTTGTTGATTGTTATGCTGCGGAGCACCAACGGGTTTTGAAATAACAACCTCATTAACAGCTTGGCGGTGTTCGGGTCTATTCTGTCTTCTTGCATTGTAGACAGCACTGGACTCTTTCTTAAACAACTTCTTCTCGGTGCTTGATGAAGCACCCTTCTGTATCTTACCAGCCTTAATACCAGCTTCTATCTTTTCACCGGTCAAAATAAGATCCGTAAACCCAGATGAAGAGCTTCCAATCAAGTGGTTGAAAAATGGACCAGACAGGGTCCCCAGAAACATATCAACAAGTTCTCGATCAGCTAAGGGTGGTTGTACTCTTCCGGCGAGGTCTCTCCACTTTTGAGCATAATCTTTGAATCTTTCACTCGTTCCCATTGACATACCCTGGAGTTGGGTGCGCGTAGGAGCTAGGTCGGAGTTGTACTGATACTGCCTGTAGAATGCAGTAGCCAAATCTTCCCAACTGTGGATACTGGCTCCATCTAACTGATAGAACCACTCAAGCTGAGTCCCTGAGAGACTGTCTTGGAAGAAGTGGATCCATAGGTTCTTATCAGCTATGTATGCCTGAATCTTCCTCACATATGACCGGAGGTGCAGCTTCAGATAAGAAACTCTGTCATACTTAACAAAGGCTGGTTCCTTGAATTTGTGGGGAATGACTACCCCAGATGACAGACCTAGATCACTGAAGTCCAGACCAGGCACCTTTTGAACCTCCATAGCACTCAACCGGTCTTCCAGTTGCTTGTATCTATCCTCGGCAGGAGGATATTGTTCTTCATCATAGTCCGTCTCGTTGTCGGAGACCACAGGGCTAGGAGCCCTCCTTTCTTGTGGACTATCTTTCCCGCCAGATGAGGTGGTCAGATCAACTTCATTCTGTAGCCTGTTTCCAAACCCATGTCATGTGTTGAACAGGATGGTCCTCTTCTTCTTCTTCTTCTTCTCTTTCAGAATCAGGGTCTTCAGGTCTTGCTGACCCTTAGCTAGACTCATGAACAGCTCTTGAAATTGGGCATTCTGGGCCTGGAGGGCCTTGATAGCTTGCTCAGTTGAAGGTTCAGCAGACATGATGAGTGAGTGCTGAAATAAACAGCGAAGAAAATAAGAGACCTGTAAAGGGTACCTGTTTATGAAGTGCATGGGATGAAATGTGTATGATTATGATTTCAAAGACAATCGAGAGATTCAAATTTGTAAACCAGAAAAGAAAACACACTTTATTAGATAAACTTCAAAATTCAAATTGTTCAACTGATGCCATTAAGGCGTTACATGAAAGGAAATACTGAAAAGTAAATAAAACTGAAATGGAAATAAACAAAGGCCCATCAATGCTCCCATGGTCTCTTCTTGTCGGTGCGGACATAGTCATTCAGAATTCGCTCGTTCTCCAACTGCCTAGTCAGCTTCTGGATCTTTTGCTCTTGCTCGTTGAACTTCTCTCTGTAAGAATCCCGTTCATCCCTCAGCTGCATCCAAGACCTTTTCAGTGCCCCAATGTCAGCGGGCATATAAGGATGGACGATGGTTGGAAGAACTCCTTCTTCATTAGCAACTTCAAGAATGACAGGTCGAACAGCTTCATAAGGCATACCTAGCTTCTGGGCACGGATACGAACCCATCTGAGATAAGGCTCCATCGAGAGTGAAGTCTTTGGACCCAACTCATGTGGATCAGATTGGTGAACTCTGTCCCAAGCCCTTATGAATCTACGACGTTGCTCGTTGCTATCCCCTTGAAAATAAAAGATGATATGAGGCATTAGCATCTCATGAGGTCCTTCTCTTCTGGATCTTCCAAACTGACGGAGAGCTAAGCATGGGTTGTAAGAAATTCCTCCACGGGTTCCTATCAATGGAATATTAGGATACTCTCCACAGCGATCAATGATAGTCACCTCACCCATACCTTTGAGAGTCCAAATGATGTCATTATGAGAGAGAGAGACATCACCCTATAAGCCCATCCCATTCCTTCTTTGTTCTTCAACACTGACTTGGGGAGGTGCGAAATAAACCACCTCGACAATAATCAAGGTTCCCCGCTTTCATGCAGTACGAGCATAGAGCTGATGAAGAATGTCACCCAAGAGAGTGGGTACAGGGTTCTGAGAGATGAAGATCTTTATGGCATTCACATCAATAAAAGTGTCAGGATTCGGAAACAATACCAAGCCATAAATCAGAAGAGCCAGAATATCCTCGAAGGCCTTGAAGTCTAGACCATCCCATAAATAGTTAGCCTTACCAACCAAAAACTTAGTCAGAAAGCCCTTTGCTCCACTTCTAGTCTCCCAATTAGCCATTACCTCCTCTTTGGTTAAATGAAGGGCTGCAACAATTTCTTCGGGCCTAAGGGTCTTCTCCCAACCAGTAAACGGGGTCTGCTCCAGAATAGAGATACCGAGCAGCTTAGGAAAACTCCTCTAGGGTGGGAACCAGCTGATAGTCCTGGAAAGTAAAACAATGGTACAGTGGATCATAGAATTGGACCAGGACACTCATCATCTGATCGTCCAATTTGGAGGTGACCAAACTGAGAAGAGAACCATGCCTCCTGATGAAGGAAGTAGTGCCAGGCATCTTGGCAACCAACTCTTTAAGCAAGGTAGGGACTTGGACAAAGTTGATTCGGATGGTATTCTTACGCATGGGTATCATGATGACCTACAAAACAGAACAAAGATGAATCCCTCCTGTCTTTGAAATAGGTTAGTCCTTATGCAAGATGTATGCAATGTTATGATGCCATGATGTCATGATAATAAGCACACCACAAGTATCCACAAATAGCAAACATGGTAAAGGCACACAAGTCACACAGAGAGCCCTTAGATTTCAGGCTGGCAAGGAGCTTAGGTACTACCCTCTTTCAGTTCAGTTGGTTCAAACCTGTCCTAAAAATAGTAACCGGGTTCTAGAGGATCTCAATATCACTGACTACCCTCAATCGGTCATAATTCCAGTTTAGCAACCTTTTCTTGCGGCCGAAATCATCGCGAGAGTTTAGTCTCAATGAGTGTAGCATACTGCTACTGTTCTATGGCCAAGTTGGTCAATTTAAGGTTCTAAGGTCAGTTGGTGCTTAATGACCCCTTAGAAGACCCATATTCTCCTCGTTCCAACACAAGGGATATCGGTACAAACTAAAGTGCCACACCAACATAGCTACTGCTTCAACCGTGTCGGTCTACGCCGGACAGTTCCCTCACAGTTTATTGCTACTTACCTAAAGGGTACCCCCAGATCCGGGTTAGGATCTATAGAAACTCTAATACAAGCCCACAAAATTAAAGCATACAAAGCATACAATTGAAAACACAATGATCTAATCCTAAGGTACACCTCACTTATTATTCCCCAACAGAGTCTCCAGTTCTGTGATCGGTGGGAATGAGAACTAACTGTTTTGGAATGCTGGTTCGCATTTTGCGTTTGTTTTTGTAAAATGTCGCGGTAAGCAAGAGTCGCCACCGTCTTTTATTTTATCCAACAAGGAAAGGAAAAAAACACAGAAAAATTCCTTTTTCGAGATGTTTCTCAGGTTCGGGGGGTAGATTATAGAAAGGGAATGTGTTAGCACCCTTTCTATCCGTGGTTATCCACGGACTCTTAGGTACTTTCTCAAAATGTTTTCAAAAGTTTGCTTTTCTTTGTGTTTGTGGGTTTGAAAGAGTTTTTGTTTGAAAGGAGGGTAAGTGCGAAAAGTTTTGTTTTGTTTTAAAATGAGCAAGTACGTAAGAACCATCTACCTACTCGAAAAGGGAATTAAACTGTGCTAATGTCCTTTAGACAACGCTAGCCCACTATTGATGAGTAGGTAGCATCATCGTTGGAGTTTTCGGGTCAATTCGATTAAGGGACGTGTGGTCACTAAAGCAATGTTAGGATGCCTTAGCGGTAACCCTAATATCTTAGATCATTTTTTCCGAGGCAACCGTTTCGAGACAACTTATGATCTTTGGACAAGAGGGTGACCCCTAAAATTTCCTATACTCAATGACCATGTTCGAAGGCAACCAAGTGAGGTGTACCCTAAGAGTGCGCATGTGCGAGTGTGTTATTTCGGTTAATTTTATCTTTGTACATGTCATGGGTGAGCTATGTTGATTTTAAGTTCACACATTTGATCTTGTCATGAATTCCCTATTATCAAACATCTAACAGTGTATAGTTGCAGAATTTAAATTGCGGAAATTTAATCTAAACTATTACAAGGCGTCGGGTATTTACATCGCCAAAAGCAACCCTTGAAATTTAAATTGCGGAAAGTAAAAGAAAGGGATAAAAATGTCCTAATTAAAAGCTATTACAAACGCGTGCGGGAAATTAAATCGAGCGCAAAGTTCTAGGGTTTTTACCCTTTTTGTGAAAGAAAGCATTTTCTTTTTGTTCATTTTTTGAATTAAATAGAAATCAAATTAGGTCAAAATTAATTAATTAATTAATAAAAATATTTTTGGGTTTTTTGAATATTTAAGGAAATAAAATAAAAATGATTAAAAGTTAGTGAAACCTATTATTCTAAATTGATTTTAATTTATTGCAAAAAATATTAAAATTATACCTATTTAAAACTAAGTTAATTGATTAATATTTATTTACAAAAATAAAAGTGAATTTAATTTTAATAAAATAATATTTTTGTATTTTTGATTTTTACGGGAAAAAGAATTAATTGGTTAGTGATTAAAAATAACAAAACAAATAACAATAAATAAAATAAGAAAATAATGAAAGAAATAAAAAAAGCAAACTCAGGGGGTTTGGGCCCAGATGGAGGGTTTGATCATCATTTTGAGAGGCCCATTCACGTTGGCCTGATTGACTTTTGCCATCCCATGCACGCCTGTTGACTTGGGTGTATGATAGTCATTCAGTCTTGGCCCTTGGATTTGACCTGGAGGCCATCTAGCGCCTGACGGGATGAGGAGTATGATAATCCATGCCCTAAGCTTTGCACTGGATCTCCTGGAACAAAATAATAATAAGCGTTTGGGGGGACCTGGGATTCGAACCCAGGTCCCATTGGACTATGCACGCCTTCCACTACCACTCAGCCAACATGTTCAATTTGTTATTACAATAAATGAATAATATTATAAGAAGAAAGCGAATAATATACTGAAAATTAAAAACGCGCGAGATTTGGTTTGAATGGGCCAATCGGACATGAACACGTCTTCATCTTCTCCAATGGCCCTGGTTTTTTTCCTGCGGATTTGAGTCCGCATCAAAATCCCTAGCTTCCTTCTAAAATCATCTGTAGGCCATGGAAACGAGTTTTAAGAACATCATCATGCTCGTCTCTTTCCACTGATTTCATTTATGCCCATGGTTCTTTCCAATTTTCCCTGAAATCAAAACGCCTAAAAAACAAGAACCAAAACCCTAGCTTCAGGCATGGCTGTACAGGCTACCAAAACAAATCAAATATTGCAAAAATGTTCTAAATGAAGTGACAAACACAAATATGCAAAGGTTTTGGTGAAAGAATGCAAGAATCAGAGGATGTGATTTCGTGTTCAGGGCCACGTTCATGGACACTTACAGCGCGTTTCAGGTGGTTTCAGGACTCGATTTTAATTCCAATAGATCCAGTGGACGTCCAGCAAGAGAGTAGTGTGGAGTTTTTACTTTGAATCGAGCTCTACGTATGATTTCAGTTTCAAGATTTTCAAGCCTTTTTTCAAGTTTGGTCTGGCCGTTTGTGCAGCTTTTAGGTCGTGTCTTGTGTGTGTCTAGCTTCTATGAGTAATAAGGGTTGTATTAGGTTAAATCTTTGGGCTTGAATCCATGTGAATTGATGATTCGAGATTTGATTTGATCACCATTAACAAAGCTTCCAAAATTGTACCAAATCAAATATTTTGTTCACAATATAGCATGGTACGAATTTGATTGGGTGTATCATGATAATTAAGACCTGTAATGATCAAAAAGATCTTATTCCATCAATTTTTGGATTTTATTTGAATTAATATTGATTTAAAATGAATTAATTCAATAAAAATCAAATAAAATAGAAAAATTAATGAATGGACATGAAACTGAAGATAGGACACGTGCGTGGTGTGACAAGATCAAATCAAGTGGAAAAAAGTGGGCCCATTTGTCAAGAATTGGAGTTTTGGGGATAGTTGACTTTTGACAATTTTGGAAAAATGCCCAACTTCAACAATGCATAACTTCTTCAATTTTCAACTTTTGGAGGTGTTCTTGACTTTTTAGAAAGCTTGAGATGTCCTCTAACCAACCCTTTTGGTCTCATCTCATTTTGATATTCCATGCTCAAATTACAAGATTTGGAGAAAAAAAAGGTGTTTTTGTTGACTTTCAAAAATGACCTATAATGTCCAAATTTGTAACTTTTTGTGAGTGCATTTCTTGATCTTGGGGTGTGAATATGGATTGTATGAAATTGCATTCTCTTCAAAATTAGCTTCAGATGGGTCATTTATCATAAAGTATGAGAAAGTTATGCTTGGTCAAAGTTGAGTTGACTTTTCCTACAAAACCCTAATTTAGCAACTTTTGAATCTTGATGAATCTTGAGCAATCCTTGATGAATCATGATATACCCTTGATCAAATGATGAATTATCCTTCAAAATGAGAATATTGGCAAAAAAAACTCTTGAGGTTTGACTGTTTGTAGGTCACAGTTGACTTTTGCCCTAGCACAGTCGATTTTTGGGCCTCTTGAGCAATTGACTGACCAAACTTCCTCTGCAAGGCTTGAAATTTGACATGGATGATCTTGTGAACATATTAGTACATTGGGTAGCACTTGAGATCATTTGTATGTGAGGACCTTGATGCAACACAAAACCCTAATTTGAGATTGATTGCCTTAGGAGATGATTTGACTGTCCAACTCTTGAGTAATTGGAGCCACTTGGAGATTATTCTTGCCATGTCTTGGGAAATATGGGAGGGAAAATTTTGGGGTACAACAAGCACATTCCTGGAGAAGTAAATCAGTTGGAAGATGCTCTAGCTACTTTAGTGGCAATGTTCAAATTCAGTTATCTGAATCACGTGCCCAATATAAGAATCCTTCGTTACAAGGAGTCAGCACATGTTTTCCCTACTCATTGTCTTACAACTGAAGACATGTCGGATGAAAAGTCATGGTATTTTGACATCAAAAGATATCTTGAGAAGCAAGATTATCTCGAGGGTGCTACAATTTGTGATAAGCGGACTCTTAGAAGATTAGCATCCAAGTTTTTATTGTCAAGAGATGTTTTGTACAAAAGAAACTATGATTCTGTTCTGCTCAGTGTCATACCCCAAATTTGCCCGCCCTTTTATTTCTACGGTCAAAAATATTTTAAAAATTGTTTTTATAATATTATTTGATTTTTATAAATATTCGCTTACAAACCTATTTAAAAATATAATGATTTATTTCAGATCATTTATATTTTTGAATAAATAAATATTTGCGCACCTTTCGTATACTTTCAAATTGAGTTTATTTATAGATCAGTAACATAGCACAATTGGTGAAGGATGAAGCTTGCAAGCATAAGGTCACGAGTTCGAATCTCTTGTGCCGCACTTCAACATTTTCTTTTTTTCTTTCTATTTTCTTGTAGAATCTCTTGTGCATATTCTATAGTCTAGACATGCTTTCATGTTACCACACATTGAAACTAATTTCCAACAACTTATTTCTTGTATCCACTTATACACATGTTCTCACAAATAAAATCCATATTATTTATCTATTTGAACCTTTAACACAAAAAGCAGTATTATAGTGTTCACAAAAATATTTTGTCAATTTGCCAATTTCAATACCCAAGGCTACAACTTTTCCGATTTCAATGCCCAAAGCTACCACTTTGTCAATTTCAAGAAAACCACTCTTTCGTTCATCTGCTTTTTTTCAAGAGAACTTACCATCATTTTTCATAAACTCGCCATAACTTGTGATAAATAGCCATCATCATATTTTTTCTTAAAAATTAATCTTCTCATTAACAATTGTTCTCAAAACTTGTTCATCTCTGCAAAACATTATACACACATTTAACAATCAATTTCAAAAAATAGAGTAATAATAATTTGCAATTAAAATATGAAAATATTGTTGTAGTGTTGTCTCTTTTTGTTATTATGCAAAAAAAAATGAAGAAACTCTGCTTCGATCCGCTACCAAGCCCGAGCCTCCTTCCACATTGCTCATATCAACCATCACGCCGCCGTCAGAACTGCCCCAACAACACAGCGAGCTTGCACTATCGATTAACATTTACGGTGAGTACCTCCAACATTGATCCAACACAAAATGCATAATGTATCGGCCAACCTCTGACGCAAAACACAAAATATAATGGCCTCTCTCTGTTTCAAATCTCCTCCACTCGGATCTACAACACCACCACCACCGTGAGATTTCTTGCATCTCCTTTTTGCTGATTGATTTCATGAGTTTTCTTTGTATATGCATATATTATATGGTTTCATTTTTTTGGCTTTGAATCATGTGAGTATTGGTTTGAAAGAAAAATAGAAAAAGGTTGGAGAAGGAAAATGAAAAAACAGTGAGAGAAAGATGATGAGTATTTGATAACTCTCTCTCTCTCTCTCATTGATTTCTATTTAATAGTCACTTTGTTTTATTTTCTCTTTAATCCATGCCAAGTTTCAACTTCATATTGGTCTAATAGTTTAAGTAAAAATATGATAAAATGAATAGAGAAGTCAAGCGGCAGTCTTACCCTTCAGGTAGGTTTTTTTCTACTGATACTTGCTCTTTTCATTTATTTCTTTCTTTTTTACTTTAATTGATTTTTTATGGAACTAGGGTTGTATTTTTTGGTGGGCCTTGGACCTCTAAGTTTCCATAGTCTTTCTAAGTAATACACCCCTCTTTCCATATTCTACAATATTATTTTATTTACTGTAATTATGAATTTAGTTAATTTACTCATAACTAGGTGATTAGCAAAGAATTAAAAAAAAACAACTGCATGATAAACTTTGTGTAATTATTTGAAAGTGGAATACTGAGTTTCTTTCACGTAGAATAATAGGTATACTAGATTAATAAATTTAATTTGTTTCATTTTTTTCTCAATTAATTCAAACCTTCTATAATAATAGGATGTCCATCTTCGAGTAATTAAATCAGTCGACACATCGCCTACCGGCTTATTATTCAAAATCAAACAATTAAAATCTACTCACCAAATTCACCATATGCGAGAAACACATGGTCAATATCTGGCCACGTGATGAGGAGACTATATCATACTCCCTCGCTCTATGTATAAAAACTATTCAAGTAAACACCAAATATTTTTTTCGCAAATTAAATTGATTCGAACAATTAATTTTCAGAAAATAATATGAATATATTTAATTAATTGCGCACTTGGTCTAACAAACTCCGTCATTCACGCTTTTAGACTACGTATGCTGGAAATTCAAATATATTTCGTAATCCATAAAAAATACAAAACAAACCTTGAACTACGAAATGGTACTCCGATTCCTCCTATGAGGATACATAGGCATACGATTAAAATCGTGGCGAGTCCCGCTAACTAAAATTAAAATTATTTTACCCTAATAAAACATTAGAGTCTTATTTCCTAAAAATTGTGCTTCTAACCCTAGTATCCATGCGAACAAGGTAGATGAGGGGTTCCTAACACCTTCCCTTCTTCTAGAACCGAGTCCAAAAACCTAGAATCTATAACTTTTAGGGTTATTCATTTATACTCCCTTCCTTTAGGATAAATATTAAGGGTGGCAACTCTGATTTAAAAACCAGTTGCAACAGCGACTCTACTGGGGACTCAATCTTAGGTTTAGAAGCCTCGTCTTTTGGTTTTAGGTTTTTTTATTTTTGAGTTTTATATTTATTTAACTATTTATTTATTAATTTATTTATTGTTACATTTATTATATTATATTTATCTATGGTGAGGATTTAAATTTTTGTAAAATTATTCTCAATACCCTTAGAAAGAAGGTCCGTCTATTAGCCAATGGGTTACATCAACCCTATGAGTTTATGTGATGACTTCGCCTAGAGTCGGTAGAATTCCGCATAAGAAATACCTTTAGAGAGATATCCTCTTGGAAAGTAGGACTTGGGAATGACACCTGTGACTCTTTGTACGGTCTTTAAACCAAAAAACTCATGATGAGACCTTTCAAGACCTAGAGACGAAATTTTTGGTCTGTAAAGAGACTCCGTTTAAGGGAGGACCTTGTGCCTTTCCCTCTAGTGTCATCCATGATACCCTTAAGGAAATCACCTTATGGGGAGGATAGAATATCTGTAGGCCAATACTAAGAACCTACTTTCTAAGGATAACTTTCACAAATTCCACTACAATCTACAAACCCGCAAGGGTCATCCTTCATCCACTATTATCTTTAGTCGTAGGGCTTGCGTCTATATCATCACCCCTATCATGTAGGGGTTCCTCGTAGTCTTCTCATTGGCCATAATCCTCAAGGAGTTTCTGCTTGTCTCAATCTCTGAGTCAGTGTAGGGTATCTTCGCGTCTATCATTATACTCAAATAGAATACCCCTATGTCTACATCGCATTGCATATCCATGAATTCTTTATACTTTTGCATACCCGAGCATTTTCATATGTTTTCATTCTTCATCCATCTACATAAAACTCACATCTCTTCCACTCGCAGAGAAATTTCAACCATAACCCAATAAGGTGATTCCCAGATACTCAGAACGAACTCGAGATAGATCACAAAGCGAGTGTAAAGTTAGCTACAACAATGGAAGAAGGTCAACATGTAACGCCCCGGTATTTAATTATTTATTTAATTAAATATTTTTGAATATTTTTTTATTAATTCAAATTTTTTATCGTCGAAGTCGGAATTATTTTATTACGTTGGAATAATAATTAATCGAATTTAATTTGGTGGAATTAAGTTAAAGTGTTATTTTATTATTAAGCTTAAATATGAAATGGGGCTTAATTAGTGGTGTTGTGTAGTAATAGAGGGGTATGACATTTAGGCCCATTTGACTTTTCTAAGATTAAATAGAATATGATTATTATATTAGAAATAGAAGTAGAGGAAATAGGAGAGAGTGTTGTATCAGGAAAAGAAAAAGAAGCGGAAAATAGGGTTTGTAAGAGGAGAAGAAGAGAAGAGGAAAAATTGCTTCTAGTGCCATATTCCCCAAAAATTCGGTTGAAGTCTCTTAAAGCTGCTCTTAATCCAAGGTAAAGATGGGGTTCTGACTCTATAATAGGGTGTATAATTAATAGTATGTGAATTTGGGTTATAAAAATTAATTCTAATTGTGTTTGTAATTGGTATATTGATGAAATTGAGAGATAAGTTAGGACCTAATATAACTAGATATACATGTAAATATATAAGTGCCTTAGTATTTTGTTTTTGCAAAAACTCCAATGTTCTGTATACTGTAGCGGTGCAAAAATGAAGTAGCATTTAGACCAATTAATTGGCATATTAAAGTTATACTATGAGTAGCGCTTAGGAGTAGTTGCTTGCTACAGCGAATATGAATAAGTAGTATTAGAAGTTATGTGCTTGTTTACTGTAGAGACTTTGAAGTAGTAATTATTGGCATGTTGCTTGCAAGGCAGTAGAGCTAATTGAAATAATAATACTTAATGGTACATGTTATACTGGCTACTGTAGCGCTGAAGGCAATGATATGGAGAAGTAGCACTTGAAGTTTTATGCTTGCTGCATACTGTAGCAAAATGTATGATGTAATGTTAAATAGGCATATTGGTTGTTCCTGTAGCGAAATTCTAGAAGTATTATTTAAAGGCATTAGCTTGCATATAGTAGCAAGAACGAAGTAGTATTTTGAGCAATGCAGTAGCGCTAATTGGAATGGTATATAGATGGCACTTAACTGCATACTGTAGCAAAATATGGGAAGTAGTGTTTTAAAGGCACTTGTTTTGGCATACAGTAACACGGTAATTGAAGTAACAATGAAAGAAATTGTACTTAGGTGATATGCCTGTTACTGTAGCACTAGATGAATTAATTTTGATGGTACTTATGTTACATGCTGCAACGATATAAATAAGTAGTACTAAGGATATTGTTTTGCTACTGTAGCGATAAAAAATAAATATTACTTGAAGGCATTTGTTATGTTCCTGTAGCGCAAAGCTGAAGTAGTATGTAGGAGAATTAATTCTTTTGCAATACTGTAGCGAATTTAAGAAGTAGTTATGTTCCGGTTTATCAATACAAAATATTTAACAATAATGATTTAATATCTTTAATAAATAATTTTGTAGGATTTATAAAGTAGAATTAATAGAGTTTTTGACCGATAATTAATTAACCGGTTTTAGCCAAAATAGTCTGAATAATTATGCGGTTTATTATAGTAATTTTTGGTTGATCTGTTGGGTGGAATTTTTGTTGAAAACTATGAATTTACAGGTGATTTCATTGCCTCTATTTATGGGCAAATTATTAAGTTGCAGGCTTATGGTCAATGTTGAATTAAGTTGAATTATTGTTGTTGTTTTTGTTGTTGTTGTTATTACGTTCATTTCGTTAATGCATACATAGAATATCATGATGCTTCTGTTTGTCGTCGGCCGGGGGATACTGCTCTTCAGAATAATCCTCTTCTTCTTCCTCTTCAGATTCTGGCTGGACAACTGCTTCCTTTCCCTTCACTTCTTGATTATCCTTTTCACCAGATGACGTTGCAAAGTCTAGGGTCCGTCTGGCTTGTCCTTGGAACCTTCTTCCCATATTCATAACTCCAGTTATTTTCTTTGCTTTCTTCTTCTTTTCTTCAACCATCAAAGTTTTCAAATCCTCTTGTCCTTTTGCTAGAGTCAAGAACATCTGTTGAAACTGAGTATTATGCGCCTGGAGGTCTTTTACTGTCTGCTCGAGATTCATCTTACTGAAATAAACAGTAGAAAGATGAGGAGACTTGTTGTAAGAAACTTGTTTATGTTATGATGAATGGTAAATGCATATGCAATAATTTCAAGGAAATTAGAGATTTAAATTTGCTTTAGACCATAAAGGAACACACATTATATTAATAAATCAAAGCTTGAGTACATCATGCCTTTTTTTGGGCTTACAAAGAAATACAAAAACTCTAAGATAAAAAAGTTATACGTATCCTCTTTGGTGTGATGTAGGCGTTCAGGCTCCGCTCCTCATGAAGTTGCTTAGTGAGATCCAAAACCTTCTTCTCGCTGGCGTAGAATTGGGCCTCGAAAGTGTCTCGTTCCCCCTTAAGTTGTATCCAATCCCTTTGTAAGTCTTCAAGAGAGGTGGGCATGTCAGGATGCAGGATAGTGTATGGAACATCTCCTTCCATAACAGGCTCTATGGTTACTGGAAGAATGGAGGGGTAAGGCATTATAAGACTTTGAGCATGAGCTCGTACCAATTTGAGGTAAGGCTCAAGAGGGATGGAATTATTATGCCCCCAATGTCTTGCTATCTACCTTGTTCAACATCCTCCAAGCTCGGATAAATATCTAGCGGTGACCTTGATCGTCGTTCTTGTAGTCAAATACCAAACCTTGAATGAGCATCTCATGTGGTTCATCCCTTCGGGCGTAACCAAACTGCCTTAAGGCTAAGCATGGGTTGTAAGTGATACCTCCTCTAATGCCAAGTAAAGGGACATTAGGGAATTCTCCACAATGGTCTACAATAGTAACATTCTATATGGATCGGGAACACCAATGAATGTCTGAATGTTTGAGTATCATCAACCTATGTGACCACCTTGAACCTTGCTCGTTCTTCAATACAGATTGGGGAAGATGCAAAATAAACCATCTTGCCAAGAGATGAGTACAACACATAAGGATACCTCTTTTCCTCATAGTGCGAGTGTGAAAAGAATGTAGGATGTCCCCTAGCAAAGTAGGCATCGGGTTACGAGACATGAAGATTTTGACGGCGTTCACATCTATGAGTTGGTCGGGATTTGGAAATAAAACCATCCCATAGATGAGGAGAGCCACAATTTCCTCAAGAGCTTGCAAATCCAAAGAGTTCCAACAGTTTTGGGCTTTCTCAAACAAGAATCTTGCTAGGAAACCTTTGACACCACTCCTTGTCTCCCAATTAGTTGTGACATCAGATGGTTACAAGTGTAGAGCTTGAGCAATCTCTTTTGGCTTTGGATCTCTTTCTGTACCGTTGAAAGGTAGTTGATTGAGAATGGTAATCCTCAGGAGTTGGGAGAATTCTTCCAAAGTTGGCACAAGTTGATAATCGGGAAATGTGAAGCAATGGTGTAAAGGATCAAAGAACTGGAAGAGCCCCTTCATCAGTGTTGGAGGTGACAAAGTTTAGTAGGCGACCATGTCTTTCGGTAAATAGAGAATTTTCAGGAATCCTTAATGCTAGATCTTTAAGTGGAGGAGGAATCCTTACAAGATTGACTTGAATGGTTTTCCTGCGAATAGAATCCATGTCCTACAAAACAGAACAAAGATAAATCCCAAGATCCTTGAAATGGTTAGTGAATATGAGTATGATGTTTATGATGTTTATGATGTTATGTACAAGCATATACATACAAACAAATCAAACAAGTCCTTAGGTTTAGGCTTGCATGGAGTCTTATAGGTAAGTACCCTCTTGAAGTTTAGTTAGCTCAAACCTGTCTTAGTAATAGTAATCGGGTTCTAGGGAGCTCAATATCACTGGTTTGTTTTCTCGAGCATTATTTCAGCGCAAGCCTCTTTAATAGCGACCAAAATATTCCAAAAAACCAAACCTCAATGAGTGTAGTATCGAGTATCTACCAACTTCGGACTGCACCAAAGTTGGTTATCTCACTACGTCCTAAAGGCCAAGTTGGTCAAGTAAAGGTTCTAAAAGTTCATTAGTGGTTTATGACATCACTCAGCGGCCCCGTATTCTCCTTGACTACTCAAGGGCTACTTGTACCCATAAATATGTCACACTTAGCTATTACTTAGACCATGTCGGTATACCCCGCACAGTTTCCACAATGTATTGCTACTTACCTATAAGGTATCCCAAATCCTAGTAGAGGACTCAAACCCAAACAAAGGACCAAAAATGTAAAGCATACAAGTCAAACAATGAAAGCAAATAAATGTGATCTAACCCTAAGGTAACACCACTTTTAAAATTTCCCCAGCAGAGTCGTCAATTCTGTGATACGGTGGGAGAACTGACTTAGGTGTTTTACGTTTGATCGTAAATGTTGCGGTTAGCAAGAGTTGCCACCGACTTTTCTTTTATCCAAAAGGAAAGGTTAAAAAGCACATGAAAGACCTTTGAGATTATATCTTGAGTTCGGGGGGTAGATTATGAAAAGGGAAGGTGTTAGCAACCTTTTCATCCTTGGTTTTCCACGGGCTCTTAGTTACTTGCTAGATCACTTGCTTTTGTTTGAAAATATGCTTTGTGTGGCTTTTTGAAAGTATTTTATAAAGAGGACTTTGTCTAGGAAAACTTTGTAATGATTCTTGTTCATAAGAATGTATACAAAGGTGTTGATCTTTTGAAAATGTTTTCAAGTTTTGAAAGATGTTTTGGAAGTGTTGGTGTTTGTTTTGAAAATAGCAAGGATGCTTTTTTTTGTTTTGAAATGGAGCAAGTAACTAGGAACATTCTACCTACTCAAAAGTCTTTCATGTTCATTTCCTTTTTCCTTTGACATTGTTATTTTACCATTGATTTGGTAAGTAACCCTATCTTTGGATGTAAAAGGGACGGGCGTGGGTCATCGTATAGCCATGATTAGCAATGTTGTAAGATACCTTAGCATTTTCCTTTAGGGACTAAGATCATTTTGAAAGACAACATAGATACCATTATCGAGGGACTATGATCTTGTTTTTGCTAAGATACCTCACATGCATAATATGGCCATTTTTGTAAGGCAACCAAGTGGATTTACCCTAGGGGGTGTATGTGTGCGAGTGTATTGATTTACATGCTTGATTTGTCTTTGATTAAGGTTTTTTATTGATTGGTTTTAGTCTTTCCATACAAAACCCTAATTACTAGCATTTTGTATATAAAGCGATAAATTGTGGAAATTAAAATTACTATCCTATTACAATACTTAGGGTAGGGGGTGTACAAATTACAAATGGGGAATATTGCAAGAAATTAAATCTAAATAATTATTACAACCATATTGAAATTGAATAAAATGTACAAAAATAAAGATAAAAATGCAAGAATATGAATGTAAAGAAATATGATTTTTGTTTGGTTTTTTATGAAAAGGGGTTTTTAACCTAATTAATTAAACTAAAATAATTAACTAAAAAATTAATATTAAGTTATTAAAATAAATTAATTTAAGGAAAGTATTTTTTAGGGTTTTGGTGAATTTAATTAAGTTAGTAAATAAAAATAATTAAATAAAAGTCCTAAACTCTAAATGGATTTTAATTTACAAGAAAAATAATGTAATAATAATTAAAATTAAATCATCTAAGTATTATTAAAAAAAATTACTTAGAGAAAATGTTTTTGTTCTTTTATTTTTGAAAAGAAAAATAAATTAAATTGATATAAATAATAAAAATAGATATTTTTGGATTTTTATGATTAATGAAAATAATAATAATAATAATAATAATAATAATAATAATAATAATAATAATAATGATAATATAAATAAAAGATAAAAAAAAAAGTAAAAATAAAATAAAAATAAAAATAAAGTCAGAGGGGGTTAATAAGTGAAACAAGGAGCATTGTAAGAGAAAAAAAAACAGGCTCAAACTGACACAAAAGGTCACGCTGGGGCTTGAACCCAGGACCTCATGGTGACAGGCGCCCGCTTTAACCACTGGAGTGGTGATACATATGTTAACTTATTTCAAACCATAAATATATAATATAAATCTTGTCCTAAATATATTTCATCTTCAACCTCCAGCCAGAAGCCCTGCAACTTGTTCATTTCTCAACCATTTGTAAAAATGTAAACATGAAAGTTGCTCCATTTTTTCATACGAATCCAACCATATAAATATCATGAACTATAAATAAAAGATAAATGAGAATTTTTGAAAGTACCAAATTCTGACCTAATTATTTTCAGAGATTCAATCCTAAAATTCTCCTAGCTCAATTAATATAAATGAAATCTATGGACATGTACAGCTTCAGGGCAATGATGTCTACATTTTATCTTCACAAATGCAAGCCTAACAATGCCTAATTAATGAGATAGAAGTTCAAGAAAAATACCTCAAAATTGGAAATTGTGAAATGCAAATGAGCTTGATTCAAGGTGCTGCAATGATCAGGTTAGCTTCCTCAAGTTCCCAGGAAGCTAATGCAATGGTTTGCTTGAGCAATGGATGGCTGGAATGGCTTGGAGAAGTCAATGTGCAATGCTCTATTTTTAGTTATGGAGGATATGGTAAATGATGTTACAGTAATGAAACAAGGACATGGATAGGTTACATTTGATGTAAGGAAGCTTTAGAAACTAAAAGGCCAAGAAACGCACGAGGGAAATATGAGTTTGATGTTTAAGGTCAGAAACTGTGCAACAATGGAGTTTTTGGGAAATTTATGATTTGAGAGAGTTTTGGTGTGTTTCAGGATGCTTCAGCTCGTCCTTTAGCTCACAAATAGTGCCTCTATTTATAAGCAACAAGTATGGAGGCTTGTATCTGATCAGAATTCAAAATCACATGTTTAAGCTCAACATGTGATTTTTTTTAGAAATCAAGTTTCAATGCTTTGTGTACTGGCTAATATAGAGTGGTTATGCTTTAAACACACCTGCTTCTGACTTTGTAGATAGAGTGTGATCAGAGGGAACAAGTTAGAGGCTCAAGAATTGACTTTGCACAAAAAGCTTGCTTTTCTAAAATGGAAGTGTGCACTTTGTGCCATTAATGGAAATGTGGATTGGACAAAGCTTAAACCACTTGGATTAAAGCTTAAAAGTTTATGTAATCCATTAATGATGGATAGATACACAAGTTAGAAGGCCTGCAAAGTAAGATTATGCAGCCTAATATTGAAATTGCATTTTTGTTCATCATGAAAATGACCTATAATTTTAGTTTGAAACCCTAACTTCCTCTCTTCGATTCTCCTTGATCAAGAATGATCTCAAGGAGTTCTTTGACATTTTAGAAAGCTTGTAATGTGCTCTAAAACCCCTCTTTGAATAAATTTTGAAAATTCCCCTTGTAAATATATGAAAAAGTGCCATGAAGTTAGGTCAAAATCTTGCCTTAACTAGGGCAAGATTTTACTAAGTGTTTAATTTCAAGACCATGACTTTATGAATTAATAACTTGAAATCCAAGCATTTTCAGGATAAGTTGTGTAAAAAAATTTTGTATATATCATATAGATCTAAAACTTTCATGTTGAAAGCTTCTTTTGAATCATCTTGCATCATGGTGAAAAATTGGCTCAAAGTTGTGAAAAAACATGAAGTTTTCAACACTTAGAAAAATTTCTAAGTTTGAAAACTTTGACTTTTCAAAATGAAATCTTGACTTTTTGATTTCTTGATGAATAAGTTTCACATTTTGACATTTTTTTATGAATTGTGATCTTTGACACTTGATTTTGACCAAAAAGTCAAAGTTTGACTTTTCAGTGTACAGTTGACTGAAAATTCACTATCAATCCAATTGATCTTCAGCAATATTTTGGGTCATGCCATTAGGTCAAAATGATGCAATTGAACTCTTGAGATCAAGCCTCAAACTAATTAAGCATTTTCTAGGTCAAAAATCAGAAATTGCCTTTTCTTAGTCAAAACCCTAATTTTGACCATTTTGCCCTTTTGATGATTTGATCAAATTTCTTGAGGAATTATGGTCCAAACTTGATAAAAATGATACATATGAGTTTATAATGTTGATGTGGATCAAAAATTATGAAGTTTGACTGTAGATTGGCCACAATTGACTTTTTCCTCAATACAACTGATTTTTAGGTCATCTGCTCAATTGACTAAGCAAAAATGTGATTCAAGGCTTGAAACTTGACATGAGTAATCTTGGGGGTCCATAATGATACTTGAAAGTAATATGAGGCATTGAAAGTTAAATTATCCTTGTGCAATCTTAAACCCTAATTTGAGTCATCAGTGCTTAAGGAGGTGTCTTGAGCTGATCAAACCTTGTGCAGTCTTGAACCAAATGAGATCTTGTGAGAAAATATTTGATAAATGAGAGGGCAAATTTTGGGGTACAATAGAATGTATTTGCACCCTAAACATCTACGGTACTCCACAGGAACCTCTTTGAAAAATCTGTATATTTTGGCTATAAAATGTTGTATGAAAAAAATAGATGGTGGAGGTGAGAAAAGAAATATTTTTTATGATTTTTTTGCACCTGTCGCGGTTGAGAACCTTTAGTGCCTACGTACCACCTTTTATACAATAGGGGATCAGGGTACACGTGGTTCACCTTTTAAAAATTTTAAAACACAAGTGTGTTGGTTAATTTTATGAGATAAGACATCATCGTCATTGTCCGTGTGGAAAACATACTTACTACCCACAATTATGAGAAAGGAGAATTTGAATTATCTCAAAGTGGAGGATATGGCTTAGATTTTAAAAATCAACAAAACCTCATTCAACACCCAAGTGGAAAATATCTCTCTTCACCACATATTGTAGAAGTATAGTTGTTTGCATCACTACAAGGATTGACAAAAGTCTAATCTTTTGAGAATTTTTTTAAAGATAAGAGCCAAAATTGCAAAATGGTTTGAAATGAGATTGATTGACTTTTAGTCTTCTCACAAAAAATGTCAAGGTATTATTAATTTGATTGAAGTTTATTTATGAAAATGTTTTGAAAATGCATGGACCTAAGTCCAAGTTTATTATGAAAATGGTTCAAGTTTAAAAAACAAGAAGAGTTTTCAAAAGAAGGGAGAAGATTTTTTAAATTAAAGAAGATGGGAGGAGAAGAAGAGACTATCCTAAAGTATAAGGAAAAAGATAAGGAGAAGAACCATCTAACTAACAAGAAGCCAATACTTGACATTATGAGTCAAGATAGAATTCTCATTCTTTGGATTGAAACCAAGCAAGCAAAGATATTAGCCCTCTTGAGAAGACCAAACTTCAAGTGTATTAAGTCTTCACAAAAATTGGACAGAGTAACAACTGTATACGGGTGAATTCCATATTACAAACAAAGTATGTAATCACAATAACCTGCACACGAAACAAACAAAAAACCCAATGTCTTGAGGTAAACCCCAAGAACTCCGGACAAAATATCAATTAAGGTCACAAGGTCTCCAACATAGGCCACGGTTTTTATTCCTAAGTCCAAGAAGTCCAATACTCCATAATGCCAAGGATAGTAACCAAATAGTCCAAGTATCATTAAAGTTTTTTATGGTTCATGTTGATTATTAAGTATCTTCAAAAAGAAAAGAAAAGCTCAAGTGAGAAAAATAAAAATGACATAAAAGTAAATACTCAAGTGAGCAAAGATGAAAATAGCATAAAATGTAAATGCTAAAGTAAATGGTACATAAAGTAAAAGCATAAAAATAAAAGCATAAAATAAAGTCAATTGTTAGAAATTAGTGGTTAGTTGGATGACCATCTTGAAACTTGCATTTGGAAATCATTAGAGGATTGATAGAACAAAAGCCTCCACACAACAAGTTGCATTTGCTTTTTGTCAAGTATATCATCCATTTTGGAATCCTCAAAAGTAAAATTTAATGATCAACAATGTTTAAGTGATCCGCGTTGACTAAAAGTGATGTAGATCCATTAGAGGATTGGTAGAATCAAAGCCTCCACACAATGAATATCAAGGTTATTGGATCAAAGAGATCAAATTAACATATTTGGGCTTGCAAACATAGGTTTGAGCCACGAATGATCATTTATTCGAATCGGGACAAAATTTAGCGCTATGTTAAGCAATCGTAAGTGGAGTTATGTAGAAGTCGCACCTATTTTGAGGTCGGTCAATAGCAATCTATGTACTTCATGTTTGGATAAATGATATAGAGATCATCATCCCTTAACATGTAGCACAATTAAAAAATAAAGGGATAAGATGAAGAGGGAGGGGAATGATGAGCTAATTTGGATCACTACCTCAAATTTATTTCATCTTTAAATTCAATCAATCATCTAGATGGATTAAAGCACTAAACATATCATTAATCCAAAGCACCAAAATGAATTAAATAATTCACTCTTTGATAGATTTGAATTGATGAATATTTATCCAACTTCATCTACACCACAAAGTCTATTGGATTTAAAGAGAAATTGGATATTTAAAATTGCAATCTAAACCAACAATCAAAAGGAGTGAGTAGAAAAAGCATTTTGGATCAAAACAGCCCCAAAATAAGGCAAAAAATGCATTTTGTTTCTGTGCAAATTTATTGCACTACAGTGCAAATAGATTTGCACAGTAAATTTTTTCAAAATTTTACGTGAAATTCTTTTGTGCAATCAATTGCACCAGGACAACAATCGATTACACACTGTTACAGTAGGAAAAATAACATTTCAAAAGGCAGAATTCTTGTTCAAATTTTCCGTTAAATACCTTATGATCATAGATCCAATTGAGCACGAAAATTCCATCAAATTATGAGAAAATAGCACCATTAGAATCACAAAATAATGCTCAATGAATCAAACCCAAAGATCAATAAGAGATCACATTGTGAAAGATGAATTATCCAACTTACGAAAGATAGATCTAGAGAATTGTCAAAAAAACTTCAAGAATTTGCTTCAATTCAACCACAAGAATCAATTGCCCAAGCTTGGATGTAGAGAATTGATGAAGAAAAAGTGTTTGAGTGAAGGTTTAGCTCAAAGATTAGTAAGCTTCAATGCAAAACTTACTAACTTTTTTTTTGAAAATAGAGCTTTGAGTGAATTTGGTAGATGGAGAGAATTGAGAGATTTTTTAGCAAAGTGATTTTGGCTATCAAAAGCTTGTGATTTGAATGAAATGAGGGCTCTATTTATAGAGTTTAAGTTTGGGATTAGTGGTAATTTGGTAATTGATTCTTGGAGCCAAAACTTGAATTAATGAATAACTTTCAAAAATTAGAGCCAAAATTTGAATTAATGACATATTTCAAAAAATGAAAAATTAGCACTAAAATTTGAATTAATGACATATTATTCAAAAAATAAAAAATTGGCACCAAAATTTGAATTAATGATATATATTTCAAAAATGAAGAAAAATTGGAGCCAAAATTATCAAACTTGAAATTGCTGATTTTTCAAATTTTCACATTATGCAATCAATTGCACTCTAGGCTCAATCGATTGCATCAGTGTATTTTTTCAAAAATGACGCAAAATGCACTATATGCAATCGATTGCACTCTAAGAGCAATCGATTGCACTCTAAGAGCAATCGATTGCATCAGTGAAAAAATGAATTTTTGTTAATTATTTTTCTTTGCAAATAGAGATTTTAGGAAAATAATACCAGAAATCCTTATTTGTTTGATGCTTTAACTTGGCACCTACAAAACACAAATATACAAAGACAAAGACAAATATTTTTTGTATTTTGATTAGAAGTTAGTCAACAACACGTATATAAAATACACAACTAAGGTGTTTGGGAGTTCCTCAAGAGCAAACTTAAAGATAGGAGATAGAAAAAGAGGAATAACCAACCCTAATATGATCTTGTTGCATTGTGAGGGTATGATATGATAAAAGACTCTTAGGGGCAAAAATTGGAGTACAAAACCGATCTTCTAGCAAATTTCCTCTTCCATATGACTCCATATTGGTACATCAAGAAATGGAGACTCTGAGCACAAATATGGTCAAAATGCTAGCTACTTCAAATTGACCTAATCTCAAATTGGGCTAGCTACTTTAAACCAAGTCTTACCATCAGCTACTTCAAACCAAGCCTTACCAACTAAACAAATTCTTGAACAATAAAACTTCCTAATTAAATTAAACTTTCCATAAGTATATTTAGTCATATTCATAACATTGTCCAAAGTCACCTCAAGAAATGAAAGTACTGCTTCCTTATCTCACCAGTACATGTTTCCCTCCACATAATATTTATATCTCTTCTTTCACAACCAACCTCCTAACACCTCACTTTTTGTTAATACCCATTTCATGCTTATAAAAGCCGAAATTGGCAAGTATAAACCATAGATCTTATTTGTTCACTCAAAAAATACCACTAAAAAATAGGCTTTATCTCGACCTGAGTGGTTTGAAGCAATACAAGTTTGATACAACTTACTCTTAAAGAATGGTACTTGGACTCTCATAACTCTTCCACCTTACATAAAATCTATAGGCTACAAGTGGATTTTCAAGATAAAAGAATTAATAAATATAAGACAAAGTTTGTAGAAAAGGGTCTCACCAACAACAAGGCTTTGATTTCCATGTAACTTTTTCACTTGTAGTAAAGCCTACCACTATTAGTGTTATCATGTCCTCTACTCTCACTTATACGTGGGAAATCCATAAAATTGATATCAATAATGCATTTCTCAATTATGATCTCGAAGAAGAGGTGTATATGCAACAATCACTTGAATTTGTCAACACCAACTCAACACTCTTTAGCAAATTAAAGAAGACAATTTATGGCCTAAGGCAGACTCCAAGGACACTATATAAAAAACTCCATCAAGCTTTACTTCAGTTTGGTTTTTTCTCTAGCAAATGTGATCATTCACTCTTTGTTTATAAGAATCATGCCACCACTCTATATGCATCGGTTTATGTTGATTACATCCTTCTCACGGATACATCATCTAAACTAATACATGATCTCATTATAAGGGTCCATGACAAATTTCTGTTGAAAAAACTAAGTATACCAAAGTATTTTCTTGGAATTGAGGTGCATTATCAGTTTAATAGAACCATGTTGTTGACAAAGACTAAGTACATCAAAGATTTGTTCTCTAAGACAACATGATTGATGCAAATGGAGTAAGTATACCAGTGTTCAACCATTGCAAGTTGAACAAACATGGCAAGGACACATTTACTAATCCTTCTCTATATAGGTCTACAATTGAAGCCCTTCAATATGCTACATTAACTAGATCTGACATAGTTTATTGTGTCAACAAAGCCTTTCAATTCATGGCAAAACCTCTTGGATCTCATTGAAGTGTAGTCAAAATAATCCTTAGATACTTAAATGATACAATTAATCATGGTTTGATCCTCTCACTAACCATGATTTTAGGGAGGGTAGTGGTATTTGGAGTAAATTAAAAATAGAGTAACTAATTCTAGAAAGTTAGTTAGAATGAGTTTAAAAGTGGTTAGGATAGTTAGTTAGAGTAACTAACTCTCCATGTAACTGACTCTAAATCTTGTATATATAGTTCCCTATTATTCATGTACAAGCAATAAACAAGAAGATTTTGTGCTATCTTTCTCTCTATACTTCTTAGTTCATTCAATAGATTAAAGATTTCTGAGTTCTAATTAGACAAAAAGATAAAATAAATATATTTGAAACAATTAGTTAAAAATTTAAACACTTTTTTTTAGTTTAAGAATATTTTGAGTCTTGATATAACAATATTTTGGTTTTTAAATTTCTAAACTCTTTTTTTTTCTATTTTTTTTTTCTAAGTATGAAACAATACATGAATTTCTATATTATTCTTCTATTTCTTTCTTTAAAATTTTATTTGGATTGATGAAATATGCGTTAGTTGGATAAATTAAAATTTGATGGAGCATAGCAGAATAAAGTAGTATACATTTTATTTCATTCTATCACTATTAATGTATTTTTTTTCTCTTTTAATTTTGACAAAAATGTAAAATTTGTTTTATTCCATTTTCATGTCAACCTACACTGTTATGCTCCATTCCATTAATTTGTTTCTATTCCACTTTATTTTATGATATCCAAATAGCCTTAACATTCTTTCTTTCTCTCTTCAATTTTTTTCACACCAACTAATTTATTGAATGTTTTGTTGAAAGTGTAGAAAGTCTTAGAGTTTTGACTGAATTGTTACCTCTATAGCTACTACACAGAAATGAACATGTGTCCATCAAAACTCTGTGCATGAAGAAATGGAGCAGGTGACAAGTTTAAAAAAAGATAAGAAGAAAAAAGTAAAGAACCAACAACCAAATATTCTGGTTCCATTTTCACATGACAGAAGCAGTGTTTTGAGCAAAGTTTAATTGTAGGACACATCCTCCATTTGAGACAAGTAGACAATTACAACAGTTCCATTGACCCCACTACACTTTCCTACACTCTTCCTTATAGGGGGACACTTTCAAATTTAACGTGCCCCATTCACATCCTCATTCCTTCTTTATTCTTTTAGCAAGCAAGATCTTGCAACCCTATATTCCATCTGTTTTACATCATTTCCAATTATATTTCATTATTTGATTCTCTTCTCTCATTATTTTTTGTCCATCCTATAACTCAACAAAATATTACTAGTAATAAATTTAATTAACACAGTTTAGTTGAGAATTATGTACAACATTTATTTACATAAATATGGATTTGAATACGTATACTCACTTATTCATCTTTTAAGACATAAAATTCTAGCAATTAAATTTTGAATCCACAACATCAATTTATTCACTTTTTAAAATTATTTGATTTTGTTTTAAATATTCTTTTCGATTGTGCAAATGCGAAGAATTTTTCTAAATTATCATATATTCACAATTAGAGTATAAAATGGATTCATTCAACTCCAAAAAAATTTATTTTACTCATATTTTTTTATTTGCTTTCTCTAGTATATTCATTATGTTGTTTCCTATTTTTTTTTTAGACTTTTACAGATACAGAGATTAATATGAATTTTGTAACTTTTAAATTTTAAGAGCATAAGGTTGTTGGAACCGATCAACTCTCATTTTTTTTTTAAGACAGACTAAAATTTTAAACCTTCACTCTCTAATATTTTGCTCTGTCTATTTTTATTTTTTCGAACTTTTACGAAGCGAAGTTGCTATTCCTACTTAAAATATATAATTATCTACAAAATGTATCACACAAATGTTGGTCTTCTTCCCTTTTACAATCACATAAAAGGGCATAATTTTTATATTTCATATTTAAAAAAAAAAAGGTAAAACAATAAAAATATTACTATAGTTTAGTAACGTTAACCCACTTGCATACTAAGAAACACAATAATTTAACCCAAAGATAAAACTTAAGAACGGGGCAGTGCAACAAAAACCGTTTCCAAAAAACGGGTATGTAATTGCAGTTTAAATAAAAAAAATGTTCAAAGTAGAAAAAAATAATAATATGCTATATGACAGTCCAAATAGTCATTCAGTGTCGGCCATTTTAAGCCGTCGGATCGGAGAATCAAGCACATCAGGTGAAGAAGACATCGGAGATGATGAAAGTGACACCGACGGTGATGATGAAATGGACGGTTCTGATGAAAACTCATCAGAAGCTTCCTCTAGTTTCCTTTTGTTGTTGATTCCCACTCCATTGTTACCTTCAACGTTACCGTTAAAGTTAACGTTAATTTCTCTGTTTTCAGTTTCCCC
The DNA here is from genome assembly GCA_948472305.1 of Vicia faba. NCBI lineage: Eukaryota > Viridiplantae > Streptophyta > Magnoliopsida > Fabales > Fabaceae > Vicia > Vicia faba. Next base: position 757,155,944 of record OX451736.1, on the reverse strand, counting down.
TCTAACATCTCTTGTTGTCATGTAACCCTTCAAACGTTTCACATCAGATAGTTTCACTGGTTTTACTATAAAGTCCTCTGCACCTTCCTCCAAACATCTACATATTTTCAATATTTACAAATCACTCCATTTTAAAAATAAATAAATTAAATAGGAATTAAATATATTTTTTGTCCATATAAATTATTAAATTTTGTTTTTATTTCTATAAAAAAATATGATATATTTTAATTTCTATAAAATTATTATGCACATAATTTTAATTTATTCTGTTAAACTGATGTGTATTTTTGAATAATTATTTTATATATATATATATTTAAAACGTTATAAAAATTATTGAAAAAAATTCAAAATTTGATTTTTCAGTTGAAATTTTCATTTATTTCATCAATATCTTTTAAAATTTAAAAAATTTAAATTTAATTCATTTCATTTTAAAAAGTTTTAAAATTTAATATAAAAACCTGTTATAGTAGGTTAAACACATATGAAAAAGTTTATTTTAAAATTTAAAAGTTTTAAAACAATTAAATAAATTTTAAAATTTTAAAAAATAACAAAAGTAAAATTATATGAATAAAATTTTATAGAACCAAAATATATCATTTTTTAATATGAATTAAAAATAAATTTTAAAATATTTATAAAAATTAAAAATATATTTAACTCATTAAATAATAACAAATTTTAATAATAATAATTTTGAAAATAAATAAATAAAATAATAGTAATACCTGTCTATGCGTGGCAAAATGTTTTCTGAAGACATAATAACTACAGGAATTTCTCTGAAACTGGACGATTCCTGCTTCAAAATGCAATTTCCAATCAAATTTCACAAACATTATAAATTATATAAATAAATAAAAGCTTGTAAAAATGAATTATTATGAAAATAATTGAAACCTTGATTTTCTTAAGCAACTCATAACCAGTCATTCCAGGCATGCAATAATCTGTAATGACTAGATCCACCTTCAAACCCGGCTAAGAAAACCAAAAATAAAATAAAATTTAAAAATCATAATAAAATTAATAATCTCTAATTAAATGAAAAATAATAAAAATACCGCTAAAAATGAATATTTTGAATTAGCGCACATACGACAAAACCATCAGATTCATCCAATCCCAGAAATTGCAGTGCTCTGATTCCACTATCCACAGCAGTAACTAAAATATTTCCACAAAAATATAAAAATTAAAATTATAAACATTTTAATAAAAAAATAAATTCTACATTTTTATTTGTTTTTGTAAAACTACAAAACTAACCTTTACAAGCTGAAATTTTGAGCAACCGTTCAATGACTTTCCGATCAACTAAACTATCATCAACGGCCAGAACATGAACCTCTTCAGCATCGACATCAATCGAAACGACACCGTTTGTCTCCATCGAAGAAAAAGAAGAAGAAAACGAAAGAGAGAGTGAAAAAAAATGGAGAAAGGGAAGTCTTTAATGTAGGTATCAAAACTTTAAATATATGTGACAATGTGACATGTTGTGTTGTTTTTTGATTCTACTATATCCATCTGGCACCGCTTTTTTTTTTTCTGTTTAAATTTTTATTTTTATTTTGAATTAAATAATTAAAATAAAATCTTTTTCTCTCTTTAATATCTTTCTCTCTATCCTTTTTATTTATTATTTATAGTTGGAAGATGTTGATGGTGTTGGATAATGGAGATGGAGATGAGATTCTGAAATCCACTTTGGGATGTGATCTCAAAGACTTTCTTTTTTGATCCCTGTGAAGCATTTACGTTTCTAAGTAAAATATTTAATGAAATTAACCTAAAATGATATTCCGTGATATTTTTGTTATTCTTGGGAATTTGATTCGGAGTGAGAGAATTAAGCCAGGTTTGACCCGGTTTTAATTTGATGAGCTAAACCGCTTTGGGTCTATTAATAAGATGGGTAGGATGTTTTAAAATTATTTTTGAAGTCCTACGAAGTTCCTATTCTTATTTGTTTATCTTCGTGTTGTTAAAATTATATTAGACTAGGTAATTTATAAAAATATATTTTTATATTTTAATTTAGTGATTGAATATATTTAAAAATATAAAATTAATATATTTTATTTTATTTTAATTTAAAGCATTTGATTATTTGAAATTAATTGGATTAGTTAGAATAAATTCTTATCAAATTTTGAATACAAGATCAAAATCTGAGTCTGAGTCTGATGAGTAGCGGCAGATAAAATAGTTAAGAGTCAAAGAAGAAAGAGAGAACACGAGCAATTGTTCTGGTTTCTCTCATAAATCAAGAGTAGTCTAGTTTCCATGTACTTCTAATAGATTTTCACTGTAACTAAATCTTATTACAAATGCTCAAACACACAAGCAAGAGACTTTCAAATGTTCAAACACACAAGTAAAAGACTTCAATGTTCAAGCACACAAACAAGAGATTTCTAATGATAAGTGTATACACAATACAACACAAAAGACTCTAAAACTTAAGAACTTATAAGAATATACAATTGATAATAAGTTATAAGTTAAGCGTGTGTAATAGATTTGACAGAGTAACAACTCTTTGTTTGTAAAGGCATAGTGTTGTGTATTTCTCCAAGTTTCTCAACTCCTTTTATAGAGGGACACCAAAGATACGTTGGAGAGGACTTCTTGCACAAGTGAGTCTTGGATAGAAGCATCATCAGATCCGTTGGAATGCTTCCTTATATGGTTAATATCGTTGAAAGTTTATTTGAAACTCCTTTGGTGAAAAAGGAATTATCAGTTGTATTCCATATGTCTTCTGCAAATTTTGTGCTAAGTCTTCACGTGATCATAAGAAGACAAAATATCATTAAAGTCTGATAGTGACCTATCAGAGTTTCTTGATCCTTGAGCTTTGACTTGCATCAGGTTCCGAGTCTTTAGAAGACGATTCTTCAGAACTAAACTTCCTTCAAAATTTGGGATCTTCAGGTTATGATCATTCAGAGGTTGACTTTTCTTCAGACTCTGGTCTTCAGAAGTTGACCTCTTTAGAGGCTAATTCTTCAGAGTATGATCTTTAGAAATCTGCATCTTAAGGCTTCGCTTAGATGTTCAATGCAGTTTGAGAACTGATTTTGTATTTGGATTTTAATCTATGTTCATGCACACTTGAACATACACTAGTATACCCAATTGTTCTTTAAATAATTTGTTATCATCAAAACCTAAGGGATATAGTATAAACCAATTTTGTTTCAACAATATCCCCCTTTTTTATGATGAAAAACACAAGTATTTAAGAACAATGATTGTTGATTTAATTAACAAGTTGCTTCAAGGTCTGAGGTTTGTAAGCTCCTCCCGAGTCTGATATTTCTAAGAGTGAGGTTTGTAAGCTCCCCCTAAGTCATATCTAGGTTAATTAAATTTATCTTTATGGCACAATAACAGATCTTCATATTTAAAGCAATAAAAATTATCATTCAATCAAATTCAAATGCTTAAATACTTATCCTACTCCCCCCTTTTGTCATCAACAAAAAGAATAAACATAATAAGAAAAGATGTTGAAGTAAACATTTCATTAACCAAAGAAGAAGAGATTCAGATGAAAACCATGTTTAAAAAATGACAAGACAACACAAAAAGGTTTCCTAGATCTTAAAGCCTATGGTTTTTGCTTCAGAAACTCAAGGATGACTTTGAGATCAGAACCCATTATATCTTGCCTAGAAATCACAATCTTCATCCGAACATCCATATTTTCTTTCTTAGCAGCCATAACTTCTTGAGTGGCAACAAAATAATCCAATTTCGTTTCTAAGGTCTCATACTTTTGACTAGAAGAAGCTACAAACTATAATGAGAAAGCCTTGATATTTTGCAAGACTGAATCCATAGAAGATTTGAGAATGTCTCATTCAACTACATGAGCTATGGGTTTAGAAGAGAAGAGCCTCTCAGTCAATAGATTTTGAACTCTGTCATAGGTAATAGACTTAAACTCTTCCATTTGGTATTTGATATGAGGTGGGAGGTTTAGCTGGAGAGTGGGGTGAGGTGAATAAGGAAAATATACAGGTATTGTGCCAAATCCTCATACAACATCTGCTTCTCTATTAAGAAAAAGGATGATGATCAAATGGTGCAGGTTGTTGGAGGTTTTTTGGTATAGTTTGGTCTTTTATGGATTATGGTTGAGTTTAGTTCTTAGTAAATTGTCCAAGATCAGTTTAGGCAGTAGTTTCAAGTTGAGGTTGAACAAGGTGGTTTTCAGAGTTGGTTTGGTCTTGGGTGAATTGCTCAGTTCCAATTTGAAGTTCAGATGTTGGTTGAACTTCAGATTGAGACTAAATACGATAAGGTTCATGTTCAGTTTCATATAGGTTTTTGGGTTCTATAATAGATTGGTATTGGATAACTTGTTTAGTTTCAGATTGAACTGTAATTACTGTCTTAACAATGTCTGTTAGGTTTGGTTCAACAAAACTGGTTTAGGAATTTTGTTGGGTGTCAGAGGGTAAGGTTTCAGGAGGAACAACTTGAAGAGGTTTAACATTGATAGGTCTAATGTCAGAGTCATCAAACTCAGAGATTAAGCTTAAGCTTGGACTAGATCTACCACTGGTAACCTTTATAGGGATTCGAGCATGATTATCAGGGACTTGGGTTATTCAGAATCAGAGATATATGCTAGATAGTTTTGTTCAATAGGTAACTCACCATCTATGTGATTTAACAGTTCCTCTAGGAAATATTCTCTAGGAACATCCTCTTAGTGAGCAAAGTTTTCAAGCATCTGACCAATGTTATAGGAATCTGATGCATCATATTTTAATTTTGAGGTGGTTTGGGAGAGGACATGACATGACCCATAGATAGGTTCTGGTCATGTTTTGGTGAAGGTGAGTGTTTAGGAGTTTCAGGTGGGGTTGGTGTTGGAGATTTAGTCATGAGTGGTGAATTGGAAGAATTTAAGACATTATCAGGGACAAAATTCAAGGGTTTACCCATGTCACCAATCACTGCAACATCTGATGCAATTTGCTCTTCTTCTATAATGGTCTCAAGAGCATGAGTAGAGGCTTCTTCTCCATATGAGAAGTTCCAACAACAAAAGAACCCTCAGCCTTCTTCATCACAACTTTTTCTTCAGCTTCATCTTCCAATTGCTTATGCAAAACTTCTGGAAGGGAATATTGTTCCATTTCCTGACTCAACAAGGCTTTAGCTACCAAACTACCTCCCGTTTGAATAGCCTATGAAGAGAGGTTTTGAACATATTTTACAGCAACCTTGGGCTTCTTGTATATAGGTTGTTCATCTTCTTCTTCTTCTTCTGGTAGTATCATCTTCCTAAACTTCTTCTTTTTAATATACACAACCAAGTCAGAAGAGGTTGTCTTCTAAGGAGTGGCTCCACTTCTTGTCTTTGTAGGCGATCAAGACAATTGTTGAGGCCACTTCTTGAACCTCCCTCTGAACATTCTTCTAGTGTATAATCTCTTACTTAGATGGCTTCTGCACAACCTACTCGATTTCAGAAGCAATCTGCTTCCTTTTCTAGACTTGTACATACTACCTTCCAGACCATCAGGAATGTCATTCATAGTTAAAGTGATTCCAATATATCTCTTTGTTATCTTTATGAATTCCAATATATATATATATATATATATATATATATATATATATATATATATATATATATATATATATATATATATATATATATATATATATATATATATATATATATATATATATATATATATATATATATATATATATATATATATATATATATATATATATATATATATATATATATATATATATATATATATATATATATATATATATATATATATATATATATATATATATATATATATATATATATATATATATATATATATATATATATATATATATATATATATATATATATATATATATATATATATATAACCTGCATATGCATGTCATTTCCAGGATTATTCTAAAGTTGTCATTAGTATCAAGTATGGATAGCAACATGGAGACAAGCATAAAGCCTTTCAAAAACATTGCTGCATATCAGTTTCCGTGCTTTGATGGTCGATTGCGAGAGATAGGAGCTCTTGTGAGAGGGCCGAATGAAGGATTTTTCAGAGGATAATATGGAAACTTATTATTGTTGGTGAATGATGATTTTGAAGAGTGGGTCGTGAGAACACTTCTTCAGTTCTATGATTCGCAATTGCACTATTTTACTTTTCGGGACTATCAATTAGCACCGATCCTCGAAGAGTATACGCACATTCTTGATGTCAAGATCACTGATGGTATTCCTTTTGTTCAAGTACCAGAGACTCCAGACTACATGGAAATTTCCAGGGCTCTTTATTTGATCCATGGTGAATTTGAAAGTAATTGGATCGATAAAAGCGACACGAGTGGTCTCGCTCTGAATTATCTAATATCAAAGGCCAAGGGTTTTGCAAAAGGTGAGAATTGGACTACATTCAATGTGCTTCTGGCGCTATGATTTATGGCATAGTCTTTTTTCCGGTTTCCGAGAAGTTGGTGTATCTATATGCATTATATGTCTTCATGAATGGTAATCCGGTACTAACTCTACTTGCCGACACTTATTACACCATCCATTCTTGACATGAAAAGAAAGGGGAAGTCGTGTGTTATGCAATTGTGCTTTACAAATGGTAGATGATGCACATGCCTACAAAAGGGCCTTTTATTCATGTTGTCAAGTCGTCTTAATGGTCTTAGCATATCATGGGACTTACTTCGTATGTGTGATATGGTGGGAGAACTGACTTGAGGGTTTTGTGTTTGATCGCAAATGTTACGGTTAGCAAGAGTCGCCACCGACTTTTCTTTTTTTCCAAAAGGAAAGGTGAAAAAGCACAGGAAAGACCTTTGAGATTATTTCTTGAGTTCGGGGGGTAGATTATGAAAAGGGGAGGTATTAGAACCCTTTTCATTCATGGTTTTCCATGGGCTCTTAGTTACTTACTAGATCACTTGCTTTTGTTTGAAATTGTGCTTTGTGTGGTTTTTGAAAGTATTTTGTAAAGAGGCCATTGTTTAGGAAATCTTTGTAATGATTCTCGTTCGTAAGAATGTATACAAATATGTTTGATCTTTTAAAAATGTTTTCAAGTTTGTAAGATGTTTGAAAGTGTAGGTGATTGTTTTGAAAATAGCAAGGATGTTTGTTTGAAATTGAGAAAGTAATTAGGAGTATTCTACCTACTCAAAAGTCTCTCTTGTTCATTTTCCTTTTCCTTTGACATTGTTACCTTACAATTGATTTGGTAAGTAACCCTATCTTTGGATGTAAACGGGACGGGCGTGGGTCATCGTATAACCATGATTAGCAATGTTGCAAGGTATCTTAGCACTCTCTGTTAGGGACTAAGATCATTTGAAAGGCAACTTAGATAGCATCATCGAGGGACTATGATCTTGTATTTGCTTGTTTTTGCTAAGATACCTTTCATGCGTAATATGACCACTTTGTATAAGGAAACCAAGTGGAATAACCCTAGGGGTGCTTGTGTGCAAGTGTATTATTTTCATGCTTGTTTTTGTCTTGAATTAAGGTTTTCTAAATATTGGTTTTAGTCTTTCCATACAAACCCTAATTACTAGCATGTTATATATAAAAGCGATAAATTGGGGAATTTAAAGTTACTATGCTATTACAACATTGGTGGGGGTGTATAAATTGAATGGGGATTGCAAGAGTTTTAAACCTAATTAGTCTATTACAACCATATTGAATGGGTATTGATGTACAAGGAATTTAAATGAATATAATGCACAAAATGAATAAATATAAAAAAATGCAAAATGTAAAGAAAATGGATCTTTGTTTGGTTTTCATGAGAAAAAGGGAAATTGTCTTAACCTAATTAATTAAACTTAAATTTATTAAGAAAGGATTTTAAATAAAACCCTAGTTCTATTAATTAATCAAAAGAAAAGGAGTTTAAGAAAAGTATTTTTTGGTATTTTTATCTTGAAAATATTTATAACATTATAAAATACTTTTGGCCCTTTTTTATATATATAAATAAATATATTTTAATAGGTGTCAAAATAAAAATAAATATTAACCTAGTTTTAATTAAATTTACAAGATAATAAGTAAAAATAAATAAAGTATAGTTAATAAAAAAATATTTTTTGTGAGAAAAATAAAAATAAAATAAGCCAAAATATAAATATATCATTTTTTTGTATTTTTATGATTTTTTTAGTATTTAGAAAATATATTAAGGAAATCAATAAAATAAAAATAAGAAAATAAAATAACTTGGGTCAGGGGTGCTAACAGCCTGCAAGGGGGTTAGTAAGCAAAAAAAAAAACAGTATAAGCCCAATAAGGCCCAGGCGCTTGCAAAAAGTCAGGAATGCAAAATATGTAAAAAAAATGCAAAAGGGTACCACTAGGGCTCGAACCCAGGTCCCAAAGGTTACAGGCACGCGCTTCTACCACCGGGGTGGCTATACATCTGTTAACATAGGCAAATCAATAAATATGTAAGGCAAAACGCGCCCTGATGACTTCATCTTCAACCTCCAGCCAGACCAACTGTAACTTGCTCATTTCTCATCAAAAATGAAAACTATAAATATGAAACTTGTAGAAAATTTTCTCACAGTTTCAGAAATGTAAAGAATTAAAACTATAGATCAAAGATAGACATGAATTTTAATGTCCCTAATTTGAACCCTAAAAATCTCAGAAATTTTAGTTTCAAAATTCTCTAAGCTCAAGCAAAATTAATGGAAACTATGGACATGGTTAGCTTCATGGCAATGATATCTACATGTTTTGTTCACAAATAAACTATTGATGATGCCTGTATGAAGAGTTCAAAGTTGAGAAAACTTACCTCAAAACTGGAAATCGTGTTTTGAGTTTGAGCTTGTTTCAAGTGATGGTGATGATCAGGTTAGCTTCCTTGAGGTCCCAGGAAGCTAATGCAATGATTAGCTTGAGCAATGGATGGCTAAAATGGTCTGGAGAAGTCAATGTGCAAAGTTGAGTTTTTGAAAATGGAGGATGGTGTTAATGGTGTTACAGTTCTATAACAGGGTGTGGGATTGATTCTATATGATGTTTAGAGACTTTAGAGACCAAAAGGCCAAGAAATGCACGAGTAGATTATGAGTTTCAAGTTTTTGGTCAGTTTGTGTGAAAATGGAAGTGTGAAGTGTGATTCGGAGTTCTAGGTTCTTTCAAGGCTTAAGCATTCGTGTGTTTTTTCAAAATGGTTTGTGTATGTATAAACAAAAGTGTTTGAGAGCTTTGGACAATCAGAAGTACAAGTTTCTATATTTTGGCTAGGTTACTTGATTTTGAAGAAAAGAGGGAAACAAGTTTCAAGGAGAGGTGCAAGCATGGGATGGGTGATTGTAAGTGTTTGAAATATTTCTCGTGAGTTATAGGACCTATTTTGATTAGAAGAGAACAAGTTCAAGGCTCAAGAACAAGTTTTGTACAAAAAGACACTTTATCAAAATGGCAATGTAACCTTTATTCCAAAAATGGATAAAAAGCATGTCCATGTATTGAATGCTTGAAGTGAGGCCTCTAACAGCTGTGTAAACCATTAATTATGGAGTGCCTAACAAGTTTGAGGCCTGCAAAGTAGTGTTTATGCAGCATAATTTGAATTTGAATTTTGTTCATCACTAAAATGACTTGTAATGAAAGTGATAAAACCCTAACTTCATCTCTTCGATTCTCCCTACTCAAGAATGATCTCAAGGGGTTCTTGGACATTTTGGAAAGCTTGAAATATGCTCTAAAAACAATATTTGAATTTATTTTGAATATTACAATTTGAAATATATGAAAGAGTGTCATGAAGTTAGGTCAAAATCCTGGCCAAATTAGGACAAAATTTCACTAAGTGTTTAGTTTCATGACCACGTGTTCATAAAATTATAACTTGAGATCCAAGCATATTTGGAAGGATTTGTGTAAAGAAAAGTTGTAGATTTCATGGAGATCTACAACTTTCATGTTGAAAGTTTCTCTTGAATCATGGTGAAAATTTTGCTCAAAGTTATGAAAAAACATGAAATTTCCAACACTTAGAAAAATTTCTAAGTTTAGAAATTTTGACTTTTCAAAATGAAATTTTGACTTTTTGATTTCTTGATGAATAAGTTTAATATTTTGACATGTTTTGATGAATTATGATCTTTGGCACTTGAATTTGACCAAAAAGTCAAAGTTTGACTTTTCAGTATACAAATGACTTTTGATCAGTTGACTGAAAAACTCATCTGTCAATCCAATGGACTTGTAATGTTTTGAACCATGTCATTAGGTCAAAATGATGCAATTGGACTCTTGAGATCATGCCTTAAACCAATTGACCATTTTCTAGGTCAAAAATCATAAATTGCCCTTTCCCAATCAAAACCCTAATTTTGACCATTTTGCCCTTTTGGAGATTTGATCAAATTTCTTGAGGAGTTATGGTCCAAACTTGATAAAATGATACATATGAGTTAAAAATGTTGATATGGATAAAAAATTATGGAGTTTGACTGTGAATTAGCCATAGTTGACTTTTTCCCCAATACAATTGATTTTTAGGTCAACTGCTCAATTGACTGATCAAAAATGTGATCCAAGGCTTGAAACTTGACATGAGTAATCTTGGGGGTCAATAATGATCCATGAAAGTCATATGGGGTATTGGAAGTTCAAATATCCTTGTGCAATACCAAACCCTAATTTTGGTGATCAGTGCTTAAGGAGGTGTCTTAAGCTGATCAAACCCTAGTGCAGTCTTGAGCCCAAGGAGATCTTGTGAACAAGTTCTTGATAAGTGAGAGGGAAAATTTTAGGGTACAACAGTATGATACTATTTGGAAAAGTCTAATGGGCTTGAAAGAGATCATTATAGGATGTGGAGAATTCCCTAATTTTCCGCTCATAGGAACAAGGGGTTGCATTAACTATAATTCTATCTTGGCACGCTGTCAATTAGGATTCATGATGATGGACATACCCACTGATAAGGAAGTGATGGAAACCGTTTATTTAGATAAAGGGGAAGATGCAGTTTTGCTTGAAAAGGTGATAGTGGCTTGGGAACACATTCGCCGTAAAGGGAAACTTTCCTTTAGCCAGAACAGAGGTGTAGCTCACGATACTTATTCATGTTGGATTCAGGATCGTGTGAAAGAGATATTGCTACCTTACAAAAGGGGGATTTTCTATATCCTCAACTTGATTTTGACCCATTGATTGACGGTCAGGTGACTGATTCTTTATCTCGTGTTGGATCTTCTTCTGTACAGCCTGTGCCAGGAGGATCAAAATTCGTGCCTTTGGTGTGTTTTAAGAATGTCAAGGTCGAAAATTTCAAACTCCGAGCTAAGCATGAAGAGATGAACATGGATCTCTCTTTAGACTTACAATACAAAAAGAAGCTTATGAAGGAGGTTAGGTTGAAAGAGCAGTTTCTAGAAAGATATGGTTTGCTTGAGCGGTTGAAGAGGCTCAAGGTCGAGGGTTCTGGTATAGTTAGACGACAAGTTAAAGAACTATTGATTAGTCAACATGAGATAGAGAGACTTCAGTTGGATAAAGACAAGTTGAAAGTTAAACACTTCAAAGAGATTAAGGCTTTGAAGAAAAAGCTCCGAGAAAAAGATGTCTGGTTGACTCAAGTGGTGAAGGAGTTAACAATGATCAAAGCCCAGGTAGAAAACCAAGGCAAGAGTCCAGCAGAGGAAACTGAGATGGGAGACGTGGGTCCCGAAGATTGGGAGCTCAAGTAACTTTGTTTGTTGGCTTTGATGACGAAGATGAAGAATGGAAAAACACAAGAAAGGGGGGGTTTAAATTGGGCTTTTTTAAATTAAAGCAATAGACATGTTGGTTATTCTGGTTCGTTTGAACTCAAACTACTCCAGTCCACCGGTCAAGCTGATTTCGCCTCTCTCATATGAGGTCTTAATCCACTAATCAAACTTTATTATACAGATACAATGGCAACAATCAAAGTCTTCTTGAGATTAAAAAACAACTCAGCTTTCTCAAGGTATTACACAATAATATAATTGAAAGTGTATACAAAGATGTTTTCTATAAAAAACAATATCACTACAATGATGTATTACATAACTGAAAAGCACAAGATAGAAAGGTAATGGGATTTCTATTTTTCAGTGCGCAGTAATTTTGTGTGCGATTTTTCCTTGACGTCTTCTTTATATATGCGATGCATGAGAGACATGAAAAGATTCTTTTGGAAGGTTGATAAATAGTAGTTAATGTTCTTTCCAAACATAGAGATTCTTGTTTTGATTCAGTTGTTACTTTTGATTTGCAATGAATAAAATGTAACGCTTCAGGACATTCCTTCTTTGAATTATACGAGCAAATGAATGTTATCGTTGAGACTTCTTTAGTTCTTTCCAGAACTTTACCTTATCAGAATATCAGAGTTTGTTTATTTCGCAATGTTGGTGCACTCAGAAGTTGTAACGTTAGAACTTCTTCATTTAAGCGTGTCATACGAATTTGCTTCTAAGTATGATATGTTGAACCAAAGCTTCAGAAATGTAACTCTCTCATCTTATATGCTTCTTTCATCAGAGTTTCCATGTATGTTAAAATACTTTATTTGAGAGCATATTTGTTCTTTATAAATAGCATGTGTTTGTTATCATCAAAAGTCTTATAAGAATGTAGAACCAAACTATGTTCTAACAATCTCCCATTTTTTGATGATGACAAAAACTTGTATATTTTGATAAAATATTTAAGAGCACAAAGAATTAAAGTCTCCCCATGAGTTGGATACTCAGATAAAGAAAAAAATACTTCCCTGCAGATGTTCTAATTGGAGCTTTGAGAAGAAGGTTTTTGATGCGTCTACAACAAAAGTTACTTTCGGGGGTTGCTTTTCAATAGATTTTTCCTATTTGCTTTCAGAGGATAAAAAAGTTATGATATTCAAAATGTTTGAGACTGAGTCTTGATACTTTTATATTCAAAATATCTTACGTTCTCCCCCTTTTTTGTGAAGAATCAAAAAGAAATAAAGACATGTAAATAGTAAAGGGCATTTTGTATTCAAAAGATGATTAAGATAAATAGAAGGAGGTGGATAACCAGAAGATTGAAATAAGAAACAAAATAGGAACAAATTTTCAGAACTAAGGTTGAGGAGGTGGAAGTCGTGTGAATAAGGCTTCCAATAAACTCTTGATCTGACTGTTCGATTCCTCTTGTTTCCCAAGCATCCCCTTAATTTCCTTGCTAGTTTCATCCTACTTGTCTAACCTTTCCTTAAACACAATATTTTCTTTCTTCAACTCCTCCAGAGTCTTCAATATAAGAGAAGATTATATTGTTTCAGCAAAAGAGACCATATTCTCATAACTTACTGCAGTTGATTCTTGCTCAGGAGTTTCTTTGACTGCCTTGCCTTTGTCTTGAAACATGACAAGAGGAAGAGGTTCAGGAGATGATTTATTAAAATCTGGTGTCTGAGGGGCTTCTCAAGGGATGTTATCCAGCATAAGGAGGATTTTATTTTCCTAGTGTCGCATAACTTGATCCTTGAAAATATTCAAGCGATCACAAAAGTTCTGTTGAGCTATTTCATAGCTAAGCTCCTTTAGCTTCAGAGATTCAGAGTTAAACCATTTTCTAAACAGATTCCATTGAGAATCATAAGCAACTGGATTGAGATTCTCCATTCAAGCTAGCTTTAGAGAGTTAACCCATTCCCATATTTCTGTTTCAAAAATCAGCAAAGATATAGCAACATATGCTTTGGAGATTTTTGGTTTTGGTTTGGGAACGATAATTTTATGAGAGCTTATGACGAGATTTACCCAAGCTTCTAAATCAATGATTGTTCTAAGGGGGTCTTTTGGGTAGTTATTTGGATAGGGAGAGTCAGAAAGGATTATAGGAGAATTTGGTGGTGTTGAAAGATAAAGAGATGGAAGATCTGGAATGGAGAAGGTTTGTAATGAAGTTGTGGGGATTGTTGGTGGTTGAGAAGCCATGAGAGGGCAAGTGATGCCAGGGGTGGATGTCGTGGTATCAGAATTAAAATTTGGATGTTCGATTTGGGGAGCTTCAAACAGTGGATCAAAGCGATCAGTATCAGAGAGAACTTGAGCAAGTTTTGGATGAGTCTGATCAAAGTGGGTAGAAGATGGATTAGTCAGAGGATTATTTTTTGGTATTGAAGTATCAATATCAAGGTCAAAATCATCAAAGGTTTGAGGAGATGGATCTTCTGTGGGCTTTGGAGATGAGGGGCTTTCAGATGTTGATAAAAATACTAATTCAATAATAGAAAGAAAAGACGAGTTACCTTTCTTTTTGGCAGCTTTGGGGGTCTTCTGAGAAGTTCGTTCTCCAGCTACTTTCCTTTTTCTTGATTTTCTGGGAGCAACCTCCAGAGGTTTTTGCCTTAGATCAAGAATGTTCACATCTAGAATCGTATCATCACTCTTGCAGGCTTCCATATACCTGAGAATAATTTCTGGAGAAGAATATACTTGAGTGAAGAGAGGAAAATCTTTCAGAAGAACTCTTCGGGTGTTGATGACTTCCTTGGTGGTGATTGTTGGGTCCTTCTTAATAGTTTTAATAATCTTCACCTTCTTCAGATTCTTGGCGTTGAGAGTTTTACCAGCACAAGCTTCCAGAGTGCTAGCTTGTTGAGCCTCAGTCAGATGTTCTATCAGTCTGTTTTCCGTTAGAATATCTAAAATGAGTCTTTCCAGAGGGATCCAATCTCTCTTTGTTCTTTCTTATTCTCTTGTTTCTTTTACACTAGTATTCATAGGATTGAACAAAAGATGTGGAAGATGAACTTTTTCTTTGGTGGCGATGAAGTACAGAAGGTACTGCTGATCAATGTTGATATAGTCTAGAGAACTGGTAGGCTTCCTGTGATTGATGCATCCCAGAATTATTTTGGACCAAATTCCGAGGTAATCCTTCAGATCTTTGATTTTGTTGGATGGTTTGCCAGAAGTAAAGATTTCCTTTGAGACCTTGGTTAGGTCAGAACTTTTGTTTTCCATATCACTGCATCAAATACCGCCGCCGTCGTGACCTATGAGTTTCCCAATGAGATATTTAGTGATGGTGATTTTCTTTCCAATAAAGTAGGATATTACTTGATGGTTTGAAGTTGTGGCATGGATCCAGAATTCTTTCACAAGTTCTGGAAACACTGGACCTATGATGCCGTCAAAATACTTCGTCCAACCTTGGAACTCAACATCAGGGATTAAATCATACCCATTTTCCTTCATGCTTACGAAATTAACAATAAGCTCACAAAGAACTTCTAGAGAATCAATGGGTGTGAGGATAGTTATTGAGGGTTCGATGTACATTTCTTCATTTGAGGAGGAAGAACCAGGAATGGTTTGAGAAACTTGAGGAATTTAATGAGATGAATCCATTTGTTCACACAGACTCTTTTAGGGTTTTTGAAAGATGAATAGTTTGAAGAGAGAAAAGTGAGTGAGAGTGGAAGTTTTATATTATTTGTGAAAAGAGTGAAGAATCTATAGGCAACGGAAAGGAAATAACAGTTTTAATTAAAAAGAAAGGGAATTAAAATAAAATGATTACGGGTATTTAATGATTCCTGAAAAGAGGGATAGCGTGAAGATATGGAACAATTATTGATTTGACTCGAGCCTCAATGCATCAATCAACTCAACCGTTTTAGTCCCTTCATAATTTGAACATGTGTTTAGCCTTAGAGGGTGACCTTGCGTTTATAGTTGACAGATGTTGATGATGTGAACTGCTTGCTTCTATCTTAGAAATGAACCATTTTTGGAGAACGTTTAGATCTTCTGGATAGATTATGATACAACTTTCCTTCTCACTTTTGAAGAATCTCATATATATTAAAGTCTTCAAGTTGCCTCTTCATCGTGAGCATCTGTGTGCTTCATCCAGCTATTGCTATATATTCATCTTCAACAGTTGACAGTACAATAATGAATTATCTTTTGCTAGACCACGAGATTAGATTGTTTCCCAGAAATTGGCAGCTTCTAGAAGTGCTTTTTCTTTCTATTCTGTCTCCGGCAAAGTCAGCGTCAAAGTACCCTACTAATTTATATTCTCTTGATTTTCTATAATAAAGACCAAGATTAGTAGTACCTTTCAGATACTTGAAATTCCGCTTAACTGCTGTTAAGTGAGATTCTCTAGGATCTAATTGGAATCTAGCACAAAGACACACACTATAGAATATCAGGTCTTGAAGCTGTTAAATATAAGAGAGAACCAATCATACCTGTTGTACCCCAAAATTTTCCCTCTCATTTTATCAACATTTCCCCTCACAAGGCTCTTTGAACTCAAGACCAAGCTAGAGTTTGCACTACTCAAGACATCTCCTTGCACTGATGACCTAATTTAGGGTTTGAGTTTGCACATGGATTTTTGGATATCCAATGCTTGAAATGACTTTCATACTTCATGTTGGATTCATAAGTTTGTCCATACCAAGTTTCAAGCCTTGAATCAGATTTTTGCCCAGTCAATTGGACAGTTGACCTGGAAATCAACT
Source organism: Vicia faba (assembly GCA_948472305.1). Lineage (NCBI taxonomy): Eukaryota > Viridiplantae > Streptophyta > Magnoliopsida > Fabales > Fabaceae > Vicia > Vicia faba. The sequence goes on along the minus strand of OX451736.1, from coordinate 757,139,376 downwards.
ATATTGGGGAAAAAGTCAACTATGGCCAATTTACAGTCAAACCTCATGAATTTTGACCCACACCAACATTATAAACTAATTTGAACTATTTGATCAAGTTTGGACCACAACTCCACAAGAAATTTGATCAGATCACCAAAAGGGCAAAATGGTCATTTTTAGGGTTTTGACTGTACAAAGGCAATTTCTGACTTTTTGACCTAGCCAATGGAAAATTAGGCTCAACCATGGACTCAAGGACTCAATGACATCATCTTGATCTATTCAACAAGTTCAAAAGATCTCAATTGCGTTGAATTGACAGATGAATTTTTCAGTCAACTGATCAAAATTTGACTGTACACCGAAAAGTCAAACTTTGACTTTTTGGTCAAAATCAAGTGCCAAGGGTCATTTTTCATCAAGATGTGTCAAGATATGAAACTTGTTCATCAAGAAACCCAAAATTGCAAATTAGGGTTTAAAGTTGAAAAATTTCATAACTTAGAATTTTTCTAAGTTATGAAATTTTCTTAATTTTTCCTAACTTTGCCCAACATTTTCACCATGATGCATTTGGATTAAAACAAAACCTCCAACATTAAAGTTGTATTCCTCCACAAAGTCTACAACCTTTATTCACAAAGTTTTCTCAAAAGAATCTTGGATCTCAAGTTATGATTTTTGGAACAAGGGTCCCTAAAACTTTTAACTTAGTGAAATTTTGCCCTAGTTTAGGCAGGATTTTGACCTATCTTCATGGCCATTTTTCACATAGTTCCATTTGGAATATCAAGTTTCATTTCAAATATGGATTGTAGAGAATGTTGCAAGCTTTCCAAAATATCCAAGAACTCCTCAAACACATTTTTGGTTAGGGAGAATCGAAGGCTTGAAGTTGGCAAAAACTCACTTTTCATCCATGGCATATTCATGTTCATACAAGTTGCAATTTCAAGTCAGCATGCCTTACACTAGTTTACAGGCCTCTAAACCACTTCACACTCAATAATTAAATTCAAATCCATTAGTCTAAGCCATTGTTTTGGTCATTTGGACATTGTACACAAAATTAAGCCCTAAGTAGAAAAAGGAAAATTTCCATTTTTGCTTAAATCATGCTTTATGTCAAAACTGATTTCTTGAGCATTGGTCCAAATCTTATGCATCTAATCAAATCCACAAGTTGGAGGGGCCAAGGGCAATGTATGCAAGCATAAGGATAGCTTGTACAGGCCTGTTTCAATCACTTCCACATTTTGCTTCAAAAACAAGAAACTTGTCCAAAACCTTAGAACTTTAACACCAGCCAAGATAAACTTATGTAAACAGTTTGAACATCTTTCTCACACCCCTTTGAGCCAGAAACACGATTTCTTTAGCCTCTAAACACCCCATAGCCAGAAATCACATTCCCTTGGCAAAACAGGGCAGAATCTGCAACTTGAGTTCCATAGCTCAATTGGCTCGTGCGTTTTGCCCCAAGTTGCTTCAAACACCTTCCGTTCAACTCATCCAAGCTACCCCAAACCTCAAACACCAACTGTAACTCCATTTACAGAGTTTTCCATTTTCATTTTGAGCTTGTGCAGGTTGAGTTTTATAGGCTGATTCAAGTACATTCAAGGCAAGCAGGCTATTGGAGAAGGTCAAGTGAAGTCCAAGCAAGCTCCCAGGCATCTCAAGCCTTGTTGAAAAGCTCTACATTGTCCTTCACGAAGTCAGCTGAAACAGGTTTTTGTCAACTTCCTATCTCTCTATTTAGCAACATTTAGCCTTAGGTTTGTGAATAAAAAATATAGTATTCATTGCCATGAAGCTGTACATATGCTCAGTTTTCATTTATATTAAGCATGCTAAGAGAATTTCATCCATGAACATGCTGAAAAAACTAGGTTAGATTTTAGGGCCAGAGAAATTTCTCTCTGGTCTTTGAGAGTTAAGACAAGTTGTTTATATGGTTGGATTCGTCTTGAAATGCTCTACAAGTTTGATGTTATGTGTTTTTGCAATAGAGCTCGTATTCAGGATGTCCATGTTGGATAACAGGCGCACGCGTTTGTTTGAAATCTGGAGGTTGAAGATGAAGTGGTGGGCTGGGCTTGGCCTGACTCACTATTGGCACCTCCCCTTTTCCTTTTTGCACCCCCTGGCCTAATTTCTTGTAATTTTATATTTTTGCATTTTTGTTTTCATTTCTAATTTTATTTATTTATTTCCAAATATAAAAAATGCTCAAAAATATTTTTATAATTTTTTCACATTTATTTTGCATTTTATTTTTATTTTTCTAACATAAAAAGCATTTAAATACTTTTATCTTATTTATTAAAACTTGAAAACAATATATAAATTGTATTTTTATATTTTTATTTATTTTTATCCACACTGAAAATATTTCTTCTAAAATATATTTTTATTTTGTATATATTTTATTTATTATAAATATTTAATTAATATACACACACACACACACACACACACACACACATATATATATATATATATATATATATATTTTATTAGATATTTTAGAATAAAAATATAAAATATTACACTTTTATTTTTATTATTAAATATACTTAAAAATACTTTTTCCAAACATATTTTATTTTTTACACATACTATTTTATTTTTATTGTATATAAATAAAATAATTAATACATTTACTTTCTTAAAGAAAATTAGGGTTTTACCCTTAACCAAATAAAATTGATATTTTTATTTATTTCTTTATTTTACAATTAAATATTTTTACATACTTGGAAAATAAACATAAACTTTTTACATAATTCATATTATTAGATATATTTATTTATTTTTGTTTATTTAAATATTGTCCATTTATTATTTATGCATTTGAATTCAATTTGGATATAATAGTAAACTAGGGTTTATATTTCTTGTCAAATACACCCCCATTCAAAGATTATACCCCATCCCCATAATCATGTTGTAATAGCTTAGATTTTTAATTCTCGCACTTTACGCTTTCAATTATGCCATGATTAGAGAATTAGGGTTTGTATGCAAAAATCCAAAATCAACAAGTAGCTTGACCTAATCAAAGATAAATATGCATGAAAATCAAAACACAATACACACTTGCATCCCCTAGGGTTACAATCCACTTGTTGCCTTTAAAAATGGGCCATGTTATGCATGTTGGGTACTTTGGCAAAACAAAAACAAAACAAAAGATCATAGTCCTTCGATGACGCTATCTTGGTTGCCTAAACAAAATGATCAACTCCCTCAAAAACTTTCCAAAAATACTTAACACAATTGCTACCATGGTCTATACGATGACCCGCGCCTATCCCATTTAACATCCTAACACAAGGTTGTTCACCAAATGCAATGGTGAAATAACACTGTCAAAAGGGTTAAAAACATAGGAAAGATCTTTGAGTAAAATAGGGCAGATAACTCTTAGTTACTTGATCAAAATCTTGCAAAACATCCTTGCTATTTTCAATTACACCTCACAATACAATTTCAAAACATTTCTCAAATCAAACTTTCAAAACATTGAAACATCTTTTCAAAAGACAAAAACACCTTTGTATACATTCAAACAAGAATCATTACAAAGGTTGCCACAATGATGGCCTCTTTTTAAAACATCTTTCAAAACCACACACAAAGCACCATTTCAAACAATTGAAAAGCAAAATCAAGTGATTTAAACAAGTAACTAAGAGCCCATGGAAAACCATGGATGAAAAGGGTGCTAACACCTTCCCTTTTCATAATCTACCCTCCGAACCCGAGAAAACATCTCTAAGGTCTTTCCTGTGCTTTTTGACCTTTCCTTTGGATAAAATAAAAAGTCGGTGGCGACTCTTGCTAAACCGAAACATTTGCGAACACAAACGCAAAATCCCAAGTCAGTTCTCCCACCGTATAACAGAACTGGCGACTCTGCTGGGGATATATCTAAAAGTGGAGTAACCTTAGGGTTTAGATCACCTTTTGCATGCTTATCTTGTTTGCTTTGATTTCTTTACATTTGGTTATCTTGTTTGGGTTTTTGAATCCTCCACCCGGATTTTGGGAAACATTCATAGGTAAATAGCAATACGTTGTGGAAACTGTACGGGGTATACCGACATGGTTGAAGCAATAGCTATATTAGTGCGACATATTTGTGAGTATCGGTAGCCTTTGAGTCAATCAAAGAGAATACGGGGCCGCTGAGTGATGTCATGAAGCACTAATGAACTCTTAGAACCTTACTTGACCATCTTGGCCTTATTAAGGGTAGTGAGATGACCGACTTTGGTGCAGTCCGAAGTTGGTAGATACTCGATACTACACTCATTGAGGGTTATTTTCTTGGAATATTTCGGTCGCCAGTTAAGTGGCTAAACTGAAATAATGAACACATAAAATAATCCAGTGATATTGAGCTCTTTAGAACCCAGTTACTATTTATAGGACAAGTTGAGCCAACTAACTTCAAGAGGGTACTTACCTATGAAACCTCATGCAAGCCTGAAACTAGGATCTTGTGTGACTTGTTTGTACATATGCTTATGCATACATCATGAACATCATAAATCATCATATGCATCCACTAACCATTTCAAGGGTTTGGATCTTCATCTTTGTTCTTGTTTTGTAGGTCATGGAATCTCTTCGCAGGAAAATAATTGAATTCAACCTTGTGAGAATCCCTCCTTAACTCAAGGAGCTTACTTCCAAGATTCCAGAGAACTCTCTCTTCAGTGAAAGACATGGTAGACTTCTCAACTTGGTCAACTCCAACATTAAATAAGACATGGTGAAAGTTCTCTTCCAGTTCTTTGACCCCCTACACCATTTCTTTACCTTTCCTGATTACAAACTAGTACCTACTTTGGAGGAATTTTCTCAACTTATGAGGATTCCTATTCTCCATCAACTACCCTACAACGGTACGGAAAGAGAACCAAAGCCTGAAGATGTTGCTCAAGCCCTACACTTGCAACCATCTGATATCAAAGGTCATTGAGAAACCAGAAGTGGTGTCAAGGGTTTCTTGGCAAAGTTTCTGTTTGAGAAGGCACAAGACTGCTGGAATTCTCTAGATCTACAAGCCTTTGAGGAGATTGTGGCACTTCTTATCTATGGGTTGGTCTTGTTCCCAAACCCTGATCAGCTTATAGATGTGAATGCTGTCAAGATTTTCATATCTCGGAATCATGTGCCTACATTGCTTGGGGACATCTTACACTCATTTCACACACGAACAATGAGGAAAAGAGGTGTTCTCATGTGTTGTACTCCTCTTCTAACAAGGTGGTTTATTTCTCACCTTCCCCAAATAGTTTTGAAGAATGAGCAGGGTTTAAGGTGGTCACAACGGTTGATAACCCTCACACATTCTGATGTTCATTGGTGTTCTCGGTCCAGAGAAAATGTCATCATCATTGATCGTTGTGGAGAATTCCCTAATGTCCCATTACTTGGCATTAGGGGAGGCATTACCTACAACCCCTGTTTAGCTCTGAGGCAATTTGGGTATGCCCAAAGGGATGGCCCTCATGATATGCTAATTCTTGACTTGGTTTTTGACTTCGACAACGATGCGCAAAGGTTTATCCGAGCATGGAGGATGCCCAACAAAGTGGATAGTAAGACACTGGGACACAAGAATTCCATCCCCCTTGAGCCTTACCTCAAGTGGGTACGAACCCGCGCCCAGAGTCTTATGATTCCATACCCTCACATTCTCCCCGTGATCAAAGAGCCTGTTGTGGAAGGAGAGGTTCCATACACCCTCCTGCATCTAGACATGCCAACATCACTGGAAGAATTGCAAAAGAGTTGGATACAGCTCAAGGAAGAACAGAATACTTTTGAAGCCAGCTTCTACGCCAGTGAGAAGAAGGTTTTGGAACTTACCCGCTGACCTCACGAAAAGGAGACTCTCAACACTTACATCGCGCCAAAGCGGATGCGCAACGTCTTTTTACATTAAGAATTTTGTAATATTTTGCCCATGGGGCATTTATGTACTAACAAATTTCTTCTTATTAATATGACGTGTGTTCTTTTTGTTTGCAACAACTTTGAATTTCTGAATCCTTGAATGCATTACATGAATAACATATCATTCATCATATGCATAAACAAGTCTTCACACCAGGTTTCCTTATCTTTCTGCTGTTTATTTCAGCAAGATGGATATAGAGCAGACGGTTAAAGATCTGCAAGCACAGAATTCACAATTCCAACAACTCCTCATGACCTTAGCAAAGGGTCAAGAGGATCTTAAAGCACTGTTAGAGAAAGAGAAGGAACCAGAAAAGAAGAAAAAGAAAAGAATTGGTGTGGCCACTATGGGAAGAAGATTTGAGCATCAGGCTAGGAGAGTTCTGGAGTTCCCCTCAACGTCTGACGAAGGGGTTGGTAAAGGAAAGGGAGTTGCAATGCCCTCCAAATCTGAAGCTGAAGAGGAAGAGGATGAAGATTACTCCAAACAGCAGTACCCTCCAGCGGGTGATAAGTATAAGAATCTTGAAGACCGACTAGCAGCCATGGAGTTGCAAAGGGTACCTGGGCTAGATTTCGAAGAACTATGGTTGGTTGCTGGAATCGTCATTCCTCCTAAGTTCAAAGTACCTACATTTTCTAAATATGACGGTTTGTCCTGTCCGAAGATGCATCTGAGATCCTACGTCAGAAAGATCCAACCTCACTCTTCTGATAAGGATCTTTGGGTCCACTTTTTTCAAGATAGTTTGTCGGGTACGCAATTGGACTAGTTCTATCAACTTGAGAGATATGATGTTCATAACTGGGAAGATTTAGCTGCTGCTTTCTACCGACAATATCAATACAACACAGATTTAGCGCCTACTCGTACTCAACTACAGAGTATGGGTATGGCCTCTAATGAGGGATTTAAGGAGTATGCCTAGAAGTGGCGGGATTTGGCTGGAAGGGTGCAGCCACTATTGTCGGATAGAGAGCTGGTTGACATGTTTCTGGGGACCTTGTTAGGTCCATTCTTCAATCACTTGATCGGGAGCTCATCTGCAGGGTTCACCGAATTAATTCTGACCGGAGAAAGGGTCGAAGCTGGCATTAAGAGTGGTAAAATTCAGTAGGATGCCTCCGCTTCCACTGCTATCAAGAAGACCTTCCCAGCCAAGAAGGAAGTTTCTGCTATTCATACCCAGAGAAATCAAGGGAGAATGGAGCGCCGACCCGCGGTGGGGGATGTGATGATCCAGAATTCCTCGACCGATCAACCTCGAAGCAATCAACCAAGAGCTAACCATCAAAGGGTAGAAAGGCCACAACGGTAGTTCACCCGGATCAATATGACACTGGCTCAAGTTCTCCCTCATTTGTTAAAGTTGAACCTTACCAACTTGAAAGAAGCGCCCAAAAACCCAAATACCTCTTCTCCCTATTATCACTCAAATGCAAAATGTGCATACCACTCGGACAGTGTAGGGCATGATACCAACAACTGTTGGGCTCTTAAAAACAAGATCCAAGATTTGATAGATGCCAAGGAAGTAGAGTTTGATGTGCCCGAAAAACCTAATGTGATATCCGCTCCTATGCCAAAACATGGTCATAATGTCCATGCGATTGTGGAAAATCTTCATGTTACCACTGTTGATGAATTAATGACTCCGTTGCCAATGATTAAAATAAATCTGTTGAAAGCCGGAATTTTCCCAGGATGTGGAAAAGACTGTTACTTCTGTTCAACCTTGCAATCTGAATGCCCATTGTTGAAATCAGACATCCAACGCCTGATGGATACTCAAGAGATCCTTTTTCAGAAAACTCATGTTGCTACTATCACTCATGTTACTCCTGTTACCTTTGTTACTCCAATCAATGACATTGCTATAATCACCATTTCCGACAATCTTTCCAAGACCTGCAAAAGGCCTGTTAAGATTACGCATGATCCTAAGTTTGTACCGCTGAAGATTACCATGCCGGGGCCTATCCCATATAAGTCCAACAAGACGATACCATGGAATTATGGAGGAGAGATCTTCTACCATGGTGTCAAGCAGATCGAATCAGCCGAAGAGAATTCCGATGAAGAAACTCCTGACATAGGGAATATTGCAGGAACAAGTAAGATAACTCGTAGCGGAAGAATCTTCTCTCCGGAGATTGCTCCTTCACGAGAAGTCTTCGGACCCTCAAGATCTTTTGTACCTGTCAAAACATTTGTGCAAAGTCCGGTTATTGAAGAGATTGTTACTCCCGAAATTGAACCCTCTACTGTTACCACCGATAAAGGTAAGGGGATCCAAGAAGCGCCTGTCAGGATGAAGGCTCAGACTTTGGTTATCCCCGAGACCACCCAAAAGGAGATGGAGGAAATCTTAAAGATAATTAAGAAGAGAGACTATGATGTCGTAGAGCAGCTAGGGCAAACCCCTTCCAAAATCTCTATGCTGGCTCTGTTACTCTGCTCCGAGGCTCATGGCAAAGCCTTGATCAAATTTCTGAATACGGCACACGTGCCTCAAGAAACTTCTGCGGACCAGTTTCAAGAGTGCGTGGCTAGCCTTACAGCCGATATTGGCCTTGGCTTTTCTGATGCTGATTTGACCCCTAAGGGAAGAAGGCATAATGATGCACTGCATGTCTCGGTAGAGTGCAGAGGAACTACACTTGCTCATGTTCTGGTTGATACCTGCTCATCTTTAAATGTTCTACCAAAGAAAGCGTTGGATAGATTGGACTGTGAGGGTTTGACCCTAAAGCCCAGTAATATTATTGTTAGAGCCTTCGACGGTTCTAAGCGGATGGTTCACGGAGAAGTGGACATCCCAATCAAAGTGGGTACATAAATTTTCAACTCTACTTTTTATGTGATAGACATCCGTCCTTCATATTCATGCTTGTTGGGAAGGCCATGGATCCACAACGTTGGGGCAGTCACTTCTTCTCTACACAAGATGCTAAAATACCCAGTTCAGGGTAAAATCATAACGGTTCATGGTGAGGAGGAGTATATGATAAGCCACCTTAACTCTTTCCGCTACGTGGAGTTAGATGGTGAATTCATAGAAACACCTTTCCAACACTTTGAAGAGGTTTCTCCTGAGGTCACGGTAGCAAAAACAATGACCGATGTGCCTATCATTACCAACCCTATGTCCCGGATGTCATCCCTTAAAGATGCAGAGGCTGTAATCAAGGAAGGAGGAAGTACGGTGTGGGGTCAACTGCCTGATTTTTCTCACAAGACAAACAAGTTTAGACTGGGTTTCACTGCTGCTAGCCAAAAAGCTGTGCGTCACTCCCGGGCTGGAGGACCACCCTTAAAAATCACTCACCATGGAATTCATGCTTTAGAATATGATGATGAAGAAGGCAACTTTGAAGATTGGATCTTTCCAACCATTGAAGGAGGACTGAACAACTGAGAGGCGAAAGACTTCGTTCCCATTACTTTCATCAATCAGTAATTTATCTTATGAACATTTACGTTGGTCTGTAATAACTTTTAAACAATTCGTACACTCTTTTCGCCTTATGCCTTACCCGGGGCATATAGGTCCCTTTGTAAGGGTTTTGATTCTTCATTTTTATATGCCACTTTTAATGAATCATGGACATTTTTATCTATGAACTTTTTGTGTTCATTTTCCTTCCTTTTACATTTTATTTTGTTTTTAGGATGGCTATCCCTTACACACACCCACGCTCACAAAATGCAGGTACCCATCCACTCCGGATTCCATGGGTGACTATTCTGCTTTGGCCTTCAGTGACTCTGAAGATTTGGTTAATCATGCCGAGTACGAAGGTGATGAAGACTGTGAAGTGCCTGGGGAGTTAGCTAGACTTTTGCAACAAGAAGAAAGGGCTATTCTTCCCCATGAAGAGTTGTTAGAGACTATCAATTTGGGAACAGAGGAAGACAAGAAAGAGGTTAAAGTGGGTGCCAACCTGGAGCCAAGTGTCAAAGAGCGTTTAGTTCAGCTGTTGAATGAATATGTTGAGATCTTTGCCTGGTCCTACAAAGACATGCCGGGACTAGATACAGATATTGTGGTTTACCGTCTCCCTACAAGAGAAGACTGTTCACCAATCAAACAGAAAGTCCACCGAATGAGGCCCGATATGTCTGAGAAGATCAAAGCTGAGGTGATGAAACAGTTCAATGCTGGCTTTCTGGCTGTTACCTCCTATCCATAATGGGTTGCTAACATTGTGCCCGTGCCTAAGAAGGACGGCAAAGTCAGAATGTGTGTGGACTACAGAGACTTAAATAGGGCTAGCCCTAAAGATGATTTTCCACTACCACACATTGACATCTTGGTTGACAACACAACTCAACACAAGGTATTTTCCTTCATGGATGGATTCTTGGGATACAACCAGATCAAAATGGCCCCTGAAGACATGGAAAAGACTACTTTTGTTACGCAGTTGGGTACCTTCTGCTATAAAGTGATGCCATTGGGACTGAAGAACGCCGGGGCAACCTATCAGCGAGCCATGGTACCTTTGTTTCATGACATGATACATCATGAGATTGAAGTCTACGTAGACGACATGATAGCCCGTTCATAAACAGAAGAAGAACACCTCGACCATCTGAAAAAGCTGTTTGTTAGATTAAAGGAATATAAGCTCAGACTGAATCCTAGAAAGTGCACTTTCGGAGTCAGGTCCGGTAAACTTTTGGGATTTATCGTCAGTAACAAAGGCATCAAAGTTGATCCTGCCAAAGTCAAAGCTATACAAGAAATTTCTGCCCCCCGCACTGAAAAGGAGGTCAGAGGTTTCTTGGGACGCTTAAACTACATCGCAAGGTTCATCTCTCACCTAACATCTACCTGTGAACCAATCTTCAAACTGTTGAAGAAAGATCAGGTGGTTGAATGGAATAATGACTGTCAAGCTGCTTTCGATAAGATCAAGGAGTATTTGCTGGAACCTCCTATCTTGATGCCACCCGTCGAAGGAAGACCTTTAATCATGTATCTGACTGTTTTGGATAACTCAATGGGGTGCGTATTGGGCCAACATGACGAGTCTGGCCGAAAAGAGCATGCCATTTATTACCTTAGCAAAAAGTTTACTGACTGTGAGACTCGCTACTCACTGCTCGAGAAAACTTGCTGCGCTTTGGTATGGGCTGCTTGCCGGCTAAGGCAGTATATGTTGACACATACCACTTTGTTGATTTCCAAAATGGATCTGATCAAGTACATCTTCGAGAAGCCTGCTTTATCCGGAAGAATCGCTAGATGGCAGATGATCCTGACTGAGTATGATATCCAGTACACAACCCAAAAAGCTATAAAAGGGAGTGTATTAGCCGACCATCTAGCTCATCAAGCCTTCGAAGATTACCAATCTATGAGGTTCGACTTCCCCGACGAGGATATTATGACTCTGGACAACATTAAAGGTAACAGACTGTATGACGGACCTGAACAAGGATCCCGATGGACCCTGTACTTTGATGGTGCTTCGAATGCACTTGGCAACGGTATCGGCGTGGTACTTATCTCTCCAGAAGGTTGCCATACACCTTTCATTGCTAAACTCTGCTTCAGTTGCACCAATAACATGACCGAGTATGAAGCTTATATCTTTGGTCTCAAGGATGCTATTGACTTGGGAATCAAATCTCTGATTGTATTTGGGGACTCAGCTTTGGTTATCAGTCAAATCAAAGGAGAGTGGGACACTAAACATCCTAATCTTATCCCATACAAAGAACATGTCCTGACGTTGTTACCACATTTCGAGCAGATCACCTTTGAGCACTTCCCGCGAGAAGAAAATCAGCTAGCGGATGCTCTGGCTACAATGTCTTCCATGTTTAAACTCAACTGGAATAATGAGGCACCTCAAATCACCATTGAACGAATGGACAAACCGGCACATTGTCACGAGATTAATACCGAAGAAGTGGTGGACCGACCCTGGTTTCACGACGTCAAAAGGTATCTCGAAGCACAAGAATACCCTGAAGGAGCTTCAATCAATGACAAAAAGTTCTTAAGGAGGTTCGCGGCCAAGTTCTTTCTGAGCAATGGTATCCTATACAAGTGCAATCTTGATTGTGTCCTACTCCGTTGTATGGACAAGGATGAAGCTGAGCAGATCATGGCTGAACTGCATAATGGCACCTTTGGCACCCACTCGAGCGGTCATACGATGGCTAAGAAGATTCTAAGGGCAGGCTACTACTGGTCTACCATGGAAGCTGATTGTCATCAACATTCCCGTACTTGTCACAAATGCCAAATCTATGTTGACAAGGTACATATTCCTCCAGTTCCTCTAAATGTCTTAACAACTCCTTGGCCATTCGCGATGTGGGGAATCGACATGATTGGAGAGATCAAGCCTACGACATCCAATGGACACTGTTTCATCCTGGTGGCCATTGATTATTTTACCAAGTGGGTCGAAGCAGCTTCCTTCGCCTCCGTTACAAAGAATGTGGTTGCCCGCTTCATCAAGCAGAACCTCATATACCGGTATGGTATCCCCGACAAGATTATCACTGACAACGGTACAAATTTGAACAATACTATGATCACCGCTCTGTGCGAGCAGTTCAAGATTCAACATCACAATTCATCTCCCTATCGGCCTAAGATGAACGGTGCTATTGAAGCTGCGAACAAAAATATCAAGAAGATCATTCAAAAGATGACAGTCACCTACAAGGACTGGCATGAGATGTTACCGTTTGCTCTACACGGGTACCGTACCACGGCACGCACATCAACTGGGGCAACACCCTTTTCTTTGGTATACGGCATGGAAGCTGTTTTACCTATCGAGGTTCAGATTCCCTCCTTGAGAATCATGAAGGATGCTGGTTTGAGTGAAGACGATTAGATTCAGACCCGACTTGATCAACTTAACTCGATTGACAAAAAGCGAATTACTGCTGTTTGCCATGGTCAGGCGTATCGGAAACGTATGATGAAGGCCTTCAACAAGAAAGTCAAGAGACAAGTATACCAAGTCGGGGACCTTGTAATCAAGCAGATCATCTTGCCGCAAAGTGATCCCAGGGGCAAATGGACTCCTACTTATGAAGGACCGTTTGTAATCAAGAACGTCTTTTCTGGTGGGGCAATGATCCTGACCACCATGGACGGCGATGACCTGCCACACCCTGCGAACGCAGACATAGTCAAAAGATACTACGCATAAACGACCCGACAAGTTGAAAACCCGAAAGGGCGACTTGGGCAAAACTGCGCATCCCGGTGAATCGAAAACCCAAAAGGGCGGTTCAGGCAAAAATTAGGGATAAAACAAAAAAATCTGTACACCCGGCAAGTTGAAAACCCGAAAGGGCGACTTGGGCAAAAAAGGGTTTCGCGGTGGATCGAAAACCCAAAAGGGCGGTCCAGGCAAAAGTTAGGGAATTAAAGTGTGTGACTATGTCTCGTCGGATCACTTTAAGGACAATCTCCTCACAGATAAGCTCCAGGCTTCTGATCAATTCAATCATCGACGGACGAAGCAACGAATGGACAGATACTCAGAGTTGTGAAGGCTATAGCAGAATGGGAACCCCATGGAATTATTACACATAGCCATCTTTCTTTGTATAAATTTTTCTCCTTTTTTATGACAACATTCTCTTACTAGGATGTCTGTCTTCTTTGTACAAAATACTTACACAAAGTTAATACAAAGATACTTCAAAGTGCAGAAATTTGCTTGCCTTTTCTTTCTTTTTACACTTATGTTTTATTTGAAAACGTTCAATGATTTGTTAAATGAGCATATGCATTTGAATATAATCACGGCTTACAAATAAAATGAAAAAAGAAAGGATAATTACTGATAGGTTGAAAGTATAGGAAAAACGTCTTTAAGCTATTCCAGAAGGAGTCCCTTGCAGTATGTCGTTCAGACCCTCAACAAAGCTCAAACCTTGAAATACATATCGCCATCAGAACTAAGTTTCCAAACTCCATATCCCCAGCGGAGCCAGAAAACTTTAATCTACAAATCCCCAGTGAAGATGAAGCTTTCTTCCCCAACGGAGTCCAAGACTTCAACCTTTAAACCACAGTGGAGATCATCTGGTTTCTCCAAAATTCCCCAGCAAGTTATCTTAACACCTGAAAATCAATCAGAGAACAGTTAACTTTTGTCCCCAACCATTCTTAAAACCCCAACAGATTTGTATGCAATCCAAGCTCCTGATTTCCCCAGCAGGATAAGCATTCTCCCCACCGAGTTGTTTCCCAGCAGAACAAAGATTCTTGTTCTTATTTCTCCAATTGAAGCCTCCCAGGTTTTAATTCCCCTGTAGAGATCGTCAGGGTCATCCTTATTTCCCCCAGAAGATCATGAAGGATTCTCACATCCCCACAGAAGTTGTCAAAGTCTTTGATAATCCCCGCAGGTTGCCAAGGATTTTCTATCCCCAACAGTAGTCAGCAAGGATTTCTCATCTTCAGCAATCAAAGATTTTTGGAATCCCCAACATCGATCAAGGATTTACTTTCCCCAGCAGTAGTCAAAGATTTCATTATCTCTAGCTATCAAGGATTTATTTTCCTCAACAAGACAGCTAATCAGCTTACATGCGCATACATTACATTCATATATCATGAACATTTATAAAACACATTTTATTGCGTCAGACATATCATGCAACATAACTTTGTGTTTCAGCTAACATTTTACCCTTTTTAGGATAAGATTAAAAGCTATCATTAACAAATGTTCAAAGATCTCAGATACAGTATGGATATACCCCAAACACGGAGGTCATTCTATTACTCATTCAGAATCTCAAGTCAAGATAAAGTATGGATACACCCCAGACACGACGGTCATTCTACTACTCATTCCGACTTCAGCAATCAGATACAAATTAGATACGCTCCAGACACGGAAGCCATTCTATTTCTCATTCAGATTCAAATATCAACTACAAGCTCAGATACACTCCAAGACATGGAAGTCATTTTGTTGCCTTTTTCAGATCCCAGTTATAGTACGAATACACTCCAAGACATGGAAGTCATTTTGCTACTCATACAGATCTCAACTTTAGATATAGTCCAGATACGCTCTAAGACATGGTTGCCATTCTGTCACTCATTCAAACCTATTCCCCAGCCCAGAGATGCTCCATAAACAGATGTTTCTCTGTCATCCATTCGGAATTCAGATACAATACAGATACACTCCAGACGCGGTAATCATTCTGATATTCATTCAAGAATCAAATACAGTTACAGCTTGGATACACTCCAGACACGGATGTTATTCCCCTGCTCATACAGATCCAATCTCCAGATAGAACTCAGATACGTTCCAGATACGAATACCATTCTGATGTTCATTCTCCTGATTTTCAACAAACATTCTTGATGGCATCTCTAAGCCCATCTCCAGCAATATTTTATCATCTCCAAATGGCATCTTTAAGCCCATTCCCTCAATAATATTTTGACGAGTGCAAATTTACGGGCACTCTAGTGTCCAATCCTCTTTTACCTTCGAGTCACGAAAGGCAAACTCGCCAATCTAACTCTTCAGGTTCAAGAAGATTGAACAGGGGCAGCTGTTGTACCCCAAAATTTTCCCTCTCATTTTATCAACATTTACCCTCACAAGGCTCTTTGAACTCAAGACCAAGCTAGGGTTTGCACTGCTCAAGACATCTCCTTGCACTGATGACCTAATTTAGGGTTTGAGTTTGCACAAGGATTTTTGGATCTCCAATGCTTGAAATGACTTTCATACTTCATGTTGGATTCATAAGTTTATCCATACCAAGTTTCAAGCCTTGAATCAGATTTTTGTCCAATCAATTGGACAGTTGACCTGGAAATCAGCTGTATTGGGGAAAAAGTCAACTGTGGCCAATTTACAGTCAAACCTCATGAATTTTGACCCACATCAACATTATAAACTCATTTGAACCATTTGATCAAGTTTGGACCACAACTCCACAAGAAATTTGATCAGATCACCAAAAGGGCAAAATGGTCATTTTTAGGGTTTTGACTGTACAAAGGCAATTTCTGACTTTTTGACCTAGCCAATGGCAAATTAGGCTCAACCATGGACTCAAGGACTCAATGGAATCATATTGATCTATTCAACAAGTTCAAAAGATCTCAATTGCGTTGGATTGACAGATGAATTTTTCAATCAACTGATCAAAATTTGACTGTACACTAAAAAGTAAAACTTTGACTTTTTGGTCAAAATCAAGTGACAAGGGTCATTTTTCATCAAGATGTGTCAAGATATGAAACTTGTTCATTAAGAAACCCAAAATTGCAAATTAGGGGTTAAAGTTGAAAATTTTCATAACTTAGAATTTTTCTAAGTTATGAAATTTTCTTAATTTTTTCTAACTTTGCCTAACATTTTCACCATGATGCATTTGGATTCAAATAAAACCTCCAACATGAAAGTTGTAGTCCTCCACAAAGTATACAACTTTAATTCACAAAGTTTTCTCAAAATAAGCTTGGATCTCAATTTATGGTTTTTGGAACAAGGGTCCCTAAAACTTTTAACTTAGTGAAATTTTGCCCTAGTTTAGGCAGGATTTTGACCTATCTTCATCGCCATTTTTCACATAGTTCCATTTGGAATCTCAAGTTTCATTTCAAATATGGATTTTATAGCATGTTTCAAGCTTTCCAAAATATATAAGAACTCCTCAAACACATATGTGGTTAGGGAGAATCGAAGGCTTGAAGTTAGCAAAAACTCACTTTTCATCCATGGCATATTCATGTTCATACAAGTTGCAATTTCAAGTCAGCATGCCTTACACTAGTTTACAAGCCTCTAAACCACATCACACTCAATAATTAAATTCAAATCCATCAGTCTAAGCCATTGTTTTGGTCATTTGGACATTGTACACAAAATTAAGCCCTAAGTAGAAAAAGGCAGATTTCCATTTTTGCTTAAATCATGCTTTATGTCAAAACTGATTTCTTGAGTATTGGTCCAAATCTTATGCAGCTAATCAAATCCACAAGTTGGAGGGGCCAAGGGCAATGTATGCAAGCATAAGGATAGCCTGTACAGGCCTGTTTCAATCACTTCCACATTTTGCTTCAAAAACAAGAAACTTGTCCAAAACCTTAGAACTTTAACACCAGCCAAGATAAACTTATGCAAACAGTTTGAACATCTTTCTCATACCCTTTTGAGCCAGAAACACGATTGCTTGAGCCTCTAAACACCCCATAGCCAGAAATCACATTCCCTTGGCAAAACAGGGCAGAATCTGCAACTTGAGTTCCATAGCTCAATTGGCTCGTGCGTTTTGCCCCAAGTTTCTTCAAACACCTTCCATTCAACTCATCCAAGCTATCCCAAACCTCAAACACAAACTGTAACTCCATTTACAGAGTTTTCCATTTTCATTTTGAGCTTGTGCAGGTTGAGTTCTATAGGCTGATTCAAGTACATTCAAGGCAAGCAGGCTATTGGAGAAGGTCAAGTGAAGTCCAAGCAAGCTCCCAGGCATCTCAAGCTTTGTTGAAAAGCTCTACATTGTCCTGCATGAAGTCATCTAAAACAGGTTTTTGTCAACTTCCTATCTCTCTATTTAGGAACATTTAGCCTTAGGTTTGTGAATAAAAAATGTAGTATTCATTTCCATGAAGCTGTACATATGCTCAGTTTTCATTTATATTAAGCATGCTAAGAGAATTTCATCCATGAACATGCTGAAAAAACTAGGTTAGATTTTAGGGCCAGAGAAATTTCTCTCTGGTCTTTGAGAGTTAAGACAAGTTGTTTATATGGTTGGATTCGTCTTGAAATGCTCTACAAGTTTGATGTTATGTGTTTTTGCAATAGAGCTCGTATGCAGGATGTCCATGTTGGATAACAGGCGCGCGCGTTTGTTTGAAATCTAGAGGTTGAAGATGAAGTGGTGGGCTGGGCTTGGCCTGGCTCACTATTGGCACCTCCCCTTTTCCTTTTTGCACCCCCTGACCCAATTTCTTGTAATTTTATATTTTTGTTTTCATTTCTAATTTTATTTATTTATTTCCAAATATAAAAAATGCTCAAAAATATTTTTATAATTTTTTCACATTTATTTTGCATTTTATTTTTATTTTTCTAACATAAAAAGCATTTAAATACTTTTATCTTATTTATTAAAACTTGAAAACAATATATAAATTGTACTTTGATATTTTTATTTATTTTTATCCACACTGAAAATATTTCTTCTAAAATATATTTTTATTTTGTATATATTTTATTTATTATACATATTTAATTAATATACATATATATATATATATATATATATATATATATATATATATATATATATATATATATATATATATATATATATATATATATATATATATATATATATATATATATATATATATATATATATATATATATATATATATATATATATATATATATATATATATATATATATATATATATATATATATATATATATATATATATATATATATATATATATATATATATATATATATATATATATATATATATATATATATATATATATATATATATATATACTTTTATTTTATTAGATATTTTAGAATAAGAATATAAAATATTACACTTTTATTTTTATTATTAAATATACTTAAAAATACTTTTTCTAAACATATTTTATTTTTTACACATACTATTTTATTTTTATTGTATATAAATAAAATAATTAATACATTTACTTTCTTAAAGAAAATTAGGGTTTTACCCTTAACCAAATAAAATTGATATTTTTATTTATTTCTTTATTTTACAATTAAATATTTTTACATACTTGGAAAATAAACAAAAACTTTTTGCATAATTCATATTATTTGATATATTTATTTATTTTTGTTTATTTAAATATTGTCCATTTATTATTTATGCATTTGAATTCAATTTGGATGTAATAGTAAACTAGGGTTTATATTTCTTGTCAAATACACCCCCATTCAAAGATTATACCCCCATCCCCATAATCATGTTGTAATAGCTTAGATTTTTAATCCTCGCACTTTACGCTTTCAATTATGCCATGATTAGAGAATTAGGGTTTGTATGCAAAAATCCAAAATCAACAAGTAGCTTGACCTAATCAAAGACAAATATGCATGAAAATCAAAACACAATACACACTTGCACCCCCTAGGGTTACAATCCACTTGTTGCCTTTAAAAATGGGCCATGTTATGCATGTTGGGTACTTTGGAAAAACAAAAACAAAACAAAAGATCATAGTCCCTCGATGACGCTATCTTGGTTGCCTAAACAAAATGATCAAGTTCCTCAAAAACTTGCCAAAAATACTTAACACAATTGCTACCATGGTCTATACAATGACCCGCGCCTGTCCTGTTTAACATCCTAACACAAGGTTGTTCACCAAATGTAATGGTGAAATAACACTGTCAAAATGGTTAAAAACAGAAGAAAGATCTTTGAGTAAAATAGGGCAGATAACTCTTAGTTACTTGATCAAAATCTTGCAAAACATCCTTGCTATTTTCAAACACACCTCACAACACAATTTCAAAACATTTCTCAAATCAAACTTTCAAAACATTGAAACATCTTTTCAAAAGACAAAAACACCTTTGTATACATTCAAACAAGAATCATTACAAAGGTTGCCACAACGATGGCCTCTTTTCAAAACATCTTTCAAAACCACACACAAAGCACCATTTCAAACAATTGAAAAGCAAAAGCAAGTGATCTAAACAAGTAACTAAGAGCCCATGGATAACCATGGATGAAAAGGGTTCTTGCACCTTCCCTTTTCATAATCTACTCCCCGAACCCAAGAAAACATCTCAAAGGTCTTTCCTGTGCTTTTTGACCTTTCCTTAGGATAAAATAAAAAGTCCGTGGCGACTCTTGCTAAACCGAAACATTTGCGAACACAAACGCAAAATCCCAAGTCAGTTCTCCCACCATATAACAATACCTATGTAGAGCTTCTGTTCTAATTTCTTACTTACCTCTTCCCTTTCTAGAATGCATGTGGTATGCATATGAGTTTTGGATGGCTTACATTTTGGTGAGTCAAATTTCTTCAAAAGTTCTTTGACATACTTGCTTTTTATGAATGTAGGTTCCTTCTGGAGTTTGGTTGATTTGGATACCTAAAAAGAACTTGAGTTCGTCCATCAAGCTCATTTCAAACTCTGCCTGCATAGACTTAGAAAATTCTTTTCCCAAAGAGGCTTTAGTAGATCCAAAAATTATATCATCTATGTAAATTTGACAAACCAGAATGTCATTTTTAAACAGTTTACAGAATAAGGTTGTGTCCACCTTCCCTCTGGTAAAATTATTTTCTAGCAGAAAATTACTTAGTCTTTCATATCAAGCTCTGGGAGCTTGTTTCAGACCATATAATGATTTCTTAAGTTTATTAACATATTCTGGATGTTTTGTATTTTGAAAGCCAGGGGATTGGTGCACATAAACTTCTTCATCAATGTAGCGATTTAAAAAAGCACTTTTGACATCCATCTGATAAAGAGTGATGCCATTATTTATAGAAAAAGAAATTAAGAGTTTGATAGATTCTAACCTGATGATTGGAGAAAAGGTTTATGTATAGTCTATCCCTTCTTGATGACTATAACCTTGTGCCACCAGTCGTTCTTTGTTTCTGACAACTTCTCCTTGTTCATTTAGCTTGTTTCTGAAGACCCATTTGTTTCTAATGATGTTAAAGCCTTTTGGTTTAGGAACTAGATCCCACACATCGTTTATGGTAAATTGATTTAGTTCTACCTGCATTGCAAGGATCCAGTCATTGTCCAGAATATCTTCATCGATGGAAGTTGGTTCAATCATAGACACTAATCCCATGAGCGATTCTTCAGAATTTCTAAATGTAGATCTTGTTCTGATTGGGTCATTCTTCTTTCCCAGAATCGAGTTTTCTGGATGTGCTTAGCTGCTTCTGGACTGTCTATTCTGGATGGGGTCTTCAGAGGTTGCTGTAATATTTGAGAATCTTCTTTAGTATTTGGATGTGATTCTTTATCAAGACCTTCTGACACTCTGTCTTTAGTACTTGTAAATTGAACTTCTATATCTGCAAAAAATTCACCCTGCTTTGACTTTTGAGAGCCAAGCTTATTATCAAATCTGACACTTATATATTCTTCCATAATTCGTGTTTCTGTGTTATATACTCTGTAACCTTTTGAGCGTTTAGAGTATCATAACATGAGACACTTTTGTGCTTTAGAATCAAACTTGTTCAGATGTTCTTTAATGTTTAGAATAAAACAAGTACATCCAAATGGATGGAAATAAGAGATGTTGGGCTTTCTGTTCTTCCATAGTTCATATGGAGTCTTATCCAGAATAGGTCTTATAGAGATTCTATTATGAATATAACATATTGTGTTAATTGCTTCTATCCAGAAGTTCTTAGCATTGTTATTCTCATTAATCATGGTTCTGGCCATTTCTTGTAAAGTTCTATTCTTTCGTTCTACAACTCCATTTTCTTGAGAAGTTCCAGGACAAGAGAAATCATGAGAGACGCCATTCTCATTAAAAAAGTTTTCAAGTTTTTTGTTTTCAAATTCCCCACCATGATCACTTCTGACTTTAACAATTCTAAAATCATTTTTGTTTTGAACTTGGTTACAGAAGGTAATGAACACAGAGTGTGACTCGTCCTTGTGTCTTAAGAACTTTACCCATGTACATCTGCTATAGTTATCTACGATAATTAATCCATACTTCTTTCCACTGATGGATGCAATTTTCATTGGTCCAAACAAATCTATACGCAAAAGTTCTAATGGTCTAGAGGTAGAAACAACATTTTTTATTTGAAAGAAGATTTTACGAACTTGACTTTTTGACATGCTTCACATATAGCATCTGAGCTGAACTTCAGATTAGGAAGTCATCTGACCAGATTGAGTTTGTTAATATGAGATATTATTCTCATACTAACATGCCCCAATCTTCTGTCCCAGACTCATTGCTCGTCATTAACAGACATTGGGCATTTTACGTTCTGACTTTTTAGTTCAGAAAGTTTTATTTTGTAAATGTTGTTCTTTATCTTTCCATTAAAAAGGATAGATCTATCTTTCTGACTAACTGCTTTACAGGACTTTTGATTAAAGATTATATCATAACTGTTATCACTTAATTGAATTATGGATAACAGCTTATGCATTAATCCATCTACTAACAAAACATTAGTTATAGAAGGAAGTGTACCATTACCAATAGTTCCAGAGCCAATAATCTTTCCTTTCTGATTGCCTCTGAAACCTACAGAGCCTCCAGATTTAAGCTCCAGACTTTAGAACATATGCTTTCTTCCAGTCATGTGTCGAGAGCATCCATAGTCCAGGTACCAAGATTGGTGTTTCAACTTTATTGTTAAAGACATCTGCAACATAGACAATTTTGTCCTTAGCTACCCATATCTTTTTGGGTCTTTGTTTGTTAGAGTTACTAAAATTCTGTTTGAATTTTGTTTTAGCATAAAAAGCATTACTAGTATACTTTATGTCATGTGTATGTCCATATGTGAAGTGAGAATATAGAGGTGTTTATTTTATGACTATATCATTAACTTTATTTGGTTGAGACTCTTTTCCCTTATATCATATACCTTTTCTGCCATTTATGCTAACTCCATAGATCATTGAAGCCATCTTGCTCCTATATATGTTTTTAGCTAGAAATTTTTGAAAGCTATGATCATATTCTTTTATGATTCTATCAGAACTATTAGAAACTTCTGAAACAATTTCTTTCTGAGCTTTTTGTAATTCATTTTTAATAACATAATTTTCATTTTCGGGTTTAGAAATGGTTTCTTTTACCTCATAGTTTTTAGTTTTTAGTTTCTTAGTTTCTTCAGAGTTAGATACTAGATTCTTTTTCAGGTTCTTGTTTTTGACTCGAAGTTGCTGATATCTTTCAAGAATTTCTGACAGGCTTTCTTCTAATTGAGATCTAGAAAAGTTAGAGAATATATCTTCTGCCTCTGAGTATGACTTTGATTCAGATGATCCAGTGTCATATACATTGGCCATAAAGGCTATGTTGTCTTGTTCATCTTCTAATTCTGTTTCAGCTTCAGAAGATTCCAAGTCATCCCATGTTGCCATAAGAATTTTCTTCTTTTCTTTGAAGAATATCTTTTTAGGTATTTCTTTTTGAAGATTTGGACAGTCGCTTTTGTAATTACCTTGTTCATTGCATTCATAGAAAACAATATCTCTGTTACTAGACTTTCTGTATCAAGAAGACGATTTAGAATGATTCCATGTTCTTCTGGGAGTTCTAAACTTCCTCTGCCTTTGCTTCCATAGCTGATTGACTCTTCTGGAGAGAAGGGATAGTTCGTCTTCTTCAGACGAGGATCCACCAAATTTTTCTTCTTTTGCTTGAAAAACTTTAGGTTCATATTTTTTATTAAATTTGAGAGCGAGAGACTTACCTTGCTTTTGGGGCTTATCTTCTTCTAGTTCTATCTCATGACTTCTCAAAGAGCTGATCAGTTTTTCAAGAGATATTTTGTTGAGATCTTTGGCTAGTTTTAAGGTTGTGACCATGGGTCTCCATTTCTTGGGTAAGCTTCTTAAGATATTCTTTACATGATCTGCTGTTGAGTACCCTTTGTCCAGAACTTTTAGCCCAGCAACTAGAATTTGAAACCTTGAGAACATTGTTTCCACTATTACATCTTCTTCCATTTTAAAAGCCTCATACTTCTGAATGAGAGCAAGATATTTGGTTTCTTTGACTTGCGTGTTGCCTTCATGTGTCATTCTCAAGGAGTCAAACATGTTTTTGGCTGATTCACTGTTTGTGATCTTCTCATACTCAGTGTACGAGATAACACTTAAGAGGATTGTTTTGGCTTTGTGATGATTTCTGAATTCTTTCTTTTGTTGGTCTATCATTCTCTTTCTGTCAATCTTCTGACCGCTTTCGTCAACTGGATGTATGTATCTATCAGTCACCATATCCTAGAGATCAGCGTCATGAGCTAGAAAGAGACTTTGGATTTTGTCTTTCTAGTAATCGAAGTTCTCACCATCAAAGATTAGAGGTTTACCGCTGATTTTGTCTTTCTCATCATGATTATCATTGTTTATGATCTGACTTGGTCCCACCATAATGTTTTTCTTGCTTGGATATTTTTTTGACACGGTTAAGTGTTTGCACCAAGAACCAGGCGCTTTGATGCCAATTGAAGAATGGAAAAACACAAGAAAAAGGGGGTTTGAATTAGGGTTTTTAAAATTAAAGCAATAGACATGTTGGTTATCCTGGTTTGTTTGAACTCAAACTACTTCAGTCCTCCTGCCAAGGTGATTTCGCCTCTTTCAAATGATGTCTTAATCCACTAATCAAACTCGATTACACAGATACAATAAAATTTGTCAAATCTTCTTGAGATTAAACCACAACTCGACTTTCTCAAGGTATTACACAATAATAAAATTGAAAGTGTGTATAAGGATGTTTTATAGAAAACAATATCACTATAGTGATGCGTTACATAATTGAAAAGCACAAGATAGAAAGGTAATGAGATTTATATTTTTTAGTATGCAGTAATGTTGTGTGCGATTTCTCCTTCACGTATTCTTTATATAGGCGATGCATGAGAGACATGAGAAGATGCTTTTGGAAGGTTGATAAATAGTAGTTAATTTTCTTTCCAAACATTGAGATTCTTGTCTTCACTCAGCCATTACTTTTGATTTGTAATGAATAAAATGTAACGCTTCAGAACATTCCTTCTTTGAATTATATCAGCAGATGAATGCTACCGTTGAGACTTCAGTTCTTTCCAGAACTTTACCTTATCAGAATATCAGAGTTTGTTTATTTCACAATGTTGGTGCATTCATAAGTTGTAACATTAGAACTTCTTCATTTAAGCGTGTCATATGAATTTGCTTCTAAGTATGATATGCTGAACCAGAGCTTCAGAAATGTAACTCTCTCATCTTTTATGCTTCTTTCATCAGAGTTTCCATGCATATTAAAATACTTTATTAGAGAGCATATTTGTTCTTTATAAATAAAATGTTTTTTTTTATCATCAAAACTCTTATAAGAATGTAGAACCAAACTATGTTCTAACAGAAGAAAGGCTTTGCAATCAGGCTTTTTGGAGGAGTTTTTTTGGCACTTTCTTTTCAGTTTTACTTGTTGATAAGACCACCACCAGTCTTGTTGAATGGGATCTTTATGATGATTGACTTTGTTTGTATTAAGAATATTTTGTATGGATGCTTGTTTGATTTTATGATATGGGCAATTTCTATTCAGATGTTTTGTCTCTAGTTGCTTTATCTTGTTGTTTATCCTATTGCTTATTGATGCTTGATGAAGTACTGCATGATATTTCTGGAAATGATAAAACATTTCATGCTTAATCATTCATTCATTCATATCATATCATGACAGGTGGTTCCGGCAGGTTTTCTTATCTTTGATCTGGGTCTCTTTTAAGAGATTGCTACCACAAAATATCATCATTATAATACTTAGAGCACTTCCAACAAATTCAAGCATATGTTGTGGCTATGGGTGTCAAGATGGACACTCGTGTGGACCAGCTGATGGAGATTATCCAGAATATGGCCCATCAATAGGAAGAGATGAGATCCTTGATAGTGAGGCCTACTGAGACTGTGAATAATAGGAATGAGACTTTGATTGTCAATCCTCTAGGGGTTGTTGTTAACAGTCTAATTGGTAATCTGGTGGGCTGAATGTGAATAGTGCTCAGAATCTGAATGGCAACCAAGGCGCCCAAAACTCGAATGGTGGTCAGAATGTGAATGGAAACCCAAGCGACACTCAGAATATGGATTTGAATAAAAATATTGGTCTGAGTCTTCAGAATGGTCAAGTTGTGAATCTTGGTAATCATGTTGGTAATCAAGGCATGCCTGCGGTCCAAGTTGTAGGAAATAATCTGCCTCCTTTCACTCCTACACGGCAGCATGATGAGCAACAGTTTGTCCAACCAAAGTCTGTGTATGTTCCTACTTGTCGACTTGAAGAGGAAAATTATGATAACTGGATGTCTCATGTTGATGAGCCAACCAAAGCTGACAAAAAGTTGCGTATGCTCGAGGAGCGTATTCGGGCGTTTGAGAATCAAGGTGTTATAGGCCTTGACATGTATGATTTGGGTTTGGTCCCGGGAGTGAAGGTTCCTCCAAAGTTCAAAGTGTTATACTTTGTCAAATACAAGGGCACCTTTTGTATGAGGACGGATGTCAAATCCTATTACAGGAGGATGTCTGTGTATTCTAATGACGAGAAGCTACTTATGCATTTTTTCCAAGACAGTTTAACAGGTGGACCGCTTTAGTGGTATATGCAATTGGATGGTACTCATATTCGTACATGGAGAGAGCTGGCTGAAACCTTTGTCTAACACTACCGATACAATATTGATATGGCACCCACGAGAACCCAATTGCAAAACTTATCTCTGAAACATAATGAATCCTTTAAAGAGTATTCTCAGAGGTGGCCTGAGATGGCTTCTAGGGTGCAACCTCCTATGATGGAGCGTGAAATAGTGGATATGTTCACTGACACTTTACATGGGAAGTATTGCACAAGTTGTAGTACTTCTGATTCATTTGCTGAAATGGTGACATATGAGGAAAGAATCGAAATCGGAATCAAGTTAGGAAAGATCTAAGATGTGGTTGTTAGAAATAATGCTAATGCTGGTAACACCAAGAAGTCATTTAGTGGCCACAAGAAGAAGAATGAGAATGAAGCCAATATGGTCTATTATCGTAAGGGGAAAGGTAGATACCAGGATACAGATACCAGATTACCGCAGTGACAATTCAAATTGCTGCACCTTAGCAACAGACATATGCGCCCAGGCAGGGCTACCAGTAAAGGCCAAAATTGCCTCCTAGAAAATTTGATATAGTTCCTATGTCCTATGCAGAGTTGTTACCTCAGTTACTAGAGTTGAAGTTTATTGAGAAGTGTACAATACAGATTAATCCAGAAAAGATACCGCCCAATTTCAATGCTAATGCTAAATGTGAGTTTCATTCTGGAGTACAGGGGCATAACATTGAGAATTGCATAGTGTTCAAACATAAGGTGCAAGACCTATTGGACTCTCAGACTATTAATTTTGGGTCAACACCTAATATTACTAGTCAATCTTTGCCATCTCTTGGAGATTCCACTGTCAGTGCCACTATTGGAGATGAAAACTTGAATCTTGTTATGGATGTGGATCAGCTGATAACAACCCTCTCATTCGTGAAAGAACAGTTATCGCAGAAAGGTGTGTTTCTGGGATGAGGGTTAAATTGTGAAGGTTGTTTGGTACAACCAAAGGGTTGCCAGTGCTTGAGGGATGCAACCCATATTTGATTACCAAGGGAATTCTGTAGTTTGACCGCCCAGTTGCTGAGACTAAAATTGGTGAGGATGAGGTTGATGTGATAAATATTCCTATCAAGGCAAAGACCATTCAAGTACCTGTTACAATTCCAGTTCCTGTCAGGAAATCACCTATAACCATCATTGTACCCAGACCAGTACCATATGTCAACAACAAAGAAATTCCTTGGCATTACAGTGGTGAATGTTATCGACAAGGGCGAAAACTTGCTACTCAGAAGTCTGAAGATGGTAAGTTTGAAGAAGAGAAGTTTGAAATTCATGATATCATTGGGGAAAGTAGGATTACCCACAACGGTCAGATTTTCTCTCCACTAGAACAATCCGAAAGTAGTGCAGATGCCGCAACTAAGGCTAAAGGCAAGCAGATTTTGGGTAGTGGCAAAAAACCGGGGCAAAATCCTTCTGTTCCTATTCTGGATGCCGAGATGGCTAAAGATGTGACTGAATTGATGAGGTACATAAAGAAAAGTGACTACAAGATTATTAACCAACTGAGTCAGACGCCTGCGAAGATTTTGATTCTTGCTTTTCTCAAGGATTCGGAGGCCCACATAAATGTGTTGATGAAGCTACTGGAAACTTCTTTTGTTCCTCAAGAGACATGAGTAAATCAATTTGAAGGGATTATGAATAATATTTCTGCGAGTAATGGACTCAGATATACAAATTTTGATTTACCCCCTGAGGGGAGAAAGCACAATAAAGCGTTGCACATCTCCATGGAGATTGCGAAAACCACTTTATCCCGTGTGCTGGTTGATACGAGACCCTCTTTCAATGTGTTGCCTAAGTCCGCTCTTATGAAGCTTGATTATGATGGGGTCATGTTGAGGCATAGTGACTTTATTGTCAAGGCGTTTGATGGGTCTAAAAGGATCGTGTTCGGGGAGGTTGATTTTCCTATTAAGATAGGTCCCTAAGTTTTCGATGCAACGTTCTTCATTATGGACATTAATCCTTCTTGTTGTTGTCTGCTTGGCCGTTTGTGGATTCATGGGGCCGTTGTTGTCACTTCCACCCTGCATAAAAAATTGAAGTTCTTGTTGAATGGAAAGGTGGTCACCATTAATGGTGAGAAAGATTATATTATCAGTCACTTGAGTTCCTTTTGCTATGTTGAAGTGGAGGGATAAGTACATGAGACTCCATGGCAAGCATTTGAAATTGTACAGGTTGTCAGAACCCCTCACCAAGAGGTTAAGAAGTTGCAGGTCTACATATCATCTTACTGTCAAGCACAAGCAGTTGTTCAATCTATTCATCCTGAAGGTTGGGGTAGAGTGCTGAATCTCCCCACACAGACAAACAAGAAAGGTTTAGGTTTCGTGGGTGGTCGAAACACGTCAACTGCTGCTCCTCTTAAGGTTCAAGGTATCCCTCCACCAATCCAGTTTGTTAGTGGTGGTGTTATACATGAAGAGGATCATGCTGTGAGCAAGGAAGGGGATAGTGATTGCGAAATGGATAAGTGGGTTTGTCCTACTATTTCGGGTAAAGAGCTTGCTAATTGGTTTGCCGAAGACATCATCGAAGTCACCCGTTATGAAGAGTAATTTTCTCTTATTTTTCATCATGCAATAATTCATAATTTTGCCCAAGACATAGTGAACATATGCTGTAGGGCCACAATGTTTTTCATTTCAAATTTATCATTAATAAACGATGTCTTTCTTCATCTAAAACTAAAACAAAAATAAAAATGATCATGCAGATTTTATCCCCCTTTAATCTTGGAATATGTCAGAAACGATTCTGTTATGGCTCATTATAACTTTGAAAATACAATCTATCAAGCTGATGAAGAAGCTGAAGAAGATTGTGAACTTCCGGAAGAGCTATCCCGATTGCTGAGACAAGAAGAAAAGGCCATTCAGCCGCACCAAGAGATTGTTGAAGTGATTAACTTGGGTACTGAAGAGGCCCAGAGAGAAGTCAAGATTGGGGTTGCTTTAGAAGACAAAGTTAAGCGAAGATTGATTGAAATGATCCATGAGTACGTGGATATCTTTGCTTGGTCTTATGAAGACATGCATGGGCTAGATACAGATATTGTTGTGCACAAACTGCCTCTTAGAGAAGAGTTTCCTCCTGTTAAACAAAAGCTTCGAAGAACTTATCCTGAGATGTCTAAGAAGATCAAAGAGGAGGTTCAGAAACATTTTGATGTAGGTTTTTTGAAAGTGACGACTTACCCGCCATGGAGCGTGAATATTGTACCAGTGTAGAAAAAGGATGGTAAAGTGAGAATATATGTGGACTATATGGACTTGAACAAAGCAAACCCTAAAGATGATTTTCTGCTTCCGTATATTTATATTCTGGTTGATAGTATTACTCAAGCTAAGGTGTTTTCATTCATGGATGGTTTTTCTGGCTACAATCAAATCAAGATGGCACCGGAAGACATGTAAAAGACTACTTTTATTACACCATGGGGAACATTTTGCTACAAAGTGATGCCCTTTGGTTTGAAGAATGCAGGGGAAACATATCAGCATGCTATGATCACTCTCTTTCATGACATGATACATAAAGAGATTGAAGACTATGTTGACGATATAATTGCCAAGTCCCAGATAGAATAGGAACATCTTTCTCACTTGTCAAAGTTGTTTGAAAGGTTAAGGAAATTCAGGCTAAGGTGAACCCTAATAAGTGCACCTTTGGGGTGAGATTAGGAAAGTTATTGGGCTTTATTGTAAGTGAAAAGCGAATTAAGGTTAATCCTGCAAAAATAAAATCTATACAAGAAATGTTTGTGCCAAAAATAGAAAAAGAGGTTTGTGGTTTTCTCAGGAGGTTAAACTACATTGCTAGATTCTTCTCTCATCTTACAGCCACTTGTGAGCAATTATTCAAATTATTGGAAAATGATCAGATGGTTAGGTGGAATGACAATTTCCAAGCGTCTTTTGATAAAATAAAAGAATACTTGCAAGAACCTCTGATTCTCTTGCCTCCAGTGGAAGGCAGACCATTGATAATGTATTTGACAGTGTTGGAAAACTCCATGGGCTGTGTACTCGGTTAACATGACGAGACAGGTAGGAAAGAGCATGCCATCTACTACTTGAGCAAGAAATTTACTGATTGTGAATCAAGATACTCATTACTGGAAAAGACTTGTTGTTCACTCGCGTGGCCAGCAAAGCATCTCAGACAATATATGTTGACTCATACTACTCTCTTGATATCCAAAATGGATACAATCAAGTAAATTTTCGAAAAGCTAGCTCTCACGGGGAAGAGTATCCCGTTGGCATATGATCCTTATAGAATATGATATCCAGTATACTACCCAAAAGACTATCAAGGGTCATGTGTTGGCAGATTATCTTGCTCAACAACCCATGGAAGACGGGTATCAACCAATGAAGTTTGAGTCTCATGATGAAGATATTATGTATGTATGAGATTGTAACATCCCAATCCCAGAAGAGGGACCCGAGCCAAGATCACGATGGATGATGGTGTTCGATGGTTCCTCAAATGCATTGGGTAATGGTATCAATGTTGTTATTACTTCTCCTGATGGTTTTCATACTCCTTTCACTGCCAGAATTTGCTTTGAATGTACCAACAATATGGCCGAGTATGAAGCTTGCATCTTCAAATTAGAAGATGTTATATTCTTTAATCAAGATCATAGAAGTATATGGGGATTCTACTCTTGTAATCAGTCAGATCAATGGAGATTGAGAGACTCGTCACCCTAATCTGATTCTGTATCATGAGCATGTTTTGAGGTTGATCTTGTACTTCGATGAAATCACTTTTCGGCATATCCCAAGGGAGGAGAATAACCTGGCAGAAGTTTTGGCTACTCTGTCATCCATGTTCAAATTTAGGTGGGCTAACTACGCTCCCTCAATCCGTATCATGAGGTTGGATGAGCCAGTGTTCTGTTATGATATAAAAGAAGAGGCAGTCGATGAAAAGCCTTGGTTTTTTTATATCAGAAGATATCTTGAGACACGAGAATATCCAGAGGATACTTCTATTACTGATAAGAAGACTCTGCAGAAATATGCAGCCGAGTTTTTCCTCAACAATGGTGTTTTGTACAAGAGGAACTGTTGTACCCTAAATTTTGCCCCTAACTTTTTCAGTCGCACTTTCATATCATATTTTGTCATTTGGTCACAATCATTAATAAATAGCTTCATTCATCACATTTGCATCCTATCTTTAAGTTTGCTCCTGTGTTGTTGACTAACTTCTAATCAAAATACAAAAATATATTTGTCTTTTTCTTTGCATATTTGTGTTTTGTAGGTACCGAGTTGAAGCATATGACAAATAAGGTTTTCCGGTATTATTTCCCTAAAATCTCTATTTGCAAAGAAAAAGAATTAAATTTTTTTCATTTTTTTCACTGTACAATCGATTGCTCCTAGAGTGCAATCGATTGCACAAAGTGCATTTGGCACAATTTTTTAAAAAATACACTGTGCAAATCGATTTGCACTGTAGTGCAATCGATTGCACAACGTGAAAATTGAAAAAATCAGCATTTCAAGCTTGTCAAATTTTTGGCTCTAATTTTTGAAAGAATTATCATTAATTCAAATTTTGGCTCCAAGAATCAATTACCAAATTACCACTAATCCCAATCCTAAAACTCTATAAATAGAGCCCTCATTTCATTCAAATTTCAAGCTTTTGATAGCTAAAATCACTTTGCTAAAAAATCTCTCAATTCTCTCCATCTACCAAATTCACTCAAAGCTCCATTTTCAAAAAGGTAGTAAGCTTTGCATTGAAGCTTACTAATCTTTGAGCTAAACCTTCATCCAAACACTTTTCTTCATCAATTCTCTACTTCCAAGCTCGGCAATTGATTCTTGTGGTTGAATTGAAGCAAATTCTTGAAGTTGTTTTGATAATTCTCTAGATCTACCTTTGGTAAGTTGGATAATTCATCTTTCACAATGTGATCTCTTGTTGATCTTTGGGTTCGATTCTTTGAGCATTATTTTGTGATTCTAATGGTGTTATTTTCTCATAATTTGACGGAATTTTTGTGCTCAATTGGATCCATGATCATAAGGTGTTTGATGGAAAGTTTGAACAAGAAATTGGCCTTTTAAAATGTTGTTTTTGCTGCCTGTACAGTGTGCAATCGATTGCAGTAACTGTGCAATCGATTGCGCAGAAGCAATTTTGCATAAATTTTTGAAAACTGTAATGTGTAAATCGATTTACACACTAGTGCAATCGATTTACACAAGGACAGAATGTATTTTTTGCCTTGTTTTGGGGCAGCTTTGATCCAAAATGCTTTTTCTACTCACTCCTTTTGATTGTTTGGTTTGGATTGCAATTTTAAATGTCCAAATTCTCTTTAAACTCAATGGACTTTGTAATGTAGATGAAGTTGGATAAATGTTCATCAATTCAAATCTACCTAAGAGTGAATGATTTAATTCATTTTTGGTGCTTTGGATTAATGATATGTTTAGTGCTTTAATCCATCTAGAGGAGTGGCTGAATTTAAAGATGAAAGAATTTTGAGGTGGTAATCCAAATTAGCCTATCATTCCCCTCCCTCTTCATATTATCCCTTTCTTTTTTAATTGTGCTACATGTTAAAGGATGATGATCTCTATATCATTTATCCAAACATGAAGTACATAGATTGCTATTGACCGGCCTCAAAATAGGTGCGACTTCTACATAAGTCCACTTACGATTGCTTAACATAGCGCTAAATTTTGTCCCGATTCGAATAAATGATAATTCGTGGACCAAACTTATGATTGCAAGCCCAAGTATGTTAATTTGATCTATTTGATCCAATAACCTTGAGATTCATTGTGTGGAGGCTTTGGTTCTACCAATCCTCTAATGGATCTACAACACCTTTGGTCAACGCGGATCACTTAAACATCGTTGATCATTACATGTTACTTTTTGAGGATTCCAAAATGGATGATATACTTGAAAAAAAGCAAATGCAACTTGTTGTGTGGAGGCCTTGGTTCTACCAATTCTCTAATGAGTTCCAAATGCAAGTTTCAAGATGGTCATCCAACTAACCACTAATTACTAACAATTGACTTTACTTTATGCTTTTATTTTTTATGCTTTATGTACCATTTACTTTTTGCATTTTACATTTCAAGCTATTTTCATATTTGCTCACTTGAGCATTTAATTTTATGTCATTTTTATTTTTCTCACTTGAGCTTTTCTTTTTCTTTTAAAGACACTTAATAATCAACATGAACCATAAAAAACATTAATGATACTTGGACTATTTGGTTACTATCCTTGGCATTATGGAGTATTGGACTTCTTGGACTTTGGAATAGAAACCTTGGCTTACATTGGAGACCTTGTGATCTTAATGGATATTTTGTCTGGAGCTCTTGAGGTTTACCTCAAGACATTGGGTTGTTTGTTTGTTTTGTGTGCAGGTTGTTGTGATTACATACTTTGTTTGTAATCTGGAATTCACCCGTATACAACCGTGACTTTGCCCAATTTTTGCGAAGACTTAATGCAAATAAAGCTTGGTTTTCTCAAGAGGTCTAGTATCTTTTCTTTTCTTGGTTTCAATCTAAAGAATGGGAATTCTATCTTGGCTCATAATGTCAAGTATTGGCTTCATGTTGGTTAGACGTTTCTCTTCCTTAGCTTTTACCTTATGCTTTAGGATAGTCCCTTCATCTCCTCCCATTTTCTTTAATTTTCAAAACCTTCTCATCTTCTTTCAAAATCTTCTTTGTTTATAAAATCAAACCGCTTTCATAATAAACCTCGACTTTGTCGAGTGCATTTTCTTTTAAAACTTATTTTCTTTAAACAAACTTCAATTCATTTAATCATACTTTGACATATTTCAAAATTAACAAAAACACTTCAACTCATTCAAATCTTTTGTGCGCTCGAGCACCTTTATATTCAAAACTTTTTCAAGATGAGACATGATTCATTGATAGTCGAGCAACATTATCCTATCCCTATGGTTATAAAGGTGTCGACTTTTCCACTTGAATACTAGAGGCGTTCTCAAACCCTCACTCTTGTTGATGCATGGTCCATCTTTCTTACACCTTGTGGGCGTTAGTCGAGATTTCTCTCCTAACAATGACGACATGTCTCCTTGTTTAAAAACAATTAACAGAAAAGTCTTTTCTAGCCGAACTACGGTGCTCTGACTTTCCCATTGCACGAGGGAGTATGTAGGCATTAAGTCTTACGACCCAAAGCGAGCAACAAAAATAATAAAAAAACATTTCATTTTCTTTTGTTTACAAATACACATTCATTCTTTCCCTTTAGCAAGTAAACCTTTACATAACACTCCTTTTTAAAAGAAACCAAACAAAATGGATCCTGTGGAGTACCGTAGATGCTTAGGGTGCTAATACCTTCCCTTTGCATAACTGACCCCCGTACCTCAATCTCTGATCTTTTTGGGTTTTGTTCGCTTTTTTCCCATTTCCCTTTGAAAACAATAAAGTGCAGTGGCGACTTCATTGTGTTGAGTTAAGTAAATTGATGGCTTAAATCTCAAATCTTTACCGCTACATTTCTATTACATATCATCACTATCGTAATCGAGCGCCAAGAAAAAGTGTGCGACATGAACTATGACTCTATTTTGCTCAGATGCATGAATAGACACGAAGCAAACAAAATCATAGAAGAGGTCCATGAAGGCTCCTTCGGGACCCATTCCAGTGGGAATACCATGGCCAAGAAAATCTTGAGAGCAGGTTATTATTGGTCTACCATGGAAAACGATTGCTACAATCATTCTAGAATATGTTACAAATGTCAGATTTATGCCGACAAAATGCATGTGTCGCCCAATCCCCTGAATGTCTTGACTTCTCCTTGGCCCTTCGCAATATGGGGTATTGATATGATTGGGAATATTGAGCCAACTGCTTCCAACAGACATCACTTTATTCTAGTGGTTGTTGACTATTTCACCAAGTGGGTTGAAGCAGCATCATATGCCAATGTCACCAAGCAAGTTGTGGCTCGTTTCATCAAGCATAATATCATTTGTCATTATGAGGTACCCGAGAAGATCATCACTGATAACGGGTCCAATCTCAATAATAAGATGATGAAAGAGTTGTTCGAATGCTTCAAGATAAAGCATCACAATTCTTCTCTATATCGTCCAAAGATGAATGGTGCCGTCGAGGCAGCTAATAAGAATATTAAGAAGATTGTGCAAAAAATGGTCGTGACCTATAGAGATTGGAACGAGATGTTTCCATTTGATTTACATGGTTACCGTACCTCGGTGCGCACTTCAATTGGGGAAACCACGTTCTCTATGGTATATAACATGGAAGCAGTCTTACCCGTAGAAGTGGAGATTCCTTCTTTAAGGATAATGAAAGATGTACAACTTGACGGGACTGAATGGGTTCAGAATAGACTTGATTAGTTGAATCTCATCGACGATAAGATATTGATGGCTATTTGTCATAGGCAGTTATACCAGATGAGGATGAAGAAAGCTTTCGACAGAAAGGTGCATCCTCGAACTTTACAAGCTGGTGACCTTGTGCTGAAGAGGATCTTGCCTCCCAACAATACAAATGCTAGGGGAAAATGGGCTCCCAATTACGAAGGATTATACATCGTGAAGAAAGTATTTGTTGGAGGCTCCATGATGCTCATGACTATGGTTGGAGAGGATTTCCCTCACCCTATCAACACAGATGTAGTGAAAAAGTACTTTGCATAAGCAGACCCGTTGAGTTGACTGGCTCAGGCAAAAAAAGGGCATCCCAGCTGTTGTACTCCAAAATTTGTTCTCTCTTTTCTCAAGACATTTCTCACCAAAAACTCCACAATGACTCAAGCTTGCACAAGTGTTGACTAGGTCAAATCATCTTCTAAGCACTGAGGCTCCAAATTAGGGTTTTGACTGAGAATGATTGATCATGGACTTTTGACCTAATACATGACCTAATGGCTTGAAATATAATCTCAAGGACTCAAACTCAACATGTTGATCTAATTTCATGTCTCGAATCATTTCTCAGGATCAAATATTTGATAGTTGAAATTTGGATCAGCTGACGAAAAGTCAACCGATACACAAAAAGTCAAACTTTGACTTTTTGGTCAACATTAAACTTCAAAGATCAAAATTCACAAAGACCTTCAAAAATAACAAACTTGATCATCAAGAGTCAAGAAAGTCAATAAAGTCAACAAAAAGTCAAAGTTTCCAATACTTAGAAAATTTCTAAGTGTTTTTATACTTGATAATTTCATTACTTCATGACATTTTTTCACCAAGATGCAAGATGATTCAAAGAAAACTTTCAACATGAAAGTTGTAGATCTTGATGAATTCTACAATTTTTTATTAGAGGGTTGATGTCCAAAAAATTCTTAGATTTGAAGATATAAGCCCATGAAGTCATGACATTTTTATCTAACACTTAGAAAAAATTTCAACAGGTTTTGGTCAGTTTTTATCTCAACTTCTTGGCCAATTTTCATCAAGTTCCATTTTTATTTAGCTAAAATGGTTAACATGAAAGTTGTAGACAAAGTTTCAAGCTTTCCAAAACATCCAAGAGCATGAATTTATCATACCTGAGCTAGGGGATTCAAAGGCATGAAGTTGGGCATCCATTATTGAATTACAAGTCATTTTTGTGAAGAACACATAATCCAATCTACATGCTATGCTACATAATCCAACCTAGCCATAACATGTGATCTTGAAAATCTGATCTACCCTTATCTTAAAACCTCTTGCCTATAAATAGAGAGATAATTTGGAAGATAGAAAGAGATGAACAAGCCTTCAAAATCCCTATACTCTCAGAAAACCAGAATTGTCCATAAAAACCTCCATTTTTGAGCTTTGAAGTACAAATCTTTGAACCTCTCACACCTTGCAAGTTTTGTCCAAACAAACCATCCAAATACTTCACATACATCATATAGAAGTTGTTCAAACACAAGAACAACTTCTGTAACATCATTATCACCATCTTCCAAACTCAAACATAGTAGCTTGCAACTTTACTTGGTTGGAGTGATTCAACAACTTTCAGCACAAAGTAAGGTTTGGAACAACTTCAAGAAGGTCCAAAGAAGCTCGATCAATCACCATTTTACACCTGGAAACATCTGCACGTACTCTAAAATTTTTCGCTTCAAGAGGTAAATTTTCTCAAACTATAATATCTTTATACATACATCATTTTCCTTTGCTTTCAAAAGAATACAACAAGACAGATCAAAGAGAAAACTTAGCAAAAAAAGCAGGCCAAAAGTTGACATCGTGCCCGAGTCACACGATACAACCTGTGTCAGTTCATCTGGGTTTGAAATTTGGAAAAATAGGCAGGACATGGGCTGACACGGGTGTCCGTGTCACATGACACGACCTGTGTCAGTCAGAAACGTGCAAAGCAGGCATTACAGGGGCTGACACGGGTGCCCGTGTCACATGACATGGCCTGTGTAAATTTGGCTAGAACAAAAAACGTGCAGAGAGGTGTGGGCAGATTCTGACACGGGTGCCCGTGTCCGGCGACACGGCCCGTGTCATCCTAGGTGTGATACGGTGGGAAGAACTGACTATTTTTGGAATGCTGGTTCGCGTTTTGCGTTTGTGTTCGCAAAATGTCGCGGTAAGCAAGAGTCGCCACCGAATTTTATTTTATCCAACAAGGAAAGGAAAAAAGCACAAAAAATTCCTTTTTTGAGATATTTCTGAGTACGGGGGGTAGATTATAGAAAGGGAAGGTATTAACACCCTTTTTATCCGTAGTTATCTACGGGCTCTTAGGTACTTGCTCATCATTTTCAAAAATTGTTTTCTTTGTGTTTGTGGGCTTTGAAAAGTTTTTGTTTTGACTTCGATTTAACTCTTACTTCTGTCTTCAAGAGTGTAATGAAGTGTTTTTGAAAACTTGTTTGTAAAAGAGTGTAAGTGTGAAAAAAGTTTTGTTTTGGATGAGCAAGTATCTAAGAACTAATCTACCTACTCGAAAAAGGAATCGTTCTATGCTAATTTCCTTTAGGCAATGCTATCCCACTATTAGTGAGTAGGTAGCACCGTCATTGGAGTTTGAGGGTCAATTCGAAAGAGGGACATACGATCACTAAGGCAATGTTAGGACGTCTTAACGGTAACCCTAATGTCTTAGATAATGTATTTGAGGCAACAATATCCAAGGCAACCATTTCGAGGCAACTATGATCTTTTAGACAAGAGGACGACCTCTAAAACAACCTATACTCAATGACCGTTTACGAAGGCAACCAAGTGGGGTGTACCCTAGAAGTGCGCATGTGCGAGTGTATTGATTTCAGTTATTTTAATCTTTGCACATGTTTGGGGTGATCTAATTGATTTTAATTTAAACATTCATTCTTGTCATACGAGCCCTATTATCAAACATCTAGCAGTTGTATATTTGCAGAAATTAAAGAGCGGAAATTAAACTGAATTATTACAAGGCGTCGGGTATTTACATCGCCAAAAACAACCCTTTAAAAATAAAATAAAAGCGGAAAAATAAATATCCTAATTAATTATTACAATCCGGGAGCAGATACATCAATAATTGAATGAGGAAAAATAAATCGCGCGAGTGAATTGGATCGAATGTGAAATTATGGTTTTGACCCTTTTAATTAAAGAATGCTTTTTTTTTTGTTTTTATTTTTAAGAAAAGAAATTAAGTCCTAAATTAATTATTAAATAAATAAATTAATGAAAAACAGTAAATAACATATTTTTGGAGTTTTGATATTTTAAGAAAGAAAATAAAATAAACTAAAGTTAAAACCTAATTAATTCTAATTGATTTTATTTATTTACAAAATAAATTAAAGTTACCTAATTAATATCCTAATTAATTAATTAGTATTTATTAATAAAAAATAAAAAGTTCGAAAATTTAATTGGACAAAAAAAATATTTTTGTGATTTTTTGATAAAAACAAAATTGTTATTGGTTAGTAAAATAAAATAAAATAATTAAACTAAAATAAACAAAATATAAAAAAAGGATGAGATGGGCCTGTTTAGTGGGTGTCAATAGCAATTTCGCTGGCCCAATTGTGCTGTCCATATTGACTTTTTGGGATCCCCTGCGTATGCGTTGACTGGCCTATGGCGTGCCTTCTAGGCTTGGCCACCAAATCTGGCCATCTGGCCATCTGGCACACTGATGAGTGAGGGTCCATGGTGTATCTTAGGCTTGAGTATGCACATAATTTCCTGCAAGAATAATGCAAAATAAAAAATGCTGGAGGCAGGGATCGAACCTCTGACCTCCAGCCTCCAATACCTTAAGACCTGCGTGGCTACCACTAGAGCACCTATGTTTATTTTTTTGTTAATCAAATGCTGAAAATAATATATAAAACAAAAGAATATTGAAAGAAATAATAAAAAAACGCGCGCGACAATTTGAACGGGCGAATGGGGAAGCGACACGCCTTCGTCCCCTTCCTTGAACCGTTGCTAAAAACACAGAGGCTATACCTATGGACGAAGGTTCGTCGCTACAAGCCTGTCTTATTCCAAAATCTTCTATAGGCCATGGAAATGGATTCTAAGACTAGGGTTGAGTTCGTCTCACCCTCCTGAACGCAACCATGCCCATTACTGGGGCCAATTATTCCTGAAATAGAAAACCCCAAAAACAAAGATGAAACCCTAACAATGGTGGATCTCGTTATAGGTCATGTAAATGAAATTAAGTAATACCAAAAGCTTGCAAATGATTTGTAGATTCAGAATATGCCATCAATTCATGCTAACTATGCCTAAATTTCAAAATACGAAATCAAAAACAGGGTGAGTTCGTGAGTGACTTACAGTGCACTGGGAGGCTTTAACACGCATGGTCTTGATTGCTTTAGGTTGTGGAGATTTCCAGGAAGAGATTGAGACCAACACCAAGCCTTGAAACTGCCTCTAGACTTGATTTCGATCTCACACTTTTTTGGTGTTTTTGCAAATTTTGTTCTTGCTCTCCAAATAATCTCTAACCCTTATTTTGGTCTGCACACGACCCTTATGTATTGTATAATGCATTCAGTTTGAATTCCCTGTCCAAATTTCTCTCTTTCAATGCTTGGATATTTGATTTGATTCTCTTTTACAACCTTCCAAATTTGGCTTGATTTGAATCTTTTTGTACACATCTTGCCTTGATTCTAGTTTCAATGCCTTGCTAGCTGTGATTAAAGCCTGAAACAATCAAAAGATCCATTGTTATCAATGCTTTGGGTTTTATTTGATTTTATTTGATTTAAATCAAATAAATTCAAATGAAAATCAAAATAATTAATAAAAATATGATATGGACACATGGCCAAGGATAGAGCACGTGGGCAATAATGCAAACTCAAAACAAGTGAAAAAGAATGGGCCCATTTGGCAAAATTTGATGTTTTGGGGATAGTTGACTTTTGGCAATTTTGCAAAAAAGTCCAACTTCAACAATGCATAACTTCCTAAATTTTGAATCTTTGGAGGTGTTCTTGGACTTTTTAGAAAGCTTGAGATGTCCTCTAAAGAAACATTTTTGTCTCATCTCAATTTGATATTCCATGCTCAAGTATGAAGCTTTGACAAAAAAGGTGTTTTTGTTGACTTTTCAAAATGACCTATAATGTCCAAATTCATAACTTCTTGTGAGTGCATATTTTGATCTTGGGATATGAATATGGATTGTAGGGAATTTCATCCTCTTCAAAATTAGCTTTGGATGGGTCATTTATCATAAAGTATGAGAAAGTTATGCTTGGTCAAAGTTGAGTTGACTTTTCCTACAAAACCCTAATTTAGCAACTTTTGAATCTTGATGAATTGTGAGTAACCCTTGATGAATCATGATCAACCCTTTATCAAATGATGAAATATACTTCAAATTGAGAATTTTGACAAAAAATCTTGAAGTTTGACTGTATTTGGGTCACAATTGACTTTTGCTCTAGCACTGTCGATTTTTGAACCTTTGAGCAATTGACTGAGCAAAATTCCTCTGCAAGGCTTGAAACATGACATGGATGATCTTGAGAACATATTAGGACCTTGGTGAGCACTTGGGACCACTTGGACTCAAGAATCTTGATGCAATGTGAAACCCTAATTTGAGTAGACTGCCTTAGGAGAGAGCTTGTCTGGCCAACCCTTGAGCTATCTTTGAGCAACTTGGAGATCTTTCTTGCAATGTTTTGAGAAATATGGGAGGGCAAGTTTTGGGGTACAACACTAGGCATAAGAAATTATATTTTTTTTTACATTTTTGCTATAATTTTGGATCATCAAAGTTACTTTTGACATATTGTGTTGCTTGGAGATGGCCTACCACTATACAAAACCTTTTTCAAGATAAAACATTTAAGTTATTTTCTAAAATAATTGAAACTACAAAACCTTTTCTATAAAAAAACCCTAAAAAACAATTTCTTTTCACTTTACATTTTCTTGCGCATTTTACTATTTTTGCATTATAAATTATATAATTGTCAAAGCCTTGTAATAGTAATTAGGGTTTATTTTTACTTGTCATCCACATTTGTAAATTTGTATCCCCCATCCCCCAAAGTATTGTAATAGCGTAGGATATTTAAATTCTGCAATTTATCGCTTTCCATTATTGTTAGTAATTAGGGTTTGTATGGAAAGATCTTAAAATCAACCTTAGAAAATCCTAATTCAAGATAAAATACATGAAAACAAAAACACCTTGCACACATGCACCTCTAGGGTAACCCACACTTGTTGCCTTCGGATAAAAACAATCATATCACTTAAATGTGGGATACTTTAGCAAAGACCCTCGATTACAAGATCTTCGCCCCTCGATGACCCTTCGATGTTGCCTTAGGTAAACGATCTTAGTCCCTTACAAATTGCTAAGATATCCTACAAAATTGTCTTCTATGATTGTACGATGACCCACGCCCGTCCCTTCACATCCAATGATAAATCTTTCTATCAACTAATGATAGACAAGCATTATCTAAAGGAGGAGGAAAAAAACAAATACTTTTTGAGTAGGTAGAACTCCCGTAGTTTCTTGCTCACAAACATTTCAAGACAAAACATATTTTAAAACGGCAACACTTTCATGAAATATTTTCAAAAAGTCAACACTTTGTATACATTCTTATAGAGATGAGAATCATTACAAAGTTCTCCTAAACGAAGGCACTTTTTAAAAATACTTTCAAACAAACACAAACATATTTACAAAGCAATTTAAAATGAGCTAGCAACTAAGAGCCCATAGATAAATACGAATGAAAAGGGTGCTAACACCTTCCCTTTTCATAACCTTCGCCCCGAACTCAAGAAAATTCTCAAAAGGTCTTTCCTGTTCTTCTCACCATTTCCTTTATTGGATAAAAGAAAAGTCATTGGCGACTCTTGCTATCCACAACAATTGTGATAAAACGCAAAACACCCAAGTCAGTTCTCCCACGGTATAACAGAACTGGCAACTCTGCTAGGGATAAACTTAAAAGCGAGGTTACCTTAGAGATTAGTTCACATTTAAAATGCTTTCTTTGCTTGAATTGTATGCTTTACTCTTAAAATGGTTGCTTGGGTTTTGAATAGATCCTCTACCCGGATCTGGAGTACATTAGGTAAGCAGCAATAGATCGTGGGGACTGTGTGGCGTAATACCGAAACGGCTGAAGAGATGGATACGTTAGTGTGACACAT
This sequence comes from Vicia faba, assembly GCA_948472305.1. Classification (NCBI taxonomy): domain Eukaryota; kingdom Viridiplantae; phylum Streptophyta; class Magnoliopsida; order Fabales; family Fabaceae; genus Vicia; species Vicia faba. The sequence continues at coordinate 757,096,286 of OX451736.1, read as the reverse complement.
TTGTTGGTACCGGTGTCCCTTGAGTCCAGTCAAGGAGAATGTGGGGCCGCTGTGTGGTGTCATGAAGCACTAAGTGACCGTAGAACCTTTAGTTGAACAACTGGTCCATTAGGAAGTAGTGAGATAGCCAGATTTGGTGTAGTCTAAAGTTGGTTGATACTAGATACTACGCTCACGATCATACTTTTGGGATATTTCGGTTTCCAAAACAAAGGCTTGTGCTGAAATAGTGCCTGATGAAGAAAGATCAATGATATTGAGATTCCCTAGAACCCGGTTACTTTTGTTAGGACAGGTTGAACCAACTAAACTTCAAGAGGGTACTTACCTATAAACCCCATGCAAGCTTAAACCTAAGACCTTGTGTGCTTGTTTGTGTGTGATTATTTGTTCATAAACATCATGACATCATGCCATAACATTTCCACTAATCATTTCAAGGACTTGGGGATTTATCTTTGTTCTGTTTTGTAGGATATAACTTCCACCCGCAGAAATACCATCTGAATCAACTTCGTAAGGGTACCTCCTCAACTCAAAGAGTTAGCGTCAATGGTTCCTGAAAATTCTCCATTCACCAAAAGATATGGTCGACTTCTCAACCTGGCTACCTCAAGCTTTGATGAAGACATGTTGAAGGTGCTCTTTCAGTTCTTTGATCTCGTACATCATTGTTTCACCTTTCCCGATTATCAATTGGTGCTTATAATGGAGGAATTCTCTCAACTACCAGGAATGCTTATTCTTGATCAAATACCCTTCACCGGTCTAGAGGAAGTTCCAAGACCTGAGGTTATTACTAAGGCCTTACATTTGAAGAGTTCTGACATTGTAGCTAATTGGGAGACAAGAAGTGGGGTCAAAGGCTTTTTGGCTAAATTCTTAACGGAGAAGGCTCTATTATTTTGGAAGTCCATGGATTCGTAAGCTTTTGGAGAAGTTTTGGCTCTTCTAATATATGGTTTGGTATTGTTCCCTAACCCGAACCAACTCGTAGATGTGAATGCCGTCAAAATTTTCCTTACCCATAACCCCGTGCCTACATTGCTTAGAGACATTTTGCACTCTCTTCATACTCGCACTATGAGGAAATGAGGGACTCTTATGTGTTGCTTTCCTTTGATGTCTAGGTGGTTTATTTCGCACCTTCCTCAATTAGTATTGAAGAATGAGCAAGGCTTGAGATGGTCTCAAAGATTGATGTCGCTCTCTCATTCTGATATCCATTGGTGCTCTTGATCTCAAGAAGACATTACTTTCATTTATCGTTATGGGGAGTTCTCTAATGTTCCACTCTTGGGCATTAGGGGATGTATCACTTATAACTCTTCTCTAGCCTTACAAAAATTTGGATATGCTCGAAGAGATGGTCCCCATGATGCGCTCGCTCAAGGAATTGTATTCGACTATGAGAATGATGTTCAAGGTTATCATTAAAGGTTTGTGAATGCTTGGGGCATGGTAAGAAAAGTTGATAGCAAGACTTTGGGGCATAAGAATTCCATCCTTCTTGAGCCTTATCTCAAATGGGTACGAGCTAGTTCTCAAAGTCTCATGATGCCATATCCCGCTATTCTACCAATAACTGTGGAGCTTTTTGCCGAAGGGGGTGTTCCTCATACCATCCTCCATCCTAACATGCCTACCGACCTAGAGGAAATACAGAGATCGTGGATTAAACTCAAGGAGGAACAAGATACCTTTGAATCTCAATTTTATGCAAGCGAGAAGAAAGTGTTGGAGCTCACAAGGCAACTTCACGAGGAGTGGAGCCTGAATGCTTACATTACACCAAAGAGGATGCGCCCGTGGGAGACTTGAGTCTTTTTGTTTTAGGAGTTTATTTTGTAAGACCTTTTTGTTTCTTCCATTGTAAGCCCAAGAGACGATTGTAATTCTTGAAATTATTAATACAATCGTTGTTTTGTTTCCTCTTTGGCTAAGCAAATTTAAATCTCTTAAAGGTCCTTGAAAACATTGCATCCGCATAACATGCATCATATCATAAGCAGGTTTTCTGACACATGTTTCCTCATCCTTATACTGTTTATTTCAGTATAAGATGGATCTCGAGCAAACCGTCAAGGACTTGCAGACTCAACACTCTCAGTTCCAAAAGACTCTTCTCAACCTGGAAAAAGGTCAACAAGAAATGATGGCGCTTCTCGTCACGAAGAAGAAGACCAAGAAGAAAGATGTTATCAACACGGGGAAGAGGTTCAAAGGCCACGCCCGACAAGTTCAAATTGAAGAGGACTCCTCCTCCGAGGATGATAATCAAGATGCTAGAAGAACCCGTGCTGGGGGTGGGAATAACTAAATTTTCGAGGACGGGGATTATTCCGATGAGCAATACCCGCCTACCGACGACAAAGATAAACATCTAGAAGACAGATTAAAAGTTATAGAGATCCAAGCAAAGCCTGGATTAGACTTCGGAGACTTGGGTTTGGTTCCTGGGGTGGTCATTACCTACAAATTTATGATCCCTATCTTTGCCAAGTATGAAGATGTCTCATGTCCGAAGCTTCAACTCAGATCATACGTCCGTAAGATTCAACCACATACCACTGATCAGAAGTTGTGGGTTCACTTTTTCCAAGAAATTTTATCTGGAACACATTTATAATGGTTTTATCAACTTGAGGGGACTAATATCCACACCTGGGAGGACCTAGCTGCTGCTTTCTACAAGAAGTACCAATACAACACTGATCTTGCACCAACTCGGGTGCGATTGCAAGGCATGACTATGGTTCAAATGAGGGCTTCAAAGAGTACGCCAAAAAATGGAGAGATCAGGCAGGCAGAGTACAACCACCTCTCACTGGCAGAGAATTGGTAGACATGTTTATGGGAAAACTGACTGGTCCTTTCTTCAACTTGTTGATTGGAAGTTCATCATCTAGATTTACTGAATTGATCTTGACTGGCAAGATGGTTGAAAGCGGGATTAAAAGCGGGAAGATACCGATGGCCTTCACCTATAATGTTGTAAAAAAACCATTTTCTAGCAAAAAAGGAGACTAATGTTGTGTATGGGAAAAGGAGCCATGCTAAGAAGGACCTTCATCATTCAGTAGGGGTAGTTTTAATTTCCAATCCTACATCTATTCAACAACAACAAGAGAATAGACGTAGGATGAAATTTCAAGAAAGGCAGTATACTAATATCAATATGCCATTATCCCAAGCGTTACAACACTTGCTAAAAGCGGAACTGATTACACTAAGGGATCCTCCCCCTAACCCTGATACCTTATCTCCTAAATACAATCCCAATGAAAAATGTACTTACCATTCAAACATTCCCGGACATGATACCAATGATTGTTGGTCTTTAAAGAATAAAATCCAAGACTTGATCGAGAACAAACTATTGAATTTGACCCTCCACCAAATCCTAACGTGATCACCGCCCCCATGCCCAGTCATGGTAAGGGTGTCAAAACCATTGAAGATGTGTCTTTTGTTTCCTCCATTAATGATTTAACCACTCCTTTAAAGACTGTTAAAAAGAATTTGTTGAAAGCTAGAGTATTTCCAGGTTGCCTTGAAAATTGTTACCACTGTGCTGCACAAATTAATGGTTGTATATGGCTGAAGGAAGGTGTCCAATGCCTGATTAACAACCAGGAAATTCTATTTGAGAAAACTCCATCTGTGAAAAGATTGACCAAAAGTGTGTCTCAAGAGTTTGAATATGTGTCCATAATTACCATTTCAAACACTCCTATTAGGATCACCTCCAAAGGTCCAATTAGGATTCCCGCTGAACCAAGAATAGCTCCCCTGTTTATCACCACACCAGGGCCAGTACCATACTCTTCTGACAAAGTAGTGCCCTGGAACTATGGGGCGGAAGTGTATTATCATGGCATCAAACAAGCGCCATTGGTTGCTGAAGATAAGAATGTTGAGATTACAAACATTGTTGGATCAAGTAAAGTCACTAGGACGGGAAGGATCTTCTCCCCGAATATCTCTCCTTTGACAACCTATACTATAATGCCCATTTGTATTTCTGCTGCTAAACATGTTGCTGACACTCGAGGAAAGGAAAAAATGACTGAGCCTGCCCGGGCGGAGGCGCCCATAAAATATATTGCAGTTGAGGACCCATCTACCCAAGAGATGGAAGAAATTTTAAAAATTATCCAAAAAAGTGACTACAAGATAGTGAAACAGTTGGGACAGACACCCTCGAATATTTCCATGCTGTCTTTGTTGCTATGCTCCGAGGCACATGCCCAAGCACTGTTAAAATTCCTGAAAAATGCACATGCCCCACAAGAAACTACGGTCGACCAATTTGAAAACTGTGTAGCAAGCCTGACTGCTGACAATGGTTTGGGATTTTTAGATGTAGATTTGACCCTGGCGGGGAAGAATCACAACAAAGCTCTACATGTTTCCATTGAGTGTAAAGGTACCACTTTACCACATGTGCTAGTAAACACATGATCCTCCCTCAACATTTTACCCAAAGGTGCTTTGGACAGATTGGACTGTGAGGGGTTGGTGCTGAAACCAAGTGATATCGTGGTAAGAGCCTTTGATGGGTCGAAAAGAATGGTCCATGGGGAGATTGATCTTCCTATCAAAGTTGGATCTCAAGTCTTAAACTCAAAATTCTATGTGATATATATCCTCCCGGCCTATTCTTTCTTTCTCGGATGCCCATGGATTCATGGGGCAGGTGCGATTACCTCCACGCTACATCAAAAGCTAAAGTACCCGGTCAAAGTAAAAATTGTCACAGTATGCGGAGAGGAGGAGTTCATGATCAATTATTTGAATTCTTTCAAATGTGTTGAAATGGATGGCAAATTCATTGAAACCCCCTGTCGAGCATTTAAAGGGGTCCCTCCAATGATTTATGTTTCCAAGGCCACTCCTGCCACTCCCAAAGCTGCTAAAGATACACCAAGAATAGCCTCTCTCAAGGATACTCATGCCATATTTGAAGACGGAAGTTGCACCATTTGGGGAAAACTTCCTGATATCCCATACAAGTCAGACAAGTTGGGGTTGGGCTTCACTTCCAAGGCTCAAAAAGAGGTTCAACGTACTCGTGTTGGGAAACCGCCTCTCCATATTAGCAATAATGAAGTTAATGCTCTTGGAGACTCTGACATTGACGGTGATTGGGATGATTGGATCTACCCAACTACTGATGGAAGACTCAACAACTGGAATACCAAGGACTTCATCTCAATCTCCTTCAGCTAGGAGTAACTGTCATTTCCTGTTTTTATTACTTTGAGAAATTTGTCTGTAATTTCCATTAAAATAATGACTTTAAACCACATGCCTTGTCTGAGGCACAATAGTCCATTTGTTAAGGGTTTGTTATTTTCATATATCATATGCTCATTTTAATGAAAACTTTGGACTATTTTGCATTCAAATTTTGCGCTCCCTGTCTTTCTTTACTTTATTACATTTTCAAATAGCCATGTGACCTTACATGCACATACACGCACATTTGCAGATCCACATCCACTCCGGATCTTATTGACAACAGTTCTGCTAGTTCCATCTATGACTTCGAAAATCCAATCTATCAAGCCGAAGACGAAGGTGAAGAAGATTGTGAGATACCTGGGGAATTCACGAGACTCCTGATACAAGAGGAAAAGGCCATTCAACCGCACGAGGAACCAATTGAAGTGATAAACTTGGTTATTGAGGTAGATAAGAAAGAAGTCAATATTGGCGCTAACCTGGAAGACAGTGTCAAAAGTAGATTAATTTAGATGTTGCATGACTATGTTGAGGTGTTTTCTTGGTCATACGAAGATATGCCGAGGGTTGATACTGATATCGTAGTTCATCATCTACCAATGAAATAAGGTTGTCCTCCGATCAAGAAAAAGGTTTATCGCATGCGGCCAAATATGTTTGAGAAAATAAAGGCTGAGGTAATGAAATAGTTCAATGCATGTTTCTTGGCAGTTACGTCATATCCCCAATGGGTTGCAAATATGGTACCAGTACCGAAGAAAGACAGTAAGGTCCGTATGTGTGTAGGCTATATGGATATAAATAGGGCAAGCCTCAAAAATGACTTTCCTCTACCACATATCGATGTCTTGGTTGATAACACTGCTTAATATAAAGTATTCTCCTTCATGGATGGCTTCTCTGGATACAACCATATCAAAATGGAGCCTGAGGACATGGAGAAAACCACTTTTGTCACGCAATTGGGTACCTTCTGTTATAAGGTCATGCCTTTTGGTTTGAAGAGTGCAGGCACAACTTATCAACGGGCTATGGTGGCTCTATTTCATGATATGATTCATCATCAAATCAAAGTCTATGCTGATGACATGATTGAAAGATCACAAACTGAGGAAGAGCACCTTGATCACCTACACAAGTTGTTTGAGAGGTTAAATAAATATAAGATAAGGTTGAATCCCAACAAATGCACATTTGGGGTGAGATCTGGAAAACTCCTAGGCTTCATCGTCAGTGGAAAAGGTATCAAGGTCGATCCTACAAAAGTCAAAGCCATACAAGAAATTCCAGCTCCCTGTACTAAGAATGAGGTCAAAGGTTTCTTAGGTCGACTCAACTACATTGCCCGATTCATCTCTCACTTAACTGCTACTTGTGAGCCAATCTTCAAACTGCTGAAGAAAGATCAAGTAGTCAGATGGAATGACGACTACCAAACAACTTTTGACATGATCAAGGAGTATTTACAAGAACCTCCGATCCTAATGCCTCCAGTTGAAGGAAGAACTCTGGTTATGTACTTGATAGTATTAGATAATTCAATAGGGTGTGTATTGGGCCAACATGATGAGTCTGGTCGAAAAGAGCATGCGATATACTACCTTAGCAAAATGTTTACCGACTGTGAAACAAGATATGCACTGCTCGAGAAAACTTGCTGCGCTTTGGCATGGGCTGATCGCCGACTAAGACAATATATGTTGACGCATACTACTCTATTGATCTCTAAGATGGATCCTATCAAGTACATCTTTAAGAAGCCAGCTCTCTCCGGATGAATAGCCAGATGGCAAATGATCTTGACTAAATATGACATCCAATACACTACACAAAAAGCAATCAAAGGAAGTATACTGGCATATCATTTGGCCCATCAAGCTGTTGATGACTACCAATCTATGAACTTTGAATTCCCAGACAAGAATATCATGTTGATAACCGACTGTGCAAAGCCCGGACCGTATGAAGGACTTGAACAAGGATCCTGATTGACTATGGTTTTCGATGGAGCTTCCAATGCATTGGGTAACAAAATTGGTGTTGTGATTATTTCTCCCGAAGGTTACCATACACCTTTCACTGCCAGACTTTGCTTTGATTGTACCAACAACATGGCTGAGTATGAAGTATGCATCTTAGGTCTTAAGGTTGTTATTGACCTAAGAATCAAATTCTTAAGCGTATATGGAGATTCAACTATAGTAATCAGTCAAGTTAAAGGAGAATGGGATACCAAACATCTAAATTTGATCCCTTACAAAGAACTTGTGCTCACCTTAATCCCTTAATTTGAGGAGGTCACCTTTGAACATATCCCAAGGGAATAAAATCAGTTGGCAGATGCCTTAGAAACTATGTCATCTATGTTCAAAGTCAATTGGGACAACAAAGCTCCCAGAATTACTATCGAAATATTCGATGAACCGACGCACTATTGTGGGATCGACACTGATGAGGAGAAGCCTTGGTTCCATGAGGTGAAGAGGTACCTTGAAGCACAAGAGTATCCTGAGGGAGCTTCAATCTATGACAAGAAATTCCTGCGGAGGTTCTCATCCAAGTTATTCCTAAGCAATGGGATTATGTACAAGCACAACCATGATTCAACTCTTCTCCGTTGTATGGACAAGAATGAAGCAGAGAAGATCATGGAGGACATGCATGAAGGTATCTTCGAAATCCATTCTAGTGGACACACTATGGCCAAGAAGATTCTGAGGGTTGGTTACTATTGGTCGACTATAGAAACTGATTGTTACCACCACTCAAGGACTTGCCATAAATGCCAGATTTATGCCGATAAGGTTCACGTGTCTCCAATACTTTTGAATTCCATGACTGCTCCATGGCCATTTGGAATGTGGGGCATTGACATAATCGGAGAAATCAAGCCCACTGCATCTAATGGACATCGGTTCATCCTCGTCGCCATTGACTACTTCACCAAATGGGTTGAAGCGGCTTTATTTGCCTCAGTTACCAAGAATGTTATAGCCAGGTTCATCAAACATAACCTCATCTATCGGTACGACATCCATGAAAGGATTAACACTGACAACGGTACCAACCTCAACAATGCTATGATTACTGAACTTTGCACGCAGTTCAAGATGAAGCATCACAATTCTTCTCCATACAGACCTAAGATGAATGGCACAGTGGAAGCTGCCAACAAAAATATAAAGAAGATGGTGCAAAAGATGATGGTAACCTATAAAGACTGACACGTGATACTGCCATTTTCTCTTTATAGCTATCGTACCTCGGCACAAACATCAACTGGGGCAAACCCATTCTCTTTAGTCTATGGCATGGAAGTCATCCTGCCTGTCGAAGTTCAGATTCCTTCTTTAAGGATTATGAAAGAAGCAGACTTAGGCGAAGACGAATGGATTCAGACTAGATTGGATCAGTTGAATTTGATTGATGAAAAGAGATTGGTTGTTGTATGTCATGGTCAAATGTATCAAAAACGTATGATCAAGGCATTCAACAAGAAGATCAAGCCTCAAGTATATCAGACTGGTGACTTGGTAATAAAACGCATCATTCTACCATAAGGAGATCCCAGGGGCAAATTGACTCCCACCTACGAAGGGCCATTTGTTGTCAAGAAAGTATTCTTGGGGGGTGCCATGATGTTAACCACTATGTACGGGGAATATTTCCCGTACCCTATGAACGCGAACATAGTAAAAAAATACTACGCATAAGAACGCTCGCTAGGTTGACATACCTAGGAAAAAATAAGGGCATCCCAACGAACCAAAAGGGTTCGAGCAAAAATTAGGGATATATACACAATATTATACACCCGGCAAGTCGAAAACCCGCAAGGACGACTTGGGTAAAAAAGGGTATCCTGGTGGACCGAAAACCCGAAAGGACGGTCTAGGCAAAAGTTAGAGATTAAAGCATATGACTATGTCTCATTGGATCACTACAGTCATCTTTATTACCAAGGTCAAAAGTTAAAATGATACAAGATCAGTTCAATCAACTTCTTCGGACAGTAAAGGATGATATGTTCGACGACATAGGGGCAATAGTAGAGTTGGAACCCAATGAGATCACTTCCACATGGATATATATATATATATATATATATATATATATATATATATATATATATATATATATATATATATATATATATATATATATATATATATATATATGTTTTCACTTTGTATTCTTTTCATTTCACGACGACTTCCTCTTACTAGGATTTCCGTCTCTTTGTACAAAAACGTCTGTTTATAGGCAAATTATCAATACAAATATACTTTGAAGTGCAAACTTTTTGTTTTTTTTGTTTTGATTGCAAAAACATTCAATGACTAAAATTGAAATGAATATGCATATGAACATGATTAACTGTTAACAAATATTCATATGAATAGGAATAAGTACTTACTCAAAGAGCCAGGATGACACTTATGATGTTCATAAATCCCCACAGAGTAAATTTATACACAATTTTCTTTCAGAGTTACATTCTGTATATCTCCCAGAAATTCTCTTCCCCAGCCGAGTTCGGTCTTCCAAAACTGAAAGAGAAACCTTGCAAAGTTCTTCCCTAGAAGAATTTGTTTCCCTAGTGAAATCTCCAGAATATCTTCCTCAATAGGGTTTATTTCCCCAACAGAATACAATCTCCCTATCCTGAGTCTATTCCTCAGACTACTACACATCACTGACAAAACTCCTCTTCTCTAGTAGAGTTAATACTATCCCTAGAGAGTTACTATAAAACCTGGAATCCGACTAGAATATTAGTTAAATTTACACCCCCTAGACAAATCAGAAGTTTAATCATCTCTTTTATCCTCAGTAAGAGTTAAATTCCCCAATAGAGAAATGAATGACTAAGGTTCCTGAACTCTATTCCCCAAGCAGAAATCAACACCCCCTGCAGAGTTTCCTCAAACAACAAACAGGAATCCCTAGCGAAAGTATTCTAGACAAACTTGAAGATATACATACTCTTCATCCACAATAATAGTCAGGGATTTATTTTCCCAGACAAAGATACATTTCAATAACATTCATACATCATGACATATGCATACAAAATATATAGCATAATCTCATTTATTTTGAGAACATCATTAAGCAATGCATATATCATGACATTGCATACAACTAACTCTTTACCTTTTCAGGGAAGATTAATCAACAGGTGAATATCATAACTATCTATATAATCAGACAAATTTCTCCAAAGACTAAAATCTGACAAGTATTTCCATCTAAAACTTGCCTCAGGGGGTCATTCTGAAGAATATCTCTCCGAGACGAAATCAAGCTTGGATTCCTTTTGGTACTTGTTGAAGTAGTATTCTTCACAGTTTCCTTCATCATCTGTTGAAGTAGCAGTCGTTATAGATTCCTTCGTTACCTGTTGACGTAGTAATCATCATAGATTCTTTCATTACCTGTTGAAGTAGTAGTCGTCACAGATTTCTTCATCATCTGTTGAAGTAGTAGTCGTCATAAATTCCTTCATTACCTGTTGAAGTAGTAGTCATCATAGATTCCTTCATCACCTATTGAAGTAGTAGTCGTTATAGATTTCTTCATTACCTTGAGGTAGTAATCGTCATAGATTCCTTCATTACTTTCTGGAGTAGTAGTCGTCATAGATTCCTTCATTACCTGTTGAAGTAGTAGTCATCATTGATTCCTTCATCACCTGTTAAAGTAGTAGTCATAATAGATTCCTTCATTACCTGTTGAAATAGTAGTCATCATAGATTCCTTCATCACCTGTTGAAGTAGTAGTTGTCATAGATTCCTTCATTACCTATTGAGGCAGTAATCGTCATAGATTCCTTCATTACCTGCTGAAGTAGTAGTCGTCATAGATTTCTTCATTACCTGTCGAAGTAGTAGTTGTGTGTAGACTATTTTCCAAATATGTCTCTTTAAGATCAAGCCAAGCATCAGACTTACCAACAGTCATTCTGGATGTCATCTATAAGCCCGTCTCTGACGATTCTCTGTTACCTTTGGATGGCATCTATAAGCCCATCTCCGACAAATCTTCATTACCTCTCCAAATGGCATCTTTAATACCATTCTCGACACAATCAACCAACATCATTACTTTGTGCACCAGCGTGCAAATTTCTGGGCACTTTAGTGTTCAATCATCTTCCACCTTCAAGTTACGAATGGGGAACATACCAATCTAACTCTTCAGGTTTAAGAAGATTGAACATGGGCAGCTGTTGTACCCCAAAATTTTCTCTCTCTTTTCTCAATACATTTCTCACCAAAAAAAATTCAGTGACTCAAGCTTGCACAAGTGTTAACTAGGTCAGATCATCTCCTAATCATTGAGACTCTAAATTAGGGTTTTGACTGAGAATGACTGATCACCAACTTTTGACCTAATACATGACCTAATGGCTTGAAATATAATCTCAAGGACTAAAATGCAACATGTTGACTAATTTCATGACTCGAATCATTTCTCAGGACCAAAGATTTGATAGTTGAAATTTGGATCAACTGACGAAAAGTCAACTGATACACAAAAACTCAAACTTTGACTTTTTGGTCAACATTAAATTTCAAAGATCAAAATTCATCAAGACCTTCAAAATAACTAAATTGATAATCAAGAATCAAGAAAGTAAAAAAAAAGTCAAAGTTTCCAATACTTAGAAATTTTCTAAGTGTTTTTACACTTGATAATTTCATTACTTCATCACATTTTTTCACCAAGATGCAAGATAATTCAAAGAAAACTTTTAACATGAAATTTATAGATCTTGATGAATTATACAACTTTTTATTAGAGGGTTGATGTCCAAAAAATGCTTAGATTTGAAGATATAATCCCATGAAGTCATGACATTTTTATCGAACACTTAGAGAAATTTTCAACAGGTTTTGGTCAGTTTTTATCTCAACTTCTTGGCCAATTTTTATCAAGTTCCAGTTTGATTTAGCCAAAATGGTCAACATGAAAGTTGTAGACAATGTCTCTATCTTACTAAATCATCCAATAGCATGAATTTATCATACCTAAGCTAGGAGATTCAAAGGCATGAAGTTAGGGATCCATTCTAAAATTACAAGTCATTTTGGTGAAGAACACATAATCCAATCTACATACTATGCTGCATAATCGTGTTTTGCAGGCCTTCTAACTTTCAAATCTCACCATAATTTAATGTTTACACAAACTTTTGAGCTATGGTCCATTTGATTTAAGCATTGTCCAAGTGACATTTCCATTTATGGCACAAAGTTAACATTGCCATTCTTGCAAAGTAGCTTTAATCACAAAGTCAGCTCATCTTGAGCCTCTAACTTGTTCCTTATACACACACTCAACACACAAAATCAGACAAGCATGCTTAAAGTATCCAACAACTCTATGAAGCAAAGTATAAAGCATTGGAACTATGATCTTCAAGCTTGCTTCATTTACAATCCAACCTAGCCACAACATGTGATCTTGAAAATATGATCAACCCTTGTCTTAAAACTTCTTGCCTATAAATAGAGCAATCATTTGCAAGATAGAAAGAGATGAACAGGCCCTCAAAACTCCTATATTCTCAAAAAATCAGAATTGTCCATAAAAACCTCCATTTTTGAGCTTTGAAGTCCAAATCTTTGAACCTCTCACACCTTGCAAGTTTTGCCCAAACAAACCATCCAAATACTTCACATACATCATATAGAAGTTGTTCAAACACAAGAACAACTTCTGTAACATCATTATCACCATCTTCCAAACTAAAACACAGTACCTTGCAACTTGACTTGGTTGGAGTGATTCAGCAACTTTCAGTATAAAGTAAGGTTTGGAATAACTTCAAGAAGGTCCAAAGAAGCTCGATCAATCACCACTTTGCACCTGGAAACATCTGTACATGCTCTAAAAATTTTCACTTCAAGAGGTAAATTTTCTCAAACTATAATATCTTTATCCATACATCATTTGCATTTGCTTTCAAAAGAACACAACAGGAAAAATCAAAGAGAAACCTTTGCAAAAACAGAAGGCCAGGGGCTGACATGGGTGCCTGTGTCACACGACACGGCCCGTGCCAATTCAGCTAGGTTTGAAATTTGGCAAAACAGGCAGGACGGGGACTGACACGGGTGTCCATGTCACACAACACGGCCCGTGTCAGTCAGAAATGTGCAAAGTAGGCATTATAGGGGCTGACACAGGTGCTCGTGTCACACGACACGGCCCGTGTCAATTTGGCTGGAACAAAAAACATGCAGAGAGGTGTGGGCAGATTCTGACACGGGTGCCCGTGTCCGGCGACACGGCCCGTGTCAGCCTAAACATAAGAAATCTTGATTTTTTTTGACATTTTTGTTATGATTTTGGATCATCAAAGTTACTTTTGACATATTGCATTACTTATAGATGGCCTAACACTATAAAAAACCTTTTTCAAGATAAAACATTTAAGTTATTTTCTAAAATAATTGAAACTACAAAACCTTTTCTATAAAAAAACCCTAAAAAAAATTTTCTTTTCACTTTACATTTTCTTGCGCATTTTACTATTTTTGCATTATAACTTATGTAATTGTAAAAGCCTTGTAATAGTAATTAAGGTTTATTTTTACTTGTCATCCCCATTTGTAAATTTGTATCCCCCATACTCCAAAGTATTGTAATAGTGTAGGACATTTAAATTCTGCAAATTACCACTTTCCATTATTGTTAGTAATTAGAGTTTGTATGGCAAGATCTTAAAATCAACCTTAGACAATCCTAATTCAATATAAAATGCATGAAAACAAAACACCTTGCACACATGCACCTATAGGGTAACCCACACTTGTTGCCTTCAGGATAAAAACATTCATGTCGGTCGAATGTGGGATACTTTAGAAAAGACCCTCGATTACAAGATCATAGCCCCACAATGACCCTTCGATGTTGCCTTCGGTAAATGATCTTAGTCCTTTACAAATTTCTAAGGTATCCTACAATGTTGCCTTCTATGGTTGTACGATGACCCGCGCCTGTCCCTTCATATCCAATGATAAAGCTTTCTATCAACTAATGATAGACAAGCACTATCTAAAGGAGGAGGAAAAGAACAAAGACTTTTTGATTAGGTAGAACGCTCATAGTTGCTTTCTCACAAACATTTCATAACAAAACATCTTTCAAACACGCCAGAACTTTCATGAAATATTTTTAAAAAGTCAACACTTTGTATACATTCTTATAGAGACGAGAATCATTACAAAGTTCGCCTAACTGAAGGAACTTTTGAAAAATACTTTCAAACAAAGACAAACATATTTATAAAGAATTTCAATGTGAGCTAGGAACTAAGAGCCCGTAGATAATTACAGATGAAAAGGGTGTTAAAACCTTCCCGTTTTATAACCTACCCCCCGAACTCAAGAAAATTCTCAAAAGGTCTTTCCTGTTCTTTTCATCATTTCCTTTATTAGAAAAAATAAAAGTCGATGGCGACTCTTGCTATCCGCAACAATTGTGATAAAATACAAAACACTTAAGTCAGTTCTCCCACCGTATAACACCGATGAACCATAAAAAAGGAAATAAAAGGTTCAGGAAAAAGTTAGGGATATATGAATAAAATAATGAAAAATAAAATGATGTACACCCGCTAAGTTGAAAACCCGAAAGGGAGGCTTAGGCAAAAAAGGGTATCCCAGTGGATTGAAAACCCAAAAGGGCGATCCAGGCAAAAGTTAGGGATTAAAGCGAATACTACGGTCTGAATGGTATCTATGATATCACTGCTGTTAGTTAGCTGGAAGGATAAGGAATCAATCTAATCAGTTTGTTCAGAAAGCAAGATACTAAGGAGCTTTGAGGTCATAAAAGTCATAGCAGAGTCGGAACCCGATAAATCTACACTCACATTGCCACCTTTGTTTTCTCCTTCGTATGCTTTGTATGCAATTATCTCATTTAGGAATTGCTTCTTGATGTAAATGCATATTTACAGGTTAGTAAATTAATAAAAATTTTATTTTTTTTCAAAATTATACCTATTTGTTTTCATTTTTGCTGTTTTGTTTGTGAAAAGACATCCAACATTTTTTTGATAAACTTTGCGTTTAAAATATTAAATCTTTATAGAACATGATATCAATAACTGAAATTGCCTAAAGTTCTGGGTGTTTGAGGTGATGGATATGGTAATCATCCCATACCCGAGGCATGTTGTTATGGCTTTCACATTTATAAGTACTGTTGGTCTTTTGTAACTAAGAGGATACCAGTAAATGGGCATAGGAAGGCCTGGTTGCGACCAGTATGAGTTCTTTATTGGAACGGAATCCCATATCCCTAGTGAAAGCGTACTCTAGCCTAGACAAAATCCATTTATTCCCAGTGAAGAGCTCCCATCAACTGGAGATCCTTTATTCCCCATGAAGTCTCTTGTATCTCCCCAATGAGGTTTGAGCATCCATGCGTAATCCCCATTGAAGTCAGCACTCTTGATAAGTATTTGTTTAAGAGTTTATCCCTTCCAGTGTGCATTTCAACATGATTTTGTATAATCTTCTCCTTCAACACAGTCTACTCTTTTCGAGGAATCTGGGAAGGAACATTTATTTGGACTGGAGATTATTGTACCCCAAAATTTTCCCTTCCTTTTATTCAAGAAATTCTCCTATGGTTCACAAATGCTCAAGGTTGCTCAAGAATTGATCAAACAAATTCTCCTCCTAGGCAATGGGTTGACAAATAAGGTTTCATTTTTCTCAAGGAGTTTTGGGTTTATAAGGCCTCAAATGGAATCCATGGTTTCTTATAGGTCTCCAAGAATGCTCATGCCAAGTTTCATGTGTTGTATAACAAGTTTGCTCATTCAATTGCTCAGATGACTAAAAATTAATTGTATTGGGAAAAAAGTCAACTATGGTCAACATACAGTCAAATTTCAAGATTTTTGGTCAACATCAAGATTTTGAGGTCATATCCATCATTTTATCAAGGGTAGATCATGATTCATCAAGAAAACTTTCAAGTCATCAAAAGTCAAAAGTTACTAAATTAGGGTTTTCCTTAGGAGAAGTCAACTGAACTTTGACCAAGCATAACTTTCACATGCTTCATCATATTCTCCCCAACCAAAGCTCATTGTGAAGGAAATTCAATTATCTACAAATTTTTATCTCTAAGCTCAAGTCCAAAAAGGCTTTATTTGAGAGATATGAGCAAATACATTACAGGTCATTTCAAAAGTCCAAGATCACCTTCAAAAGATGAAAATTGAGAGAGCCATGACTAGTGCAAGTTGGGAATTTTGAGCAAATGAATGAAGTTCAAATTGAGCAAACTTGAATTTTTGGGCTAATGGGCCATTATTTCAAAGTCCAAACATGTTTTGCAATTTATAATGAACCTCACATCTTACTTACGAACCCTTTGAAATTTTATTCTATTTATTTTGATTTTTATTCATTATTGATTCAAAATAAATTAAATAAATGTCAAATGAATGAACTTAGGTACATGGTATTGGACTAGATTTGAAGCCTAAAGAGCTCATGTACAACTATTAAATCGTGTGAAGCATGAAGATATGATTGACTCAAGAAGGAAACTTTTCATGCAATATTGAAAGAAAAAGATGTTCACCATAATGCATAAAGATTTTTCTGTATTTGTTGACCTAATACACTATTCTATATGTATTCAACAAAATCAGATCCAAAGGACCACACATGCAAGCCTCCTTGAACAACCCTAAAGCTCACTAAAATTTTAAGCATTGGGGCAAACTCAAAACCCTTTTTACAGCCATTCTCACTCAAAACCAACGATCAAATCATCCTCCCGAGAATTCCAGGAGTTCATCCAAACCTTTTGCCAAGCCAAATCGTGTCAAAACAGGCGACCTAGTCACGCTAGAATTGGTAAAATTTCTGAACTCAAACCTTTAATTTACGCATTGTTGATCGATTTGATGCATGTGTACATGTTCATGATGATGTTTGTGACTGTTTAGGACCATTAGTTGTAATCTCTAACGCAAGATTCGAGTTTCACCATGGCTAGGGCAAGAAACTCGGGAATCTTCGTATTCAATGATACAGGCCGTGTTGGATGAAACTAACCCCACCACTGAGTTCGCATGGTTTAACATAATTGATCTATGCTTTTTCTTTGTTCGTTTTGATTGATTTTGCAGGGTTTTAAAAAAAACACCCATAAGAGATAATGGTGTTTTCCACCCTCCACGGTGGTTTAACCCCTCTGACCAATGGCGTGGCATTTTGAAAAAATCTGATTGGTAACACTTGGTACAGGGTCCCACCGGCGCTGATGTTTTTTTAAATTCAAATATATATGCAGTTTTATTATTTAACAATTTGTTTATGTATTAATCAACTGATGTACAACCACCCCAGTGGTAAGCTAGCGTGCATTAAGGCATACCTATCCAGGGCCTGGGTTCGATCCTGGCGCTTTCCAATATTTTTCATTACTTTTCATCTTTTACAGATCCAGTGCTACACGCTCCATGGCATCAACCGTTCACCTTTTCCTTGTCATCCTGTGATCATCATCAATCAGATCTAGTGGGCCTAAGGTGAGTCCTCACGATGCACCTCCTGTGGCACTTCTCATTGGAACCAGCGAAGGGCTTATTGGGCTCTGGATTTCACGCTATTTGCACCCTTCGATTTTCTATTATTCAGGCCCAACTTTTCCTTTTTTTAATTATTTTTTTATAACCTAATTAGTTTTTAATTTAAACTAATTTAGACTTTTAGGTTTCTTAATTATTTTCTAATTAACCAACTCTTTTTTTATAAATAAATTAATTTCTTTTTTTTTAATGAAAATTAATTAGGTTTTCTAGGTTTTATTTAATTAACTAATTCCTTCTCTTAATCAACGTTATTAGTTTTTTTATAGATTAATCACAAATATTTTTTTAATAAAAAACAACAAAAAACATTTCCTTTTCCGTCGATTCCAATTTTTCCTTTTTTTATATTGATGGTGCGTTTGCGAATATATATTTTTTATTTCTTTATCATTATTGTAATTATCTATGGGATGTAATAGTTAATTAGGGTTTATTTTCTGCATTTTCTACTATTGTGTAACTTTCCCAAGACCTCGTAATAACGTAGAATTTTACTTTTCCGCACTTATACTTTATGCCTTGTTTAGCTAATAAGATTGTATGGCAATATTAAAAGAAAACAATAGCTAACCCTAATACAAGATAAACAATAACTGAATCACAAAACGCTTCACACACACGCACCTCTAGGGTAACCTCCCTTGTTGCCTTCTGGAAAATAGTCATGTGCCTTGAGTATGGGGACCCTTTAGTAAAGTCCATCGAATTAAAGATCATAGTCTCTCGATAACCCTTTTGGCATTACCTTTCGATAAATGATCCAGTCCCTTACGAAAATTGCTAAAGCGTCCCTACAAGTTGCCTTCTATGACTGAACAATGACCCGCGCCTGTCCCTTCACATCCAACGATAGGGATTCCTACTAAATAATGGTAGGATAGCACTATCTAAAGGAGGATTAAAATTAAAAGAAATATTTTGAGTAGGTAGATCGCTCGTAATCGCTTGCTTACAAAAATTTCAAAACAACTTTCACACGAACACTTTCAAATATATATTTACAAACAAAAACTTTGCATGCATTCTCGAGAACATAAACGAGAATCATTACAAAGTTTCCTTACTATTTATATTTTCAAAATATTTCAAAACACACAACACAAAGCATTTTCAAAAAGTGAGCTAGCAATTAAGAGCATATAGATAACTACATATGAAAAGGGTACTAACACCTCCCCGTTTCATAACCTACCTCCCAAGCTCAATAATATCAAGGTCTTTCCTGTTCTTTTCACCCTTTCCTTATTGGATAAAAGAAAAGTCGGCGGTGGCTCTAGCTAACCGCAATATTTGCGATAAAATGCAAAACAAGTCAGTTCTCCCACTGTATTACAGAACTGGAGACTTTGTTGGGGAGAACTAAAAAGTTGGGTTACCTTAGAGTTAGATAATTTTTAAATGCTTTCCTTGTTTGCTTTGTATGCTTTACATTTGGGGCTTGCTCGAGTTTAATTTTCTTGCAAAGATCCTATAACCAGATCTGGGGATACCTTATGTATGTAGCAATAAATCATGGAAACTATACGGTGTATATCGATATGGTTGAAGTGATGGATACGTTAGTGTGACACATTGATTGGTATTGGTGTCCCACGAGTCAGTCGGGGAGAATACTAAGTTACCGCATGGTGTCATAAGCACTAACTGACCTTTAGAACCTTAATTGACCCAACTTAGCCATTAGAAGGTAGTGAGATAGCCTGCTTTGGTGCAGTTTGAAGTTGGTTGATACTCGACGTTACGCTTATTGAGATTCGACTCTCGGGTTTTCTTTGGTGGCAAGTCATTTTCCATGCCAAACAAAACCTGTGGGAAAAATCAGTGATATTGAGATCCCTAAAACCTGGTTACTACTTTAGGACAGGTTGAGCCAACTAAATATCAAGAGGGTACTTATCTAAGGCTCTTGAGTGCTTTGTTTGTGTTTATTGTCTGTTCAAAAATGACATCATAACATCATAACAACATAACATCATATCATGAATAGCCATTTCAAGGATCTAAAGGATTTATCTCTGTTCTTTGTTGCAGGGTCATGGCTTCCAATCGTAGAAATACTATCTGAATCAACTTTGTAAAGGTACCTTCCAAGCTTGAGGAATTAGTCTCAAAAGTTCATGATAATTCTCAATTCACCAAGAGACATGGTTATCTACTCAGTTTGGTTACTACTAGTTTCAAAGAAGACATGATGAGTGTTCTGTTCCAGTTCTTTGATCCTAAAGATCATTGTTTTATCTTCCCTAATCATCAGTTGGTGCCCACAATGGAAGAATGATATAAATTACTCGGAGTGACTATTCTTGATCAGATACCTTTCACTGTTCTAGAGCAAGTTCCAAAACCTGAAGATATTCCAGTCGCCTTACATCTGAAACGATCGGACATTGTATCTAATTGGGAAGCAAGGAATGGTGTCAAGGGTTTTCCTCCTAAATTTCTGATAGAGAAGGCTCAGTGGTTTCTAGATGCCATGAGTTTTCGTGCTTTTGAGGATATTTTGGCTTTGCTGATCTATGGTTTGGTACTATTCCCTAATCCATACCAATTCATAAATGTGAGTGCCATTAAAATATTTCTCACTCATAATCCGGTACCTACTTTGCTTGGAGATATCCTGCATTCCCTTCACACTCGTATTATGAAGAAGCAAGGAACTCTTATGTGTTGCATACCTCTACTGTCCAGGTGGTTTATTTCGCACCTGTCCCAATCAGTGATGAAGAATGAATAAGGTTTGAGGTGGTATCGAAGGTTGATGTCACTCGCTCATTCAGATATCCATTGGTGTTCTCGATCTCAGGCAGATGTCACTATTATTGACCGCTGTGGGATATTCCCTATCGTACCACTCCTTAGTATAAGAGGGGGCATCACTTACAATCCTTCTCTAGCTCTGCGTTAGTTTGGTTATGCTCGAAGAGACGATCCTCATGATATGCTCATCCAGGGTATTATTTTCGACTATGAGAATGATCCTCAAAATTACCATCAAATTTTTATACGTGCTTGGGGAATGGTCCACAAGATTGATAGCAAGACTTTGGGACACAAGAATTCCATTCCTCTAGAGCCTTACCTCAGATGAGTGTGGTCTCGTGCTCAAAATCTTAAAATGCCATATCCTGCTACCCTACCAGTGATCGTAGAGTCTATTGTTGAAGGGCATATTCCTCATACCGTTCTTCATCCCGATATGCCTACTGACTTCAAAGAACTACAAAAGTCCTGGATTCAACTCAAGGAAGAAAGGGATACCTTTGAAACTCAACTCTATGCTAGTGAGAAGAAAGTACTGGAGCAAACAAAATGACTCCACGAAGACAAAGCCTTAATGCATATGTCAACATAAATAGGAAGCGCCCATGGGAGGCTTGAGTTCTTATTTTGTTTCGTTGTAACTCTTCTTGTTATCATTATAAGCCTAGAAGGAAATTATAATTTGAGCTTATTACTAAAATCTGTTTTGTTTCCTTTTGTTTAAACAAATTTAAATCCCGCAAAGGTCCTTGAAAACATTTCACTTGCATTTACATATCATGCATATCATCATATAACAGGTACTTTCTAGACAGGTTTTCTCATCTTCTTATTGTTTATTTCAGTAAAATATGGCACTCAAACAAACTGTGAAGGAACTTCAAGCTTAAAACGCTCAGTTTCAGCAAATGTTCTTGGACTTAGCTAAGGGACGGGACAAGTTGAAGGCTCTTATCACAAAGGGGAATAAGAAGAAGACTAAAAAGCCAACAATCCTTCTTAATTTGGATGGAAGATTCAAAGGTCTGGTCAGAAGGGCTCTAGATTTTGAGGTTCCCCTAAATGAAGATGATAACTAAGAAGAAGATGACAAGAGTGTGAAAGCTGAAGAGAATAAGAATCTTGGTTTTGGCCAGGATTCTGATGAAGACTATTATGCTAAACAGTATCCTCCCGCTGATGACAGATACAAGCAACTGGAAGATCGACTTAATGTTATGGAGATACAGAGAGTTCCTAGGCTGGATTTTGAAGAGTTGGGTCTTATTTTATGGGTTGTTACCACTCACAAGCTCAAGGTCCCTACTTTTTCCAAATATGATGGTGTGTCCTGTCCAAAGCTTCATCTATGGTCTTATGTTCGAAAGATCCAGCCCCATACTGCTGACAGAAAGTTATGGGTTCACTTCTTTCAAGAGAGTTTATCTGGGACACAACTTGAATGGTTCTATCTGCTGGAGGGAACCAACATCCGTACTTGGGAAGACCTGGCTGCTGCTTTTTACAAGCAGTATCAATACAATGCTGACCTTGCACCAACTCGCGTGCAACTACAAAGTATGGCTATGGGCTCGAATGAAGGGTTTAAAGAGTATGCCCAAAAGTGGAGAGATATGGCTGGAAGAGTGCGTTCCCCTCTGTCTGATAGAGAGCTGGTTGATATGTTCATGGGTACATTGACAAGGGACTTCTTTAATCATCTGATCATAAGTTCTTCATTTGGTTTTACCGAGTTAATACTAACTGGGGAACATGTAGAAGGTGGTGTGATACGGTGGGAGAACTAACTTGAGGTTTTGCGTGTGTTTGCAAATGTTGCGGTTTAACAAGAGTCGCCACCGACTTTTCTTTTATCCAATAAGGAAAGGTGAAAAAATCACAGGAAAGACCTTTAGAGATGTTTCTTGAGTTCGGGGGGTAGATTATGAAAAGGGAAGGTATTAGAACCCTTCTCATCTATGGTTTTCCATGGGCTCTTAGTTACTCGCTAGATCATTTGCTTTTGTTTGAATGTGTGCTTGTGGTGTGTGTTTTTAAAAGTATTTTGAAAATGTAACTTTGTAATGATTCTCGTTTCTATAAGAACACATACAAAGTGTTTGTTTCGAAAATAGTTCAAGGAGGTGTTTATGAGGTGTGTTTTTGAAAGTGATTTTGAAAAGGGTTTCCTTTGTAATGGCTCTCGTCTCTATAAGAACGCGTACAAAGTGTTGTCTTTTGAAAATGTTTCAAATGGAAGTGTTGGTGTATAAAATGTTTTTGTTGTGAGCAAGCGAGTAACTGAGAGCGAACCTACCTACTCGAAAGGTCTTAAATATGCTTTTCCTCCTCCTTTAGATGTGGCTATCTCACCATTGATTTGGTAAGAAGTCCCATCGTTGGATGTGAAGGGACGGGCATTGGGTCATCGTATGACCATGATAGCAATGTTGTGAGATGACTTAGCACTTTTTCTTTAGGTACTAAGATCATTTTGAAAAGGCAACATTGATAGCGTCATCGAGGTACTATGATCTTGTATTTTTCGATTTGTTTGTACTAAGACATCCCACATGCATATCATGGCCATTTTTGTAAGGCAACAAGTGGAATAACCCTAGGGGTGCTAGTGTGCAAGTGTGTTTGATTGCATGCACTTTAGTCTTGATTAGGGTGATCTATTTATTAATTTCATGTCTTGTCATACACACCCTAATTACTAGCATTTACATTTGAAAGCGATAAATTGCATAAATGTAAAGTTCTACGCTATTACCATATTTATGGGATGGGAGTATACAAGTTTATGAATGGGGATTGCAAATAAAATAAGCCCTAAATTACTATTACAACCATATTGAAATGCGTAAGAATGTACAAGAAAATGTGAAACAAACTTGTTTTGTTTTAAGAAAATATTTTGGTCTTTAGTTTTAAGAAATAAAATAAAATGTGAAATAAATACTTTTGATGTTTGCTGGTTAATGAAAATAGAAAATGATAGAAAAAATAATGAGAAAAGAAAAAAAACGAATCAGTGCATTGCTGATTAAAATGAAGTCAGAGGTTCTGACCCTGACACGCTGCAAAACAGAAACCTGTTAGTGAAAATGTATAAGGTCAGAAGTTCTGAACCCACTGGGAATGCAGTAGTTTTCAGAAGTTCTAAAACTGCTTGTAATAAAACAGACTCCAGAAATGCTGGCACCACTGACAGAACTTGGTCTCTCTCTCTCTCTATGCTAGTCAGAACATCTGCAATTTGGTTATTTCTCCACAAAACAGAAGACATGCATAGAAAAGTTACAGCAGGTGTCATAGTGCTTCAGAAATAAGAAATATCAGAACCATGAATCAGAGGCAAGTATGCCTTTGTTAATCCTAACTCTGAGTTCTAATTCCTTCAAGAAGTTCTGAACTGATTTATTCTCTATTTAAGCAGGCAGATGTATGAAATCTCAGAATATGTACAACATCAGAAACATGATATCTACATTGTATTTTTGAACATGTAAATCTGGTAATGCTTAAGTAATATGGTGAGGGTCAGCAGAAACTTACCTTGCAGCTGGAAGAAGTTCTGTGAACCGGAGTTAACCTCAACTCTGATGATGTTCTGAATAATTTCTTCACGTACTCAGTAAGCTAGAAGTTTTCAACTTCCGGGGGTGGCAAGGAGGTGATGTTCTGATTTCTTTGAGTGGATGGATGGAAAGTGTATAGTAGTATGAACACAGAAGTTTAGGCAGTTTTCAACGTGTGGATCAGAAACTATGTGAATGGTTTTTAGTCAAGAAATATTTGAGAACAAATGGAGTTTTGAATGCAAGAAATCAAAAGTCAACAAGGTTTTATGTGTTGTGTTTACAGTTCTTTGAACTCTTGGAATTTTGACAGGGGTTCAAGGCTTTTCTTTCTCAAATTTTTGACATCTTTCACAAATTTTTTTCTGGACCCCTTCTCAGTGATCAATGGTGTTCTATTTATAGGCAAAGTTTTATGGGTTTGAAATGTCAAGTAGCGCCAACATCATACGCTAGATGCTGACTTGCTCTTGAAGCAAGTTCAGAAAAGGTGTGATAGTTGACAGTTTTTAGCCTAGGCTGGATTAGCAAGCAGGGATTAAGGAAAAGTGAACCCACAAGCAAAAAGTAGCGCATGGACCCTTACCTAATTCTGTACAAAAGTATTTCTACGCTACACATGGAGAGATCCTTTGGACAAAGACTCAAAAGTGGTTGTCTGTATTAATGAGCATTAAATGATGATGAGATTTGTCAAAAATCAGAAATCCTGAAATGTGAGATTTTGCATCATTGCTTAATTATGGATCAGAAGTTCCATTTCAGCGTAGTCTAGAACAAAACACCCTACTTCTGACCTTAGTATCCTGTTGCCTCAGCAAACTCTGAAGGATTCCCCATGCTTTCCAATAACCTTCTTTGGTTTACCTTTGAAAACTCTGGATTAGAAGTTCTGCTTCTGCGTAGCATCCAATCTTCTGATCCCCTTACCTTCTGGCTCCAGCACGTTCTGAAGGAGCTTTTAGGCTTCATATTATGCTTTATTACCTTCTTTGCATTACCCTAGAAAAATCTGACTGAACTCGCGTAGATGCTGAAGAGCCATGTTCTGACTGAAGACTATGTGTTAAACCATGTTTACATCTTCTGACGGCGCCTGCCTGGAGGCTGGCTCAAAAGTTCTGAAGTGTCATTTTTATTAAATACTTGGAAAAAATCCCAAGTATTTAGAAATTTGGCTTTTCCATAATAAATTTGACTTTTGAACCTTTTGATGATACAAACTTCATATTCCAACATGTCTTGATGAAATATGATTTCAAGATTTGATTTTGATCCAAAAGTCAAAGTTTTGACCTTTTAATGTGAAAATGACTATTTTGCCCTTGCAGGCGACTTTCTTGAAAAAATTGTAATTCAAAGCTCGGGATTGGATGGAAGTAAACCTGAGGGTCCAGGGTGATTTCTTGAGAAAATGAGAGGGCAAATTTTGGGGTACAACAAGTGGTATCAAGAGTGGAAAGATTCAAGTGCTTGCGTCTTCAAGTGTTGTAAAGAACAGATTTAGAGGAAAGAAAGAATTTAATGTTGTCTATGGTTATAAGGGTCATACTAGAAATGATCTCCATCAATATGTAGGAGCAGTATTGATTTCTAATCCTGCACTTGTACAATAACAACAACAACAACAAGGCAATCAGCATAGGACAAACACACCTAGAAGATAGTTCACCAATATCAGTATGCCATTGTCTCATGCGTTACAATATTTATTGAAAGCAGAACTGGCTACGTTAAGGGATCCTCCTCAGAATCCCAACACTTCCCCTCCTCGCTACAATCCAAATGTAAGTATGCTTACCATTCCAATAGCCCCAGACACGACACCAACAACTGATGGGCTTTGAAAAACAAAATTCAAGACATGATTGACAACAAAGAGATTGAGTTCGGCCCTCCCGAGACCCCGAATGTAATTACTGCACCAATGTTGAAGCACGATAAAGGCATTAGTTCTATTGATGATGTTTTTTATGTCTCTGCTATAAGTAAATTGGTTACTCCCCTCCCGATTATCGAGAAGAATATGTTGTAGGCCGGTTTATTTCCAGGTTGTATTGAAAGAAGTTACTGTTATGCAGCCCAACCTGATGGCTGAAAGTTGCTAAAAGAAGGTATTCAGCGCCTAATGGACAATCACATAATTCTGGTTGAGAAGATTCCGTCTGCTGAAAATCTGTTTCAAGACTCATCTATAATATCTTGAACTCCTATCAGGATCACTTCCAAGGGTCTTGTATGTAAAATCAAGTTTCTCAAATGCAATTTTGTTTTAATGAAGACAAACCATGAGGGACAAAGAAGGCAAAGATTATTGATCAAGCTAAAAGCATTTATGGATAAAGTCTTCAGTTCAAGCTCTTAGCAAATTTCAAGGTATAATGATAATACTTACTTTGAACTTAAGACATAGATGCTCAATGGTAAAAAGAAATATTTTATATTGTCCAAACCTTTATTCAACTTTTTCTAAGCTAAAAATCACTTTTCACTTGAGTGCAATCGATTTGCATATTAGTGCAATCGATTGCATGCTTCAATTTTTTTCAAATCTTTTGCTACTGTTTCTCAGTGCAATTGATTTGCTTGTTTATGCAATCGATTGCACTCAATCAATTTTTGCTACTGTTTCTCAGTGCAATCGATTTGCATGTTTGTGCAATCGATTGCACTCAATAAATTTTTGCTACTGACTTCACATGCAATCGATTTACACTCTTGTGCAATCGATTGCACACTTAAAACTTTTGAATTTCTAGTTGTTGAAACCCCGTGCAATCGATTTACATAAAGGGTGCAATCGATTTCATGCTGCACGATTTTGAAAAACAGCAACTTTGCACATGCCTGTTCATAACACCATTTCATGGAAACCTTTCACTCAATCTTGGCAATTGTTCATGATTTATTTACAAAACTTTATGTTGTTTCAAAAAGGTGCTATGAACATATAAATACTCATTTTCAAAATCATTTCAACACCTCTTCCAAATATATTTTCTGAATTTTCAAAAAACAAACTCAAGCTGTTATACACTTTCATACACAATTTTTCTGCACACTTTCACATATTGTTAACTAGAAAACTTTGAGCATTATATATCTTGAGTCATTGTATACTATTATCATTGGAAGAGAAGATCAATTCATTGATTAAATCACTCAAAGTGATCATTACTACTCAAACTCACTCAAATCAAATATTGATAAATACTTACTTATTTTTTCAGGATTGTTGGAAATAAGATTAAGTGGTTTTATAAATCTTGTCTTTCCAGGATTGTTGGATACAAGTGAAGTCACTTTGAGAGGATTGTTCTCATTGTTGAGATAGTGAAAATCCAAGAGGATTGTTCTTGGTCCAAGAGGATTGTTCTTGGTTTTGGGTAGTTCTTGTCTAAGTTGGCCACAATAAGGAAATCTATTTCATGTTGAAAGGGGACTGAAGTACTCTCGGACTGTGAGGGGAACCAGGATATATCGCTTGTGTCTCTTTATTTTTCTGCACTTTACTCTTTCATAAACTCACCATAATCCAGAAAAATAATATCCATCATCACTAAAACCATAATTTTTTTAAAGTACCTAATTCGCCCCCCTCTTAGGCGCACTTCGTACTTACAATTGGTATCAGAGCAGGTTATAGGTAACTTGATCCTAAAAGATCTAGAATGGCTTCCGCAAATCAAAATCCCGTTTTCAGAGATGGTGGTAGTAACAACAAGCCTCCTCTATTTTGTGGTGAATATTTTGACTTCTGGAAAATACGCATGAAGGCACATCTAGAAGCACAAGGAGAAGAAATATGGGATGCCATCGAGAATGGTCCATTTATCCCTATAACAGTAATCAATGGTGCTTGCTCATCAAAGCCTAAAACTGCATGGGACGAAGATGATAAGAAGAAAGTTCTCTATGATAAAAAGGCAATAAACCTTCTTCAAGGTGCACTTAGCATGGATGAATTCTTCCGTGTCTCGGCATGCAAAACAACAAAAGAAATATGGGATACCTTGGTACAAACTCATGAAGGAACTGTTGAAGTTAAAAGATCAAGACTAAATACCCTGAGTCAAGAATACGAATTATTTCGAATGCAGCCCGGAGAAACCATTCTTGACCTACAAAAGAGATTTGTGCACTTGAAAAATCATCTAAGTGCTCTTGGTAAGACTTTGACGAATGATGAACTAAATCTAAAAGTACTTAGGTCCTTAACTAGGGAATGACAACCAAAGGTAACGACAATTTCAAAAAAGAAAAGTCTCTCCTCCATGACGTCCGCAACATTGTTTGGGAAACTTCAAGAATATGAAACGGAACTCGGAAGACTTGAAAAACATGAAAATAAAGAGAAGAAATCCAAGAATATTGCTTTGAAGATAGATTCCAAGGAAGTTGAAAAGGAAGACAATCCGGAAGAAGATGAAAAGGGATTCTCATTCAAAAGGAAATAAACAATTCAAGAAAAAGGAAGCTTCCACATCAACACAAGAAGTCACATGTTATGAATGTGGTAAGCAAGGTGATATCAAGCTGGATTGTCCGAAACACTCCAAGAAAGGTGGCTAAAAAAGCAAAAAAGGGATTCAAGAACAAAAAGGCCTATGTTGCATGGGAGGATAATGAAATAAGTTCCTCATCTGATTCCGATAGTGATGAAAGTGCAAATCTAGCATTGATAGCCTCACACCATTCCGATGATGAAGACAATGAGGTTAGTAATGAATTTTCTATTTTTGATAGTGATGCACAAGGTGCTATAGATGAACTATTGAATGAATGCAAAATTCAGTATAAAACTATTTCATCTCAAAAGAAACAAATTCCATCCTTAGAAGAAAAATGTGAATCTATGGAAAAAGATTTCAAAGAAGAAAAACAAAAATTAGGTGATAAACAAAAACATAATTTTGTATGCAAAAATTGTGAATCACTCTCTTTCCAAATTGTCCAATTAAAAAGAGTCATTGAAAGATATGAAAAAGGCCAAATTGGATTGGAAGGTGTTCTTAGCCAACAAAGATATTCCAATGATAAAAGTGGACTTGGATATTCAAAGTTTTCAAAACCAAGTTCTAATAAAACTATCTTTGTTAAGGCTAGTGATCAATTATCCAAAGAGAAAGTGAACAAATCTAAAATAGTTCATCACTATCCTAAAAAGAAAACATTTCTTAAGAAGAAATCTTATCCTTATAGATATAGAAGTAACTTTGAACCTACTTGTTTTTATTGTGGTATTAAAGGCCATACACCTAATGCTTGCTATGTTAGAAACTTTAGTGTGGCAAGTGGGCATTATGTGTGGGTAAAGAAAGACACTAATTACGAAGGACCCAAAGCAACTTGGGTACCTAAAAAAGCCTAATTTATTTTGCAGGTATTCTTGAAGACCAAATGCAATCTTTGGTATCTTGATAGTGGTTGTCAAAGCATATGACGGGAGACATAAACCAATTTTCAAATCTAGTTCTAAAGGCCAAGGGTTTTGTCACTTATGGAGACAATAATAAGGGAAGAATTCTTGGCAAAGGCAAAGTTGGTGCTCCACCTTTCACATCCATTGAAGATGTTCTTTATGTTGAAGGACTAAAGCACAATCTTCTTAGTATTAGCCAACTTTGTGACAAAGGCTTCAAGATCAAGTTCACCAAGGATGAATGCTTGATAGAAGACAAAGTCACACATGAGGTTATACTTAAAGGTAAAAGAATCAATAATATATTCATGATTTCCCTTGATGATCCATCTTTGAAGGTAAAATGTTTCATGGCTGTGGCACAAAAGAATTGCTCATATTCACATGGAACACTTGAATAAACTAATCAAGCATGATCTTGTCATTGGGTTGCCTACGAGAAATTTCGTCAAAGATAGACTCTGTGATGCTTGTCAAAAAGGGAAACAAAAAAAATCAACTTTCAAATCTAAGAATGTGGTGTCTACTGCAAGGCCACTATAATTGTTACATATGGACTTATTTAGTCCATCAAGAACAAGAAGTTTCGGAGGTAATGTATATGCTTTGGTTATTGTTGATGATTTCTCTAGATATACTTGGACATTCTTTTTAGTGTAGAAAAGTGATGCATTCAAGGAGTTCAAGAAGTATGCTAAACAAATTCAAAATGAGAAGTCTCTAACAATTGCCTCCATAAGAAGTGATCATGGAGGAGAATTTCAAAATGCTCTATTTGAAGAATTTTGTGGAGAACATGAAATATCTCACAACTGCTCGGCACCAAGGGCTCCTCAACAAAATGGAGTGGTAGAAAGAAATAATAGGTCTCTTGTGGAACTTGCTAGAACGATGCTTAGCGATTCAAATCTTCCAAAATATTTTTGGGCGGATGCGGTGAGCACGACATGTTTTGTTAGCAATAGAGTTAACATAAGACCGATCTTGAAGAAAACTCCATATGAAATCTTCAAAGGGAGGAAACCAAACATTGCTTTCTTTCACATTTTCGGATGCAAATGCTTTGTCTTAAACAACGACAAAGATAACCTTGGTAAGTTTGATGAAAAATCCGATGAAGGTATTTTTCTTGGCTACTCTCTTTCTAGTAAGGAATATAGAATCTACAACAAAAGAACTTTAACAATTGAAGAATCAATGCATGTATCTTTTGATGAATCTAACCCCTCCAAGGAGGATAATATTGTTTGTGATGATGATGATGATGAAATACTAGAAGGTCCTCAAGAAAATACTTCCAAAGATCAACCAATTCAACACGAAGAATCACCCCAACAAGCATCAAATCTCAATGATCTACCAAAAGAATGGAGAACTCATAGAGATCATCATATCGATAAAGTAATTGGTGATATAAGTAAAGGTGTGACAACAAGATTAAATCTCAAAGATGCTTGCCTAAACATGGCGTTTGTCTCTCAAATTGAACCTTCCAAAATTGATGAAGCCTTAGGCAATGACCAATGGATTATCGCTATGCAAGAAGAATTAAATCAATTTGAAAGGAATCAAGTTTAGGAACTTGTCCCTAGGCCAAGCAACAAACACATTATTGGAACAAGATGGGTGTTTAAAAACAAACTTGACGAAAATGGAATAATTGTTCGAAACAAAGCAAGGTTGGTAGCACAAGGCTACAATCAAGAAGAAGGAATATATTTTGAAGAAACTTTCGCTCCGGTTGCAAGTTTAGAAGATATTCGTCTCTTACTTGCCTATGCTTGCTCATTAAATTTTCAGCTTCTCCAAATGGATGTCAAAAGCGCATTCTTGAATGGATATATCACTGAAGAAGTCTACGTTAAGCAACCCCCGGAGTTCGAAGATTTCAAGAATCCATCTCATGTATTTAAATTGAGAAAAGCTCTCTATGGGTTGAAACAAGCACCAATGGCATGGTATGATCGTTTAAGAAACTTCTTATGCGAAAAAGGTTTTGAAAAATGCAAAGTTGACAAGACTCTGTTTATCAAGAAAATTAAAGATGACCGTTTGCTAGCTCAAGTCTATGTTGACGATATCATTTTCGGATCTTCAAACTAAGAAATGTGTGAAGAATTTTCAGCATTGATGCAAGGAGAATTTGAGATGTCCATGATGGGTAAAATGAATTATTTTCTTGGACTTCAAATCAAACAATTAAAAGATGGAATCTTCATCAACCAATCCAAGTATTGCAAGGAACTCTTGAAGAGATTTGACATGGATAACTGTAAGACAATGTCTACACCAATGGGTTCCGGTACATATGTTGATCAAGATGAATTAGGTGTTTCAATCGACATTACTGTGATACGGTGGGAGAACTGACTTGAGGTTTTGCGTTTGTTTTCGCAAATGTTTCGGTTGAGCAAGAGTCGCCACCGACTTTTTATTTTATCCTAAGGAAAGGTTAAAAAGCACAGCAAAAACCTTTGAGATGTTTTCTTGGGTTCGGGGAGTAGATTATAGAAAGGGAAGGTATTGGCACCCTTTCTATCCATGGTTATCCATGGGCTCTTAGTTACTTTCTTAGATCTACTTGCCTTGATTTTCAATTGTTTGAAATGGTGCTTTGTGTGTGGATTTTGAAAATGTTTTGAAAAGAGGTCAATGTGGTGGCAACCTTTGTAATGATCCATGTTGGGATGTATACAAAAGTGTATGTCTTTTGAAAAGTTTTCAATGTTTTTGAAAGTTGTTTTGAAAGTGTTGTGATGTGTGTTTTGAAAAAATAGGCAAGTGTTTTTGTTTTTGCAAATTGGCAAGTAACCAAGAGTTGTCTACTCCTAATTTCTCAAAGATTATTGCTATGTTTTAACCCTTTTAACAATTTTGTTCCACCATTGTATTTGGTGGACAATCTTGTGTTAGGATGTGAACGGGACAGGCGCGGGTCATCGTTTAGACCATGATTGCAATGGTGCCAAGTATCTTTGGGCAATTTTTCTTTAAGGGACTTGATCATTTTTAGGAAACTTTTGAAAGCGTCATCGAGGGACTATGATCATTTGATTGTTTTGTTTTTGCCAAAGATACCTAACATGCAATATGGCCCATTATTGAAGGCAACAAGTGGAATACCCTAGGGGTGCAAGTGTGATTAGTGTTGTCCATTTTCATGCTTGTTTATCTTGAATTTAGGTCAAACTAGTTGTTGTTTTTGATTTGCATACAAACCCTAATTCTAGCATGGCATAATTAGAAAGCTTTTAAATGCGAAAAATAAAAGATCCTAAGTTATTACAACACAATATATGGGATGGGGGGTACAAATGTTCAAATGGGGATATTTTAGCAAGAAATTAAACCTAAACTATTACATCCAAATTGAATTATACAAATTATTTAATATACAACAATTAAATAAAAAATATAAGAAATGTGCAAGATGCAAAAAATGGTTTTTTATATGTATGAAAAAAAAGTATTTTTATGTGTCAAATAAACAAAAATAAAATTAATTAATTTTTGGTATTTTTATGTATTTTAGGGTAAAACCCTAATTTTATAAATAAAAGGTATTTATTATATAATATATGCAATATTTATTAATTATGTACAAAAAATAAATAAAAGAAGGTATATTGTAAAAAAAAGTATTTTTGAGGTCAAAATATTAATAAAAATAAAATGTATTAATTCTTTGTATTTTCCCTAAATATACTAATAAATATATAAGTATTTTACATTATTTATTAAATATATATTATATGTACAAAAAATAAAGTATTTAATATTATTAAAAAAGTATATTTTTATTATAAAATGTTTTCAAGAGATAACATAAAATAAAAATCAGAAATAAAATATGTTTGTATTATTTTTTAGTTATTTTAAATAATAGTATATTTATGTTTATTTATATACAAATCTAAATAAAGCCAAATAAATATCAAATAAAATGCAAAAAATGTGCGAAAAATAATTTTAATATTTTTTCATGCTTAAATAAAAAAATGGAAACAAAATCAAAAGGAAAAAAATGAAAAATGACAAGTAAAATTCAAAATGGGCCAGGGGGGTGCATGTGAAATGCAATGGTGTGAAAAGGAAAAACAAATCTCAGGCCCAACCCAAGACTCTGTCTTCTTCAACCTCCAGCATCCTTGAAAAAAACACGCGCTTCTGCTATCTCAAGATTCTTGGACTTTTAGCACAAACTCACAACATGAAAAATGTTAAGCATCAAGCCACGATTCCATACATATAAAAAACTTAACCTAACTCTCAGAAATGAGAGAGAATTTCTCCATCCCTAATTCTTAACCTAAGTTTTTGTCAATGTTCAGGTCTCAAATTCTCTCAGCACATGCAACATAAATGGAAAGTAAATATATGTATAGCTTCACGGGCATGAGTAGAACATTTTTTATTCACAAACTTAGAGCTAACTCTTCCTATATTGAGAGATAGAAGTCCATGAACTTACCTGTTCAGCTTGGATCGTGTCTAACAATGGAGGCACTTTAAAGGCAAAGTGAGGATTGGTACAGCTTGCTTGAGGTCCAGGGATGCTATTCCAACCTTTAACTTGCTTTGAAACCAAGTGAATCCAGCTATGGCAATCAACCTGCAAAACAAAAAAAATGAAAATGGTGAAGTGGGTTAGAGGTGTTACAGGTCGTGTCCAATGCTTGGGATACCTTGTATAAGTGGTATGGAATGTGTATGAACTGGATTTAGCAAGAATGCACGAATGGATTGGCTTATGGAAGTCCAACTGCAGAGGTCACTCTGTTTTCTGCAGTGGGAGGGTGTTTTGAGGTTTGATGATGTTTGGAAGGTGTTTGGCTCGTGCCCTAGCTTAGGTTTGATGTTTGGAAGGTGTACAACAAGTTTGTATTAGCTTGTGTTAGCAGAAATGAGAGTTGGTCTAAGTTATGTCAAGTTACTTCTCACTTAAGCAAGAAATGGCAAGTTGGTTTTACAAGCTTGTGCAGGCCCCTCTAATGTGCTGCAACCATCCCCCTTGATCAGTGTGATATGCTTCTGAACTTGTGCCCAAAGATATGGCTTTGTACTTCTTGATTTTCAAACTTGACATAAAGTTCTACTTTACAAAAATGGATAAATCACTTTTTCCAATTATGGCTCAATCTTGTATGCAATGCTTAAACACACAAGATAAGACTTAAACATGAAGGATTGGAATTAAATTTATGAGTGTGAATGAGATAAAGGACCTGTAATCTAGCTTAGAACATGCTGAGTTCAAAAATGCAAAGTTATGAACATGTAAATTGGCCATGAACAAAGTGAATTTTGCCCATATTGCCAAATTCGATTCTCCCTAACCACAAGGTTGTTTGATGAGTTCTTGGACATTTTGGAAATCTTGGAATGTGTACTACAATCCATCTTTGTAGTGCAAATTGAAATTCCAAGTGGAAGCATGTGAAAAGTGGCCATGAAGTTAGGCAAAAAACCTGCCTAGAATAGTCAAAAAATTTTCTAAGTTAAGAATGTTTTGCACCCTTGTTCCAAAATTCATAACTTGAGCTACAAGCTTCTTTTGAGAAAACTTTGTGTATAAAAGTTGTAGGTTTTGCAATGGACTATAACTTTTATGTTTTGACTTTTCCTTGAATCCAAATGTTTCTTGATGAAAAAGTGGGACAAAGTTAGGAAAAATTAGGGATTTTCATAACTTAGAAAAATTCTAAGTTATGAAAATTCTTTATTTCAAACCCTAATTTGTGATTTTTGATTTCTTGATGAACAAGTTTCATGTTTTGACATGTTTTGATGAAAAATGAATCTTGACACTTGATTTTGACCAAAAAGTCAAAGTTTGACTTTTCAGTATACAGTCAAAAATTGATCAATTGACTGGAAAATTCATCTGTCAATCTTGTACATTTGGGATCTTTTGAACTTGTTGAACATGTCAAGACAATTCCATTGGGTCCTTGAGTCCATATGTGAGCTTGGTTTGCCATTGGCTAGGTCAAACAGTCAAAAATTGCCTTTGTGCAGTCAAAACCCTAAAAATGACCATTTTGCCCTTTTGGTGATCTGATCAAATTTCTTGTGGAGTTGTGATCCAAACTTGATCAAATGGTCCATATGAGTTCATAATGTTGATATGGGTCAAAAAACATGAGGTTTGACTCTCAATTGGCCACAGTTGACTTTTTCCCCAATACAACTGATTTCTAGGTCAACTGTCCAATTGACTGGGCAAAGTTTGGAATCAAGACTTGAAACTTGGTATGGATAAACTTGGGAGTCCAACATGAAGCATGAAAGTCACTTTAGGCATTTTAGGTCAAAACATCTTTGTGCAAATACAAACCCTAATTTGGGTCAACAATGCAAGGAGAAGTCTTGAGCAGAGGAAACCCTAGCTGGATCTTGAACTCCAAGGGTCTTGTGGTGAGAAAATATTGAGGAAATGGGAGGGAAAATTTTGGGGTACAACAGTTGCCCCTGTTCAATCTTCTTGGACCTGAAGAGTTAGATTGGCAAGTTTGCCTTTCGCGACTCGAGGGTGAAAGGAGATTGGACACTAGAGTGCCCGGAAATTTGCACTCGCATGGTAGAGTATCAGTAATGTGACGTCGGGAATGGGCTTATAGATGCCATTAGAAGAGACGGTGGATAGGAGGATGGGCTTATAGATGCCATCTGGAGATGTGACATAATCTTATCGGGAATGGGCTTATAGATGCCATTTGGAAGTGTTGATCGCGTAAGAGATTCCTTAGCGAGAATTTGTGTACTTTGAGAAAGGAAGATGTTTTCCTGGCTTGTTACAGCTGTTGATCTTCAGTCTCTTCATGCAGATATGCCCTGGCTGGATACAGGTATCGAATCTACAATTGGTTGTTCACAGATGTGCACTGGCTAGATACAGGAATCGAATCCGGAACTGTTGTCGACAGATGTGCCCTGGCTGGATACAGGTGTCAAATCTGGAAATGTTGTCGACATATATGCCCTGGCTAGATACAGGTGTCGAATCTGGAATTGCAAAAGGTTGGTAGAGATATCTTTCCTGGCTAGATACAGGTGTAGACCTCTGACCGGAGAATGAAGGATAATTTCCTGGCCTGTTACAGGGGTTGATCTTCAAACTCTTCATGCAGATATGCCCGGGCTAGATACAGGTATCGAATCTACAATCAGTCGCTCACAGATATGCCCTGGCTAGATACAGGTATCGAATCTGGAATTGCAAAAGGTTGGTAGAGATAGCTTTCCTGGCTAGATACAAGTGTAGACCTCTGACCGGAGAATGAAGGATAATTTCCTGGCCTGTTACAGGGGTTGATCTTCAAACTCTTCATGCAGATATGCCCTGGCTAGATACAGGTATCGAATCTACAATCAGTCGCTCACAGATATGCCCTGGCTAGATACAGGAATCGAATCTGGAATTGCGATAGTTGATAGTAATCATCTTTGGATTGACTTTTCCTGAAAAGGCAAAACATCAGTTGTATGCAATGTCATGATGTATGAGATTCATGATGTCATGATGCTCAAAATGAGATAGTGTGGTATGCACTTTGTCACGTATGTAAACAAAATGTATGAAATGTGAAATGTCTATGAATGTATTTTCATCTAGGAAAATAAATCCTTGACGACTGGCCGGGGAATCAAATCCTGGGCTGATGTTGAAGAGTAGAGTTCTTCGTTTCCGCTGGGGACGGTGACTACAAGAATAAACCGGTAGGAGAAGATGATTCCTTTGGGGAATAAACTTGTTGGATAGATTACTCCGCAGGGAATTACTTTTTGGGAAGAGATACTTCGCTGGGGTTTTGATGAGAGCTCCGCTGGGGATTCTGCTGATAAATTATATTGGGGAATTTGATGAACTCCGCTGGGGATAGGAAGAACTTCGCCGAGGACGAACTTTCCGTGGCAATTAGCTGAGGATAACCCAGTTATACCCTGGGGGGGAAATAACCTCTAAATAAAGTCTGGGAGAGACGTTCGTACTCTGCGGGGATAAGCTTCCAGAATCTACTGGGGATAAGCTCC
Source organism: Vicia faba (assembly GCA_948472305.1). Taxonomy (NCBI): domain Eukaryota; kingdom Viridiplantae; phylum Streptophyta; class Magnoliopsida; order Fabales; family Fabaceae; genus Vicia; species Vicia faba. The sequence continues at coordinate 757,058,625 of OX451736.1, read as the reverse complement.
AAGACCTGCTGGGGATATGATTTCCACTCTCCTGGGGAAACTTTAGATTGTACTTGGAGAAAGTATTGCTGAATCTTGTCTTACTTTGTGGGGAGTTAAAGTGACTTGGTTACGTTCTTCAGCCGAACCTACCTTGGTACCTTGGTGGACAGAGCAACTAGACCGCTTGGACAATTCTAAACTGCCCCTGTTTCTGATGTCATATGTAATTAGTTTTTTTTGTTTCTCATGCCACTATTCATGATTAGCAATTAATGTCAAATGCATATATAAAAAATGAACATTGGACGTTCTTCGCAAAACAAAACAGAAAAAAGGAAAAACGATGGATAATTTGTCTGAAAAATTGAACTTGTATTGATTTTGAAATTTGCCTGAAAATAGGCGTTTATTTACAGGAAGCTGACGTCCTAGTAAGAGAACGCCGCCGAATAACATTGAGTTTATACAATTTTGAAAAGGAAACAAAACAGCTATGTGAAAAAAATAATCCCACTGGGTTCCAACTCTGTTATCGCCTTTATGTTTTTAAGCGTCTCATCACTTTGCTGCTTAGTTGAAGATGAAGCTGATGGATCGATGCCGAAGTCTGAGCCCGATAGTTGATACCGAATTATGGATGCAAGGTGATCCAATGAGACATAGTATTACGCTTTATCCCTAACTTTTGCCTGGACCGCCCTTTCGGGTTTTCAGTCCACCGGGATACCCATTTTTGCCCAAGCTGCCTTTTCAGGTTTTCGACTTGCCGGGTGTACAGATTTTTTTATTTTCATCCCTTATTTTTGCCCGAACCCTTTTGGTTCGCCGGGAAGCCCTTATTTTTGCCTAGGCGTGTCAACCTAGCGGGTCTTTTATTCATGCGTAGTATCTTTTTATTATGTCTGCATTAGCGGGGTGAGGAAGGTCGTCACCATCCATGGTGGTTAGAATCATGGCTCCTCCTGAGAAGATATGTTTAACCACAAATGGCCCTTCGTACGTAGGGGTCCATTTGCCCCTGGGATCACTTTGAGGAAGAATAATGCGCTTGATTACCAGGTCTCTGACTTGATACTCTTGTCGTTTGACTTTCTTGTTAAATGCCCTGATCATCCGTTTTTGGTACATTTGACCATGACAAATAGCAGTAAGTCTCTTTTCGTCAATTAGGTTTAACTGATCAAGCCGAGTCTGGATCCAATCATCTTCGCTCAAGTCTGCATCTTTCATCATCTGGAGAGAGGGTATCTGGACTTCAATAGGCAAGACTGCCTCCATGCCATAGACCAAGGAAAAGGGAGTTGCCCCTGTCGACGTCCGTGCTGAGGTGCGGTAACCATGAAGAGCAAACGGTAACATTTCGTGCCAATCTTTGTAGGTCACTGTCATCTTCTGCACAATCTTCTTGATATTCTTATTTGCTGCTTCTACAGCCCCGTTCATCTTCGGCCGGTAGGGAGAAGAGTTGTGGTGTTGTATCTTGAATTGCTCGCAGAGCTCAGTGATCATCTTGTTGTTAAGATTGGTACCATTGTCCGTAATGATCCTCTCAGGTACACCATATCGACAGATCAGATTGTGCCGAATGAATCGTGCCACGACGCTCTTGGTTACAGTGGCATAGGAAGCTGCTTCAACCCACTTTGTGAAGTAATCAATCGCTACCAAGATGAATCGATGCCCGTTGGATGCCGTCGGTCGGATCTCGCCGATCATATTAATGCCCCACATTGCAAAAGGCCAAGGTGCTGTCAAGACATTCAGAGGAACCGGGGGAATATGCACCTTATCAGCATAGATCTGGCATTTATGACACGTCCGAGAATGCTGGTAACAGTCGGCTTCCATTGTGGACCAGAAATATCCTGCCCGAAGGATTTTCTTCGCCATGGTATGTCCAATGGAATGTGTTCCGAATGTAACTTCATGGAGCTCTGCCATGATCTTCTCTGCTTCAGTCTTATCCACACAACGCAGTAGGGTTGAGTCATGGTTTCGCTTGTAGAGAATGCCATTGCTGAGGAAGAACTTTGTTGTGAATCTTCTCAGAAACTTCTTGTCGTTAACGGATGCACCCTCGGGGTATTCTTGAGCTTCCAAGTACCTCTTCACTTCATGATACCAGGGTTTTTCAATTACCTCCTCAGCCTCAAGACCACAGCAATATGCAGGCTCGCCCAACTTCCAAATGATGATCCGGGGCGCCTCGTTGTCCCATTTGACTTTGAACATAGAAGACATTGTAGCCAACGCGTCCGCTAACTGATTCTCCTCTCTTGGGAAGTGTTCAAAAGTTATCTCCTCGAAGTGGGGAAGCAATGTCAGAACATACTCCTTGTAAGGAATAAGATTTGGGTGTTTCGTATCCCACTCGCCTTTGATCTGATTGACCACGAGAGCAGAATCTCCGAAGACACTCAGAAACTTGATCCTTAAGTCAATTGCAGCTTGAAGACCCATGATACATGCCTCATACTCCGCCATGTTATTGGTGCAGTTGAAACATAGTCGGACAGTGAGTGGAGTATGAGTGCCTTTGGGGGATATGATTACAATGCCGATACCATTACCCAAAGCGTTTGAGGCTCCGTCAAAATGCATAGACCATCGGGATCCTTCCTCAGGTCCTTCATCCGGTCCAGGTACTTCACAATCAGTTACTACCATGATATCTTCGTCTGGAAATTCAAAGTTCAACGACTGGTAATCATCCACAGGTTGGTGTGCCAAATGGTCTGCCAATACACTTCCCTTGATTGATTTTTGAGTTGTGTACTGGATGTCATATTCCGTCAAGATCATTTGCCATCTTGCTATTCTTCCGGACAGAGCGGGCTTTTCGAATATGTACTTGATTGGATCCATTTTTGAAATCAACAGAGTAGTGTGAGTCAACATATACTGTCTCAGCCGGCGAGCAGCCCATACCAGAGCGCATCAAGTTTTCTCGAGCAGTGAGTACCGGGTCTCACAGTCGGTAAACTTTTTGCTCAGGTAATAAATAGCGTGCTCTTTTCGGCCAGACTCATCATGCTTGCCCAACACACACCCCATTGAGTTGTCAAGTACTTTCAAGTATAGTATTAGAGGTCTCCCTTCAATCGGTGGCATAAGAATGGGTGGTTCTTGGAGATACTCTTTGATCTTTTCGAAAGCAGCCTGACATTCATCATTCCAACGTACTATTTGATCTTTCTTCAGTAGCTTGAAGATTGGTTCACAGGTAGCAGTTAAATGTGAGATGAATCAGGCAATGTAATTCAGACGTCCTAGAAAGCCTCTGACTTCTTTCTCTATCTTGGGAGTTGGCATCTCTTGTATGGCTTTCACTTTGGCAGGGTCCACTTGAATACCTTTGTCGCTTACAATGAAGCCTAGTAATTTTCCAGATCTCACCCCAAAGGTGCATTTGTTTGGGTTCAACCTCAGCTTGTACAACTTCAGACGGTCAAACAGCTTCCGTAGATGGTCAAGGTGTTCCTCCTCAGTTTGGGACCTTGCAATCATATCATCGACATACACTTCTATTTCATGATGGATCATATCATGAAATAAAGCAACCATAGCACGTTGGTAAGTTGCCCCAGCATTTTTCAACCCAAATGGCATGACCTTGTAGCAAAATGTGTCCCACTGAGTAACAAAAGTGGTCTTCTCCATGTCTTCAGGAGCCATCTTGATCTGATTATAACCGGAGAAGCCGTCCATGAAGGAGAATACCTTATGCTGAGCAGTGTTATCAACCAGATCGTCGATATGAGGCAGAGGGAAATCATCCTTGGGGCTGGCCCTGTTCAAATCCCTGTAATCAACACACATTCGGACCTTACCATCTTTCTTCGGTACTGGAACCACGTTGGCAACCCACTGAGGGTAAGAAGTCACTGCTAGAAACCCGACATCAAATTGTTTCATAACCTCAGCTTTGATTTTCTCGGACATCTCTGGACGCATACGACGGACCTTTTGTTTTACCGGAGGGCAATCTTCCTTGGTAGGCAGGTGATGAACCACAATGTCGGCATCCAAACCAGGCATGTCTTCATAAGACCAAGCAAAGATTTCCATGTAGTCATGCAGCATCTGAATCAACCGTTGCTTCACACTGATCTCTAGATTGGCGCCGATCTTGACTTCCTTTCTATCTGTCTCCGTACCCAGATTTACCGTTTCCACTGGCTCTTCATGTGGCTGAATGGCCCTCTCCTCCTGGAGTAGCAGTCTTGCAAGTTCCTCAGGCACTTCGCAATCATCTTCACCTTCGTCCTCGGCTAAGTTGATCGGATTTTTGAAGTCATAACTGGCAGTAGCAGAGTCGTTACCAGTGAGATCCAGAGTGGATTGGAACCTGTATAAGTGAGTGTGTGTAAATATAGTTGTTCTGCAATATATGATAAAGAAAGAAAAGGAGCACAAGATTTGAAATGCAATAAACTTCCAATGTTTTGATTAATGATATATGAAAATGTCATACAAAAGCCCTCACAAATGGAGCCACGGTGCCCCGGGTAGGACACCGAGCCATAAAAGTTTCAACATATTGTTTGTTACAAATTGAAAACAAAAGAGTTCATTACTGAGTGACAAAAGTAATAGGGGTGAAGTCTTTGGCAGTCCAGTTGCTTGGTCCACTGTCAGTTGTTGGGTAGATCCAGCTGTCAAATTCCGATTCCTCCGCGCCGTCCTCAATAGCATTCACTCCCGGGTTGGTGATGAACACAAGAGGTCTTCCAACTCTTGCTTTACGAACAGCCCTCTGAGCCTCTGCAGTGAAGCCCAAACCAAACTTGTCGGTCTTCAGAGTAAAGTCTGGAAGTCGGCCCCAATTTGCACATTCACCCTTCTCAATCACAACCCGGGCATCCTTTAAGGAAGCCATCTTCAAAGGAGGGTCTTCAATTACAGTTTCAGCTGATGCCAGCGTCTGAGGCACCTCTTCAAAGTGTTGAAAGGGGGTTTCGATGAACTCCCCGTCCATTTCTATGTATCGGAACGAGTTTAAGTGGCTGACCATATACTCTTCTTCCCCTTGAACTGTAACAATCTTTCCTCTAACCGGGTACTTAAGCTTTTGATGTAGTGTGGAGGTCACAGCTCCGGCCTTGTGAATCCATGGACCACCCAGCAAACAAGAGTAGGATGGACAGATGTCCATCACATAGAAAGTAGAATCAAACACCTGAGAACCAACCCTGATCGGGATGCCAACTTCGCCATGTACCATCCTTTTCGAACTGTCAAAGGCTCGGACAACAATGTTACTGGGCTTGAGCTCCATACCCTCACAATATAGCCTGTCTAGGGCCTTCTTGGGCAATACATTCAATGAAGAACCGGTGTCTACCAACACATGGGCAAGAGTAGTGCCCCTGCATTCAATAGAGACATGCAGGGCGTCATTATGGTTCTTTCCTTTTGCAGTCAGATCGGCGTCAGAAAAGCCCAGACCATTATCAGCAGTCAAGTTGGCAACACAATCAGTAAATTGATCAGCAAACATTTCTTGCGGCACATGGGCCGTCTTCAGGAAGGAGATCAGGGCCTTGGCATGGGCCTCTGAACACAATAACAGTGATAGCATAGAAATTTTTGATGGGGTGTGCCCCAACTGCTCAACAACATTGAAATCACTTTTCTTGATAATCTTGAGAATCTCCTCCATCTCTTGTTGGGAGGCTTCAACAGCGGTTGTCTTCGGCGCCTCCGTCAAGGCAGGAAAATCAACAGCAACCCCTTTGCCCCGAGCATTAGAGGACTCGGCGGCAGGGGTAGAAACAGGAACTTGATTTGGAAGGGAAACATGCACACTTGCGGGTGTGATGATAAGAAGTTTCTGAATAACTGGTGGCGAAATATCTGGTGAAAACAGCCTACCACTGCGAGTAATCTTGGCAGGCCCGGTGATGTTGCTAACACCAGTACTTGTATCAAACTTTTGCTTCACTCCAAGCACATAAACATCTTCCCCATAGTGCCATGGGACAGCTTTGTCGGATGTATAGGGGAGGGGCCCTGGAACTGTAATGATGATGGGAGCAAACTTCTGAGTGGACATAATTTTGACAGGCTTCTTTGAAGGAGCCTTGGGAGGTTTGTTGAAAATAGTGACAATAGAAACTTCTTCGGCAGGGACAGCAGGAACGGCAATCTTCTCGAACAAGATTTCTTTGCTATCCATCAGGCTTTGGATACCTGATTTCAGCAAAGGACAACCAAAAGGCGAAACAGCACATAGAAGGCAATCTTCACCATATCCCGGAAATAAACCGGCTAGCAACAGATTCCTTTTAACAGTCGATAACGGGGTAACAATCTCTTCCACAGAGGCTATATATCGGTCTTCTTCCACAGCGTTCACTCCATGCTGGGGCATGGGAGCGGTCACAACATTGGGTCTTTCGGGTGCCTCAAACTGTATTTCCTTAGCATCAATAAGGTCTTGAACCTTATTCCTCAGAGCCCAGCAATCGTCCGTAGTATGCCCGGGGCTATCAGAGTGATAAGCGCAACGGGCGTTAGGGTTGTACTTTGGAGAAGCTATGTTCACTACTTTCGGAGCTTCTTTGACAGTTACCAGGTTGGTCGACAGTAGTTGCGGCAAAATCTGAGACAGGGTCATGCTGAGCCGAGTGTATTTCCTTTTAGGCCTCTCACCCCTTTGTTGATTATACTGCTGAGGAGCAGCAGCAGGCTTTGAAATTACCAATGCATTGACAGTTTGGAGATGTTCTGGCTTAACTTGTCTCCTAGGACCATAAACAGCACTAGCTTCCTTCTTGAAAGGCTTCTTCTCAGTACTGGCGGAGGCACCTTTCTGTATCTTCCCTGACTTGATACCAGCTTCTATCCTCTCACCAGTCAAGATCAGATCTGTAAACCCAACAGAGGAATTACCAATCAGATGATTAAAGAACGGACCAGACAGGGTCCCAAGGAACATGTCAACAAGTTCACAGTCAGTCAGTGGTGGTGCACCCTGCCAGCCAGGTCTCTCCACTTTTGCGCATATTCTTTAAATCCTTCGCCTGTTCCCAGCGACATACCCTGAAGTTGGGTACACGTAGGAGCGAGGTCAGAATTGTACTGATACTGTTTATAAAATGTGGTGGCCAAGTCTTCCCAGTTTCTGATACTGGCTCCATCCAGCTGATAGAACCACTCGAGTTGAGTCCCAGAAAGGCTATCCTGAAAGAAATGGATCCAAAGGTTCTTGTCTGCAGTGTAAGGTTGGATCTTCCTTACATACGATCTGAGATGCATTTTCGGGCAGGACAGCCCGTCATACCTTACAAAAACTGGCACCTTGAACTTCGGGGGGATCACAATTCCAGCAACTAATCCCAAGTCTTCGAAATCTAAGCCGGGAACTCTCTGCAGCTCCATAGCTGCCAACCTGTCTTCCAAACCCTTGTACTTATCATTAGCGGGCGGGTATTGTTGATCAGAGTAGTCTTCGTCCTCTTCAGCCTCCTCTTCCTCAACCTCAGATTCGGAAGGTACCGTAGCCGCATTCCCTTTACTGGTTCCTTCTTCAGACGTAGGGGGAAATTCAAGCACTCTTCTGGCTTCACCCTCAAACCTTCTCCCTAGGGTAGCCACCCCGATTCTCTTCTTCTTCTTTTTCACTTGGTCTTTGTTCCCCAGCAGGGCTTTCAGATCTTCATGACCCTTAGCCAAGGTCATCAGGAGTTGTTGAAACTGTGCGTTTTGAGATTGCAAGTCCTTGACCGTTTGTTCGAGATCCATCCTACTGAAATAAACAGCAGAAAGATAAGGAAACCTGGTGTGGAGACCTGCTTATGCACATGATGAATGGTATGCTTATGTATGCAATGAATTCAAGGATTTAGAACATTCAAAATTGTTGCAAACAAAAAAGAACGCACGTCATATTAATAAGAAGAAATTTGTCAGTACATAAATGCCCCATGGGCCAAATATTACAAAAACTTCTCAAGGTAAAAAGACATTGCGCATCCTCTTTGGTGCGATGTAGGTGTTGAGGGTCTCTTCCTCATGGAGTCGGCGGGTGAGCTCTAGAACCTTCTTCTCGCTGGCATAGAAGCTGGCTTCAAAAGTGTTCTGTTCCTCCTTAAGTTGGATCCAACTCTTCTGCATCTCCTCCCACGATGTAGGCATGTCAGGATATAGGATGGTGTAGGGAACCTCTCCTTCCTTGACGGGATCTTTAATCACAGGGAGAACATGAGGATAAGGCATCATTAGAATCTGGGCTCGGGTTCGTACCCACTTGAGATAAGGCTCAAGGGGGATGGAGTTCTTGTGCCCCAGTGTCTTGCTGTCAACTTTGTTAGGCATCCTCCAAGCTCTGATGAATCTTTGGCGAAGTCCTTGCGCATCGTTGTCGAAGTCAAAAACTAGGTCAGGAATCAACATGTCGTGAGGGCCATCTCTTCGTGCATATCCAAATTGCTTCAAAGCTAGACAAGGGTTGTAGGTAATGCCCCCTCTAATGCCAAGTAATGGAACATTAGGGAACTCTCCACAACGATCGACGATGATGACATTTTCTCTGGACCGAGAACACCAATGTACATCAGAGTGAGTGAGGGTCATCAACCGTTGTGACCACCTTAAGCCTTGGTCATTCTTCAAGACAGATTGTGGAAGGTGCGAAATAAACCACCTTGCAAGGAGAGGAGTACAGCACATGAGAACACCCCTCTTTCTCATTGTTCGAGTGTAAAATGAGTGAAGAATGTCCCCAAGCAATGTTGGTATTGGATTTCCGGATAAGAAGATCTTGACGGCGTTGACATCTACAAGCTGGTCAGGATTTGGGAACAAGACCAACCCATAGATAAGGAGGGCCACAATTTCTTCAAAGGCTTGTAGGTCCAATGAATTCCAACACTCTTGTGCCTTCTCAAACAAGAATTTGGCTAAGAAACCTTTGACACCGCTTCTAGTTTCCCAATGCCCCTTGATGTCAGATGGCTGTAGATGTAGTGCTCGAGCAACATCTTCAGGCTTTGGTTCCTTTTCCGTACCGTTGTAGGGTAGTTGATTAAGGATAGAAATTCTCAGGAGTTGAGAAAATTCCTCCAAAGTGGGCATCAACTGGTAGTCAGGGAAAGTGAAACAGTGGTGAAGAGGGTCAAAGAACTGGAACAACACCTTCATCATGTCCTCTTCAATGTTGGTGTTGACTAAGCTGAGAAGTCTACCATGTCTCTCACTGAAGGGAGAGCTTTCCGGAATTCTTGATGTGAGCTCCTTGAGTTGAGGAGGGATTCTCACAAGGTTGACTTAGATGGTTTTCCTGCGAGGAATTTCCATGACCTACAAAACAAGAACAAAGATGAAGATTTAAACCCTTGAAATGGTTAGTGAATACATATGATGCTTTATGATGTTCATGATGTATGCACAAAACATATGTACAAACAATTCACACCAAACCCTAGTTTCAGGCTTGCATGGGGTTTCATAGGTAAATACCCTCTTGAGTGTAGTTGGCTTAAAATCCTGTCCTATAAATAGTAACCGGGTTCTAAGGAGCTCAATATCATTGTATTGTTTTCACTGTTCATCGTTTTGGTTTAGCCACTTAACTAGAGACCAAAATATTCCAAGAAAACAACCCTCAATGAGTGTAGTATCGAGTATCTACCAACTTCGGACTGCACCAAAGCCGGTCATCTCACTACCCCTAATGAAAGGCCATGATGGTCAAGTAAGGTGCTAGGTCATTAGTGCTTAGTGACATCACTCAGCGGCCCCGTACTCTCCTTGATTGAACTCAAGGGTTACCGGTACTGTGATCGGTGGATCTGGAACTGACTGTTTAACGCTGGTTCGCGAAATGTCGCGGAAGCAAGAGTCGCCACCGTCTTTTATTTTCTCCAAATGGAAAGGACAAAAGCACAGAAAAATTCCTTATAGAGATTGCTCTCGGTTCGGGAGGTAGATTATAGAAAGGGAAGGTGTTAGCACCCTTTCTATCCATGGTTATCCATGGGCTCTTAGATACTTGCTCACTTGTGTTTTCAAAAAGGGTTTGTTTGCTTTTCAATGTGGGTTTTAAAAAAGTTTCTTTGAAAATTCCAGTTCGACTCTTGTATCGATCCTCAAGAGTGTTTGAAAAAATGCTTTCGAAAGCTTTTTGAAAAGGTGTTGGTGTGAAAAGTATTTTTGATTTGTTTTGTTTTGAAATTAGAGCAAGTATCTAGAGTCGTCTACCTACCCTAAGGAATTCGTCTGTGTAAATGTCCTTTAAAGTAGTGCCATCCCACCATTGAGAGGTAGGTAGCACCACCGTTGGAGGTGTTCGGGTCAATTCGAGGGTTCGGGACATGGTGATCACCAGAGCAATGGGAAGACACCTTAGAAGCTACCCTCATGCCAGGTTCCCGGATCATGAGGACTTACTAAGACATCCTCTACTCGACGATCACCTTTCGAGGCAAGGCAACAGTGAGGCGTACCCTAAGGGTGGTGTGTGCGATTCGTGTGTCGTTTTCATTTGCATTTATCTTGTCATGTTATTGGTGTTCTACGCTTGTTTTTATTTTGTCCATACATTCTTTCATGCTTTGATTTAACAGTTAAAAAATATTGCGGGAAAAGTAAATTCTAAGCTATTACAAACGGCGCGGGTCCACATCGCCAAAAGTTTCTCGAACCCGATTTTGACAGAAAAAATAAATAAAGTAAAGAAAAGAAAGTGCGAGGAAGTTAATTACAAGGCTTCGGGAGAGATACATAAGTATTATAATGAAATAAATATGCGAATTAATGAGAATTAAATGAAACGAGGGCGTTGGACCCTTTTTGCAAAATTTAAATTAAATGGAATTAATTAATTAAAAAAGAAAGGAAATTGTTTTTGTTTTTGGTATTTTATGATTTTTTGGACTTAATATGAAAAAGAATTAATTAAAAATTAATACTAACCCTAATTCTAATGGCTTTTAATTTATTAAGAAAACATTGAATTTTAACCTAGATTAACCTAATTATTTTATATACAATTTACTTATGAAAATAAATAAAATATTTAATTATTTAATTATTTATGAAAGAAAAATAAAAAGGATGGAAAATTATTAATTAAACCTAATTCTACATTTTTTAGATTTTTATTAAAAGTATTAAAATTAACCTAATTTAAAACTAAATTTAATTACATGCAAATTTATTACAAAAAATATTAAAATAAAATATTTATTCTCTTTTTTCTGATTTTTATGGTTTTTATATTTTTTATGTTTTTATGGAAATAATTAATTAATTAAATAAAACAACAATTAGAAAGAAAAAAGAAAATAAACAAAAAATAAAAAAACTTGCAAACCTAGGGGGTCTGCCCCTGATTTTGGAGGTGAAGCCCAGCACTTTAGGCCCATTTCAATTCCTGGCCTTGTGGACTTTTCCATTCACGTGCAGAGGCGTTGACCAAGATGCACCATGTTCCTGGGATCTGAGCCTTTAATTTGATTCCATTGGACGCGTGGACGTTTGATGGAGAAGGCGCATGGTAATCCTTAAGGCTTGCACTGCATGTGAACATGAATTGGAAAATAATATTGAAAGAGGAAGACCTGGGGCTCGAACCCAGGTCTTGGACGTTAACACACACAATGCTTGCCAGCTGAACCAACCTGCACATGTTAATATATAATAAACAACAAATATAATAAATAAAACAAGCGTTAGTGGGGGCCTCTGCGCGCGAATTTCAAACTAGCCTATCACATCTCGCCACGATATCGTCTTCTTCTTCGTCCCTGAAATACAGAAACATAGACCACGGTTTTTTCACCGTTTCAGAATGGGTCATTTGAGAAAATAGCGATTAGCCATTAAGTGCTCATAAATTGAGCGCGAGAGTCCCATTGTCTTCGTCCAAATGTGCTGATCACAAACATGGCCCTGTGGTGTTCTAATTTTGCCTCATCTTGAAACCCCTATTTCGAAACTCTGCAAACCCTAAAAAGCAACAATGGCATATTTGTACACAATGCATAAAAACGCAATTAATTCACATGGTAAGCATCAGAATGCATCGTTTAGTAAGAATACCTAAACTAAATGTCATGAAAATGCCTCAAAATTAAGATACGAGTATGCAATTTTATGAGAAAAATTTTGATTCTGTACAATGATTCTTGAGGTTTGGATGACTGTTTTTGATTGGGAATCGTTCAATGATGCTTGAGGAAGCTAATGAGATAAGTTTGAAGGCTTGAATCGCCTTGCAAGTGTATTTTCAGAATTGAGATTTTTGCTAATTTTTCCAAGTTTGATCAATGGCTTCTGCGCAGCTTTAATGGTCCCCAGCATTAGGGTTGTATTCAGGCTTATGTATTGAGTGAATTAGGTTAACAATTCTGATCAAAATCTCTTTCATTCATGGATTTTGAGATTTGATTTTCCATCATTATTTTTTCAATCTTTTCATGTGCTTTTTGATACAAATCAACTCCAATCTCTCCAAATCTTTCCCTATTTGAATATGCACGAAATCTTGAGGATAAAACATGTACAAAAAGATTGGAAAACTTAGGTTAGCATTTTTCATGTATTTAATTTGATTTAAATGAATTATTATTAATAAAAATTCAAATAAATAAATAAAAAATGAATAAAACTTACCTTTGGGCCAAGTGGTCGTGCACATGTCATGGATGATGAATTATGGAAGAAAAATGGGCCCATTAGCAATTTTAGGTCATTTGAATCAATGTTGACTTTTCAAAATATCCAAAAATTTCCCAACTTCTACAAGGCATAACTTGCTCAATCTTTAAGCTTTTCTCATGTTCTTGGACATTTTGGAAAGGTCTTTGAGTCCTCTAACCAATGCCTTTGGTCCCATGTCATTTTGATTTACCAATCTCAAGTTATGGCCTTTGACTTAAAATCCCTTTTTGTTGACTTTTGAAAATGACCTATAATGTTGAAATTGATAACTTTTTGTGAGAGCATTTCTTGGACTTGAAGTATGAAGATGAGTTGTAGGAAATGTCTTTCTCTTCAAAATGAGCTTTGGATGGAATTTTTCTGATAATCCATGTGAAAGTTATGCCCTGGTCAATTTACAGTTGACTTTTTCAACTGTCCAAATAAGGAAACTTTTGCATCTTGATGATTTCTGAGCCAAGTTTTGAGAACCATGATCAAGCATTGATCAAATGATGTTTGTGGCTTCAAAATGATATGTTGACCAAAAATTTGAACTTTTGACTGTCAAATGACCATTTTGCCCCTACAGTTGACGGTAGTGCAATTTAGGGTTTTGACTGTGCAATTTTGAGCTGAAAGCCTTGAAACTTGATATGAGGATGCTTGACCATATTTGTAGGCATGTGAGACTTGATTGGACCTTTGGAAACTCCATTTTCTTGATCAGAACAAAAACCCTAGTTTTGACTGCTTAGGAGGCCCTTGAACTGTGCAACCCTTGGGGAATTTTGAAGCTTGACTTTGCAAATCTTTGAAGAATATGGGAGGGCAAATTTTGGGGTACAACAGTTGCCCCTGTTCAATCCTCTTAGACCTGAGGATGCAGATAAGGTTGACGTACCTTTCGTAATCCGAGGGTAGAAGATGATTGAACACTAGAGTGCCCAGAAATTTGCGCTCACATAGTAGCAGTGTGATGGAAATGGGCTTACAGATGCCATTTAGAGGTTGATGAATAGGATGATGGGCTTATAGATGCCATCTGGAGGTGTATTGCATAGGAGATTCCTTAGCGAGAATCTGTATACCTGCAAAATAGAAAATGATTACCTGACACGTTGCAGGAGCTGATTTTCAGATGCTTTTGTGTAGATATGTCCTGACTGGTTACAGGAATTGGATCTTCGAATTCTTCAGACGTGCCCTGGTGAGATACAGGAATCGAGTCTGGTAATGTTGGTCTTCAACGGATACACCCTGGCAAGATTCAGGCATCGGATCCTCGAACTCTTAAGACACACCCTGGCAAGATACAGGAATCGGATCTGGTAATGCTAGTCTTCAACGGATACACCCTGGCAAGATTCAGGTATCGGATCCTCGAACTCTTCAGACACACCCTGGCAAGATACAGGAATCGGATCTGGTATTGCTAGTCTTCAACGGATACTTCCTGGCAAGATTCAGGTATCAGACCCTCGAACTCTTCAGACACACCCTGGCAAGATACAGGAATCGGATCTGGTAATGTTAGTCTTCAACGGATACACCCTGGCAAGATTCAGGTATCGGATCCTCGAACTCTTCAGACACACCCTGGCAAGATACAGGAATCGGATCTGGTAATGTTAGTCTTCAACGGATACACCCTGGCAAGATTCAGGTATCGGATCCTCGAACTCTTCAGACACACTCTGGCAAGATACAGGAATCGAGTCTGGAATTAGTAAGGTTGGTGAGTTGTCTCTACTGACAGGTTATTTCCATGGACGGGTGGTCTATAACTACGAGTGTCTATGACGACGAGTGTTTATAACGACGAGTGTCTATACCGACGAGTGTCTATGACGATGAGTGTCTATAACGACGAGTGTTTATACCGACGAGTGGATATGATAATGAGTGTCTATAACGACGAGTGTCTATCACGACGAGTGTCTATCACGACGAGTGTCTATAACGACGAGTGTCTATCACGACGAGTGTCTATAACGACGAGTGTCTATCACAACGAGTGTCTATACTGACGAGTGTCTATAACGACGAGTGTCTATCACGACGAGTGTCTATCACGACGAGTGTCTATCACGACGAGTGTCTATCACGACGAGTGTCTATCACGACGAGTGTCTATCACGACGAGTGTCTATAAGGACGAGTGTCTATCACGACGAGTGTCTATCACGACGAGTGTCTATAACGACGAGTGTCTATACCGACGAGTGTCTATAACGACGAGTGTCTATCACGACGAGTGTCTATCACGACGAGTGTCTATCACGACGAGTGTCTATCACGACGAGTGTCTATAACGACGAGTGTCTATCACGACGAGGGTCTATAACGACGAGTGTCTATACCGACGAGTGTCTATCACGACGAGTGTCTATCAAGACGAGTGTCTATCACGACGAGTGTCTATCACGACGAGTGTCTATCACGACGAGTGTCTATCACGACGAGTGGAAGTAATTTTAACTGGACTTGTCTCCTTTTGACTGGATTTGTCTATTTTGACTGAATTTGTCTACTTTGACTGGATTTGTCTATTTTGACTGAATTTGTCTACTTTGACTGAATTTGTCTACTTTGACTGAATTTGTCTACTCTGACTGAATTTGTCTACTCTGATTGAATTTGTCTACTCTGACTGAATTTGTCTACTCTGACTGAATTTGTCTACTCTGACATAGCTGATCATTTAACTGTATCCTTCCTGAAAGGTAAAGGTCAATCATATACAGTACACGATATGGATCAAGCAACGACATAAATGAGATTGTATGACATGATGCGTATATGCAGGTATCATGATGTATGAAAATGTGATGTTTATGAATGTATTTTTGTCTAGGAAAGTAAGTCCTTGACGGGTGTCGGGGAGTCATTCCTGGGCTGATGTTGGAGAATAGATTTTGCTTCCGCTGGGGACGACGATTGCAAGAATACCGGTAGGAGAAGATAACTCCGTTGGGCAATAGACTTGGCGAATAGATTACTCTGCGGGGAGGTAACTCTGTGGGGAAAGAGAGGTACTTTGTTGAGGTATTGATGAAGATAATTCCGCTGGGGATACCGTTGATAGGTTATGTTGGGAGATTTGATGAACTCCGCTGAGGATAGAAAGAACTTCGCCGAGGAGATCTTTCTGTGGTAATTGGCTGAGGATAACCCAGTTATAAGCTCTGGTGGGGAATAACCTTCTGAATAAAGTCGGGGGAGCATTCGTACTCTGCAGGGAGTGAAGGTATCTTAGTCGTGTTCTTTAGCCGAACTTACCTTGGTATCTCGGTGGACAGCGCGCCCAAATTGCTTGGACAACTCATTATTGCCCCTGTTTCTGCGGGAGAAGGTACCCGTAGAGGTGCTGATAATTGTTGAGGGTCAAACCTTCTTCAGGTAGGCAGGTGACAAGATGACAGGACATAGTCGTGCGCTTTGATCCCTAACTTTTGCCTGGACCGCCCTTTCGGCTTTTCAGTCCACCGGGATATCCATTTTTGCCCAAGCCGCCTTTTCAGGTTTTCGACTTGCCGGGTGTACAGATTTTTTCATTTCATCCCTTAATTTTGCCCGAACCCTTTTGGTTCGCCGGGAAGCCCTTATTTTTGCATAGGTGTGTCAACCTAGCGGGTCTTTGACTTTGCGTAGTATTTTTTCGACTATGTCCATGTTCAGGGAATGTGGGGAGTTGCCCCTGTTAGAAGGGTTTTGTCATGCCACCAGGAGGTATTTGATCAGGCAAGATTCGTCGTTGGAATGCCCCAAGTGACTCAGGCGGAGATTTGCCCCAGACTATTTGGCCTTTTGAGAGATTCTCCGAATCTTGATTGGACTGCCCCAGATGATGGGCAATAGTCATGTCATGCCCCTTGATTGGAAGTGCTTTTGTTCACTAGGTATTCATCGTGCGAATTTCCCTGCTGTTCAAACAAGAAGTCATATGCAAACAAAGTTATGTTAAAAATGCAAAGCCTATGTCTGTCTTGAAGTTTTTGAAAATGCATTTTTTCCATAAAACAAGTGAATATTTGTAAAACGTGATGTCAACTCCGTATTTTACCGTGAGCCTTAAGGAGTCAGTATACCTTTGTAACAGTATGCTTTCAAACTAACCCATGCTTCAGCTAGGACTTTTGAGGGTTATAACGTGGCCTGGTTCACGGTTTAAGAAACAAAGGATAAAGGCTCAAATTTTATTTATACCCACCCGCTCTTCGTGATGTTCTTCAAACCTAAACTCCGCAGATCGTACGTTAGACCTTGATTGAATTTTTGCTTTGACGTTCCAATGATGGTTCAGATATTGATGATTTATTCTGAATAAGCAGTCCTTCTTTTTTTATTGAGGGTTTGTAAGACCTCTTTCTTGTCTGATTTTTTTATTATCCCTTTCTTTTTCTTTTTTTTGCCTGAATTGTATCCCTTTTTTGGAATTACAGTCAGCGGGATGCCCCAGTTTTGTAAGTCTCCTTCATGAGTTTTGACTTAATGGGTTTTTCATTTATGAATTTTTTTGATAATGACTGCCTGTCTTTACAATTGTTCGGAACCATCACTGTCCTTTTTCGTAAGGATCTTTTTGGTGCCATTCGTTATGCACTTGGATCAACTGAGAGACTACCCTGCCCCAGGTTATGATTAAGGGTTTTAAATTTCGAAAAGAAAAACTCCTACTTCTTTGGCTCAGAGGGGTTGACGAGGGATTATCATCCTTATAACTCCAGTGTTTAGGGATTGAAACAATGCCTGTACCTCATCAGCGGGGTCTGTTCAAAAGCATACTGTAGATTATGGTATCGTTTTCGTCATCCTCCCTCAAGAGGCTTTAGAATTTTAGATCAAGAGTTGACATTAGAAAAAATATGAAAACAGTTTGCATATAGTGAATGCGAATATATTGATTCAAAAATAGACATAAGCGATGCATTAATGGAATAACAATGTTTTAACATGAATAAATGTTTAAACAAAAGAAAATTGCAACTTGAACATTCGAATGAACAAAAGTCTCAATCCTAGCCATGCTTTGGCAAGAGAGCAGTGATCACGTGGGGAATCTTGGGTACTTTGAACTGAATCTCTCCAGCGTCGATCATGTCTTGGATCTTATTTTTCAAGCTCCAACAATCATCTGTAGTATGCCCCGGGCTGTCAGAGTGATAAGCGCAGTGGGCGTTGGGGTTATACTTCGGTGACGTTGTATTTTGGCTCTTCGGAGCTTCTTTTAGTGTTACCAGCTTGGTCTCCAGCAACTGTGGCAATATCTGGGATAAGGTCATACTGAGCCGAGTGAACTGCCTACTCTCGCTCTTTTGTTGGTTGTGATGTTGAACTTGTGACACTGGAGTCATTTAAGGAGCTCTCCCCTTACCTCCTTGTCTCAAAGGTGGTTGAACGATGACTGGCTTTTTTCCCTTAGACTTGTGCCCCAGTTGGTTACCCTGAAGCAGCTGGTTGACGAGAAACCAGAGCTCATCTTGTCTTTGAGCTAACCCTTGAATGGCAGTCACCTGCCCCAGCATCTGGACCTTCAATGCATCCACCTCAGCTTGTAGATGTTTCGGCCTTTCATCCTCAGCACTGTTCCTGACAAAAGTCTCCATGAGAAGTGTCCTTAGCTCCTCCTGCCCCTTGGATAGGTTCAGGAGGATTTCCCTGAACTGAGTCTCTTGAGCGAGAAGGTCCTGGTTATCTGGTTGGAAGGCCATTGCTGAAATAAACAGCGAGAAAGGTAAGTGACATGCAAGAGGGATACCTGTTATGCAATGATATGTATGATATGCATGCAATGTTTTCAAGGACCTCGCGGGGTAAACAAGAAAATTGGTTAGCATTTGGATCCGGCAGTTTGATTGAAAGAACTTCATATTTGTTGAGAGTCTTTCTTCCGAGGGTCAAAGGCTCACCATATCCAGTGGGTCATAGCCCCTGACTTTAATCATCATGTCTGGTTTTGATTTCCAAACAACTTTGGTTAGGGGAACCCTCTTCAAGAGTCAGAGCTCACCATATCAAGTGGGTCATAGCCCCTGACAACCTTGGCTAGGGAAACCTTCTTCAAGTGTCAAAGCTCACCATATCAAGTGGGTCATAGCCCCTGACTACCTTGGCTAGAGGAAAATAAATCCTCTTTGCCCCTTGCTGGGATAGTTGATTCACCATGCCCTGCATCACAAGCCCTTGAGATCCTTGAAATGGGTTAGGATGTATGCAATGGTATGATGTTATGGTATGCATGGGGTGATGTAGGTAACCCTGTTATGAGTCCCAATTAAGGACTATAAACAAAACCTGTAAGAAATTTAGTACACCCTGTTATGAGTCCCAATTAAGGACTAAACACAAAACCTGCAAGAAACTTAGTAAGCCCTGTCATGGGTCCCCATTAAGGACTAAAACAAAACCTGCAAGTAGTTCATGTGTCAGATAACAAGCATGCAAGTAGTCAAGTACGAAGGCACAGCAGTCACACAGAAGAGCCCTTAGAGTTCAGGCCAGCATGGGGTATGGGTATTACCCTCTTGAAGTTGGTGGGCTCAACCTGTCCTATTAGAAGTAACCGGGTTCTAAGGGTCCCAATATCCCGGGATTGCTTTCATTGTTCATCGTTTCGATTTAGCCACTGAACTGGCGACCGAAATATTCCAGGAAAGCAACCCTCAATTGAGTGTAGTATCGAGTATCAACCAACCTCGGACTGCACCAAAGTCAGTTATCTCACTACCCTAAAGAGGCCAAGATAGTTCAATTAAGGTTCCTAAGGTCTGTTGATGCTTCACGACACCACGCGGAGGCCCCGTACTCTCCTTGACTGAACTCAAGGGTTACCGGTACACACCAAAGTGCCACATCAACGTAGCAGACTGTTTCAACCATGTCGGTATACCCCGCACAGTTCCCTCACAGCCTTGTTGCTACTTTCTAAGAAAGTATCCCCAGATCCGGGTTAGGATCTATAGAACTCCCAAGACAGTCCCACAATTTAAAACAAGCAAAGAAAGCAATTGAAAACACCGTTATGAACTATCCCTAAGGTACACCTCACTTTAAAAAGAATCCCCAGCAGAGTCGCCAGTTCTGTGATCGGTGGATCTGGAACTGACTGTTTAACGCTGGTTCGCGAAATGTCGCGGAAGCAAGAGTCGCCACCGTCTTTTATTTTCTCCAAATGGAAAGGACAAATGCACAGAAAAATTCCTTATAGAGATTGCTCTCGGTTCGGGAGGTAGATTATAGAAAGGGAAGGTGTTAGCACCCTTTCTATCCATGGTTATCCATGGGCTCTTAGATACTTGCTCACTTGTGTTTTCAAAAAGGGTTTGTTTGCTTTTCAATGTGTGTTTTAAAAAAGTTTCTTTGAAAATTCCAGTTCGACTCTTGTATCGGTCCTCAAGAGTGTTTGAAAAAATGCTTTCGAAAGCTTTTTGAAAAGGTGTTGGCGTGAAAAGTATTTTTGATTTGTTTTGTTTTGAAATTAGAGCAAGTATCTAGAGTCGTCTACCTACCCTAAGGAATTCGTCTGTGTAAATGTCCTTTAAAGTAGTGCCATCCCACCATTGAGAGGTAGGTAGCACCACCGTTGGAGGTGTTCGGGTCAATTCGAGGGTTCGGGACATGGTGATCACCAGAGCAATGGGAAGACACCTTAGAAGCTACCCTCATGCCAGGTTCTCGGATCATGAGGACTTACTAAGACATCCTCTACTCGACGATCACCTTTCGAGGCAAGGCAACAGTGAGGCGTACCCTAAGGGTGGTGCGTGCGATTCGTGTGTCGTTTTCATTTGCATTTATCTTGTCATGTTATTGGTGTTCTACGCTTGTTTTTATTTTGTCCATACATTCTTTCATGCTTTGATTTAACAGTTAAAAAATATTGCGGGAAAAGTAAATTCTAAGCTATTACAAACGGCGCGGGTCCACATCGCCAAAAGTTTCTCGAACCCGATTTTGACAGAAAAAATAAATAAAGTAAAGAAAAGAAAGTGCGAGGAAGTTAATTACAAGGCTTCGGGAGAGATACATAAGTATTATAATGAAATAAATATGCGAATTAATGAGAATTAAACGAAACGAGGGCGTTGGACCCTTTTTGCAAAATTTAAATTAAATGGAATTAATTAATTAAAAAAGAAAGGAAATTGTTTTTGTTTTTGGTATTTTATGATTTTTTGGACTTAATATGAAAAAGAATTAATTAAAAATTAATACTAACCCTAATTCTAATGGCTTTTAATTTATTAAGAAAACATTGAATTTTAACCTAGATTAACCTAATTATTTTATATACAATTTACTTATGAAAATAAATAAAATATTTAATTATTTAATTATTTATGAAAGAAAAATAAAAAGGATGGAAAATTATTAATTAAACCTAATTCTACATTTTTTAGATTTTTATTAAAAGTATTAAAATTAACCTAATTTAAAACTAAATTTAATTACATGCAAATTTATTACAAAAAATATTAAAATAAAATATTTATTCTCTTTTTTCTGATTTTTATGGTTTTTATATTTTTTATGTTTTTATGGAAATAATTAATTAATTAAATAAAACAGAAATTAGAAAGAAAAAAGAAAATAAACAAAAAATAAAAAAACTTGCAAACCTAGGGGGTCTGCCCCTGATTTTGGAGGTGAAGCCCAGCACTTTAGGCCCATTTCAATTCCTGGCCTTGTGGACTTTTCCATTCACGTGCAGAGGCGTTGACCAAGATGCACCATGTTCCTGGGATCTGAGCCTTTAATTTGATTCCATTGGACGCGTGGATGTTTGATGGAGAAGGCGCATGGTAATCCTCAAGGCTTGCACTGCATGTGAACATGAATTGGAAAATAATATTGAAAGAGGAAGACCTGGGGCTCGAACCCAGGTCTTGGACGTTAACACACACAACGCTTGCCAGCTGAACCAACCTGCACATGTTAATATATAATAAACAACAAATATAATAAATAAAACAAGCGTTAGTGGGGGCCTCTGCGCGCGAATTTCAAACTAGCCTATCACATCTCGCCACGATATCGTCTTCTTCTTCGTCCCTGAAATACAGAAACATAGACCACGGTTTTTTCACCGTTTCAGAATGGGTCATTTGAGAAAATAACGATTGGCCATTAAGTGCTCATAAATTGAGCGCGAGAGTCCCATTGTCTTCGTCCAAATGTGCTGATCACAAACATGGCCCTGTGGTGTTCTAATTTTGCCTCATCTTGAAACCCCTATTTCGAAACTCTGCAAACCCTAAAAAGCAACAATGGCATATTTGTACACAATGCATAAAAACGCAATTAATTCACATGGTAAGCATCAGAATGCATCATTTAGTAAGAATACCTAAACTAAATGTCATGAAAATGCCTCAAAATTAAGATACGAGTATGCAATTTTATGAGAAAAATTTTGATTCTGTACAATGATTCTTGAGGTTTGGATGACTGTTTTTGATTGGGAATCATTCAATGATGCTTGAGGAAGCTAATGAGATAGGTTTGGAGGCTTGAATCCCCTTGCAAGTGTATTTTCAGAATTGAGATTTTTGCTAATTTTTCCAAGTTTGATCAATGGCTTCTGCGCAGCTTTAATGGTCCCCAGCATTAGGGTTGTATTCAGGCTTATGTATTGAGTGAATTAGGTTAACAATTCTGATCAAAATCTCTTTCATTCATGGATTTTGAGATTTGATTTTCCACCATTATTTTTTCAATCTTTTCATGTGCTTTTTGATACAAATCAACTCCAATCTCTCCAAATCTTTCCCTTTTTGAATATGCACGAAATCTTGAGGATAAAACATGTACAAAAAGATTGGAAAACTTAGGTTAGCATTTTTCATGTATTTAATTTGATTTAAATGAATTATTATTAATAAAAATTCAAATAAATAAATAAAAAATGAATAAAACTTCCCTTTGGGCCAAGTGGTCGTGCACATGTCATGGATGATGAATTATGGAAGAAAAATGGGCCCATTAGCAATTTTAGGTCATTTGAATCAATGTTGACTTTTCAAAATATCCAAAAATTTCCCAACTTCTACAAGGCATAACGTGCTCAATTTTTAAGCTTTTCTCATGTTCTTGGACATTTTGGAAAGGTCTTTGAGTCCTCTAACCAATGCCTTTGGTCCCATGTCATTTTGATTTACCAATCTCAAGTTATGGCCTTTGACTTAAAGTCCCTTTTTGTTGACTTTTGAAAATGACCTATAATGTTGAAATTGATAACTTTTTGTGAGAGCATTTCTTGGACTTGAAGTATGAAGATGAGTTGTAGGAAATGTCTTTATCTTCAAAATGAGCTTTGGATGGAATTTTTCTGATAATCCATGTGAAAGTTATGCCCTGGTCAATTTACAGTTGACTTTTTCAGCTGTCCAAATAAGGAAACTTTTGCATCTTGATGATTTCTGAGCCAAGTTTTGAGAACCATGATCAAGCATTGATCAAATGATGTTTGTGGCTTCAAAATGATATGTTGACCAAAAATTTGAACTTTTGACTGTCAAATGACCATTTTGCCCCTACAGTTGACTGTAGTGCAATTTAGGGTTTTGACTGTGCAATTTTGAGCTGAAAGCCTTGAAACTTGATATGAGGATGCTTGACCATATTTGTAGGCATGTGAGACTTGATTGGACCTTTGGAAACTCCATTTTCTTGATCAGAACAAAAACCCTAGTTTTGACTGCTTAGGAGGCCCTTGAACTGTGCAACCCTTGGGGAATTTTGAAGCTTGACTTTGCAAATCTTTGAAGAATATGGGAGGGCAAATTTTGGGGTACAACCGGTACTCACAAATATGTCGCACTAATATAGCTATTGCTTCAACCGTGTCGGTATACCCCGCACAGTTTCCACAACGTATTGCTATCTATGAATGTTTCCCCAAATCCGGGTGTAGGATTGCAAACCCAAACAAGAGAGCCAAGATATAAAGCAATCAAAACAAACAATTAGTCATGCAAGAGGGTGATCTAAGCCCTAAGGTTACTCCACTTTAAAGAAATCCCCAGCAGAGTCGCCATTTCTGTGATACGGTGGGAGAACTGACTTGAGGTTTTGCGTTTGTTTTCGCAAATGTTTCGGTTGAGCAAGAGTCGCCACCGACTTTTTATTTTATCCTAAGGAAAGGTTAAAAAGCACAGCAAAAACCTTTGATATGTTTTCTTGGGTTCGGGGAGTAGATTATAGAAAGGGAAGGTATTAGCACCCTTTCTATCCATGGTTATCCATGGGCTCTTAGTTACTTGCTTAGATCTACTTGCCTTGATTTTCAATTGTTTGAAATGGTGCTTTGTGTGTGGATTTTGAAAATGTTTTGAAAAGAGGTCAATGTGGTGGCAACCTTTGTAATGATCCATGTTGGGATGTATACAAAAGTGTATGTCTTTTGAAAAGTTTTCAATGTTTTTGAAAGTTGTTTTGAAAGTGTTGTGATGTGTGTTTTGAAAAAATAGGCAAGTGTTTTTGTTTTTGCAAATTGGCAAGTAACCAAGAGTTGTCTACTCCTAATTTCTCAAAGATTATTGCTATGTTTTAACCCTTTTAACAATTTTGTTCCACCATTGTATTTGGTGGACAATCTTGTGTTAGGATGTGAACGGGACAGGCGCGGGTCATCGTTTAGACCATGATTGCAATGGTGCCAAGTATCTTTGGGCAATTTTTCTTTAAGGGACTTGATCATTTTTAGGCAACTTTTGAAAGCGTCATCGAGGGACTATGATCATTTGATTGTTTTGTTTTTGCCAAAGATACCTAACATGCAATATGGCCCATTATTGAAGGCAACAAGTGCAATACCCTAGGGGTGCAAGTGTGATTAGTGTTGTCCATTTTCATACTTGTTTATCTTGAATTTAGGTCAAACTAGTTGTTGTTTTTGATTTGCATACAAACCCTAATTCTAGCATGGCATAATTAGAAAGCTTTTAAATGCGAAAAATAAAAGATCCTAAGTTATTACAACACAATATATGGGATGGGGGGTACAAATGTTCAAATGGGGATATTTTAGCAAGAAATTAAACCTAAACTATTACATCCAAATTGAATTATACAAATTATTTAATATACAACAATTAAATAAAAAATATAAGAAATGTGCAAGATGCAAAAAATGGTTTTTTATATGTATGAAAAAAAAGTATTTTTATGTGTCAAATAAACAAAAATAAAATTAATTAATTTTTGGTATTTTTATGTATTTTAGGGTAAAACCCTAATTTTATAAATAAAAGGTATTTATTATATAATATATGCAATATTTATTAATTATGTACAAAAAATAAATAAAAGAAGGTATATTATAAAAAAAAAGTATTTTTGAGGTCAAAATATTAATAAAAATAAAATGTATTAATTCTTTGTATTTTCCCTAAATATACTAATAAATATATAAGTATTTTACATTATTTATTAAATATATATTATATGTACAAAAAATAAAGTATTTAATATTATTAAAAAAGTATATTTTTATTATAAAATGTTTTCAAGAGATAACATAAAATAAAAATCAGAAATAAAATATGTTTGTATTATTTTTTAGTTATTTTAAATAATAGTATATTTATGTTTATTTATATACAAATCTAAATAAATCCAAATAAATATCAAATAAAATGCATAAAATGTGGGAAAAATAATTTTAATATTTTTTCATGCTTAAATAAAAATATGGAAACAAAATCAAAAGGAAAAAAATGAAAAATGACAAGTAAAATTCAAAATGGGCCAGGGGGGGTGCATGTGAAATGCAATGGTGTGAAAAGGAAAAACAAATCTCAGGCCCAGCCCAAGACTCTGTCTTCTTCAACCTCCAGCATCCTTAAACAAAACACGCGCTTCTGCTATCTCAAGATTCTTGGACTTTTAGCACAAACTCACAACATGAAAAATGTTAAGCATCAAGCCACGATTCCATACATATAAAAAATTTAACCTAACTCTCAAAAAGGAGAGAGAATTTCTCCATCCCTAATTCTTAACCTAAGTTTTTGTCAATGTTCAGGTCTCAAATTCTCTCAGCACATGCAACATAAATGGAAAGTAAAGATATGTATAGCTCCAGGGGCATGAGTAGAACATTTTTTATTCACAAACTTAGAGCTAACTCTTCCTATATTGAGAGATAGAAGTCCATGAACTTACCTGTTCATCTTGGATCGTGTCTAACAATGGAGGAACTTTCAAGACAAAGTGAGGATTGGTACAGCTTGCTTGAGGTCCAGGGATGCTATTCCAACCTTTAACTTACTTTGAAACCAAGTGAATCCAGCTATGGCAATCAACCTGCAAAACAGAAAAAATGAAAATGGTGAAGTGGGTTAGAGGTGTTACAGGTCGTGTCCAATGCTTGGGATAGCTTGTATAAGTGGTATGGAATGTGTATGAACTGGATTTAGCAAGAATGCACGAATGGATTGGCTTATGGAAGTCCAACTGCAGAGGTCACTCTGTTTTCTGCAGTGGGAGGGTGTTTTGAGGTTTGATGATGTTTGGAAGGTGTTTGGCTCGTGCCCTAGCTTAGGTTTGATGTTTGGAAGGTGTACAACAAGTTTGTATTAGCTTGTGTTAGCAGAAATGAGAGTTGGTCTAAGTTATGTCAAGTTACTTCTCACTTAAGCAAGAAATGGCAAGTTGATTTTACAAGCTTGTGCAGGCCCCTCTAATGTTCTACAACCATCCCCCTTGATCAGTGCGATATGCTTCTGAACTTGTGCCCAAAGATATGGCCTTGTACTTCTTAATTTTCAAACTTGACATAAAGTTCTACTTTACAAAAATGGATAAATCACTTTTTCCAATTATGGCTCAATCTTGTATGCAATGCTTAAACACACAAGATAAGACTTAAACATGAAGTATTGGCATTAAATTTATGAGTGTGAATGAGATAAAGGACCTGTAATCTAGCTTAGAACATGCTGAGTTCAAAAATGCAAAGTTATGAACATGTAAATTGGCCATGAACAAAGTGAGTTTTACCCATATTGCCAAATTCGATTCTCCCTAACCACAAGGTTGTTTGATGATTTCTTTGACATTTTGGAAAGCTTGGAATGTGTACTACAATCAATCTTTGTAATGAAAATTGAAATTCCAAGTGGAAGCATGTGAAAAGTGGCCATGAAGTTAGGCAAAAAACCTGCCTAGAATAGGTCAAAAAATTTTCTAAGTTAAGAATGTTTTGCACCCTTGTTCCAAAAATCATAACTTGAGCTACAAGCTTCTTTTGAGAAAACTTTGTGTATCAAAGTTGTAGATTTTGCAATGGACTATAACTTTCATGTTTTGACTTTTCCTTGAATCCAAATGTTTCTTGATGAAAAAGTGGGACAAAGTTAGGAAAAAAATTAGGGATTTTCATAACTTAGAAAAATTCTAAGTTATGAAAATTCTTCATTTCAAACCCTAATTTGTGATTTTTGATTTCTTGATGAACAAGTTTCATGTTTTGACATGTTTTGATGAAAAATGAATCTTGACACTTGATTTTGACCAAAAAGTCAAAGTTTGACTTTTCAGTATACAATCAAAAATTGATCAATTGACTGGAAAATTCATCTGTCAATCTTGTACATTTGGGATCTTTTGAACTTGTTGAACATGTCAAGACAATTACATTGGGTCCTTGAGTCCATATGTGAGCTTGGTTTGCCATTGGCTAGGTTAAACAGTCAAAAATTGCCTTTGTGCAGTCAAAACCCTAAAAATAACCATTTTGCCCTTTTGGTGATCTGATCAAATTTCTTGTGGAGTTGTGATCCAAACTTGATCAAATGGTCCATATGAGTTCATAATGTTGATATGGGTCAAAAAACATGAGGTTTGACTGTCAATTGGCCACAGTTGACTTTTTCCCCAATACAACTGATTTCTATGTCAACTGTCCAATTGACTGGGCAAAGTTTGGAATCAAGACTTGAAACTTGGTATGGATAAACTTGGGAGTCCAACATGAAGCATGAAATTCACTTTAGGCATTTTAGGTCAAAACATCTTTGTGCAAACACAAACCCTAATTTTGGTCAACAGTGCAAGGAGAAGTCTTGAGCAGAGGAAACCCTAGCTGGATCTTGAACTCCAAGGGTCTTGTGGTGAGAAAATATTGAGGAAATGGGAGGGAAAATTTTGGGGTACAACAATTACAAAGTATCGAGGTATGATTGGATCCTTATTATATTTGGCGGAAAGTCGTCCTGACATAATGTTTAGTGTTTGTCTATGTGCTCGCTTTCAAGCAAATCCAAAGGAATCTCATCTCACGGCGGTGAAAATGATCATGAAGTATCTCAAAGGAACAACAAATGTCGGATTATGGTATACCAAAGGTAGTGTTTGCAACTTAGTTGGTTATTCTGACGCGGATTATGCAGGTTGTAAAATTGATAGAAAAAGCACAAGTGGTACTTGTCACATCCTTGGAAATGAATTAGTATCATGGGCCTGCAAGAAACAAGCATGCGTTGCTCTTAGCACAGCCGAAGCAGAATATATTGCAGCGGGTAGTAGTTGCACTCAAATTTTGTGGCTCAAACAACAACTTCGTGACTACAGACTCGATCTAGGATGCATTCCTCTACGATGTGACAATACAAGTGCAATAAACATTACGAAGAATCCAGTCATGCATTCAAGAACCAAACACATAGATATACGACATCATTTCCTTCGTGATCATGTACTTCAAGGAGATGTCAAGGTAACATTTGTAGATACTCATAATCAACTTGCCGATATCTTCACTAAACCTTTGGCAAGAGAACCGTTTTACAAGATTCGACGAGAGCTTGGCATTCTTGATGAACACGACATATAAGGTGCTTTCTATCCTTGTTATGATTATATATATATATATATATATATATATATATATATATATATATATATATATATATATATATATATATATATATATATATATATATATATATATATATATATATATATATATATATATATATATATATATATATATATATATATATATATATATATATATATATATATATATGTTTTTAATCATGCTATATGTAAATAAATATGTTAAGTGGTGTTTAAGTTTAAGAAAAATCTGTTTTTGGTCTTTTTTTGGTGATGCAAATCGATTGCACAATAGTGTAAATCGATTGCTCACTGAGTGTTTTTAATTTTGACCTTTCTGTTTCAGTGCAAATCGATTGCACCATAAGTGCAAATCGATTTCACTCTGCGTTTCAGTTTCATTTTGCTTCTGTTTTATGTGCAAATCGATTGCATCTGTATGCAAATCGATTGCACCCACTGTAACATGCTTTTATGAAAAATATTTGTTGGTCATAATTCCTCTCCCTCTCATATTCCCAAGTCAATTAAACTTCATTACATATAATACAACCCACTCATTTCTATCTACTCAAATCATATCCAAACTTCAGATCATCAAACACCCTTCTCTCAAAAACCTAAAACCTTCAAAACCCTAAAAATACATTACCCATGGCTTCAAGGAAAAAACGAAAGGTGTCGGCTTCAGAGAAAGGGAAGAAAAAGGTTGATTCATCCTCTGAGAATCCATTACTTTCATCTCTCATCGAAGAACAAGAAGCAAGATTCACAAAGTACTTTTAAAGAAAGATAGTGTCCAATCCTAAATATGGTATGCTATCATCCTTTCCCTAAGAATGTTTCTCTTTTCAAAATGATTTAACTGCTTATGGACTAGAACCATTAATTTCATCATTTGGTCCATATTATCCGGATCTGGTAAGAGTATTTTTCAGCAATTTAACTCCCCACAAAGGCAAGATGGTGACATATGTGTTGGGTAATCGAATCTCTCTAACCCCTGAGATTGTTGGTGAGATTCTTCATATTCCCTACACTGGAAGCTCTTTGTACAACCCTGAAAACGAGGCATTGGATGACTAGAGGAAAAAGGAATTTTATTACAGCATTGGGAGATTAAGTTAAGCTAAATTCCGTGCCAAAAGGATTCGTGGTCTAGGCAGAGTGATTCCATCTAGAGACTCATGGAGTGCAGGTAACTTTTATATAGACGATCGACTATTTCATTACTTTATGGTCTATATTATGTTTCCAAGGGCTGGAAACCACTGCACTGTGACTGACCTAGAAATGCAGATGATTTATGCAAGAAATAAAGGAATAAGTGTTAATTGAGCAAGACTCATAATGGTTCATATGCTGAGAGTCGATGCAACATCGAAATTACTACCATATGCTTATTTTGTTACATTAATTATGGAAGAATTTGGAGTTGATTTTTCTGGTGTGATGCGGTGGGAGAACTGACTCGAGGTTTTGCGTTTTATCGCCAATGTCGCGGTTAGCAAGAGTCGCCACTGACTTTTCTTTTATCCAAAAGGAAAGGTAAAAAAGCACAGGAAAGACCTTTGAGATGTTTTCTTGAGTTCGGGGGGGTAGATTATGAAAAGGGAAGGTGTTAGCACCCTTTCTATCCATGGTTTTCCATGGACTCTTAGTTACTTGCTTAGATCAATTACTTTGGTTTGTTTGAAATGGTGTTTGATGTGGTTTTGAAAGTATTTTGTAAAAGAGGCCATTCGTTTAGGCAATCTTTGTAATGATTCTCGTTTGTAAGAATGTATACAAAGATGTTTGTCTTTTGAAAAATGTTTTCAATGTTTTGTAAGATGTTTTGAAATGTGTGTGCGTTTGTTTTTGAAAATAGCAAGGATTGTTTGAAATGGAGCAAGTAACTTAGAAGCTATCTACCTACTCAAATGTCTTTCTTATGCATTTTCTATTCCTTTGACATTGTTGACTTACCATTGATTTGGTAAGCAACCCTATCTTTGGATGTAAACGGGACGGCATGGGTCATCGTATAACCATGATAGCAATGTTGCCAAGTATCTTAGCATTTTTGAGGGACCAAGATCATTTTGTAAGGCAACTTTTGAATAGCGTCATCGAGGGGCTATAATCTTATACTTGTTTTGTTTTGCCAAGATACTTCGCATGCGTAACATGGCCATTTTATTTTAGGAAACCAAGTGGGAGAAACCCTAAGGGTGCTTGTGTGCAAAGTGTATCATTTTCATGCTTTTGTCTTGCATTAGGGTTTTCTATTTTGCTTTGTTTTTGTTCTTGTCATGCAAACCCTAATTACTAATCATGGTATATAAAGCGATAAATTGCATAATGTAAATGTACTAAGCTATTACAACAATTTTTATGGGAGGGAGGAATACAAGTTTGAATGAGGATTTGCACAAATATAAAGCTAAATATATTATTACAACCAAATTGAATTTGCACGAATTAAATAAATATAATACAAATATTTAAAATGCAATGCAATATGTATGTAAAAGAAAATATTTTTTTATGTCTTGTTTTTTGTATGAAAAATATTTAATTTAAAACTAAAAATAAAAGGAAAAAAATATATTAATTCTTTTTGAAAGGGGTTAAACCCTAGTTTTTATTCAAAGAAAATAATGTTCTATATTATTATTTTGTGTATTTTTTGTATAAAAAACAATAAATAATATTATGCTTAAATACTAAAAAATTAAATATGTGTAAAAAATAAGTATTTATGAATATAAAAATGTAAAATGAGAAATAATAAGTATATTTAATTATTTATCAGTTCATTAAGAAAATCAATTATATTTATCAAAATAAACTATTTTTTCATGTGAGAAAATAAATAAATAAAATAAAATAAAAGTGTGAATAAATAAATCATTTTTTAGTATTTTTTATCATTAAGAAAAATAAATAAAAGTATTAAATATAAAAATATGAAGAAAAATATAAAAAGTTAGTCAGGGGGTGGGTTTAGTAAAAACAAAAAGGCCAAAGCACAAAAATCCCAGAACCAGACTTCATCCCTGTCCTTCGTTCTCTTCTTCACGCTTCTGCTAGTCAACCTGTAACTTCCTCATGTTTGCATAAAAATAAAAACTCATAACATGAAAAATGTGACATTTGAGCTCATGATTCCAACCATATAAATTATGTGACCTAACTATCAAAGATCAAAGAGAATTTTGGAATCCCTAAATCGTGACCTAAAAATTTCAGATATTTCAAGCTTCAAATTCTCTTAGCACAAGTAATATAAATGAAAAGTAAGGATATGTACAGCTTCGTTATGATGAGAACTACATTTTTCTTCACAAATCATGGCTTGAGGCTGCCTGTATAAAGAGATAGAGTTTAAGAAAATACCTCCTTCAGCTGGAATCGTGTATGGTAATGTAGGGACTTTAATGGAGGCCTGATGATTGCTTGAGCTTCCTTAAGCTTCCCTGAATCTATTCCAACCATTACCTTGCTCTGAGGATGGATGGAACTCCCTGACCAAGTCCAACTGCAAGCTTCCAAGTTGAAAATGGCAGATGGTGAAACAGAGGTTACAGAACCAGGGTGATGGCTTGGATTGACTAGATATCAAGTGTATAAGATGTTTGAATCAGTTAAACACAAAACGCACGAGCCAAATGAGAGTTGGTTGAGCTTTTGCAGAAACTGTGTGCTTAGGCAGATTTTTAGTGTTTTTGAGTTTGAGAGAGTTCTAAGTCCAATCCAATCATGTGATCTCTTGTACAATGTTTGCATATTAGTATATAAGTGATACCAAGTTAGTCCTCCACTAGCTGTGCAAGCTTTAGCCCTTTTGCCACTTTTCTTGTACTTGAAGTAAAGTTGACAAGACCAATCCCACATGCTTGTACCAGCTTGATTTAGGGATGATAGGAGTTTGTATAAATTTCTTGAGAGCTGTAGAGTTTTCTTGTATCAAGAGAACAGGTCCAATGCTCCAAGTTGACAAAGTTGCAAAAGTGCATCTTTATGAAAATGGCAATGAAGCCTTTTTGCCCAAAATGGAAATACAACTTGTGTAAAGTTTCAAAAGCAAGGATAAAGGCTTTATCAACTGAGTATGCATTTAATTAAGGAGTGTATAGCAAGCTTAGGACCTTTAAATCAAGAAACAATCAGCATAGGTTTGGTTTGCAACTTGATTCTATGTGAAAATGGCTTGAATAAAAAGTGAGAAAATGCCAACTTTCTCTCTTCGATTCTCCTTACTCAAAAATGATCTTGGAGAGTTCTTGGACATTTTGGAAAGCTTGAAATGTGCTCTATAATCCATCTTTGAAATGCAATTTGAGATACCTCTTGAAACTAGGTGAAAAGTTGCCATGAAGTTGGGTCCAAAACCTGCCTAAATTAGGGCAATATTTCACTAAGTTATTTAGTTCATGAGCATGTATTCACAAATTCATAACTTGAGATCCAAGTATCTTTAGGGAAAAGTTTGTGAATAAAAGTTGTATATTTCATGGAGGACTACAACTTTCATGTTGGGAACTTTTCTTGAATCAAAATGCATCATGGTGAAAAAGTGGTGAAAAGTTGAGAAAAAATAAGAAAATATTTATACTTAGAAAATTTCCAAGTTATGAAAATTTTCAAATTCAAACCCTAATTTTCAAATTTGGTTTTCTTGGTGAACAAGTTTCATATTTTGACATATCTTGATGAATTATGACCCTTGGCACTTGATTTTGACTAAAAAGTCAAAGTTTGACTTTTTAGTGTATAATTGACTTTTGATCAGTTGACTGCAAATTTCATCTGTCAATCCAATGAACTTGAGATCTTTTGAACCATGTAATTAGGTCAATATGATTCCATTTAACCCTTGAAATAATGCTTGAACTCAATTGGTCAATTGCTAGGTTAAAAATCAGAAATTGCCCTTTCTCAGTCAAAACCCTAATTTTGACCATTTTGCCCCTTTGATGATTTGATCAAATTTCTTGAGGAGTTGTGATCCAAACTTGATCAAATGGTACATATGAGTCTAAAATGTTGATATGGATAAAAAATTATGAAGTTTGACTATAAATTGGCCATGGTTGACTTTTTTTCCAATACAACTGATTTTTAGGTCAACTGTCCAATTGACTGATAAAAAATATGGTTCAAGGCTTGAAACTTATCACGAGCAATCTTAGGGGTCCAAAATGATGTTTGAAATTCAAATGAAGCATTGGTGATCCAAAAATCCTTGTGCAAACTCAAACACTAATTTTGGGTTATCAGTACAAGATGAGATGTCATGAGCTGAGCAAACCCTGATCTTGTCTTGAGTCAAAGAAATCTTGTGAGAAAAGTCTTGATAGATGAGAGGGCAAATTTTGGGGTAAAACAGTTGGGTTTGAGAAAGTCAATATGGATCCAAATCTACATAAGATTTCAATCAAGAATGTTGACTCAAGAATGGGTGTTCATTATAATCCGAAAACAAAAACTATCACTTACATTGGTGAAGATGTGGTTGGTGATGAAGGGAACGATCCAGAAGTCGAAGGTGGTAAAGTTGTACCTCCTCCACCTACTTCTCCCTCTGGTCCAAGCGATCAAGATCTTATGGATTTCATGTCTCAACAATTTTCTTCCATGAACACCAACATCAACAACCAATGGAATGCTATCAATGATTCTACAACAACCCGGATTAATAACTTCTGCACAGATGTGAATCAACAATTTTCTTACCTTTACTCTCATCGTCACATTCCATCATATGACCCAAATAATCCAGCTGCACCTCCACAACATTACACAGAACCTCCTCTACAACAACAATTTCCAAATCAAAGATCTTGGTTCTATAACAACCGGGACATGAATCAACCATAAAGTTCTGTCCAACTTTATTATGTCTACTATTTTTTGTTATGTCCTTGTTCTGTTATTCTATGTTTTGTTTGTTGTTAAAGTTCTTTGTAATCGTTAGACTATTTGTGATGCATGATTAATTAAGTTTTCCTCTTAATATTACTTTATTACTTTTTTTTACATCTTTCCCTTCTTTTTGATCATGTCAAAGGAGGAGAAGGATGTGGTACTTTATGCTTGTATATTTCCTTGTCTTAATTTTTTTAAGGTACTCTTCAACCAAGATGAACAAATTCAAAGGATTCCAACCTTCTCATACATAAGGGGAGTTATGCATCTTAGGGGGAGAAGCTCTTTCCGGAAATTACAACGTATCAAGCAAGATCGTTTGTCATCATCAAAAAGGGGGAGAATGTAAAATCAAGTTTCTCAAATGCACTTTTGTTTTGATGAAGACAAACCATGAGGGACAAAGAAGGCAAAGATTATTGATCAAGCTAAAAGCATATATGGATAAAGTCTTCAGTTCAAGCTCTTAGAAAATTTCAAGGTATAATGATAATACTTACTTTGAACTTAAGACATAGATGCTAAATGGTAAAAAGAAATATTTTATATTGTCCAAACCTTTATTCAACTTTTTCTAAGCTAAAAATCACTTTTCACTTGAGTGCAATCGATTTGCATATTAGTGCAATGGATTGCATGCTTCAATTTTTTTCAAATCTTTTGCTACTGTTTCTCAGTGCAATCGATTTGCATGTTTGTGCAATCGATTGCACTCAATCATTTTTTGCTATTGTTTCTCAGTGCAGTCGATTTGCATGTTTGTGCAATTGATTGCACTCAATAAATTTTTGCTACTGACTTCACATGCAATCGATTTACACTCTGTGCAATCGATTGCACACTCAAAACTTTTGAATTTCTAGTTGTTGAAACCCCGTGCAATCGATTTACACAAAGGGTGCAATCGATTGCATGCTGCATGATTTTGAAAAACAGCAGCTTTGCACATGCCTGTTCATAACACCATTCCATGGAAACCTTTCACTCAATCTTGGCAATTGTTCATGATTCATTTACAGAACTTTATGTTGTTTCAAAAAGGTGCTATGAACATATAAATACTCATTTTCAAAATCATTTCAACACCTCTTCCAAATATATTTTCTGAATTTTCAAAAAATAAACTCAAGCTGTTATACACTTTCATACACGATTTTTCTGCACACTTTCACATATTGTTAACCAGAAAACTTTGAGCATTATATATATTGAGTCATTTTATACTATTATCATTGGAAGAGAAGATCAATTCATTGATTAAATCACTCAAAGTGATCATTACTACTCAAACTCACTCAAATCAAATATTGATAAACACTTACTTATTTTTCAGGATTGTTGGAAATAAGTTTAAGTGGTTTTATAAATCTTGTCTTTCCAGGATTGTTGGATACAAGTGAAGTCACTTTGAGAGGATTGTTCTCATTGTTGACATAGTGAAAATCCAAGAGGATTGTTCTTGGTCCAAGAAGATTGTTCTTGGTTTTGGGTAGTTCTTGTTTAAGTTTGCCACAATAAGGAAATCTCTTTCATGTTGAAAGGGGACTGGAGTACTCTCAGACTGTGAGGGGAACCAGGATATATCGCTTGTGTCTCTTTATTTTTCTGAACTTTACTCTTTCATAAACTCACCATAATCCAGAAAAATAATATCCATCATCACTCAAACCAGAATTTTTTTAAAGTCCCTAATTCACCCCCCCTCTTAGGCGCACTTCGTACTTACACTGTAAGGATCACTACCAATCCCAAAGCTGCTCCTCTAATAATTACTACACCTGGACTCATCCCATATTCTTCGGATAAAGATATTCCTTAGAACTATGGAGTCGACGTCTACTACCATGGCGTCAAGCAAGAACTATCTACTATTGAATGTGAAGGTGCTGAAGTTTCTTTCCTACCATCGGCAACGGGCTCAGTAATTGGAAGACTAAAGACATTATCTCAATCTCCTTTAGTCAGGAGTAATAGCTACTTTCTATTTTATTGCTTTCAAAGTTTTGGGTATGTAATTTTTTTTGAATAATGACTTTAAACCTTGTGCTTACCCGGGGCAAAATGGTCCATTTGTTAAGGGTTGTCATTTCATAAACATATCTTCATTTAATAAAGCATTAGATGTTTTGCATTCAAATTTTGTGCTCTATGTATTTATTTTATTTTTATCACTTGCAAATAGCTATGTGTTCTTACACACACCCACACAATAAATTGCAGATCCACATCCACTATGGATCTCGTTGATAATGATTCTATTATTTCCACTTATGACTTTGAAAATTCGATCTACCAAGTCGAGGATGAAGGTGAGGAAGATTGTGAAATACCTGGAGAGCTTGTCAGACTGTTAGTGCAAGAGGAAAAAGATATACAACTGCATGAAGAGTCGATCGAGGTTGTAAAATTGGGTACTGAAGCAGACATGAAAGAAGTCAAGATAGGTGCAGACCTAGAAGACGGTATCAAGAAAAGGTTAATCCAGATGTTGCATAAATATGTTAAGATCTTTTCTTGGTCGTACGAAGACATGCCAGGGCTCGATACTGATATTGTGGTTCACCGTCTGCCGATGAAAGAGGGTTGTTCTCTAATAAAGTAGAAAGTTCGTCGCGTGCATCCCGAGATGTCAGAGAAGATCAAGGCTGAGGTTATGAAACAATTAAACGCAGGTTTCTTGGTTGTTACATCATATCCTCGGTTGGATGCAAATGTGATTCTGGTACCTAAGAAATATGGCAAAGTACGGATGTGTATGGACTATAGGAATCTGAAAAGGGCAAGCCCTAAAGATGACTTCCCACTTCCACATATTGATGTTCTGCTCAACAACACTGCTCAACACAAGGTATTCTCCTTCATGGACAATTTCTCTGGCTAAAATCAGATCAAGATGGCACCTGAAGACATGGAGAAAATAACCTTCGTCACACAGTGGGGCACTTTCTGTTACAAGGTTATGCCTTTTGGGTTGAAGAACGCCGGTGCCACATATCAGCATGCCATGGTAGCTTTGTTCCATAACATGATCCATCACGAGATAGAGGTCTACATCGACGACATGATAGCCATATCCCAGACTAAAGAGGAACATCTTGACCATCTACACAAGATGTTTGAGAGATTGAAGAAGTATAAGCTGAAGTTGAATCCGAACAAGTTCACCTTTGGGGCGAGATCCAGTAAACTCATGGGTTTCATTATCAGTGGTAAAGGTATTGAAGTTGATCCCGCCAAGGTAAAATCCATTCAAGAAATTCCAGCTCCCCGTACTGAGAAGGAAGTCAGAGGTTTCTTGGGACGACTGAATTACATTGCCCGATTTATTTCTCATTTGACTGCTATTTATGAGCCGATCTTCAAGTTATCGAAGAAAGATCAGTTAGTGAAGTGGAATGACGATTGCCAGATAGCCTTTGATAAGATTAAGGAGTATCTCCAAGAACCTCCAATTCCGATGCCACCAGTTGAAGGAAACCCTTTGATTATGTACTTAACAGTGTTAGAGAACTGAATAAGGTGTGTATTAGGCCAGCATGATGAGTATGGTCAAAAAGAGCGTGCAATATACTACCTTAGAAAAAGTTTACCGATTGTGAAACAAGATACTCACTGCTCGAGAAAACTTGCTGCACTTTGGCATGGGCTGCTCGCCGACTAAGACAATGTATGCTTACTCATACTACCTTGTTGATCTCTAACATAGATCCAACCAAATACATATTCGAGAAGCTTGCTCTATCCGAAAGAATAGCAAGATGGCAAATGATCTTGACAGAGTACAACATTCATTACACCACTCAGAAGGAAATAAAAACAAGTGTACTGGAAGATCATTTGGCGTATCAAGCTGTAGACAATTACCAATCTATGAATATCGAGTTCCTGAATGATAATATTATGCTAGTTAAAGAAAGAACCAGGACCGTATGAAGGACCTGGGTCGGGATCCCAATGGACTATGGTTTTTGACATAGCTTCCAATGCGCTTGGCAATGGAATTTGTGATGTAATTATCTCTCCCAAAGGTTTTCGTACGCCTTTCATTGCTAGACTTTGCTTCAACTGTACTAACAACATGACCGAATACAAAGCGTGCATCATGGGTATCAAAGCCACTATTGATATGAGGATCAAGTTTTTGAACGTATATGGGGACTCAACCCTAGTAATCAGTCAAGTTAAGGGAGAATAGAACACGAAGCATCTGAATCTCATTCCTTACCGAGAGTATGCGCTGGATTTAATTCCATACTTCAAGGAAATCACTTTTGAGCATATTCCACGAGAAGAGAATTAGCTGGCAGATGCAATCTATGTTCAAAGTCAGATGGGACAACGAAGCTCATCAAATTACTATCGGAAGACTGGATGAACCGACACATCGCTATGAAGTTTATAATGACAGAGTAGAAGAGAAGCCTTAGTTTCATGAAGTGAAAAGATACCTCGAGGCTCAAGAATATCCCAAGGGGGCATCTATAAATGACAAGAAATTCCTACAGAGGTTCTCTGCTAAGTTCTTCCTGAACAACAGAATCTTGTACAAGCGCAACCATGATTCGACTTTGCTTCGTTGTGTGGACAAGAAGGAAGCTGAGAAAATATGGAAGACATGCACGAAGGTGTCCTTGGTACTCACTACAGCAGACATACGATGGCTAAGAAGATTCTGAGAGTGGGTTACTATTGGTCGACTATGGAAGTTGATTGCCATCATCACTCCAAAACTTGTCACAATTGTCAAATCTATGCTGACAAAGCACATGTGTGTAATACGGTGGGAGAACTAACTTTTACTGGTTTTGCATTTTATCGCAAATGTCGCAGTTAGCAAGAGTCGCCACCGAGTTTTCTTTTATTTAACAAAGGGAAGGGTGAAAAGAACAGGGAAGAACTTTCGAGATTATTTTCTGAGTAAGGGGGGTAGGTTATGAAAAGGGAAGGTGTTAGCACCCTTTCAATCCGTAGTTGTCTATGGGCTCTTAGTTGCTAGCTCACTTTGAAAATGCTTTTTTTGTGTAAGTGTGTTTTGAAGATATTTTGAAAAGACGCCTTAGTGCAGCGAACTTTATATTGTTTCTCGTTTCGGCGAGAACGTATACAAAGTGTTTTTTATCTTTGAAAATATTTAGAAAAGAGTTTGTGTATGTGTGAAAAAATTGTTTTTTAATTATTTTTATGAGCAAGCAACTAGGAGCTATCTACCTACTCGAAAGGTTTGTTCTTTTCCTCTTTTCCTTTAGACAGTGCTATCCTACTATTAGTGAGTAGGTAGCCCTATCACTGGATGTTTGAGGGACGGGCAAGGGTCATCGTACAGTCATAAAGGCAACTCATAGGGCACTTTAGCAATTTTATCGTAAGGGACTAGATTGTTTACTAAAGGCAACATCGGAGGGTCATCGAGGCACTACGATATTTTTAACCGAGGGTCTTTGCTAAAGTGTCCCACATTCGAGGGACATGACTATTTTTCGAAGGCAACAAGTGGAGGTACCTTAGAGGTGCGTGTGTGCGAGTGTGTTGTGTTTCAGTTATTTATCTTCGAATGTTAGTTTTGCTAGCTTTTTCTTTTAGTCTTATCATACAATTTTACTAGCATTCATCTAACAGTTAATATCAGTACGAAAATAAAAATGCGGAAATTTAAATCTATGCTATTACAAGACTTTGGGGTGGGGGGGATTACAAACCAAAACGGGGAAATAAAAAAGGAAAGGGTCCTAAATTAAGCTATTACATCTCATGTACAATTACATAATTGTGAAAATAATGCGAATAAAAATAAACGTGCGGGGAAGAAGAAAAAAAAGAAAGATGTAAAGAAAACCTAAAAATCGAAGTGATAAAAAGAAATGTTTTTGTTGTTTTTTTTTATTAGGAAAAATAAGTAAATTAAATAATATAAACCTAATTCTAATTGATTAATTAATAAAAAAATAAGGTTATTATTAATTAAAAATAAAGTGATTAAAAATAATTAATTAAAATTAATTTAATTAATGAAAATCTAAGTTTAATTATTTTTGTGATTTTGATTTTATGATTTTTTTTATGGTTTTAAGAAATTAAAAGGAAAATATAATTTAAGCAATACAACAAGGTAATGATAACATTATCAAGTTCAAAATCATTTAAATAAAAGCGGGTGTGCCCAGATGGGCCTTGGTGTTTGAATTGGTCAATCATATTATTTCTTTCAGCCACGCGAATTCTCCCACTGGTCAAATCAACTTGGATGGTGGTTCTGGTCATCCCCTCTGATGACGTAAAAAACAAAACCTGCACGATTCAAATAAAATTGAAAATAAAATGATCATATTTGACTAATTAAAACCCTGCGAATCCCATGGTGCGGTTAGTTTGATCTAACAATGCTTGTACTAAAAGATATGAAGCTTCAAAAGCTTTGTGCCCTAACAATGACACGACGATGTTTCTGCGTTAAAACTCAAATATAAAACGTTAGAACAACTGAAATCATGGATATGAATCATGCTGGCATGCTTGCAATGATTGAAACTGTGCTGAAATTTATAAACTGGAACTTACCAACTTACCGATTGGAGCTAGTGCAAAGGAGGATTCTGGAGTTGATTCGCGATGAGTGAGGCTTGGTATAAACTCATGGAAACCTCAGGAAGATGGTATGAGGCTTGAAATTACTTGAATATGTCTCGAATATGTCTTGAAATTGATACCCAAAATTTTCCCTCCCATATTTCTCAAAACATTTCAAGAAAGATCCTCAAGTTGCTCAAGGAAGTCCAAGGGTTGACCAGACAAGCTCTCTCCTAAGGCAGTCTACCCCAAATTAGGGTTTCATATTGCATCAAGATACTTGAGTCCAAGGGATCCCAAATTCTCACCAATGTCCTAATATGTTCTCAAGATCATCCATATCAAGTTTCAATCCCTACAGAGAAAGTTTGCTCAGTCAATTGCTCAAAGGCCTGAAAATCGACTGTGCTAGGGCAAAAGTCAACTGTGACCCCCATACAGTCAAACTTCAATATTTTTGGTCAACATCCTCATTTTGAAGTATATTTCATCATTTGATCAATGGTTGATCATGATTCATCAAGGATTGCTCATAATTCATCAGGAACCAAAAGTTGCTAAATTAGGGTTTTGCAGGAAAAGTCAACTCAACTTTGACCAAGCATACATTTCTCATACTTTCTGAGAAATGACCCATCCAAAGCTCATTTTGAATAGGATGCAATGCTCTACAATCCATCTTCATCTCCCAAGTTCAAAATATGCACTCACAAGAAGTTATGAATTTGGACATTATAGGTCATTTTGAAAAGTCAACAAAAACACCTTTTTTGTCAAAGATTCATACATGAGAATGGAATACCAAATTGATATGAGACCAAAAGGTTTGCTTAGAGGACATCTCAAGCTTTCTAAAAAGTCCAAGAACACCTTCAAAGAGTCAAAATTGAGGAAGTTATGCATTGGTGAAGTTGACCTTTTTTGCAAAATGGTCAAAAGTCAACTATGCCTAAAACTTCAATTTTTGCCAAATGGGCCCAATCTTTTTCACTTGTTTTGAGTTGGCAACATGGTCCACGAGCCCTAGTCTTTGCCACTTGTCCTTATCTTATTTTTATTATTTATCTTGATTTTTATTTGAATTAAATCAATTTTAATCAAAATAAATCATAGAAAATCCAAAATATTGAAAACACATGATTTTGTACTTGTTTTAGGTATTAATGTCCAGCTAGCAGCAAATCAAATTCGTGTAAAGGCATGAGGTGCACAAAAATATTGGATTTGGACTATGTTGTACCCCAAAATTTGCCCTCCCATATTCTTCAAGAAATTGCCAAGTCAAGCTGCAAAATTCTCCAAGGGTTGCATAGTGTAAGAGCCTCCTAAACAGTCAAAATTAGGGTTTTGGTCCTGATCAAGAAAATGAAGTTTCCAAGGGTCCAATCAAGTCCCACATGCCTATAAATATGGTCAAGCATCCTCATACAAAGTTTAAAGACTTTCAGCACAAAATTGCACAGTCAAAACCCTAATTGCACTACAGTCAACTGTAGGGGCAAAATGGTCATTTGACAGTCAAAAGTTCAAATTTTTGGTCAACATATCATTTTGAAGCCACAAACATCATTTGATCAATGCTTGATCATGATTCTCAAAGCTTGGCTCAAAAATCATCAAGATGCAAAAGTTTCCTTATTTGGACAGCTGAAAAAGTCAACTGTAAATTGACCAGGGCATAACTTTCACAAGGATTATCAGAAAAATTCCATCCAAAGCTCATTTTTAAGAGAAAGACATTTCCTACAACTCATCTTCATACTTCAAGTCCAAGAAATGCTCTCACAAAAAGTTATCAATTT
Source organism: Vicia faba (assembly GCA_948472305.1). Lineage (NCBI taxonomy): Eukaryota > Viridiplantae > Streptophyta > Magnoliopsida > Fabales > Fabaceae > Vicia > Vicia faba. Next base: position 757,015,876 of record OX451736.1, on the reverse strand, counting down.
CAACATTATAGGTCATTTTCAAAAGTCAACAAAAAGGGACTTTAAGTCAAAGGCCATAACTTGAGATTGGCTAATCAAAATGACATGGGACCAAAGGCATTGGTTAGAGGACTCAAATACCTTTCCAAAATGTCCAAGAACATGAGCAAAGCTTAAAAATTGAGCAAGTTATGCCTTGTGGAAGTTGGGAAATGTTTGGATATTTTTGAAAAGTCAACATTGATTCAAATGACCTAAAATTGCTAATGGGCCTATTTTTCTTCCACAATTCATCATCCAAGGCATGTGCACGACCACTTGGCCCAAAGGGAAGTTTTTATTCATTTTTTATTTATTTATTTGGATTTTTATTAATAATAATTCATTTAAATTAAAATAAATACATGAAAAATGCTAAACCTAGTTTTTCAATCTCTTTGTGCATATTATATCCTCAAGATTTCGTGCCTAGCGAAATATGGAAAGAACCAATACAATTGGATGTGATTTGGTATCAATTTGCATGAAAAGATTTGAAAATATCATGGCTTAAAAATCAAATATTGCATTCATTAAATTCAAGGATTTTGATCAAAGTTTTTGACCTAATTCATTCATACTTATACAAGCAAGCAAGACCTAATGCAAAGAACCCCGAAGCTGCGCAGAAAATACCATTGGCAAACTTGAAAATTATCAAAAAAATCTCAAAACTGAAAACAGTGTTAGAGGTCGTTTCAAGCCACAAAACTCATCCCATTGCCTTCCAAGGACATCAAGCAACCTTCCTGGATCACAAACATCAATCCTAACACCTCGAAACGGTATACAGAAGTCCAACTTTTTCTCACATTTTTTCAAAATCGTATTTCAAGATTTAGACACTTTCATGGCATTTTGATTGTGTATTCATACTGAGTAATGTATTCTGAAGCTAACCATATGGATTAATTGTATTTTTATGCACTATATGCAAATATGCCATTGTTGTTCATTAGGGTTCATGAAGCTCCGAATTGGGGGTTTTTGAATGAGGAAAAATTGGAGTGTGAAACCAAGGCCATTCAATTCAGTGCGTTTGGACGATCAGGAATCCACCCTCGCGCCTAATTTATGATGATCCCTGGGCTAGTCGCTATTTTTCAAAAGCTAGCCTAAGGGAAAACTTGAAAAACCGTGGCCAATGTTTTATATTTTCAGGAAAAAAAATAAGCAATGGAGAAGATGATCTCGTGGCAGGCGATGGTTGGCTGGTTTGAAAGTTCGCGCGAAAACCAAGCACTAACGCATATTTGTTTTATTATGTTTATTAATTATTTTATTTACAAATAAGCAAGATGGCACAGTTGGTGAAGCGTTTGAGTGGTAATGTTCAGGACCTGGGTTCGAGCCCCAGGTCCCCACCCCCTTTCATATTTTTCTTCAATTAATAATTACATGCAGATTCAGCCTAAAGGAGCACCATGCGTCCATCACATCTGACCATCCACGCGTCCAACTTCATCAATCCAAAGGCGCAGATCTGAGGAACATGGTACGCGTGAGTCAACGCTAGAGTATGTGATTGGGAAAGTCCACCAGGCCTGAAGCATTGGGCCAGATTTGCTAAAAGAAAACCTCCCATTTGGGGTTTGAACCCCCTAGGTTTGCAAGATTTTTTTTATTATTCTTTTTACTTTCATTATTTTTTACTTCCTTTTAATCATTGTTTTTATTAAATTTAATATTTTCATAAATATAAAAAACACATAAAAAAATCAGAAAAGATAAAAAAGTTAAATATATTTATTTAACTAATATTTTGTAAATAAGTTCATAAATTAATTAGTTTTAAATTAGGTTTTAATTTTAACTCTTTTAATAAAAATCTAAAAAATATAGAATTAGGGTTTATGATAATTTTTATTCCTTTTTATTTTTCTTTCATAATAATTAAATATTAAATACTTATTTTTGTAATTAAATTGCATGTAAATAATTAGGTTTAATTTTAGATTAAAAATTCAATCTTTTCTTAATAAATTAAAAACAACTAGAATTAGGTTAAATTGCATTTAATTAATTTTTTCCCATTAAACATAAAACCAAAAAATACAAAAAAACAAATCTCTTTTTAATTAATTTAATAATAATTAATTTAATTTTGCGAAAAGGGTCCAACGCCCTCGTTATTAATTTCTTATTAATTCGCATAGTTATTTTATTTCGTTTAAATATTTATGTATCTCTCCCAAGGCCTTGTAATTAATTGCTCGCACTTTATTTTCATTAATTCTTTATTTTTCTGTCAAATCGGGTTCGAGAAATTTTGGCGATGTGGACCCGCGCCTTTTGTAATAGCTTAGACTTTTACTTTTCTCGCATTTTTAATTGTTAATCAAGGCATGAAAGAATGTATGGACAAAAATAAAAACAAACGCTAGATCACCAATGACATGACAAAAGACAAAAATATCTGAAAACGACACACAAATCACACACCACCCCTAGGGTACGCCTCACTGTTGCCTTGCCTCGAAAGGTGATCGTCGAGTAGAGGACGTCTTAGTAAGTCCTCATGATCCGGGAACCCGGCATGAGGGTAGCTTCTAAGGTGTCTTCCTATTGCTCCGGTGATCACCATGTCCCGAACCCTCGAATTGACCCGAACACCTCCAACGGTGGTGCTACCTACCTCTCAATGGTGGGATGGCACTACTTTAAAGGACATTTACCCAGACGAATTCCTTAGGGTAGGTAGGTTCTCGTAGATACTTGCTCTAATTTCAAAACAAATCAAAAATACTTTTCACACCAACACATTTTCAAAAAGCTTTCGAAAGCAATTTTTCAAACACTCTTGAGGACCGATACAAGAGTCGAACTGGAATTTTCAAAGAGACTTTTTTAAAACCCACAGTTGAAAAGCAAACAAAACATTTTTGAAAACACATTGAGCAAGTATCTAAGAGCCCATGGATAACCACGGATAGAAAGGGTGCTAACACCTTCCCTTTCTATAACCTACCTCCCGAACCGAGAGCAATCTCTTTAAGGAATTTTTCTGTGCTTTTTTCCTTTCCATTTGGAGAAAATAAAAGACGGTGGCGACTCTTGCTTCCGCGACATTTCGCGAACCAGCGTTAAACAGTCAGTTCCAGATCCACCGATCACAGAACTGGAGACTCTGCTGGGGACCAAACTTAAAGTGAGGTGTACCTTAGGGCTAGTTCATAACTGTGTTTTCAATTGTATTGATTTGCTTGCTTTACTATTGTGGGTTGCACCGGAGTTACATAGATCCTAACCCGGATCTGGGGATACCCTGTTTAGGTAGCATAAGCTGTGAGGGACCTGTCCGGCATAGACCGACACGGGTGAAGCAGTGGCTACGTTGGTGTGGCACCTTGGTCTGTACCGATATCCCTTGTGTCGCAACGAGGAGAATATGGGTCTTCTAAGGAGTCATTAAGCACCAACAACCTTAGAACCTTAATTGACACAACTTGGCCTTTAGAATTGTGGCAGTATGCTACGCCCATTGAGGCTAAACTCTCGTGATGGTTCTGGCCGCAAGAAAAGTTTGCGATGCTGGAGTTATGACCGATTGAGGGTAGTCAATGATATTGGGATCCTCTAAGAACCCGGTTACTTTGATTAGGACAGGTATGAACCAACAAACTGAAAGAGGGTAGTACCTAGACCTCATGCTGGCCTAAACTTTAGGGGCTTGCCTTGTGTGACTTGTGTGCCTTACCATGTTTGCCTTTGTATCTATTTGTGGTGTGCTTTATCATAACATCATAACATCATGAGCATTGCATGCATCCTGCATAAGGACTGACCATTTCAAAGACAAGAGGGTTTCACCTTTGCTCTGTTTTGTAGGACATTATGATGCCTGTGCGAAGGAATACTATCCGGTTCAACTTTGTTCGTTCACCTGAGTTGCTTGATGAGTTGGTTAGCAGAATTCCAAATACCACTTCCTTCATTCAGAGGCATGGTTCTCTTCTCAGTTTAGTCACTGCAAAGCGGGATCAACAGTTGATGAGTGTTCTGACCCAGTTCTATGACCCTCTTTACCAGTGCTTCACCTTTCAAGACTTCCAGCTGGTCCCTACCCTGGAAGAGTTCTCTGATTTGCTTGGTATCCCTATCTTGGATCAGACACCCTTTACTGGTTGGGAAAATACCCTCAGGCTTGAGGATGTTGCTGCAGCTCTTCCTTTGACCCATCAAGAGGTAACAGACAACTGGGTAACTAGAAGCGAAGTTAAGGGTTTCTTGGCCAAGTTTCTGATTGGTAAAGCTAACAGTTTCTGGAATGACCTGGACTTTAGGGCATACGAAGACATCTTGGCTCTCCTAATCTATGGGTTAGTCCTGTTTCCTAATCCTGACAACTTCATCAATGTCACTGCCATAAGGATCTTTATGTCTCAGAATCTTGTGCCCACTCTCTTGGGCAACATCTTGCAACAACTTCATGCTCGTACTACCCGAAGACGAGGAACCCTATGGTGTTGTATCCCTTTGTTGGTGAGGTGGTTTATTTCGCACCTCCCCAAGTTCGTACTAAAGAACCAAGAAGGAAGAGGTTGGGCTCACAGGTTAATGTCTCTCACCGACAAAGACATCATTTGGACTTGCAGAGGTTTGGACGAGATAGCTATTATTGATCGATGCGGGGAATACCCTAATGTTCCTCTGATTGGTACCCAAGGAGGGATCTCTTACAATCCATGTCTAGCACTCTGTCAGTTTGGAAGAGCAAGAAGAGCAGGCCCCCATGAGATGTTGGTGCCTCACATCGGTTTTGAGTTTCAGGTGGATAGTGACAAGCTGCGTCGTAGGTTCATCAAAGCTTGGGACAAAGTTCATAAAGCTGACCCACAGGAGTTAGGGCCGAAGACTTCTCTGCCTATGGAAGCCTACTACAAATGGGTTCGCATCCGTGCTCAGAAGTTAGGTATGCCATACGAATCCGTCAGACCCATCATTCTTGAGTGTCCTGACAAAGATGGTGTTCCTCCAACTGTCCTTCCTCCTCAGATACCTACTGATTATGAGACATTGAAGAGATCTTGGTCGCAACTGCGAGAAGAGCGGGATTCTTACCGGGAAAAGTTCAACGAGCAGGAATCAAAGATCCAGAAGCTGACAAAGCAGTTGGAGAATGAGAGAGCTCTGAACGCCTGCATCCGTACTGAGAAGAGGAGGCCATGGGATCAATAAGGAGCTCCGGATGTTCTTTTCAATTTTAGTTTCCTTTTCAGAATTTCTTTTCATGTAACGCCTAAGGGCAACCTGTTGAATAATTTCAGTTTCAAAGTTGAACCTAATGAAGTGTGTTCCTTTTTGTTTACAAAGTTGATTCCCGATTGTCTTTGAAAACATAAATCATACGCATTCCATTCATCATGTGCATAGCAGGTTTCTTCTTTTCAGGTTGCTTACAGTTCTTCGCTATTTATTTCAGCATCATGAATCCTGACTCGTCATCAACTGAGACATCCATCAAAGCTCTTCAGGCGCAGAATGCGCAATTTCAGGAATTAATCAAGGGTTAGCTCAAAGACAAGATGAGCTCTGGTTTCTCGTCAACCAACTGCTTCAGGGTAACCAATTGGGGCAAAAGTCTAAGGGTAAAAAGCCAGTCATCGTTCAACCACCTTTGAGACAAGGAGGTAAGGGGAGAACTCCTCAAATGGCTCCAGTGTCACAAATTCAACATCACAACCAACAAAAGAGCGAGAGAAGGCAGTTCACTCGGCTCAGCACGACCTTATCCCAGATATTGCCACAGTTGCTGGAGACCAAGCTGGTAACTCTAAAAGAAGCTCCGAAGAACCAAAATACAACGTCACCGAAGTATAACCCCAACGCCCGCTGCGCTTACCACTCCGACAGCCCGGGGCATACTATAGACGATTGTTGGAGCTTGAAAAATAAGATCCAAGACATGATCGACGCTGGAGAGATTCAGTTTAAAGTACCCAAGACTCCCCACGTGATCACTGCTCCCTTGCCAAAACATGGCTAGGATTGAGAAATTTTTGTTCATTCGAATGTTCAAGTTGCAATTCTCTTTTGTTCAAACATTTACTCATGTTAAACGTTGTTATTTCATTAATGCATCGCATATGTCTGTTTTGAAACAATATATTCGTATTCACTAAATGCAAATTATTTTCATATTTTTTCTGATGATCAACTCTTAATTAATAATTCTAAGCCTCTTGAGGGAGGATGACGAAAACGATACCACGATCTTTACAGTATGCTTTTGAACAGACCCCGCTGATGAGGCACAGGCATTATTTCAATCCCTAAACACAGGAGTTATAAGGATGATAATCCCTAGTCAACCCCTCTGAGCCAAAGAAGTAGGAGTTTTTCATTTCGAAATTTAAAACCCTTAATCATAACCTGGGGCAGGGTAGTTCCCTCAGTTGATCCAAGTGCAGAACGAATGGCTCCAAAGAGGTCCTTACAAAAAAGAAGACAGTGATGGTTCCGAATAATCAATAAAGAAAGGCAGTCATTCTCTCAAAAAATAAAAAAACCCAATAATTCAAAACCCATGAAGGAGACTTACAAAACGGGGGCATCCCGCTGACTGTAATTCCAAAAAAGGAAACAGTTCAGGCAAAAAAACAGGGATAACAAAATATAAAAAAAGAGGTCCTACAAACCCTCAGCAAAAAAGAGATGACTGCCTATTCAAATAAATGTTCAACATCTGAACCATCATTGGAACATCAGGACAAAGACTTGAACAAGGTCGAACGTTGATCAACTGAGTTTAGGTTTGGAGAACATCACGAAGAGTGGGTGGGTACAAATAATTTGAGCCTTTATCCTTTGTTTCTTAAACCGTGAACCAGGACACATTATAACCCTTAAAAGTCCTAGCTGAAGCATGGGTTAATTCGAAAGCATACTGTTACGAAAGGTATCCTGACTCCTTAAGGCTTACGGTAAATACGGAGTTGACATCACGTTTTACAAACATTCACTTGTTTTATGAAAAAGAATGCATTTTCAAAATCTTCAAGACAGACATAGGCTTTGCATTTTTTAACATAACTTTGTTTGCATTTGACTTTTTGTTTGAATAGCAGGGAAATTCGCACGATGAATGCCTAATGAACAGAAATACCTCCAATCAAGGGGCAGACATGAGCAGGGTCCATCATCTGGGGCAATCCAGTCAAGATTCGGAGAATCTCTCAAAAGGCAAAAATAGCCTGGGGCAAATCTCCGCCTGAGTCACTTGGGGCATTCCAACAACGAATCTTGCCTGATCAAATACCTTCTGGTGGCATGACAAAACACTTCTAACAGGGGCAACTCCCTACTTTCTGAGAATGGACATAGTCGAGAAAATACTACGCAAAATCAAAGACCCGCTAGGTTGACATACCTAGGCAAAAATTAGGGCTTCCCGGCGAACCAAAAAGGGTCCAGGCAAAAATAAGGGATGAAAAGAAAAAATCTGTACACCCGACAAGTCGAAAACCTGAAAAGGCGGCTTGGGCAAAAATGGGTATCCCGGTGGACTGAAAACCCGGAAGGGCGGTCCAGGCAAAAGTTAGGGATCAAAGCGTACGACTATGTCCTGTCATCTTATCACCTGCCTACCAGGAGAAGGTTTGTCCATCAACAACTATCAGCACCTCACAGGTCTTCCTCTCCCACCTCAGAAACAGGGGCAATAATGGGTTGTCCAAGCAATCTAATTGCTCTGTCCTCCAAGGTACCAAAGCAGGTTCAGCTAAAGAACAGGACCAGGTATCTCAATTCCCCAGAGAATGAGCCATCAAGTCAGTGTACTCTTCTCCAAGCTACACCATCAAACCTTAAGGAAATTGGGTATCCCCCGCAGATCTCAACATTCCCCAGCAGCATATATATTCTTGACAAGCATCCCCGGCAGTCTTGGCCCAAAGATTGTTCCCCGGCGGTATATCAAATATTCAAAGGAATCACTTCCCCCGTAGTTCAAAACTTCCCCAAGAGAGTCCAATCTAATTTCCCCAGGAAAGTTGGAATCCATCTCCCCAAGCAGTAAGCTTATCCCCAGTAGATTCTGGAAGCTTATCCTCGCAGAACACGAACGCGTCGTCCGGCTTTATTCAAAGAGTTATTTCCTTAATAGGATATAACTGGGTTATCCTCAGCCAAAAGCCACGGAAAGGTCGTCGTCGACACAGTCTTCTTACCTCCAGCGAAGTCTATCAGCACTTCCAATATAACAAAGATATCCCCAGCAAGTTATTATCAACAACTCAACAAAGTATCTCACTCCCCAGAAAGTATCGCTTCCCAGCAAGATCGTCAGGGTACTTTCCTCCCGCAGAGTTATCCCATTCGCCAAGTTTATTCCCCAACGGAGTTATCTTCTCCTACCGGTATTCTTGCAATTATCATACCCAGCGGAAGAGAAATCTATTCTCCAACATCAGCCCAGGAGTGACCTCCCGGCACCCGTCAAGGATTTACTTTCCTAGACGAAAGCATACATTCCTAAACATTCTCATACATCATTATAGCATGCATATACGCCTCATATCTTACAAATCTCATTTATGTTGAGAACATCATCGCTTGATCTATATCATGCATTGCATATGACTGACTTCTACCTTTCAGGAAAGATTCAGCTAAATTCTCAGCTATTTCAAGACCTAGACCGGTTCAGTTAATCGACTCCAAAGATTTCTTATCCAGTCCAAGGCTTTCTCTAGTCCAGTTAAATCGACCCCAAACAGATTTTTCTGATGAAGACTCAGTAGGAGTTATCAAAGGTTTTTCTCAAACATCCGCTTTTGAGATTATAATTTCCTATGGTTCTCTCCCCAATGTTGAGGAGATGATAATTCCATCTCAGGTTTTTCTCAAACGTCCGCTTTTGATATTATAATTTCCTATGGTTCTCTCCCCAATGTTGTGGAGATGATAATTCCATCCCAGGTTTTTCTCAAACGTCCGCTTTTGAGATTATAATTTCCTATGGTTCTCTCCCCAATGTTGTGGAGATGATAATTCCATTTCAGGTTTTTCTCAAACGTCCGCTTTTGAGATTATAATTTCCTATGGTTCTCTCCCCAATGTTGTGGAGATGATAATTCCATTTCAGGTTTTTCTCAAACGTCCGCTTTTGAGATTATAATTTCCTATGGTTCTCTCCCCAATGTTGTGGAGATGATAATTCCATTTCAGGTTTTTCTCAAATGTCCGCTTTTGAGATTATAATTTCCTATGGTTCTCTCCCCAATGTTGAGGAGATGATAATTCCATTCCAGGTTTTTCTCAAACGTCCGCTTTTGAGATTATAATTTCCTATGGTTCTCTCCCCAATGTTGTGGAGATGATAATTCCATTTCAGGTTTTTCTCAAACGTCCGCTTTTGAGATTATAATTTCCTATGGTTCTCTCCCCAATGTTGTGGAGATGATAATTCCATTTCAGGTTTTTCTCAAACGTCCGCTTTTGAGATTATAATTTCCTATGGTTCTCTCCCCAATGTTGTGGAGATGATAATTCCATTTCAGGTTTTTCTCAAACGTCCGCTTTTGAGATTATAATTTCCTATGGTTCTCTCCCCAATGTTGAGGAGATGATAATTCCATCCCAGGTTTTTCTCAAAACGTCCGCTTTTGAGATTATAATTTCCTATGGTTCTCTCCCCAATGTTGTGGAGATGATAATTCCATCCCAGGTTTTTCTCAAAACGTCCGCTTTTGAGATTATAATTTCCTATGGTTCTCTCCCCAATGTTGTGGAGATGATAATTCCATTTCAGGTTTTTCTCAAACGTCCGCTTTTGAGATTATAATTTCCTATGGTTCTCTCCCCAATGTTGCGGAGATGATAATTCCATTCCAGGTTTTTCTCAAACGTCCGCTTTTGAGATTATAATTTCCTATGGTTCTCTCCCTAATGTTGTGGAGATGATAATTCCATTTCAGGTTTTTCTCAAACGTCCGCTTTTGAGATTATAATTTCCTATGGTTCTCTCCCCAATGTTGTGGAGATGATAATTCCATCCCAGGTTTTTCTCAAACGTCCGCTTTTGAGATTATAATTTCCTATGGTTCTCTCCCCAATGTTGTGGAGATGATAATTCCATTTCAGGTTTTTCTCAAACGTCCGCTTTTGAGATTATAATTTCCTATGGTTCTCTCCCCAATGTTGTGGAGATGATAATTCCATTTCAGGTTTTTCTCAAACGTCCGCTTTTGAGATTATAATTTCCTATGGTTCTCTCCCCAATGTTGTGGAGATGATAATTCCATTTCAGGTTTTTCTCAAACGTCCGCTTTTGAGATTATAATTTCCTATGGTTCTCTCCCCAATGTTGAGGAGATGATAATTCCATTCCAGGTTTTTCTCAAACGTCCTCTTTTGAGATTATAATTTCCTATGGTTCTCTCCCCAATGTTGTGGAGATGATAATTCCATTTCAGGTTTTTCTCAAACGTCCGCTTTTGAGATTATAATTTCCTATGGTTCTCTCCCCAATGTTGTGGAGATGATAATTCCATTTCAGGTTTTTCTCAAACGTCCGCTTTTGAGATTATAATTTCCTATGGTTCTCTCCCTAATGTTGTGGAGATGATAATTCCATTTCAGGTTTTTCTCAAACGTCCGCTTTTGAGATTATAATTTCCTATGGTTCTCTCCCCAATGTTGAGGAGATGATAATTCCATCCCAGGTTTTTCTCAAAACGTCCGCTTTTGAGATTATAATTTCCTATGGTTCTCTCCCCAATGTTGTGGAGATGATAATTCCATCCCAGGTTTTTCTCAAAACGTCCGCTTTTGAGATTATAATTTCCTATGGTTCTCTCCCCAATGTTGTGGAGATGATAATTCCATTTCAGGTTTTTCTCAAACGTCCGCTTTTGAGATTATAATTTCCTATGGTTCTCTCCCCAATGTTGCGGAGATGATAATTCCATTCCAGGTTTTTCTCAAACGTCCGCTTTTGAGATTATAATTTCCTATGGTTCTCTCCCCAATGTTGCGGAGATGATAATTCCATTCCAGGTTTTTCTCAAACGTCCGCTTTTGAGATTATAATTTCCTATGGTTCTCTCCCCGATACTGCGGAGATGGTAATTCCCACCAAGATTCTCTCAACAATTGCTGTTGAAGTGAAGTTATCCAAGATTTTCTCAACGATTGCTGTCGAGGTTAAAGTCACCCAAGGTTCTCTCACCGTTCCCGTTGAGGTAGTAACCACTCCTGGTTCATTCATCATCTTTTGAAGATCCAGACCCATCTCCTGTAATCAGTCAGGACACATCTATACCAAGCATCTGAAAACCAGCTCCTGCAACATGTTAGGTACTCATTTTTCTTTTGTAGGTACGCAAGTTCTCGCTAAGGAATCTCTTATGCGATCAACATCCAGATGGCATCTATAAGCCCATCATCCTGTCCATCAATCTCTAAATGGCATCTATAAGCCCATTTCCATCACATTGCTACTATGTGAGCGCAAATTTCTAGGCACTCTAGTGTTCAATCATCTTCTACCCTCGGATTACGAAAGGCACGTCAGCCAATCTGCATCCTCAGGTCTAAGAAGATTGAACAGGGGCAACTGTTGTACCCCAAAATTTGCCCTCCCATATTCTTCAAGAAATTGCCAAGTCAAGCTGCAAAATTCTCCAAGGGTTGCACAGTGTAAGAGCCTCCTAAACAGTCAAAATTAGGGTTTTGGTCCTGATCAAGAAAATGAAGTTTCCAAGGGTCCAATCAAGTCCCACATGCCTATAAATATGGTCAAGCATCCTCATACAAAGTTTCAAGACTTCCAGCACAAAATTGCACAGTCAAAACCCTAATTGCACTACAGTCAACTGTAGGGGCAAAATGGTCATTTGACAGTCAAAAGTTCAAATTTTTGGTCAAAATATCATTTTGAAGCCACAAACATCATTTGATCAATGCTTGATCATGATTCTCAAAGCTTGGCTCAAAAATCATCAAGATGCAAAAGTTTCCTTATTTGGACAACTGAAAAAGTCAACTGTAAATTGACCAGGGCATAACTTTCACAGGGATTATCAGAAAAATTCCATCCAAAGCTCATTTTGAAGAGAAAGACATTTCCTACAACTCATATTCATACTTCAAGTCCAAGAAATGCTCTCACAAAAAGTTATCAATTTCAACATTGTAGGTCATTTTCAAAAGTCAACAAAAAGGGACTTTAAGTCAAAGGCCATAACTTGAGATTGTCTAATCAAAATGACATGGGACCAAAGGCATTGGTTAGAGGACTCAAAGACCTTTCCAAAATGTCCAAGAACATGAGCAAAGCTTAAAAATTGAGCAAGTTATGCCTTGTGGAGGTTGGGAAATGTTTGGATATTTTTGAAAAGTCAACATTGATTCAAATGACCTAAAATTGCTAATGGGCCTATTTTTCTTCCACAATTCATCATCCAAGGCATGTGCACGACCACTTGGCCCAAAGGGAAGTTTTTATTCATTTTTTATTTATTTATTTGGATTTTTATTAATAATAATTCATTTAAATTAAAATAAATACATGAAAAATGCTAAACCTAGTTTTTCAATCTCTTTGTGCATATTATATCCTCAAGATTTCGTGCCTAGCTAAATATGGAAAGAACCAATACAATTGGATGTGATTTGGTATCAATTTGCATGAAAAGATTTGAAAATATCATGGCTTAAAAATCAAATATTGCATTCATTAAATTCAAGGATTTTGATCAAAGTTTTTGACCTAATTCATTCATACTTATACAAGCAAGCAAGACCTAATGCAAAGAACCCCGAAGCTGCGCAGAAAATACCATTGGCAAACTTGAAAATTATCAAAAAAATCTCAAAACTGAAAACAGGGTTAGAGGTTGTTTCAAGCCACAAAACTCATCCCATTGCCTTCCAAGGACATCAAGCAACCTTCCTGGATCACAAACATCAATCCTAACACCTCGAAACGGTATACAGAAGTCCAATTTTTTCTCACTTTTTTTCAAAATCGTATTTCAAGATTTAGACACTTTCATGGCATTTTGATTGTGTATTCATACTGAGTAATGTATTCTGAAGCTAACCATATGGATTAATTGTATTTTTATGCACTATATGCAAATATGCCATTGTTGTTCATTAGGGTTCATGAAGCTCTGAATTGGGGGTTTTTGAATGAGGAAAAATTGGAGTGTGAAACCAAGGCCATTCAATTCAGTGCGTTTGGACGATCAGGAATCCACCCTCGCGCCTAATTTATGATGATCCCTGGGCTAGTCGCTATTTTTCAGAAGCTAGCCTAAGGGAACACTTGAAAAACCGTGGCCAATGTTTTATATTTTCAGGAAAAAAAATAAGCAATGGAGAAGATGATCTCGTGGCAGGCGATGGTTGGCTGGTTTGAAAGTTCGCGCGAAAACCAAGCACTAACGCATATTTGTTTTATTATGTTTATTAATTATTTTATTTACAGATAAGCAAGATGGCACAGTTGGTGAAGCGTTTGAGTGGTAATGTTCAGGACCTGGGTTCGAGCCCCAGGTCCCCACCCCCTTTCATATTTTTCTTCAATTAATAATTACATGCAGATTCAGCCTAAAGGAGCACCATGCGTCCATCACATCTGACCATCCACGCGTCCAACTTCATCAATCCAAAGGCGCAGATCTGAGGAACATGGTACGCGTGAGTCAACGCTAGAGTATGTGATTGGGAAAGTCCACCAGGCCTGAAGCATTGGGCCAGTTTTGCTAAAAGAAAACCTCCCATTTGGGGTTTGAACCCCCTAGGTTTGCAAGATTTTTTTTATTATTCTTTTTACTTTCATTATTTTTTACTTCCTTTTAATCATTGTTTTTATTAAATTTAATATTTTCATAAATATAAAAAACACATAAAAAAATCAGAAAAGATAAAAAAATTAAATATATTTATTTAACTAATATTTTGTAAATAAGTTCATAAATTAATTAGTTTTAAATTAGGTTTTAATTTTAACTCTTTTAATAAAAATCTAAAAAATATAGAATTAGGGTTTATGATAATTTTTATTCCTTTTTATTTTTCTTTCATAATAATTAAATATTAAATACTTATTTTTGTAATTAAATTGCATGTAAATAATTAGGTTTAATTTTAGATTAAAAATTCAATCTTTTCTTAATAAATTAAAAACAACTAGAATTAGGTTAAATTGCATTTAATTAATTTTTTCCCATTAAACATAAAACCAAAAAATACAAAAAACAAATCTCTTTTTAATTAATTTAATAATCATTAATTTAATTTTGTGAAAAGGGTCCAACGCCCTCGTTATTAATTTCTTATTAATTCGCATAGTTATTTTATTTCGTTTAAATATTTATGTATCTCTCCCAAGGCCTTGTAATTAATTGCTCGCACTTTATTTTCATTAATTCTTTATTTTTCTGTCAAATCGGGTTCGAGAAATTTTGGCGATGTGGACCCGCGCCTTTTGTAATAGCTTAGACTTTTACTTTTCTCGCATTTTTAATTGTTAATCAAGGCATGAAAGAATGTATGGACAAAAATAAAAACAAACGCTAGATCACCAATGACATGACAAAAGACAAAAATATCTGAAAACGACACACAAATCACACACCACCCCTAGGGTACGCCTCACTGTTGCCTTGCCTCGAAAGGTGATCGTCGAGTAGAGGACGTCTTAGTAAGTCCTCATGATCCGGGAACCCGGCATGAGGGTAGCTTCTAAGGTGTCTTCCTATTGCTCCGGTGATCACCATGTCCCGAACCCTCGAATTGACCCGAACACCTCCAACGGTGGTGCTACCTACCTCTCAATGGTGGGATGGCACTACTTTAAAGGACATTTACCCAGACGAATTCCTTAGGGTAGGTAGGTTCTCGTAGATACTTGCTCTAATTTCAAAACAAATCAAAAATACTTTTCACACCAACACATTTTCAAAAAGCTTTCGAAAGCAATTTTTCAAACACTCTTGAGGACCGATACAAGAGTCGAACTGGAATTTTCAAAGAGACTTTTTTAAAACCCATAGTTGAAAAGCAAACAAAACATTTTTGAAATCACATTGAGCAAGTATCTAAGAGCCCATGGATAACCACGGATAGAAAGGGTGCTAACACCTTCCCTTTCTATAACCTACCTCCCGAACCGAGAGCAATCTCTTTAAGGAATTTTTCTGTGCTTTTGTCCTTTCCATTTGGAGAAAATAAAAGACGGTGGCGACTCTTGCTTCCACGACATTTCGCGAACCAGCGTTAAACAGTCAGTTCCAGATCCACCGATCACAGACTATTTTTGGAATGGTTTTCAAAGGAATCAAATCAAAATCAAATGCATTGATGGAAGAAGATTGTGATCATTCTTTCAACCCTAATTCATTCCTCAATACATAAGAATGATGTGCAGACCAAAAGAGGCTAGAGAGAGAGGCGCAGCAAGGAGAACCAAACTTGAAAAAACACCAAAAAAGTGCAAACTCGAATTCATTGTTCTGGGAAATTTCAAAGCTTCCTGATCATTCCAATCGTTTCCTGGGATCATAAGCAACATATACCAATCAAGAACAAGCGTTTCCAGGCCCTGAATACCACTGTAAGTCAACCACGACATCCATGTATTTTTGAAATCGATTTACATGATTTAGACATTGATAGCATGAATTAATGATGTATTCTTGATCCTTAAGATATTTGCAAGCTTTCTATATTGTTTAATTGCATTTATATGGACTAGAAAAGAGTTTGCCATTGTTAGGGTTTGAAGCTCCAATTTGGGGTCTTCGTGTATAGGAAAAATTGGGCCATGAAAGGGCCACCACTGTACTCAGCAGGTTCAGACGAAGCCATCCATGGCTTTGGTTTTTATTTATCACGCTTGTAATTGATTTTGAGATTGTACAGGCCTATAGCTACGGACATATATCCGTAGGTAAAAGTGTTCAACTTTTACCAACAGATGCAAGGAGGGAGACGAAGACGTGGCAAGCCATCACTCGTCCATTTGAATTTTTGTGCAAATATTTTATTATTTTATTTGTTTTATATATAATAATTGATGTTTATATTATATACAACAAAAACAAGTGACGCAGTTGGTTACAGGGCATGTGCAAAACGCTTCAGGACCTGGGTTCGAATCCCAGGTCCCCTAATTTCTTCATAATATTTTCCTTTTCAGGATCCAGCGCGCTTACAAGTCCAAGATCCACCATACACCTTCACGATCCAGCCTGCCAAGTGGCCAAATGGCCAGATCCAAGGGCCATCACTGAAGGAACACCAAAGGCATGGTCAAAGCAAATGCATGGGATCATGGAAGTCAAACGTGGACTTCAGATTGTTGGGCCCAAGATTGCTTCTCACACCCCCTCAATTTGCTTGCAGGCCCAAGTTTCTTATTCTTTTTCTTTTTATATTTGTTTTATTTAATTTATTTTATTTATATTCTACTAACCAATTAATTATTTTCTTTTTATCAAAAAATCATAAAAATAATACTTTCCACAAATTAGGTTTAGATTTAATTTTTTATCAAAAAATTAATTAATTTAATTAGGTTGTTAATATTAGATAACTTTAATTCTTTTTACAAATAAATTAAAATTAATTAGAACAATTAGGTTTTTACTTCTAACTTAATTATATTTTCTTTTCCTAAAAATAACCAAAAAACATAAAAATAGGCCATTTAATTATTTTCATTAATTAATTTAACCACTAACTATTTTGTATTTAATTTAAAAACTTAATTCTTTTCTTAAAAAATATTAAAAACAACAAAAATATTTTTTTTCTTTTAATTTAGGTTAGGAAGGGTCAAAACCCTAATTTCTTATCGATCTAATTTTCCTCGCACGCGCTTTATTGTTTTATTATTTACCATATTGTTGTAACTGCCTACAAGTTGTAATAGTTAATTAGGACTTTTATTTTCATTTATCGCTTTATTTCTTAAGGGTTTGTTTTTGGCTATGTAAATACCCGAAGCCTTGTAATAGCGTAGTTTAATTTCCGCACTTTAAATTCTGCAAAATATTAACTGTTAGATGTATGATTAGGGATGCATGACAAGAATGTATGATAAACTTTAAAACAGTTAGATAACCCTAAAATGTGCAAAGATAATAATCTGAAATTGAATCACTCGCACATGCGCACTCCTAGGGTACACTCTCACTTGGTTGCCTTCGGTAAATGGTCATTGAGTATAGGGTATTTTAGTGGTCGTTCTTTTGTCTCAAAGATCAAAGTTGCCTCGGAATGGTTGCCTCGGAATTGTTGCCTCGAATAATTGATCTAAGAGATTAGGGTTACTACTAAGACGTCCTAAAATTGCTTTAGTGACCGTACGTCCCTTTCGAATTGACCCTTAAAACTCCAACGACGAATCTACCTACTCACTAATAGTGGGATAACATTTTTTAAAGGAAACAAACATAGAACAATTCTTTTTTTCGAGTTGGTAGATTAGTTCTTAAGTACTTGCTCAATCCAAACAAACTTTTTCACACTTACACTCCTTTACAAACAAAGCTTTCAAAAACACTTCGTTACACTCTTGAAGACAGAAACAAGAGTTAAATCGAAGTAAAAAACTTTTCAAATCACACAAACACACAAAGAAGAAATTTTGAAAATGATGAGCAAGTACCTAAGAGCCCGTAGATAACTACAGATAGAAAGGGTGCTAATACCTTCCCTTTCTATAATCTACCCCCCGTACTCAGAAGTATCTCAAAAAAGGAATTTTTTTGGTGCTTTTTTCCTTTCCTTGTTGGAAAAAATAAAAGTCGGTGGCGACTCTTGCTTACCGCGACATTTTGCGAACACAAACGCAAAACGCAAATCAGCAATCCCTAAAAAAGGGGAAAACAAGTCCCGGTTCTGGCCACCGTATCACAGAACTGGCGACTCTGCTAGGGATTAATAAGTGGGGTGTACCTTAGGATTAGTTCATCATATTGTTTTCTATTGTTTGATTTGATTGCTTTATCTTTGTGGGCTTTGTATCGGAGTTACTATAGATCCTAACCCGGATCTGGGGGACACCTTTTAGGTAAGTAGAAATAGACTGTGAGGGAACTGTACAGTGTAGACCGATACGGTTGAAGCAGTATCTAAGTTGGTGTGACACATTAGTTGGTACCGATATCCCTTGTGGAGCAACAAGGAGAGTATGAGGCTGCTATATGGGTCATTAAGCATCAACTGACCTTAGAACCTATAATTGACCAACTTGGCCATAGGAAGTAGTGATATTCTACACTCATTGAGACCATACTCTCGAGATGGTTCCGACCGCAAGAAAAGATTGCATGACTGGAATTATGATTGATGGAGGATGGTCAGTGATATTGAGAACCTCTAGAACCCGGTTACTATTATTAGGACAGGTTGAACCAACTAAACTGCAAGAGGGTAATACCTAAACTCCATGCCAACCTGAAATTTAAGGGCTCTTGTGTGACTTGTTTGCCTTTACCATGTTTGCTATCTGTGATACCTGTTGTGTGTTTTATCATGACATCATGCATCATGACATCGTATGCATATTTCATTAGACTAACCATTTCAAAGACCGAGGGGATTCATCTTTGTTCTGTTTTGCAGATCATGGCTTCTATCCGCAGAAATACCATTCGAATCAACTTTGTGCAAATCCCTGCTCAGCTCAGAGAGTTAGTCTCAAAGGTTCCTAATACTTTTTCATTTGTTAGAAGACATGGTCATCTCCTTAGCTTGGTCACTTCAAAGTTGGATGAACAAATGATGAGTGTGTTGTTCCAGTTCTTTGATCCATTGTGTGATCGGTGGATCTGGAACTGACTGTTTAACGCTGGTTCGCGAAATGTCGCGGTAAGCAAGAGTCGCCACCGTCTTTTATTTTCTCCAAATGGAAAGGACAAAAGCACAGAAAAATTCCTTAAAGAGATTGATCTCGGTTCGGGAGGTAGATTATAGAAAGGGAAGGTGTTAGCACCCTTTCTATCCATGGTTATCCATGGGCTCTTAGATACTTGTTCATTTATGTTTTCAAAATGGATTGTTTGCTTTTCAATATGGGTTTTAAAAAAGTTTCTTTGAAAATTTCAGTTCCACTCTTGTATCGGTCCTCAAGAGTGTTTGAAAAATTGCTTTCGAAAGCTTTTTGAAAAGGTGTCGGTGTGAAAAGTATTTTTGAATTTTTGTTTGAAATTTAGAGCAAGTATCTTAGAGTTGTCTACCTACCCTAAGGAATTCGTCTGTGTAGATGTCCTTTAAAGTAGTGCCATCCCACCATTGAGAGGTAGGTAGCACCACCGTTGGAGGTGTTCGGGTCAATTCGAGGTTCGGGACATGGTGATCACCGGAGCAATAGGAAGACACCTTAGAAGCTACCCTCATGCCAGGTTCCCGGATCATGAGGACTTACTAAAACATCCTCTACTCGACGATCACCTTTCGAGGCAAGGCAACAGTGAGGCGTACCCTAGGGGTGGTGTGTGATTTGTGTGTCGTTTTCATTTATTTTTGTCTTGTCATGTTATTGGTGTTCTACGCTTGTTTTTATTTTTGTCCATACATTCTTTCATGCCTTGATTTAACAGTTAAAAATATTGCGGGAAGTAAAAGATCTAAGCTATTACAAAAGGCGCGGGTCCACATCGCCAAAATTAAACCAGGACCCGATTTGACAGAAAAATAAAGAAAGTAAAAGTGCGAGAAAATTATTTACAAGGCTTCGGGAGAGATACATAAATATTTAAACGAAATAAAATAAATATGCGAATTAAAAATTAAATCGAAACAAGGGCGTTGGACCCTTTTTTGCAAAATTAAAATTACATGGAATTAATTAATTAAAAAGAAAAGGAAGAACTTGTTTTTTATTGGTGTTTTTTAGTATTTTAGGATTTAATATGAAAAAAAAAGAATTAATTAAAATAAATACTAACCCTAATTCTAATGGCTTTTAATTTATTAAGAAAACATTGAATTTTAACCTAAATTAACCCTAATTTTTATATACAAAGTTAATTATAAAAATAAATATTTAATTATTTAATTATTTATGAAAGAAAAATAAAAGGATGAAAAATTATTAATTAAACCTAATTCTATGTTTTTTAGATTTTATTATGAAAAGAATTAAAATTACAACCTAATTTAAAACTAAATAATTATATGCAATTTATTTATGGAAAATATTAAAACAAAAATATTTATTATATTTTTCCTCTTTTCTGATTTTTTTGATTTTTAGGTGTTTTTTATATTTTGTGACAACAATAGATTAATTAAACAAATAATAATTAAAAGCAAATAGAAAATAAAATAAAAAATATTATGGCAAACCTAGGGGGGTTGTAGTCCCCAACATGGAGGTTAAGTCCAAGAATTCTGGCCCATTTAGCATGGCCTTGTTGACTTTTGCTGGACGCGTGTGATGCATGGACTAGGGTGCATTGTGTTCCTTAGATCTGAGCCTTTGATTTGATGTAACTGACGCGTGGACGACTGGATCTTGGAAGTGTATGGTGGTCTTTGTTATTGAAACTGCATATGAATATGGATTGCAAAATAATATGGGAAATAATGAAGACCTGGGGCTCGAACCCAGGTCATGAGGATTAACACCCACCAACTTTACCACTGAAGCACTCAATGCGTTTTGTTTATTAAATAACACACAAATAACATAAAGCAAACACATGGGTTAATGGATTTCCAGCGCGAAAATTCAAACTGACCAATCGTTGGCTGCCACTGAATCATCTTCTTCATTGGGAATTTCCTGAAACAATTTAACAAACATTTAACGGGGGTTTTAAACCCCCTCAAAATATGCTGATTTCAATAATAGCGATTAGGCCTGTGACGCTCAGAAATTTGGCGCGATGGTCTCAATCTTTTCGTCCCAACTTGCTGACTTTGTTCATGGCATTGTTAGGTCTTAATTTTATAGGAATGGAAAACGCCCAAATTAAAAACCTTGGAACCCTAGGTATCTCTAATGGCGAATCCTCATATAGGGCATGGAATTTCAATCAAACTATGCAGTTAGTTTATAAACATCACCCTAAACACAAAAACAACAACAAAATATGTTATAAATGCATGGATAATGGAAAACAGTTTTGGAATTTTCTCTACCAATTTCAGTGATGACTTCGCGTTTTCTTGAGTATGGGGCTTAGTTTTTGATTGGAATATGTCCTATGATCTTTGAGGAAGCTAATGGAATAGGTTTTGAGGCTTGAATCGACCTCTAAGTGAGTTTTCAGAATTGAGTTTTTAGACAAAATTTTCAATTTTGGCAATTGGTTTCTGCGCAGCTTCAATGGTCTTTTTGATTAGGTTTTCATTCAGGCTTATGTAATGAATCAATTAGGTCAAGAAAAACCAAACAAATCAATTGCATTCATGGTTTTGAGATTTGATTTTCAATCATATTTTTTCCAATCTTTTTCATGCAATTTTGTACCAATCATGATCCAATCAATCCAAATCTTTCCATATTGAATTATGCACGAATTATTGAGTAGATTACATGTGCAAAAAGGTTTGTTAGGTTAAGTTAAATATTTTTCATATATTTAATTGATTTAAATGAATTATTATTAATAAAAATTCAAATAAATAAATAAAAAATGAATAAAAACTTCCCTTTGGGCCAAGTGGTCGTGCACATGCTTGGGATGATGAATTGTGGAAGAAAAATGGGCCCATTAGCAATTTTAGGTCATTTGAATCAATGTTGACTTTTCAAAGTATCCAAAAATTTCCCAACTTCCACAAGGTGTAACTTGCTCAATTTTTAAGCTTTTCTCATGTTCTTGGACATTTTGGAAAGGTCTTTGAGTACTCTAACCAATTTCTTTGGTCCCATGTTATTTTTATTTACCAATCTCAAGTTATGGCCTTTGACTTAAAGTCCCTTTTTGTTGACTTTTGAAAATGACCTATAATGTTGAAATTGATAACTTTTTGTGAGAGCATTTCTTGGACTTGAAATATGAAGATGAGTTGTAGGAAATGTTTTTCTCTTAAAAATGAGATTTGGATGGAATTTTTCTGATAATCCATGTGAAAGTTATGCCCTGGTCAATTTACAGTTGACTTTTTCAACTGTCCAAATAAGGAAACTTTTGCATCTTGATGATTTTTGAGCCAAGCTTTGAGAATCATGATCAAGCATTGATAAAATGATGTTTGTGGCTTCAAAATGAGATGTTGATCAAAAATTTGAACTTTTGACTGTCAAATGACCATTTTGCCCCTACAGTTGACTGTAGTGCAATTTAGGGTTTTGACTGTGCAATTTTGAGCTGAATGTCTTGAAACTTGATATGAGGATGCTTGACCATATTTGTAGGCATGTGAAACTTGATTGGACCTTTGGAAACTTCATTTTCTTGATCAAAACAAAAACCCTAATCTTGACTGTTTAGGAGACTCTTGCACTGTGCAACCCTTGGGGAATTTTGCAGCTTGACTTGGCAATTTCCTGAAGAATATGGGAGGGCAAATTTTGGGGTACAACAGTTGCCCCTGTTCAATCTTCTTAGACCTGAGGATGCAGATTGGTTGACGTGCCTTTCGTAATCCGAGGGTAGAAGGTGATTGAACACTAGAGTGCCCAGAAATTTGCGCTCACATAGTAGCAATGCGATGATGGGAATGGGCTTATAGATGCCATTTAGAGATTGATGGATAGGATGATGGGATTATAGATTCCATCTAGAGATTTATGGATAGGATGATGGGCTTATAGATGCCATCTGGATGTTGATCACGTAAGAGATTCCTTAGCGAGAACCTGCATACCTGCAAAAGAAAAAATGAGTACCTGACACGTTGCAGGAGCTGTTTTTCAGACGCTTGGTATAGATGTGTCCTGACTGGTTACAGGAGCTAAATCTGGATCTTCAAACGGCGATGAATGAATCAGGGATGGTTACTACCTCAGCATGAACAGTGAGAGAACCTTGGGTGACTTTAACTTCAACAATGCTCGTTGAGAAAATCTTGGTGGGAATTACCATCTTTGCAGTATCGGGAAGAGAACCAAAGGAAATTATAATCTGAAAGGGAATTACATCTCACGCACCGTCGGGGAGAGGACCATAGGAAATTACAACCTGAAAGGGAATTACATCTCACGCACCGTCGGGGAGAGGACCAAAGGAAATTATAACCTGAAAGGGAATTACATCTCACGCACCGTCGGGGAGAGGACCATAGGAAATTATAACCTGAAAGGGAATTACATCTCACGCACCGTCGGGGAGAGGACCATAGGAAATTATAACCTGAAAGGGAATTACATCTCACGCACCGTCGGGGAGAGGACCATAAGAAATTATAACCTGAAAGGGAATTATATCTCACGCACCGTCGGGGAGAGGACCATAGGAAATTATAATCTCAAAAGGGGTTATCACCTCACGCACCGTCGGGGAGGGAACCATAGGAAATTGTAATCTCAAAAGGAATTATCACCTCACGCACCGTCGGGGAGGGAACCATAGGAAATTATAATCTCAAAAGGAATTATCACCTCACGCACCGTCGGGGAGGGAACCATAGGAAATTATAATCTCAAAAGGAATTATCACCTCACGCACCGTCGGGGAGGGAACCATAGGAAATTATAATCTCAAAAGGAATTATCACCTCACGCACCGTCGGGGAGGGAACCATAGGAAATTATAATCTCAAAAGGAATTATCACCTCACGCACCGTCGGGGAGGGAACCATAGGAAATTATAATCTCAAAAGGAATTATCACCTCACGCACCGTCGGGGAGGGAACCATAGGAAATTATAATCTCAAAAGGAATTATCACCTCACGCACCGTCGGGGAGGGAACCATAGGAAATTATAATCTCAAAAGGAATTATCACCTCACGCACCATCGGGGAGGGAACCATAGGAAATTATAATCTCAAAAGCGGACGTTTGAGAAAAACCTGGGATCGAATTATCATCTCACGCACCGTCGGGGAGGGAACCATAGGAAATTATAATCTCAAAAGCGGACGTTTGAGAAAAACCTGATAACTTCTACTGAGTCTTCATCAGAAAAATCTGTTTGGGGTCGATTTAGCTGGACTAGAGAAGGCCTTGGACTGGATAAGAAATCTTTGGAGTCGATTAACTGAACCGTTCTAGGTCTTGAAATATGCTTGAAAATTTAACTGAATATTTCCTGAAAGGTAAAGGTCAGTCATATGCAATGCATGATATGGACCAAGCAATGATGTTCTTAACATAAATGAGGTTTGTATGATATGATGCGTACATGCATGCTATAATGATGTATGTGATGTTTATGTATGCTTTCGTCTAGGAAAGTAAATCCTTGACGGGTGCCGGGAAGTCATATCCTGGGCTGATATTGAAGAATAAGCTTTCGCTTCCGCTGGGGATGATAGTTGCAAGAATATCGGTAGGAGAAGATGACTCCGTTGAGGAATAAACTTGGAAAATGGAAGATTCTGCGGGGAGAAAAGTACTCTAGCGACCATGCTGGGGAGTGATACTCTGTGGGGAGAGGGATGCTTTTGCTGAATTATTGATAATAACTTGCTGGGGATATCTTTGCTGTATTGGAAGTGCTAATAGACTTCGCTGGGGATAAGAGAATTTCGTCGGGGACGCTCTTTCCATGGCTTTTGGCTGAGGATAACCCAGTTATATCCTGTTAAGGAAATAACTCTTTGAATAAAGTCGGACGACGCGTTCGTGCTCTGCGAGGACAAGCTTCCAGAATTTACTGGGGATAAGCTTGCTGCTTGGGGGAGAATTCCAGCTTTCCTGGGGAACTAGATTGGACTCTCCTGGGGAAGTTTTGGTTGCGGGGGAAGTGATTCCTTTGAATATTGATATGCCGCCGGGGAACAATCTTTAGGCCCAGACTGCCGGGGATGCTTGTTATGAGTATGTAGGCTGCTGGAGAATGTTGATATCTGCTGGGGGATACCCAACTTCCTTAAGATTTGATAGCTTTGTTTGGAGAAGAATGCGCTGACTGCTGACTTACTCTCTGGGGAATTGAGATGTACTGGTTATGTTCTTTAGCTGAACCTACCTTGGTACCTTGGAGGACAGAACAATTAGATTTCTTAGACAACTCTTTATTGCCCCTGTTTCCAATGTTACCTGTAATCAATTCTTTGTTTCGTATGCAAATATTTATGAGTTAGCAAATTATTGTCAATGCATATATCACAAATTGAACCTTGGACGTTCTTCGCAAAACAAAATAGGAAAAGAAAAACAATTGGCACTTTTAACTGAAAATTCATTTGTATTGATTTTTGAATGGCCTGAAAATAGGCGTTTTGTGTACAAGAGGCTGACGTCCTAGTAAGAGGACTCCGCCGAGCAAAATAGTTTATACAGATTTTGTACAAAATAAAACAGCTGTGTGAAATATGAATGATCCACTGGGTTTCAACTCTGCTATTGCCTTTATAACTCCGAGCGTCTCATCACTTGATGACCTTGGTTGAAGGTGAAGCTGACTGATCGATGCCGTCTGAACTTGATATAGATACCGGATTCTGGATGCAAAGTGATCCAATGAGACATAGTATTACGCTTTTATCCCTAATTTTTGCCTGGACCGCCCTTTCGGGTTTTCAGTCCACCGGGATACCCATTTTTGCCCAAGCCGCCTTTTCAGGTTTTCGACTTGCCGGGTGTATAGATTTTTCATTTTCATCCCTTCATTTTGCCCGAACCCTTTTGGTTCGACGGGAAGCCCTAATTTTTGCCTAGGCATGTCAGCCTAGCGGGTCTTTTTCATGCGTAGTATCTTTTTACTATGTCTGCATTGGCGGGGTGAGGAAGGTCGTCACCATCCATATTGGTCAAAATCATTGCTCCTCCTGAGAACACATGCTTAACCACAAATGGCCCTTCGTACGTAGGGGTCCATTTGCCCCTTGGATCACTCTGAGGAAGGATGATTCTCTTGATTACCAGATCCCCAACTTGATATTCCTGTGGTCTGACCTTTTTGTTAAATGCCCTGATCATCCGTTTCTGATACGTCTGACCATGACAGATAGCAGCAAGTCTCTTTTCATCAATGAGGTTGAGCTGATCAAGTCGTGTCTGGATCCAATCATCTTCGTTCAGATTTGCATCCTTCATTATCCGGAGAGAGGGTATTTGCACTTCGATCGGCAAGACTGCCTCCATACCATAAACCAGAGAGAAAGGAGTTGCCCCGGTTGACGTCCTAGCTGAGGTACGGTACCCATGTAGAGCGAACGGTAACATCTCGTGCCAATCCTTATAAGTCACTGTCATCTTCTGCACGATTTTCTTGATGTTCTTATTTGCTGCCTCTACAGCCCCATTCATCTTCGGTCTGTAAGGGGAAGAATTGTGGTGCTGTATCTTGAACTGTTCGCAGAGCTCAGCGATCATCTTGTTGTTCAGATTGGTACCGTTGTCTGTAATAATTCTCTCTGGGACACCGTACCGACAGATCAGGTTATGCCGAATGAACCGTGCCACAACAGTCTTGGTTACCATAGCATAGGATGCTGCCTCAACCCACTTCGTGAAATAGTCAATCGCCACTAGGATGAAGCGATGCCCGTTAGATGCCGTAGGTTTAATCTCACCGATCATGTCTATGCCCCACATTGCGAACGGCCAAGGCGCAGTCAGAACATTCAGGGGAACTGGAGGAACATACACCTTGTCTGCATAAATCTGACACTTATGGCATGTCCTGGAATGTTGGTAACAGTCAGCTTCCATTATGGACCAGTAATATCCTGCCCGTAGGATTTTCTTAGCCATAGTGTGTCCACTGGAATGTGTACCAAAGGTCCCTTCATGTAGCTCTTCCATGATCTTTTCTGCTTCAGCTTTGTCCACACAACGCAGTAAGGTTGAATCATGGTTTCGCTTATACAAGATGCCGTTGCTAAGGAAGAACTTTGCTGCGAACCTTCTCAGGAATTTCTTATCATTGATAGAGGCACCTTCAGGGTACTCCTGAGCTTCCAGATATCTCTTTACCTCATGGTACCAAGGCTTCTCAGTCACCAATTCAGTCTCGAGATCACAACAATATGCCGGTTCGTCCAGTTTCCAGATGATGATCCGGGGAGCCTCATTATCCCATTTGACCTTGAACATAGAAGACATTGTAGCTAACGCGTCCGCCAACTGATTCTCTTCTCTTGGAAAGTGTTCAAAGGTTATCTCTGTGAAGTGGGGGATCAGGGTCAACACACATTCTCTGTGAGGGATAAGATTCGGATGTTTCGTATCCCACTCTCCTTTGATCTGATTGATCACAAGAGCGGAATCTCCGAAGACACTCAGAAACTTGATCCTTAGATCGATCGCAGCTTGAAGACCCATGATGCACGCCTCATACTCTGCCATGTTGTTGGTACAGTTGAAGCATAGCCGGGCAGTGAGTGGAGTATGAGTACCTTGAGGTGATATGATTATGGCGCCGATACCGTTACCCAAAGCATTGGAGGCTCCGTCAAAGTGCATAGACCATCGGGATCCTGGTTCAGGTCCTTCATCCGGTCCAGGTACTTCACAATCTGTTACAATCATGATGCTTTCATCCGGAAACTCAAAGTTCATTGACTGATAGTCGTCTACAGCTTGATGTGCCAAGTGGTCTGCCAATACACTTCCCTTGATGGCTTTCTGGGTCGTGTACTGAATGTCGTATTCAGTCAAGATCATCTGCCATCTTGCAATTCTCCCAGACAGAGCAGGCTTTTCAAATATATATTTTATAGGATCCATCTTTGAGATCAACAAGGTAGTGTGAGTCAGCATATACTGTCTCAGCCGGCGAGCAGCCCATACCAAAGCGCAGCAAGTTTTCTCAAGCAGTGAGTATCGGGTCTCACAGTCGGTAAACTTTTTGCTAAGGTAATAAATGGCATGCTCTTTTCGGCCAGACTCGTCATGCTGCCCCAGCACACACCCCATTGAATTGTCAAGTACTGTCTGGTATAATATCAGAGGTCTCCCTTCAACCGGTGGCATAAGGATAGGTGGTTCTTGGAGATACTCCTTGATTTTGTCGAAGGCAGCCTGACATTCATCATTCCAACATACTACCTGATCTTTCTTCAGCAGCTTGAAGATTGGTTCACAGGTAGCAGTCAAATGCGAGATGAACCGAGCAATGTAATTCAGGCGTCCTAAAAAGCCTCTGACTTCCTTCTCTGTCTTGGGAACTGGCATCTCTTGAATAGCTTTGACCTTGGCAGGGTCCACTTGAATGCCCTTGTCACTTACCACAAAGCCTAGCAACTTCCCAGATCTTACTCCGAAGGTGCATTTGTTCGGGTTCAACCTTAGCTTGTATAGTTTCAACCGGTCAAACAACTTTTGCAGATGATCTAGGTGTTCTTCCTCAGTCTGGGACCTTGCGATCATGTCGTCAACATACACTTCTATCTCATGATGGATCATATCATGAAATAAAGCAACCATGGCACGCTGGTAGGTTGCCCCAGCGTTCTTCAACCCAAAAGGCATGACCTTGTAGCAGAAGGTGCCCCACTGAGTAACAAATGTAGTCTTTTCCATGTCTTCAGGTGCCATCTTGATCTGATTGTAACCTGAGAAACCATCCATGAAAGAGAATACCTTGTACTGAGCTGTATTATCAACAAGGACATCAATGTGAGGTAGGGGAAAGTCATCTTTGGGGCTGGCCCTGTTCAGATCCCTGTAGTCGACACACATTCTGACCTTGCCGTCCTTCTTAGGTACCGGCACCACATTAGCAACCCACTGAGGGTAAGAAGTCACTGCAAGGAACCCAGCATCAAACTGCTTCATAACCTCGGCTTTGATCTTCTCAGACATCTCTGGACGCATACGACGGACCTTTTGCTTAACCGGAGGACAGTCTTCCTTAGTAGGCAAATGATGGACCACAATATCAGTATCCAACCCGGGCATGTCTTCGTAGGACCAGGCGAAGATCTCCATATAATCATGCAGCATTTGAGTCAACCGTTGCTTCACG
The DNA here is from genome assembly GCA_948472305.1 of Vicia faba. Taxonomy (NCBI): domain Eukaryota; kingdom Viridiplantae; phylum Streptophyta; class Magnoliopsida; order Fabales; family Fabaceae; genus Vicia; species Vicia faba. The sequence continues at coordinate 756,986,866 of OX451736.1, read as the reverse complement.
CTGAGCTCTAGGTTGGCACCAATCTTTACCTCTTTCCTGTCTGCTTCAGTACCCAAGTTTATTGTTTCCACTGGCTCTTCATGGGGTTGAATTGCCCTTTCTTCCTGAAGTAACAGTCTTGCAAGCTCGCCAGGCACTTCGCAATCATCTTCACCGTCGTCTTCGGCTAAGTTGATTGGATTTTCGAAGTCATAACTGGAAGTAGCAGAGTTGTTACCAGTAAGATCCAGAGTGGATTGAAACCTGTATGAGTGAGTGTGTGTGTAAATACAGCTGTTTTGAAATATATGTAAAGGAAGAAAAGACAGAAAAGGAGCATAAAATTTGCAATGCGAGAAAACGTCCAAGATTTTCATTCATGATATATGAAATGACAATTTATATGCCCTCACAAATGAAACCACGGTGCCTCGGGTAAGAGACCGGGCCAAAGAGTTTATTTATTGCTTATTACAGATACCAAAACATAGGAAGTCATTACTTAGTAACAAGAGAAACAGATAGGTTGTCAGTCGCACTCCAATTGTTAAGTCCACTGTCGGTTGCCGGGTAAATCCAACTATCAAACTCAGCTTCGTCCACTTCGTCCTCGTCCCCAATAGCATTTACTCCATGAGCAGGCAGGGGAGCTGTCACTACATTAGGCTTCTCAGATGCCTCAAACTGTACCTCCTTGGCGTCAATAAGATCCTGCAGCTTGCTCCTTAATGCCCAACAGTCATCAGTAGAATGCCCCGGGCTATCTGAATGGTAAGCACAACGAGCATTCGGGTTGTACTTAGGAGATGCAGTATTGGGAAACTTTGGAGCCTCCCTGACAGTCACTAAATTGGTTGAGAGCAACTGTGGCAATATTTGGGATAGGGTCATGCTCAACCGGGTGAACACTCTCCGGGGTTTTTCAGCCCTTTGAGGGTTGGTTGGCCGAGGAGCGGCAGCAGGCTTAGCAATCATCACCGCACTGACAGCTTGGCGGCGCTCAGGTCTCTCTGATTTCCTGGAACCATATACGGCACTAGCCTCCTTCTTGAAGGGTTTCTTCTCAGAACTAGATGATGCACCCTTCGGAATCTTTCCAGACTTCAACCCAGCCTCAATTCTCTCTCCAGTCAGAATCAAATCAGTGAACCCTGCAGACGAATTCCCAATGAGATGGTTGAAAAATGGCCCAGATAGGGTCCCCAAGAACATGTCTACCAACTCTCGATCAGTCAATGGTGGCTGCACCCTGCCATCCAGGTCTCTCCACTTCTGAGCGTACTCCTTAAAACCTTCACTTGAACCTAACGACATACCCTGGAGTTGGGTACATGTAGGGGCAAGGTCGGCATTATATTGATACTGCTTATAGAAAGCAGTAGCCAACTCCTCCCAGTTACGAACCTTGGTCCCATCCAGCTGATAGAACCATTCGAGATGAGTCCCTGAAAGACTCTCCTGGAAGAAGTGGATCCACAAATTCTTATCCGCCGAGTACGGTTGAATCTTTCGAACATAGGACCTGAGATGTAGCTTGGGACAAGACGCCCCGTCGTATTTAGAGAAGGATGGTGCTTTGAACTTGTGAGGGATAATCACACCAGTAGACAAACCCAGATCTCCGAAATCCAGCCCAGGTACCTGTTGTACTTCCATAGCCTTCAACCTGTCCTCCAACTGCTTGTAACGGTCTTCTGCCGGAGGATATTGCTCTTCATCAAAATCAGTCTCGTTGTCGGAGACTACCGGACTAGGAACCCTTGCTTCTTCCTGAGGAGTACTCTTGCCAACAGAAGAACCAGCCTCTTCCTGCTGCAGAGCATTGCCAAACCTTCGGCCCGAGTTGAACAGAACAGTTCTTCTCTTCTTCTTCTTCTCCTTCTTCAGGAGCAGAGCCTTCAACTCTTCTTGGCCTTGAGCCAAACCCTTGATTAATTCCTGAAACTGCGCATTCTGTGCCTGAAGAGCTTTGATGGATGTCTCAGTTGATGAAGAGTCAGGATTCATGATGCTGAAATAAACAGCGAAGAACTGTAAGCAATCTGAAAAGAGGAAAAACCTGCTATGCACATGATGAATGAGATGTGTTTATGTAATGCATTCAAGGGTTCGAAAGTTCAAATTTGTTGTAGACAAAAAGGAACACACGTTATCATTAAGGAAATAACTGTTTAGTACATCAAGGCCTCATGGGAAAAATAATACAAAAGCAAATCAATCCCAAAATACATTGCGCATCCTCTTTGGAGCTATGTAAGTGTTGAGATTCCTCTCCTCATGCAACAGGCGGGTGAGCTCCAAGACCTTCTTTTCACTAGCATGTAGACTGGTCTCAAGAGAATTCCGTTCTTCCTTAAGCTGGATCCAGCTCTTCTGCATCTCTTCCCAGGATGTGGGCATATCAGGGTGCTGAATAATGCAGGACACTTCTCCTTCCAAGACTGGCTCTTTGATCACAGGGAGCATATGGGAATAAGGCATTACTAACTTCTGGGAGCGGGCTCGTACCCACTTGAGATAAGATTCCAACGGGATGGAGTTCCTGTGCCCCAGTGTCTTGCTGTCTATCCTACTGGGTATCCTCCAAGCTCTGATAAATCTCTGGCGAAGTCCTTGAGTATCGTTGTCGAAGTCAAAAACTATGTCAGGAATTAACATGTCATGAGGGCCATCCCTCCGAGCATAACCAAACTGTCTCCAAGCCAGGCATGGGCTGTAAGTAATACCTCCTCTGATTCCAAGTAAAGGAACATTAGGGTACTCCCCGCAACGATCAATGATAGTGACATCTTCTCTGGACCTAGGGCACCAATGTATATCTGCATGTGTAAGAGTCATCAACCGTTGTGACCATCTCAAACCCCGCTCATTCTTCAAGACTGATTGTGGAAGGTGCGAAATAAACCACCTTCCCAGGAGAGGAGTGCAACACATAAGGACACCTCTTTTTCTCATGGTTCGAGTGTAACATGAGTGAAGGATGTCCCCCAGCAACGTAGGTATAGGATTCCTGGACATAAAGATCTGGACGGCACTGATATCAATAAGCTGATCTGGGTTAGGGAACAATACCAAACCATAGACAAGGAGGGCCACAACCTCTTCAAAAGCTTGCAAGTCAAGGGAGTTCCAACATTCATGGGCCTTTTCAAACAGAAACCTGGCTAAGAACCCTTTGATACCACTTCTAACTTCCCAATGCCCCTTGAGGTCAGATGACTGTAGGTGCAAGGCTTTAGCAATCTCTTCAAGCTTAGGTTCCTTTTCCGTACCGTTGAAGGGTAGCTGATCAAGGATGGGGATCTTCAGGAGCCGGGAGAACTCCTCCAATGTAGGTACCAACTGATAGTCCAAGAAAGTGAAACAGTGATGCAGAGGATCAAAGAATTGGAACAGGACCTTTATCATATCTTCCTCAATGTTGGTGTTGACCAAGCTGATGAGACTTCCATGTCTTTCACTGAATGAAGAGTTCTCGGGAATCCTGGATATAAATTCCTTAAGCTGAGGAGGGATCCTCACAAGACTGACTTGAATTGTCTTTCTACGAACAGTTTCCATGTCCTACAAAATAAAGAACAAAGATGAAGATTCGAACCCCTGAAATGGTTAGTCAATGCATATGATGCTGGATGATGTCATGATGCTATGATTAAACACACCACAGATATTTACAAAGACAAACATGTAAGGCACACAAGGCACGCAAGACAAGCCCTTAAGGTTTAAGGCCAGCATGGGGTCTGGGTAGTACCCTCTTGAAGTTGGTGGGTTCCACCTGTCCTAATCAAAGTAACCGGGTTCTAAGGGTCCCAATATCACGGGATTGCTTTCATTGTTCATCGTTTCGATTTAGCCACTGAACTGGCGACCGAAATATTCCAGGAAAGCAACCCTCAATTGAGTGTAGTATCGAGTATCAACCAACCTCGGACTGCACCAAAGTCAGTTATCTCACTACCCTAAGGAGGCCAAGATAGTTCAATTAAGGTTCCTAAGGTCTGTTGATGCTTCACGACACCACGCGGAGGCCCCGTACTCTCCTTGACTGAACTCAAGGGTTACCGGTTCACACCAAAGTGCCACATCAACGTAGCAGACTGTTTCAACCATGTCGGTATACCCCACACAGTTCCCTCACAGCCTTGTTTCTACTTTCTAAGAAGGTATCCCCCAGATCCGGGATAGGATCTATAGAACTCCCAAGCAACCCACAATTTAAAACAAGCAAAGCAATACAATTGAAAACACAGTTATGAACTAGCCCTAAGGTACACCTCACTTTAAGTTAATTCCCCAGCAGAGTCGCCAGTTCGGTGATCGGTGGATCTGGAACTGACTGTTTAACGCTGGTTCGTGAAATGTCGCGGTAAGCAAGAGTCGCCACCGTCTTTTATTTTCTCCAAATGGAAAGGACAAAAGCACAGAAAAATTCCTTAAAGAGATTGCTCTCAGTTCGGGAGGTAGATTATAGAAAGGGAAGGTGTTAGCACCCTTTCTATCCATGGTTATCCATGGGCTCTTAGATACTTGCTCATTTGTGTTTTCAAAATGGATTGTTTGCTTTTCAATGTGGGTTTTAAAAAAGTTTCTTTGAAAATTTCAGTTCGACTCTTGTATCGGTCCTCAAGAGTGTTTGAAAAATTGCTTTCGAAAGCTTTTTGAAAAGGTGTCGGTGTGAAAAGTATTTTTGAATTTTTGTTTGAAATTTAGAGCAAGTATCTTAGAGTTGTCTACCTACCCTAAGGAATTCGTCTGTGTAGATGTCCTTTAAAGTAGTGCCATCCCACCATTGAGAGGTAGGTAGCACCACCGTTGGAGGTGTTCGGGTCAATTCGAGGTTCGGGACATGGTGATCACCGGAGCAATAGGAAGACACCTTAGAAGCTACCCTCATGCCAGGTTCTCGGATCATGAGGACTTACTAAAACATCCTCTACTCGACGATCACCTTTCGAGGCAAGGCAACAGTGAGGCGTACCCTAGGGGTGGTGTGTGATTTGTGTGTCGTTTTCATTTATTTTTGTCTTGTCATGTTATTGGTGTTCTACGCTTGTTTTTATTTTTGTCCATACATTCTTTCATGCCTTGATTTAACAGTTAAAAATATTGCGAGAAGTAAAAGATCTAAGCTATTACAAAAGGCGCGGGTCCACATCGCCAAAATTAAACCAGGACCCGATTTGACAGAAAAATAAAGAAAGTAAAAGTGCGAGAAAATTATTTACAAGGCTTCGGGAGAGATACATAAATATTTAAACGAAATAAAATAAATATGTGAATTAAAAATTAAATCGAAACGAGGGCGTTGGACCCTTTTTGCAAAATTAAAATTACATGGAATTAATTAATTAAAAAGAAAAGGAAGAACTTGTTTTTTTTTTGGTGTTTTTTAGTATTTTAGGATTTAATATGAAAAAAAAGAATTAATTAAAATAAATACTAACCCTAATTCTAATGGCTTTTAATTTATTAAGAAAACATTGAATTTTAACCTAAATTAACCCTAATTTTTATATACAAAGTTAATTATAAAAATAAATATTTAATTATTTAATTATTTATGAAAGAAAAATAAAAGGATGAAAAATTATTAATTAAACCTAATTCTATGTTTTTTAGATTTTATTATGAAAAGAATTAAAATTACAACCTAATTTAAAACTAAATAATTATATGCAATTTATTTATGGAAAATATTAAAACAAAAATATTTATTATATTTTTCCTCTTTTCTGATTTTTTTGATTTTTAGGTGTTTTTTATATTTTGTGACAACAATAGATTAATTAAACAAATAATAATTAAAAGCAAATAGAAAATAAAATAAAAAATATTATGGCAAACCTAGGGGGGTTGTAGTCCCCAACATGGAGGTTAAGTCCAAGAATTCTGGCCCATTTAGCATGGCCTTGTTGACTTTTGCTGGACGCGTGTGATGCATGGACTAGGGTGCATTGTGTTCCTTAGATCTGAACCTTTGATTTGATGTAACTGACGCGTGGACGACTAGATCTTGGAAGTGTATGGTGGTCTTTGTTATTGAAACTGCATATGAATATGGATTGCAAAATAATATGGGAAATAATGAAGACCTGGGGCTCGAACCCAGGTCATGAGGATTAACACCCACCAACTTTACCACTGAAGCACTCAATGCGTTTTGTTTATTAAATAACACACAAATAACATAAAGCAAACACATGGGTTAATGGATTTCCAGCGCGAAAATTCAAACTGACCAATCGTTGGCTGCCACTTGTTGGCTCCTAAATTCGACACCTTTGTTTTGATTGATATCAGCCATTAAAGCTGAAAGATGCTTTCGACTGGCTAAGTCTGTCGAAGTGACCGTCGAAAGATGGTAAAAGTACTTAGAAGATTTCTTCCAAGGAAGAAGGCTGATTGCCTTCGACGTCGAAGGAGTTTTCGTCGAAGATGTCTCTTGACGAAAGTGTTCGATGGTCCAGAGTGGAGCAGTTTGAAATTCAAGCGTTTGGAGGGAAAACGGTTTCCAGCAGTTACCACGTGCAAACGTGCAAGGATCTGGAGCGTCGAGCATGGAGAACGTGCCAAGTGGATTGATCTCGAAGCAGTGTAACTGCCCGACGGTTACTTGGGATGTTTTAGTATAAATAGGAGTAGACATGTAGTTTCTCGCGTGTGTTCACAATTCTATACAAAGTCACTCATATAGATTCGAGTACCCAGCGTGTGAGAAAGAATTGTTGAGAAATGTATGTGTGAAACACCAATTTTATCAATTAAAGTCATTTACTTTCCCAGAATTTTACTTGCTTTTCTCTTTACATTTCCTGTCGAACCTTTACTTTAAAGCCTTGTTTATTTTACCAAGCCTTTCCTTTATGCAATTCATTTAAAGCCAATTTACTTAAAGCCTTATCCAATTCAATCAAACTTCAAAATCAACCTATGTCCTAGGATCAATCTGATCGATCCTGCGAGTAACCAAATAAGTAACCATTTGGAGGATCAGCGGTTGTTTACCAAAACCCAAGGTAAACAAATTGGCACACCTGGTGGGACTGTGTGTTGATTGTTGAAAATAATCTCATCTTTTCGAGTTGTATGTTATTGAGAAGTGGTAGAATATACACTAACGATAACAATACTGCCAGAAGGAGGGAAGAGATGGCGAATCCGCCAAACAATAACGAAATCCCACAAACGAGTGTGGGAGCAACGGTTAGTATGACCGTAAGTGAAGCGACAAACGTTGGTTCGACACCAGCAGTGTCGGTCACAACCACGGGGCCAATAACTTCGTTAACAGGCCCCAGAATACCTTTGGGAACTCCCCCACCAAGGGGAAATTTAGGCACAAGGCCTGTGGTTCCCCCAGGATTTATTCCATTCTATGGTATGCCAACTTCTGAAGTGGCAAGCCTGACGAATGCTGCGTCCACTTTTTCAGACCCTTTCGTGAGTGCCTCTTCGCCACTCCAAGGCTCTGGAGTAGGCATGGCAAATAGAAATAGGACCCAACTCTTAGGAGGAACGTCCCAAGTAGCCCATGGCCTTACAAATGCCTCGACAGCAGTCTTGAGGCAACAGATGGACGAAAGCAACCATGATATGGTGCAAATGTTGGCACAAACTTTGAGTACAGTGCTAAACCCTCTAATACAAAACACTACTCAATCGAATCAGCAAGTTACAGCGCAAATGACGCGCTTGGCTGATTTCTTTGGAGTACCCCCACCTGTTCGACAGCCCCAAAGGGCGCAAATAAGGGGAAATCAGGGGATATTTGTAGAGGAAGAAACCACCATTAACCAGGCTCAACAGCCTGTCGAACAACCTGTCGAAGAACCTAGGGTAATAGCCCCAGAGGTAAGGTTAGTTAACAGAAACCAAAATGCTGACGAAGTGGTTCAGCATATCCAATACCAAAACATGGGTTTGGAAAACAATCTGGCAACCATGATCGAAAGGATCATGACTCAGAATGGGATGAACATGGGCTTTCGAAGGCCCAACTTTACATCTCCATTGTCAGAATACGTGTTACAAACGGATTTACCTCCTAGATGCAAAGTCCCCAAATTTACTAAGTTCTCAGGGGACACGACAGAATCTACTGTCGAGCATGTGGCGAGATACTTGATCGAAGCAGGAGACATTTCGAATAACGAAAACCTAAGGATCAAGTACTTCCCAAGTTCTTTAACCAAGAACGCTTTTACTTGGTTTACAACTCTCCCCCCCAATTCGATCCATCATTGGACCCAGTTGGAAAGATTGTTCCATGAACAATTCTACATGGGGCAAACCAAGATAAGCCTGAAAGAACTGGCCAGTGTGAAGAGACGTTTCACTGAACCTATAGACGAATATCTGAATAGGTTTAGGTTGCTCAAGGCGAGATGTTTTACACAAGTGCCAGAACATGAGTTGGTCGAAATAGCCGCAGGCGGTTTAGATTATTCCATTAGGAAGAAGCTAGACACCCAGTACCTAAGAGACATGGCCCAACTGGCCGATAGAGTTCGACAGGTCGAACGCCTCAAAGCTGAAAAAGCTAAGGCAACGAAAACTCACAAGAGAGAAAGGATAGCGTACGTTGAGATGGATGACGAAGATCTAGAATCCTTCGACGATACTTTAGTTGTCGAAGAAGGAGAAGTCGATTTAGCAGAACTAAAACAAGGGCCACCATACTCTTGTAAACAGTTAGTCCCCTCAAATGGGAAAAATCCCATTGGTCCAGACAGGACCAACGATAGGTTCCCAAAAAAGACTTATAGTTTTGACATCACAAAATGTGATGAAATATTCGACTTGCTAGTTAAAGATGGCCAAATGATAGTACCCCCTGGGGTAAAAGTGCCTCCTCTTGATCAAAGAAAGAAGAGAGGTTTTTGCAAATATCATAATTTTTTTGGCCATAAAACTTCTCAATGTTTTCTTTTCAGGAATCTTGTGCAAGACGCTATTGAGGAAGGGAGATTAAAGTTTGCTGACAAATCCCCCATGGCTGTCGACTCCAATCCACTGAAGGCTGAAGCCCACTATGCAGAACCCTCTGAGGTGAATATGATAGAGGCAACCAGGATCCAGTCGAAGAAGCCAGGAATTACTATGGTCGAAGTCTCAAAGGACCACATCAACATGCCAATCTTTGGCAGTTTTTCTGGAAATTTATCCAGGAAGACAATTGAAGCTGTCCAGAAAGCGATCGAGAACCCGAAGTCGGAGACTGCTGAAGCACAAAAAACTGGATCGAAGCCCAGTTCCCACTTGGCCACTGTTCAAGGCCAGACGGAGAATCTGGAGATACAAATGAAGCAGCTAACTCTTGCTAATAAAGATACAATGAATATCAACATGGTCGAGCTTTCTGACCCTAAAGCATCAGAAGAGGCCATAAGGCAAGAGCAGGCTAATAAGACTGCTTTCCCTCGGGAAAACGAAAACTTGGCAGATTTTTTACAAAGATGCCAGAAAAAGAAATCAGAGGTGATGCTGTGTCCAAGATGCAGTTCGATCTTTGATAAAAAAGCTGCTGAGCACATTCAAGGCGTGAGAGCAGCGAATAAGAGAAGGGAGAATACTGACCTTCGACATGACCCCAGAAGGGGTTCTAACCAAGACAAGAGGCCATTGACTTTTAGGCCTCCAACAAATGTACCAGTAGACACTTGGTACAAAACCTCTGGCCGGAAAAGGCCAAGTGAGGAGAAATGGCATTCTTTCGATGTGCCAAGGGGTTCCTCTTTGACTCAAAAGAAAGAGCCTCAAGTTGCTGCACCTAAGGTTACACAAGTGTCCAGCAACTACAAGGGTAAAAATCCTATGTCTCGATCTCAATGGAGGAGATATCAAAGGAGACGAAAAGCTGAAAGGGAGGCTGCCAACGAACCTAAGGCAGAAACTAGTTCGAATGTTCCTCAAAGGAAACAAAGGAAGCCTCTAGAGAGAGAGCCAGTTACCAACAGGCTAGTTTGGCCTAACCAAAGCGAAGTCGAAGACGAAGACGATGCTGAGTCTGATGATACTTTGGATATAATGGTGAATATTGTTTCAGTGCTGCCCAGGGAATTCAATCGACAGGTAGAAGTCGAAGCAAGTGACTGGGAAGTGGAACAAGAAATGGCCAAACATAGGCCAGTGTGCTATTTTGTCATGGACAATGGCACTACTGAGGAACAAAATGGCTTCTTCGAGCCACCTACAGAGGCGATGAAGAATCACCTCAAGCCTTTGTTCATAAGGGCTAAGCTCGAAGAAACTACTGTGAATAAAATATTGGTCGATTGTGGGGCAACTATCAATATTATCCCTCATTCTATGCTAAGGAAGATTGGCAAAAGAGATGAGGACATTAAACCTCACAACATGGTCTTGTCGAACTATGAGGGCGGCATTGGGACCACCATGGGAGTGATCCAGCTAGATATCAAAGTAGGGTCTATCCTTCGACCAACGATGTTCATGGTCATATCGGCCAAACCTAACTACAACCTTTTGTTAGGCCGTGAGTGGATTCATGGTGTAGGCGCTGTGCCTTCATCGATGCACCAAAGACTGCTGCTATGGCGTCCAGATGGGATGGTCGAAAACATAGAGGCAGATCAAAGCTACTACCTTGGCGAAGTGAATCACTTGGGTGTGGCAGATTTCGACAAAAACTTGGCTCACATAGGGCCATGTCCAACACCTGACTTCGACATGGCGCCAGCGCCAAACACCTTTTGTTCCCTATACCTGCATCCTGAGCATGGTTTCCAATGGGACAGAGAAGACTTGTCCCACATAGACTTCAGTGGGTTAACTGATATCCAACCAACTGGTTGGGGAAGTGAATTCAGTGATAATGACTGAGTCACAATCTTTGAAGCGAATTTCGGCTTATGTAGCCGAAACCAAGATGATAACGGCTCTCGAAGCCGAAGTAAAGTACATGGCCACACAGGCCAATGATCAACAATTATCTGCTGTTGGCCCAGGAAAGGATTTCGATCCAAAACCTCCTGATATCATGCCAGAAGAAATGCAGGAACAGAGGCTCGACGCCATCTATGACGATGAGCCTTTGGGCTTCGAAAAGGACCCCTTGGCGAACAACATTAAAATGTTAGCACAAGACCCTTTAGAAGAAATCAACTTAGGCGAAGGATCAGAGAAAAGGCCAACTTACATCAGCGCCAAAATTGATCCAGAACTTAGGTTGGAAGTAATCCAATTGCTGAAAGAGTTTAAAGACTGTTTTGCATGGGATTATGACGAAATGCCTGGTCTCGACAGAGGATTGGTAGAACTTCAGTTGCCAATCAAACCTGGAAAGAAGCCAATCAAGCAAAATCCAAGGCGCTTCGCTCCAGAAATACTGTCGAAGATCAAAACGGAGGTCGAAAGACTTCTGAAATGCAAATTCATCCGTGTTACAAGGTATGTCGAATGGATTGCAAATATTGTGCCAGTAATTAAGAAAAATGGTACATTAAGGGTGTGCATAGATTTCAGAGATTTGAATGCTGCCACCCCCAAAGATGAATATCCTATGCCTGTGGCGGAAATGCTAGTCGACTCTGCCGCTGGTTATGAATACCTGAGTATGCTCGATGGTTATTCAGGATATAATCAAATATTCATTGCTGAAGAGGATGTGTCGAAAACAGCTTTTCGATGCCCTGGGGCCTTAGGCACTTACGAATGGGTAGTGATGCCTTTTGGCCTAAAAAACGCTGGGGCAACGTACCAGCGAGCAATGAATACTATCTTCCATGATTTTATTAACACTTTTATGCAAGTATATATTGATGATATTGTTATAAAATCTGTTTCCAGGAAGAACCATATTGACCATCTTCGACAATCATTCGAAAGAATGAGAGAACATGGTCTGAAGATGAACCCTTTGAAGTGTGCGTTCTGTGTGAAAGCTGGAGATTTCTTGGGCTTCGTTGTCCACAAGAAAGGAATCGAAATCAACCAGAACAAGACGAAGGCAATTCTGGAAGCGAAAGCGCCATCGAATAAGAAGGAATTGCAATCTCTCTTAGGCAAGATAAATTTCTTAAGGAGGTTTATATCTAATCTAAGTGGGAAAGCTCAGGCCTTTTCACCCTTACTTCGACTGAATAAAGAGGGGTTCGAATGGGGGCAGGAGCAACAAGAAGCCTTCGACAAAATCAAAGGGTACCTCACTAAGCCACCTATTTTGGTGCCTCCTTGTAGCAATAGGAGTATGAGATTGTACATAGCTGCGTCTGACAAAACTCTGGGAAGTATGTTAGCCCAAGAGGATGAGAATGGAGTCGAAAGACCCATTTACTATCTCAGTCGAGTTTTAAATGATGCAGAAACTAGATATAGCGAAGTTGAAAAATTGTGTCTATGTCTGTATTTTTCTTGTACAAAACTCAAGCAATATATAAAACCAGTTGATGTTTATGTTTCGTCTCATTTTGATGTTTTCAAATATATGTTGTCGAAACCTATCTTGCATAGTCGAATTGGCAAATGGGCATTAGCATTAACTGAATACTCCTTGACCTTTATGCCTCTTAAGGCAGTAAAAGGACAAGTGGTTGCAGATTTCATAGTCGACCACTCAATTCAAGTTGAGGATATTAATTATGTGGAGATAGAACCTTGGAAATTCTACTTCGATGGTTCCAGCCATAAAGATGGAACAGGGGTAGGAGTCTTGATTATTTCTCCAGATAAAATTCCAACAACATTCAAGTACAAAATGTCAGGTTCTTGTTCGAACAATGAGGCTGAGTATGAAGCTCTAATTACTGGCCTTGAGATATTGTTGGAATTGGGGGCAACTCGAGTCGAAATAATGGGAGACTCAGAGTTAGTCATCAAGCAAGTCACAAAGGAATATAAATGCATAAGGGAAAATCTCATTATGTACTTTGTGATAGCAAATCGTTTATTGAAACAATTTGAAACGATCAATATTCGACACATACCCAGGGTCGAAAATCAGATAGCCAATGACTTGGCACAAATTGCATCTGGGTATAAGATTTCAAAAACGAAATTACAAAGAGCAATCGAAGTTCGAGAAAAGATAAAAGCAACTTGTCTATCACCATCAGACTTGGAATCGACGAGGCTAGGATATGCTGATCACAGTAACTTCGAGATTTCGTTCATTGATAATTTGTCAGAGCAAGATTGGAGGAAACCTATTGTGGACTATCTTCAAAATCCAGGAGCTTCGACAGAACGAAAAACAAAATACAGGGCGTTGAGTTTTGTACTCATGGGTAATGAGTTATTCAAGAAGACGCCTGAAGGGGTGTTGCTGAAATGTTTGAGTGAAACTGAAGCATACATAGCCCTTTCGACGACGCATGCTGGGGCATGTGGGGCTCACCAAGCAGGCCATAAGATGAAATGGTTGTTGTTTCGACAAGGACTATATTGGCCCACTATGCTGAAAGATTGTGTTGAGTTCGCCAAAGGTTGCCAAGAGTGTTAAGTTCATACAGGCATCCAACATGTACCAGCAAGCGAACTTCACTCGATAGTGAAGCCTTGGCCCTTTAGAGGATGGGCGTTGGATCTCATTGGAGAGATTCGACCAGCATCATCAAAGAGTCAGAAATACATATTGGTAGGCATTGATTATTTTACTAAGTGGATCGAAGCTATCCCTTTAGTCAATGTGGACCAAGAAAATGTCATTGAATTTATTCAAAAGAACATTATCTTTAGATATGGAATTCCTGAGACAATAACAACTGATCAAGGGTCAGTTTTCACTGGTCGAAAGATGCAGGAATTTGCTCAGGAAACAGGTTTCAAACTCCTAACATCCACGCCTTATTATGCACAGGCGAATGGTCAAGTCGAAGCAGCTAAAAAAGTGGTGATTGGCTTGATAAAGAAACATGTTGGGAAGAAGCCAAAGAATTGGCATAAGACGTTAGACCAGATTTTATGGGCTTGTCGAACGTCCCCAAAAGAAGCCACTGGTACAACACCGTATAGGCTAACTTTTGGCCATGATGCAGTGTTGCCAGCAGAAATTTGTCTTCAATCTGCAAGGGTTCAGAGGCATTATGATATTCCTTCTGAGGTTTATTGGAACATGATGTTAGATGAACTGGTGGATTTAGACGAAGAGAGATTACACGCTCTCGACTTACTCAGGCTTCAGAAGAAAAGAGTAGAAGACTCTTATAATAAAAAGGTAAAACCTAAGGTATTTTTGCCTGAAGAACTAGTTTGGAAGGTAATTCTTCCCATGGATCGAAGGGATCGAAGCATGGGGAAATGGTCACCCAAATGGGAAGGACCCTTCAGAGTTATCCAAACTTTTTCTGGTGGAGCCTATGAAGTCGAAGAGTTAAGTGGAGATAAAAGACTCTTGAGAGTAAATGGTAAATATTTGAAAAAATACAAACCTATACTTCAAGAGATAAAAATAAAATAATAAAAGAGCAAGTCTAAATTAACCATAAAAATGCCAAAATGGAAATTTTTATTAATTTCAGCCAAGATGGCAATTGTTGTCGAATAACGATTACAGAAGATGGTTACAAAAGAGAATCAATCAAAAGGTAAGAGAGTTCCTGAGTCGAAGATACTTGGCGTGCTGCAGCTCCAACCTCTTCTTGCACCAGGAGTTTTCCTGCACTAGTTTGGCAATTTGAGCGTCGAGGCTTTGGGCCCTCTCAGCGAATTCCAGGCCTTGTTTGATCTCAGTCTGGCTCTCAGTGTCTGAGATGGTCGAAAGAATTTCCTCCTTGAGTACAGTGTTGGCGTTTATCTTCGCCTCTATTTCTGCGATTTGTGCCCGGAAGGAAACATTCTCTCGATCAATGGCATCGACTCTTTCCTGTGCAGACGCTTTTTGTTTCGACAGCTCAGCAATTCGAGAAGTCGAATCTGAGACAGCGGTCCACGCAGATGAGCTTTTGCCATACAGCACTTCAAGCTGACTGTTAAACCCTCTTTGGCGCCTGTAATCCGCTGAAACTTGATCAATCATAGAGTGTAACTCCATGATCAAGTTTGAGATTTCTGGGGCTACAGCTTCGAAGTCAACAGCATTCAAGACCTCTTTTAAGCATGATGGAGCAGTGGGGTCCCCCTCTAAAGCCTTCATCAAGTCCCTCTTGAAGAACTGGGCCTTAACCTTCGCCAAAGCATCATCAAGGGGAGAAGTTTCAGTAGACTTCCCCGACAGGGTAGGAACTTCCTGACTCGCGTCAGACGAACTCTTACTCTCGATGATGGCATTGAGGTAGCTAACAGGGTCAGTTTCTTTCAAGTGTTCCAAGTCCTCTTTTGACCTGTGCTTCGAGGAGGTAACCCTTGTAACAGTATTATCTTGGGTTTGAGGTTCTTGAGTGTTAAGTGCTTCGACTGGTTGCTCTTCGACTCGGACTGAGGCAGTACCAGCGTTGACTTGTGGTTCTTCGTTAGCATCACCCTGGGGTCCTTCGCCAGCGTCATTTTGTGGCTCTTCGCTAGCGTCACCCTGGTGTCCTTCGCCAGTACCACCTTGGTTCTCTTCGTCGGCAGCATTTTGATTCTCTTCGCCGTCATTGCCTTGGTCCCTTTCTTCATGATTCTCTTCTGACAAATCCACCACCTGAACTGTTTCTGGCTGTTGTTCCTCCACCAGAGGTTCCTCTGTTGTTTTCTCCACTGTTTCAGCATTGGCCTCATTCTCAGTATGGGCTTCGTCATTGCCCAAGTCTTTTTCCTGAGGCCTGCTAAGTTCAGCAGATTCCAGCGTTTCTGAGGTCCTTGGTGGAGAACTTTCAGTAGTGTCCTGAAAAGGGAAAGAAGACCAATCGTCAGATGTCGAAAGAGACACAATCGAATACGGGTATTTATGCCTAAGTTATAAAAAAGGTCTAAGGGATTACCTGTGGATTAGCTTCAGCCCCAGGGCTGGAATTGTCACTTTCGACAGGTTTGTTAAGAAGAACGTTCAGTTCCTCCTCAGTTGGCTCCTCGATGATCACTGGAGGTGGCCTAGGCTTTCTCACAGCAACCTTTATTCTGACGGTTCGACCTTCAGGAGCAGGAGCAGGAACAGAAGCATCCTTCGTCAACTTTCGCCTTTTTAAGGGGGCAGGAGGGGAATCACTTTCGTCATCACTCCCAGATTCGACCACCAGTCCTGGCCATTTCTTGGGCGAAGGTGCCTAGAAAACCAATAGGAATTCGATTGAATAATTGCATCAAAAATAAAAAATCGAAAGCCAGAAGAAAAATGAAGAAAATCTGGTTACCGATACAGGAGGCTTCCTCGAAGAGCCTTCCCCCTGTTGGTTGCTTATGGTCTTCGCCGGCGCCGTAGTCTTCGCCGGCGGTGGAGGTTTTGTTGAAGGGCCTCCTCCTTGTTGGCCTTCTGTAGCCTTCTTGGCTACAGGCTTTCGAACAACTGAAAGCAAAGGAAAAGTTAACAGGCTAGCGATCGAAGAGAAAGACAAAAAGTAATGTGAGAGCATGAACTTACATTTCTTTACTTTGTCCAACACAAGGACAAAAGACTTCTGCAGCTCAGCCATGAAGTCCTTCTCGTCGAAGAAGTACTCAGCATAATAGCTTCTCCACCACTCCTCGAAGGATGGTGAACAAAGAAAATTAAGCTGGTAGTCAAACAGCGAGAGGATTGTTCGACCAGCATATCTTCCGATATGCTTGATGGCAGCTTCTTCTGTATAATCGTTGCAGAAGTACAACATTGACTTCTCTCTTTGAAAAATCGGAGAAGGCAGGGTTTGGATAATACCAAACTGGCGAGATACCAGATTTGGTTGGTAGGCGATTAGACTCAGATGAGTCTTTGAGCTCTTGAATCGAAGAGGCATGATCCTTGGTGTAAGGAACGCCTCCCAAAGTATTGTATGCTCATCGACATTGGGACCACTCGACTCCTTTGGATGTGGCCTAGTGAACCATGCTGGCCCCACCCGCCGTTGAGCAAATGGAGCCATAGTTGAAACAAACTCCTTCCTTCGAGCAAACATTAGAACGAAGTTGGTGAAGGTTTGTTGAAACTCCAGTCCATCGTCCGTAGGTGTCAGCAGAGCCAACCTGATTCCTTCGATGCGTCTATTCGCTATCGCTGGAGCTTGTTCATTTATCTGAACTTTCTTGGGCAAGAAAGATTCGAAAGTGGCATTGAGCCACAGTTGAAGTAGCCAAAAAGGCCCAGCGAGTAGCAAACTGGCCCTGTCCTCGATATGTTTCAGAAGAGTGGCCCCATTGCTGATCGAGTCATAAAGACTAGCCAGAATCAGTTCTGTCAAACAGATGTTTTGGCGGTGATGCAGTTGGGTAGCAAGAGTGACCATCTTTTTGGTCACCTGTAGAGACTTCGAGCAAAACACAAAGCGAGTTAGCCATAAGGCTAGAAACGCTATGTGTTCGACATCCGACACAGTATCTGTCGACCTGTCGTGAAAATGGTTGATGAAAGTGGTGTATGTTGGCTTGGTCTCAGAGAAGCCAATTTGGTCCTCCGACATCTCCTCCGAATCGAAGTAATCTCCGGTTGGTCGAAGGCCAGTAATAGCGGCCACGTCGAAGAGTGTGGGGGTTAGCATCCCACATGGAAGATGAAAAGTGAAATGGGAGTAGTCCCAGAACAACAGTGAAGCTATCAGCATCTCCGGGGAGTAGTTCAAACCCGTCTTCGACAGCATCACTAGGTCGAAGATTCCCATATCCTTCCAGATCGAGGTTTGGGGCTTCTCCAACTTGGTTAGCCAAGCAACATAATCGGAGGTCAGATTAGGGCAAGACCTAAAGACCCTAACCCCTCTGTTGAAGAAGCGGAGGTCGATTTTTTCACGAGTAGGGTCTTCGTTGTCTTCTGCGTCTTTCTTGGCGCATGCTACTGGCTTGAGTTTCTCGACGATTGGGAAATAGCTCTTGATCTTCAGAGCTTCAGAGATGCTTGGATTCATGGGGCCAGACATTGCGAAGATCTGGTTGGAGTATCCAACCGGGATCATCAAGTGGCGCGAGTAAGCATCGCGAACGGAGATGTCAGAAGGTTCAGGAACCCTTCGTTTGCCTGTAGAGTTTACTACCGGAGCAGTGACGAAGACCTTGGGTTTAACATGTTCAGTTGGTGCGTTAGCACTAGGAGCAGTAGAAGCAGAGGCCATTTTTTGAAATGAGGTTGAAGATGAAGTGAAAGAGGAAGAGTTTTCTGCAAAGAGAGCAAGCTTGTACGAAAACAAGGAAGTCTGAAGGCTAGATGGCGTAAAAAGTCCCACAATGGGATATTCACTGCTATTTATAGTAGTGGGAAAAATCCCCAATAACGAGGACATTAAATTCCATTTAATGCTGCAGGAGTTAGTGGGACGCGTGGCAGCCCCCTGTTGTTTTGGCCGTTTCTGCAGAAATAGAGGGACGCAGCGTGCGTCCTCGTTTTTGGGATTTGTCATAATGACAAATTCTGAAATGACGTTTGGTACTGCACGCTGTACTGAAAGTGACGTCCTAGGATCAAATCAATGATGGTTTCTTGGGATTGCCAACAGTTGGTAAAAAGCAACAAAAAGTGCACAAGTTAACTTGTGACTAAGCGTGGAAAGACAGGTGTCGAATGGCGTTTCAAAGAATGCCTTTTTCTTTCAGAGTCGAAATAAGGCATTCTTAGGGGGCAATTTGTTGGCTCCTAAATTCGACACCTTTGTTTTGATTGATATCAGCCATTAAAGCTGAAAGATGCTTTCGACTGGCTAAGTCTGTCGAAGTGACCGTCGAAAGATGGTAAAAGTACTTAGAAGATTTCTTCCAAGGAAGAAGGCTGATTGTCTTCGACGTCGAAGGAGTTTTCGTCGAAGATGTCTCTTGACGAAAGTGTTCGATGGTCCAGAGTGGAGCAGTTTGAAATTCAAGCGTTTGGAGGGAAAACGGTTTCCAGCAGTTACCACGTGCAAACGTGCAAGGATCTGGAGCGTCGAGCATGGAGAACGTGCCAAGTGGATTGATCTCGAAGCAGTGTAACTGCCCGACGGTTACTTGGGATGTTTTAGTATAAATAGGAGTAGACATGTAGTTTCTCGCGTGTGTTCACAATTCTATACAAAGTCACTCATATAGATTCGAGTACCCAGCGTGTGAGAAAGAATTGTTGAGAAATGTATGTGTGAAACACCAATTTTATCAATTAAAGTCATTTACTTTCCCAGAATTTTACTTGCTTTTCTCTTTACATTTCCTGTCGAACCTTTACTTTAAAGCCTTGTTTATTTTACCAAGCCTTTCCTTTATGCAATTCATTTAAAGCCAATTTACTTAAAGCCTTATCCAATTCAATCAAACTTCAAAATCAACCTATGTCCTAGGATCAATCTGATCGATCCTGCGAGTAACCAAATAAGTAACCATTTGGAGGATCAGCGGTTGTTTACCAAAACCCAAGGTAAACACCACTGCATCATCTTCTTCGTTGGGAATTTCCTGAAATAATTTAACAAACATTTAACGGGGGTTTTAAACCCCCTCAAAATATGCTGATTTCAATAATAGCGATTAGGCCTGTGACGCTCAGAAATTTGGCGCGATGGTCTCAATCTTTTCGTCCCAACCTGCTGACTTTGTTCATGGCATTGTTAGGTCTTAATTTTATAGGAATGGAAAACGCCCAAATTAAAAACCTTGGAACCCTAGGTATCTCTAATGGCGAATCCTCATATAGGGCATGGAATTTCAATCAAACTATGCAGTTAGTTTATAAACATCACCCTAAACACAAAAACAACAACAAAATATGTTATAAATGCATGGATAATGGAAAACAGTTTTGGAATTTTCTCTACCAATTTCAGTGATGACTTCGCGTTTTCTTGAGTATGGGGCTTAGTTTTTGATTGGAATATGTCCTATGATCTTTGAGGAAGCTAATGGAATAGGTTTTGAGGCTTGAATCGACCTCTAAGTGAGTTTTCAGAATTGAGTTTTTAGACAAAATTTTCAATTTTGGCAATTGGTTTCTGCGCAGCTTCAATGGTCTTTTTGATTAGGTTTTCATTCAGGCTTATGTAATGAATCAATTAGGTCAAGAAAAACCAAACAAATCAATTGCATTCATGGTTTTGAGATTTGATTTTCAATCATATTTTTTCCAATCTTTTTCATGCAATTTTGTACCAATCATGATCCAATCAATCCAAATCTTTCCATATTGAATTATGCACGAATTATTGAGTAGATTACATGTGCAAAAAGATTTGTTAGGTTAAGTTAAATATTTTTCATATATTTAATTGATTTAAATGAATTATTATTAATAAAAATTCAAATAAATAAATAAAAAATGAATAAAAACTTCCCTTTGGGCCAAGTGGTCGTGCACATGCTTGGGATGATGAATTGTGGAAGAAAAATGGGCCCATTAGCAATTTTAGGTCATTTGAATCAATGTTGACTTTTCAAAGTATCCAAAAATTTCCCAACTTCCACAAGGCGTAACTTGCTCAATTTTTAAGCTTTTCTCATGTTCTTTGACATTTTGGAAATGTCTTTGAGTCCTCTAACCAATTTCTTTGGTCCCATGTTATTTCGATTTACCAATCTCAAGTTATGGCATTTGACTCAAAGTCCCTTTTTGTTGACTTTTAAAAATGACCTATAATGTTGAAATTGATAACTTTTTGTGAGAGCATTTCTTGGACTTGAAATATGAAGATGAGTTGTAGGAAATGTTTTTCTCTTCAAAATGAGCTTTGGATGGAATTTTTCTGATAATCCATGTGAAATTTATGCCCTGGTCAATTTACAGTTGACTTTTTCAGCTGTCCAAATAAGGAAACTTTTGCATCTTGATGATTTTTGAGCCAAGCTTTGAGAATCATGATCAACCATTGATCAAATGATTTTTGTGGCTTCAAAATGAGATGTTGATCAAAAATTTGAACTTTTGACTGTCAAATGACCATTTTGCCCCTACAATTGACTGTAGTGCAATTTAGGGTTTTGACTGTGCAATTTTGAGCTGAATGTCTTGAAACTTGATATGAGGATGCTTGACCATATTTGTAGGCATGTGAAACTTGATTGGACCTTTGGAAACTTCATTTTCTTGATCAAAACAAAAACCCTAATCTTGACTATTTAGGAGACTCCTGCACTGTGCAACCCTTGGGGAATTTTGCAGCTTGACTTGGCAATTTCCTGAAGAATATGGGAGGGCAAATTTTGGGGTACAACACATTGCATCATTGTTTTACCTTCCCGGACTATCATCTAGTCCCTACTTTGGAGGAGTTTTCTGATTTACTGGGTATATCTATCCTCGAGCAGACACCCTTTACAGGTTTGGAGATAGCTCCTAGGCCAGAGGATATTGCTTAAGCCCTACATCTAAAAATGGCTGATGTAGTATCTAACTGGGAGACTCGGAGCGGGGTTAAAGGTTTCTTGGTTAAGTTTTTGATCGATCAAGCTCAACTGTTCTGGGATAACTTGGATTTTCAAGCATTTGAATACATCTTGTCTCTCCTCATCTATGGCTTGGTTCTTTTCCCAAATCCAGATTCTTTCATAGATGTGAACGCGGTCAAGATCTTCATGTCTCGTAACCCAGTGCCTACTCTTCTAGGTGATATTCTACATGCTCTCTATACTCGTACCGTGCGAAGAAGTGGGGCCCTTTTGTGTTGTACGCCGCTGCTGGCGAGGTGGTTTATTTTGCACCTCCCCAAGTTTGTTTTGAAGAATGAGGAAGGTGTATGGTGGGCTTATAGAATCATGTCCCTTGCTCATACGGACATCCTTTGGAGTTCTAAAGATATGGAAAGAGTAGCTGTCATTGATCGATGTGGGGAATACCCTAATGTTCTGTTGCTTGGAATTCGAGGGGGTATAACCTACAATCCTTTTTTGGCTTTACGACAGTTCGGACGCGCTCGGAGAGACGGCCCCCACGAGCTGCTGCTTACAGGCATTGTCTTTGACTACAAGGGGGATGTTGAGGGACATCGCTGCAGGTTTATATGAGCTTGGGGCACGGTGAACAGGTCTGACCCACATGATCTAGGAATGAAGACTTCTCTCCCGATGCAACCATATCTCCAGTGGGCTCGAGCCCGAGCTCAAAAGCTGGGAATGCCATATGAAGTTGTTTTGTCGGTGATTGTAGAGCATACTAATGAAGAAGGTGTTCCTTATACGGTCATCCATCCATACATGCCTACCGATCTTGGGGCATTGAAGAGATCTTGGATCCAGCTAAAGGAAGAAAGGGATGCCTACAGAGAAAAGTATCATGAGCAGGAGAGGAAGATCTTGAGGCTTACAAGGCAGCTTAAGAATGAAAGGACAATCAACGATTATGTCAGCACGAAGGGAAAACGACCATGAGATTTTTGATGTCTTTCATTGTTTCTAGTTTAGATTTGCTTTTCAGTATTTCTTTTGTAACGCCTTAAAGGCATTTGTTAAACATTGTTACAAGTTTATCTAATAAAGTGTGTTTTATTTTGGTTTACAAATTTGAATCTCCCAAAGTCTTCGAAATCATTTCATACGCATTCCATTCCCATGCATCTCATTACAAGTACCGTTACAGGTCTCTTATCTTCTTCGTTGTTTATTTTAGCAATCATGTCTTCTGAAACACCTACTGATCAAGCCATCAAGGCTCTTCAAGCTCAGAATGCACAATTCCAAGAGCTATTCCTGAATTTGGCCAAAGGGCAGCAAGATTTGAAGTCGCTCATCTTGAAGGAAAAGAAGAAGAAGAAGAAGAAGAAGAAGGTGGTCCTCCTGAATATGGGTCGCAGATTGGGGAACAATTTGCAACAGGAAACTGATTTGTCCCATTCATCTGGAGGGGAAGAGAACCAAGAAGAGAGAAATGGGCCTATTCTTGTGGTCTCTGATAATGACACCGACTTTGATGAAGACCAGTATCCTTCTATTGAGGATAGATATAAGCAACTTGAAGACCGTTTGAGTGCAATGGAGATCCAAAAGATACCTGGGTTGGACTTTGGAGATTTGGGTTTGGCATCTGGGGTGGTGATCCCGCACAAGTTTAAAGCTCCTGTCTTTGCTAAATACGATGGGGTATCCTGTCCGAAGTTACACCTCCGCTCGTATGTCAGAAAGATGCAACCATATACTACTGATAGGAACCTGTGGGTTCATTTCTTTCAAGATAGTCTATTAGGGACTCAACTTGAATGGTTCTATCAACTGGAAGGAGCTAACGTCCGCAACTGGGAGGACCTCGCTGCTGCTTTTTACAAGCAATACCAGTATAATGCCGACCTTGCTCCCACGCGTACCCAACTTTAGGGTATGTCTATGGGTACAGGCAAAGGCTTTAAGGACTACGCTCAGAAATGGAGAGATCTTGCTAGAAGAGTCCAACCCCCTCTGTCTGACAGGGAGTTGGTGGATATGTTTCTTGGGACTTTGTCTGGGCCATATTTCAATCATTTGATTGGAATTTCATCATATGGGTTCACTAAATTGATTTTGACCGGGGAGAGAGTTGAAGCTGGTATTAAAAGTGGCAAGATACAGAAAGGTGCTTCGTCAAGCACAGAAAAGAAGCCTTTTAGGAAAGAAGCTAGTGCAGTTTACATCTCGAGGATCCAAAACCAACCTGAACGCCGCCAAGAAGTTAATGTGGTAGTAATATCAAGACCAACTATTGCCCCACAACGCAACAATCAACAAAGAGTAGAGAGACCGCAAAGGCAGTATACTCGGCTCAGTATGACCCTATCTCAAATTTTGCCGCAGTTGTTGAAGACCAACTTGATCACTCTGAGGGAAGCTCCGAAGAATCCCAGTACTACATCACCGTTGTATAATCCAAACGCCCGTTGTGCTTATCACTCCAATAGCCCAGGGCATGATACCAACAACTATTGGGCCTTGAGGAATAAGGTACAAGATTTGATTGAAGCTAAAGAGATTGAGTTTGACGCGCCGGAAAAGCCCAACGTCATAACTGCTCCCATGCCTAAGCATGACTTGAGAGTCAATGCTATTGAAGTGGCCTCTACCATGGAAGATGCTGATGATGAAGAGGAGTCAGATATTGACATCTGGATTTACTCGACTACCAACGGTGGATTGAGCAATTGGACGGCGAAGGAGTTCGTGCCCATTTCTTTTATTACACAGTAATAGACTTTTTGTAACAAACAATTTAAAACTTTACAGCCCGGTGCCTTGCCTGAGACACCGTGGCTTTGTTTGTGAGGGCTTAATATTTGTCATTTCCATATATCATCAATAAAGCATTGGACGTTTTCTTGCATTACAAATTTTGCGCTCCTTGTTTTTCTATCTTGCACTTTATTAAAACAGCTATAGTCTTACACACACTCACATATCATAATACAGGTCCACATCCACTCTGGATCCCACTGATAACAACTCTGCTACTGCCAGTTATGACTTTGAAAGTCCGATCAACCAAGCCGGGGACGAAGGTGAGGATGATTGTGAAGTGCTTGGGGAACTTGATAGACTGTTACTACAGGAAGAGAGGGCCATACAGCCCCATGAAGAGCCAGTGGAATCAGTGAATTTGGGTACATACAAAGACAAGAAAGAGGTCAAGATCAGTGCAAATCTGGAGCCTAGCGTTAAGCAACGAATGATACAGATGCTGTGTGACTATGTTGAGATCTTTGCTTGGTCTTATGAAGATATGCCTGGGTTGGATACTGATATTGTGGTTCACTGCCTGCCAACTAAAGAAGACTGTCCTCCAGTAAAACAGAAAGTTCGCCAAATGCACCCAGAGATGTCTGAGAAAATCAAAGCGGAGGTTATGAAACAGTTTGATGCCGGTTTTCTAGCAGTTACTTCTTACCTGCAGTGGGTTGCCAACATAGTGCCAGTGCCGAAGAAAGATGGTAAGGTTCGAATGTGCGTTGACTATAGGGATCTAAACAGGGCAAGCCCCAAAGACGATTTCCATCTGCCTCACATTGATGTTTTGGTTAACAACACCACACATCATAAGGTCTTCTCCTTTATGGATGGTTTCTCTGGTTACAATCAGATTAAGATGGCTCCCGAGGATATGGAGAAGAAAACCTTTGTTACGCAGTGAGGTACCTTTTGCTACAAAGTTATGCCGTTCGGATTGAAGAATGCTGGGGCAACGTATCAGCGCGCCATGGTTGCTTTGTTCCACGACATGATTCATCATGAGATTGAAGTATACGTTGACGACATGATTGCAAGGTCCCAAACTGAAGAAGAACATATTGACCACCTCCAGAAGCTATTTGACAGGTTGAAGTTGTACAAGCTGAGGTTAAACCCGAACAAGTGCACCTTCGGGGTGAGGTCTGGTAAGCTGCTGGGTTTCGTCGTTAGTGATAAAGGTATTCAAGTGGATCCTGCAAGGGTGAAGGCTATACAGGAAATGCCAGCTCCCCGAACAGAAAAAGAAGTCAGAGGCTTTTTGGGACGTCTGAATTACATTGCCCGATTCATTTCACATTTGACGGCTACCTGTGAGCCAATCTTCAACCTATTGAAGAAAGATCAAGTGGTAAGATGGAATGATGAATGTCAAGCCGCTTTCGAAAGGATCAAAGAATATCTACAAGAGCCACCTATTCTAATGCCTCCAGTTGAAGGGAGACCTTTGATCTTATACTTGACAGTACTCGACAATTCGATGGGGTGTGGGCTGGGGCAGCATGACGAGTCTGGCCAAAAAGAGCATGTTATTTACTACCTTAGCAAAAAGTTTACCGACTGTGAGACCCGATAATCACTGCTTGAGAAAACTTGCTGCACTTTAGCATGGGCTGCTCGCCGGCTGAGACAGTATATGCTGACTTACACTACTCTATTGATATCAAATATGGATCCAATCAAGTATATCTTCGAAAAGCCTGCCTTGTCCGGAAGAATAGCAAGATGGCAGATGATCTTGACTGAATATGACATCCAATACACGACCCAAAAGGAAATTAAGGGAAGTGTGTTGGCAGATCATCTGGCACATCAGGCAGTGGATGATTACCAGTCTATGAACTTCGAGTTCCCGGATGAGAGCATCATGTTGGTGACCGTCTGTGAAACACCTGGACCAGATGAAGGACCTGAGGAAGGATCCCGATGGTCTATGTATTTTGATGGAGCTTCAAACGCTTTGGGTAATTGCATTGGCGCCGTGATCATATCTCCTGAAGGCTGTCATACTTCGTTCACCGCCCGATTATGTTTTAACTGCACCAACAACATGGCAGAGTATGAAGCGTGCATCATGGGTCTTCGAGCAGCTATTGACCTAAGGATTAAGTTCCTGAGTGTGTTCGGAGATTCCGCTCTCGTGATCAGTCAGATCAAAGGCGAGTGGGATACGAAGCACCCAAATCTTATTCCTTACAAAGAGTATGTATTGACGCTGCTTCCACATTTTGAGGAGATAACCTTTGAACACTTCCCCAGAGAGGAGAATCAGTTAGCGGACACACTAGCTACTATGTCTTCTATATTCAAGGTCAGATGGGACAATGAGGCTCCCCAGATTACCATTGAGAGGTTGGACGAACCCGCACGTTGCTGTGACATTGAGACTGAAGAGGTAGCAGATAAACCCTGGTTTCATGAGGTAAAGAGGTATCTTGAGGCTCAGGAGTACCCCGAGGGTGCATCTGTTAATGATAAGAAGTTTCTGAGGAGGTTTACGGTGAAGTTCTTCATCAGTAATGGCATTCTTTACAAGCGTAATCATGATTCAACCTTACTGTGTTGTGTGGATAAGAATGAGGCAGAAAGGATTATGGTAGAGTTACATGAAGGTACTTTCGGAACTCATTCCAGTGGACACACCATGGCAAAGAAGATCCTACGGGCAGGATATTATTGGTCTACCATAGAAGCCGACTGTTATCAGCATTCTCGGACCTGTCATAAGTGCCAAGTCTATGCTGATAAGGTGCACATACCTCTGGTTCCTCTGAACGTCTTGACAGCTCCTTGGTCTTTTGCAATGTGGGGCGTCGATATGATTGGTGAGATCAGACCTATTGCGTCTAACGGGCATCGTTTTATTCTGGTAGAAATTGATTACTTTATGAAGTGGGTTGAAGCAGCTTCCTTTGCTACAGTGACCAAGAACGTCGTGGCATGGTTTATTCGGCACAATCTGATCTGTCGATATGGTGTACCAGAGAGGATCATTATGGACAACGGTACAAATCTCAACAATACAATGATTACCGAGCTCTGCAAACAGTTTAAGATAAAACATCACAACTCTTCTCCTTACCGGCCGAAGATGAATGGGGCTGTAGAAGCGGCTAATAAGAATATCAAGAAGATTGTGCAGAAGATGACAGTGACATACAAAAATTGGCATGAGATGTTACCATTTTCTCTTCATGGGTACTGAACTTCAGCACGGACGTCAACAGGGGCAACACCCTACTCCTTGGTGTATGGCATGGAAGTCGTCTTACCTATTGAGGTCCAGATACCCTCTCTTTGGATTATGAAGGATGCAGGTTTTAGTGAGGACGACTGGATCCAGACCCGACTTGATCAGCTGAACTTAATCGACAAAAAGAGACTTACTATTATTTGTCATGGTCAGACATATCAAAAACAGATGATCAGGGCATTTAACAAGAAGGTCAGACGACAAGAGTATCAAGTTGGGGATCTGGTGATCAAACGCATCATCCAGCCACAAGGTGATCCCAGGGGCAAATGGACCCCTACTTATAAAGGGCTATTTGTGGTTAAGAAAATTTTCTCAGGAGGAGCTATGATTCTAACCACCATGGATGGTGACGACCTTCCTCACCCCGTCAATACAGACATAGTGAAAAAATACTACGCATAATCAAAGACCCGCTAGGTCGACTGGCCTAGGCAAAAATAAGGGCTTCCCGGAAAACCAAAAGGGTTCGGGAAAAAATAAGGGATGAAAATATAAAAAATCGGTACACCCGCAAGTCGAAAACATGAAAAGGCGTCTTGGGCAAAAAAGGGTATCTCAGTGGACTGAAAACCCGAAAGGGAGGTCCAGGAAAAAATTAGTGATTAAAGCGTAACACTATGTCTCATTGGATCACCTTGCAATCAGACTTCGGTATCGACAATCAAGCTCGGACGGCGCTAATCAATCTGATCTACCTTCAACCAAGTAGCAAAGTGATGAGATGCTCGAGGATATAAAGGAAATAGCAGAGTTGGAACCCAGTGGGATTGTTCACATAACTGTTTTTTCTTTGTTTTACACAAATTATAAGAACTCTATTGTTCGGCGGCGTTCTCTTACAAGGACGTCAGCCTCTTGTACAAAAATGCCTACTTACAGGCCTACTTCAAAATCAATACAATTCATTTTCCCAAAGAAATTTCAAACTGTTTTCTTTTTCTGTTTTGTTTTGCAAGAACGTCCAATGGTTCATTTTTGATATATGCATTTGACAATAATTGCTGCTCATAAATATTTACATGCGAAACAAAAGACGATTACTCGTAATATCAGGAACAGGGGAAAATAAGAAATGTCCGAACCATACAGTTGCTCTATCCACCAGGTATAGGGATAGACCTAGTTGGAGAAAACAATTGAAGGTACATTCACTCCCCGCAGAGTAAGAAAAGACAGTGATATTAGCGGTCCCTAACAGGACACCACTCTCCCCAGCTGAGGCTCGCAACCGCGAATGAGTCGGCGATATTCTCCCCAAGCAGAGTTTATCTATCACCAGCACTGGAAGATTATCCCCAGTGGAGTTTGGAGAATTATCCCCAGTAGAGTCTAAAGGATTGCCCCAGTAGACTCTGGAAGATTATCCCCAGTGAAGTCGCCACTGGAAAATCATCCCCAGCGGAGTTAGTTCCTTTCACAAACAGAAACTCAATTCCCAACAGAGTTCATCATCGCCAACAACGATAATTCATCCCCAGCTAAGGTTATTCTTCCAAGTCAACAGATCCTCCGACAGAGTATGTCCTCCCCATAGAGTCATTTCCTCGTCAGTTTATTCCCAAACGGAGTTATTCTTTCCCACAAGATTATTTCCTCACCGGTTTATTTTCCAGCAGGATTATTCTCACAATCATCTTCATTCACTATACCCAGCGAGAGCAAAGAATTCAACTCTTTCCTCCAGCAGCAATCCGGGATTTATTTTCCCCATCTAGAGGATATCATAAAAACATTGCATGCCCATACATCATGACATACGCATAGACATCATACAACACAATCTCATTTATTTTGAGAACATCATTGCTTGATACATATCATGCATTACATACAAGTAACCTTTACCTTTTAGGAAAGATACAATCAAATTCTCACAAAATTCAAGCTATGAAGCCCGGATACGACCGGATAGTATCTTGATCTCTACAGCATATTGTGAAGCCCGGATTACGACCAGATAGAAGTATCGAACACCGCGAAGCCTGGATTCGACCAGATAGTGGTTTATCTCAAAGCTATGAAGCCCGGATTCGACCATATAGTGGTTTATCTCAAAGCTATGAAGCCCGGATTCGACCAAATAATAGTTTAATCCCCAGCAAGGCGTGAAGCCCGGATTTCAACCGGATAACAGCTCAGCAAGTTACTGCGAAGCTTGGATTACGACCAGATAGCAGTGCGGGGTACCATGAATCCTGGATTCGACCAGATAATGGTATGTCATAAACATAAGTCGTGAAGCCCGGATTACGACCAGATAATAGCTCAACAAGTTATTGTGAAGCCTAGATTATGACCAGATAGCAATACAAAGTTCTGTGAAGCCTGGATTATGACCAGATAGCAGCCAAAGACACCACAAAGCCTGGATTACGACCAGATAGTGGTATATCTTTAACACAAGTTATGAAGCCCGAATTACGATCGGATAGTGTGATCGGTGGATCTGGAACTGACTGTTTAACGCTGGTTCGCGAAATGTCGCGGAAGCAAGAGTCGCCACCGTCTTTTATTTTCTCCAAATGGAAAGGACAAAAGCACAGAAAAATTCCTTAAAGAGATTGCTCTCGGTTCGGGAGGTAGATTATAGAAAGGGAAGGTGTTAGCACCCTTTCTATCCATGGTTATCCATGGGCTCTTAGATACTTGCTCATTGTGTTTTCAAAAGGTTTGTTCGCTTTTCAATTGTGGGTTTTAAAAAAGTTTCTTTGAAAATTTCAGTTCGACTCTTGTATCGGTCCTTAAGAGTGTTTGAAAAATTGCTTTCGAAAGCTTTTTGAAAATGTGTTGGTGTGAAAAGTATTTTGTTTTGTTTTGAAATTTAGAGCAAGTATCTAGAGTCGTCTACCTACCCTAAGGAATTTGTCTGTGTAAATGTCCTTTAAAGTAGTGCCATCCCACCATTGAGAGGTAGGTAGCACCACCGTTGGAGGTGTTCGGGTCAATTCGAGGTTCGGGACATGGTGATCACCAGAGCAATGGGAAGACACCTTAGAAGCTACCCTCATGCCAGGTTCCCGGATCATGAGGACTTACTAAGACATCCTCTACTCGGCGATCACATTTCGAGGCAAGGCAACAGTGAGGCGTACCCTAGGGATGGTGTGTGATTTTGTGTGTCAGATTCATTTATTTGATCTTGTCATGTCAAAGTGATCTATGCGTTTGTTTTTATTTATTGTCATTCATTCTTGCATGCATTTATTTAACGGTTAAAAAAAGTGCGAGAAAGGTAAAGTTCTAAACTATTACAAAAGGCGCGGGTCCACATCGCCAAAATTTCCAGGACCCGATTTGACAGAAAAATAAAGAATTAAAGAAAAGTAAAGTGCGAACGATAAATATTTACATGGCTTTGGGAGAGGTACATAAAAATTATAAGAAACGAAATAAAACGCGCGAATTGAATTAAGATTAGAAACGAGGGCGTTGGACCCTTTTTGAGGAAATTAAATTATTAGCAAATTAATTAAATTAAAGAAAAAGAAATTATTTTTGGTTTTTTTTTTGTATTTTATGACTTTTAATGGGAATTAAATGAAAAGAATATTAACCCTAATTCTATAACTTTTATTTATAAAAAAAATATTAAAGTTAAACCTAAATTAACCTAATTATCTACATGCAATTTTGATTTATAAAAATAAATAATATTTTAATAGTTAATTATTATGAAAGAAAATAAAAAAGGATCAAAATTATTACAAACCCTAATTCTACTAATTTTAAGTTTATTAAAAAAATATTTGCATTAAACCTAATTTAACAAGCTAAAATTAATTGATGACATTTATTTACAAAAATATAATATTAAATAAAATACTTATTTTTTGTCTTTTTTCTGATTTTTATTGTTTTTTATATTTGTTATGAAAATATTTAAATTAAGGAAATTAATTAAAAAAACATTAATTGAAATAAAGAAAAGAATGAAAAATATAAAAGAAACTTGCAAACCTTGGGGGGTTCTGTCCCCAGTTGGAGGTGAAGTCTTAGCATTTTAGGCCCAATACGCCTTTGGCCTCATTGACTCTGGCGCTAGCATGTGGCATCTTTGACTGCAGTTTACCATGTTCTTCAGATCTAGTCCCTTGGATTGGTATGATTGAGTGCAGTGGGACGCGTGGATGGCTTGATAACGTGGATGCATGGTGTGCTTTAGCGTTGAAGCTGCATATAAGCGTTAAATGAAAAATAATATGAAAGGGGTGGGGACCTGGGCTCGAACCCAGGTCTTGATGAATACCAATGCTATGCCTTGCCAAACGCGCTGCTTGAGTTCTTTGTATATTATACAATCAATAAACATAATAAAATAAACAAACGTTAATGCTTCTTTTTCGCGCGAGAATTTGAATATTCCAATCAACGCTGGCCACGTACCCTTCTTCTTCCTTGGCTTGCTTATTTCCTGAAAATAGAAAATGGTTAGCGGGGGTTTTGAACCCCCCCAAAACAGGCCATATACAATAATAGCGATTAAGCCATCTTTGAGTATAAATTAGGCGCGAGGGTGCTATTCTGATCGTCCAAACGCGCTGAGTATGGTCATGGTATCATGGTGATCCAATTTTACAGCGTTAAGAAACGCCCAATTCAAAGCTTGCAAAACCCTAACCTGCATCAATGGTGAATCTCCTATTTTGGCACGAAAACTTAATCAAACCATACAATTAGCTTTAGAATTAAATACTGGACATAAATCAAACATCAAAAATTATGAAAGATGCATGAATCGTGATGCAAGAGAGTGAAAAAATTTCTGTACAGGACACCAGCGTTCTCACGTTTCTTGGTGTCAAAGCTTATGGTTTTGATTCTAATTCCTTCCTTGAAGCCTCAGGAAGGTGATGGAATAAGTCTCTTTGCTTGAATCGACCTAGAACTTGGTTTTCAGTTTTGAAATTCTTAGGAAAAAGTGTGAGTTTGATTCTTTGTCTATGGCGCAGCTGGGAGTCTTTGGGCACGAGGGTTTGCATCCTTATATGTATGTGAGTGATTAGGTCAAAGAATTTGATCAGAAAATCCATGAATTGATGAAAAGGATATTTGATTTCCAAGCCATAATTTTTCCAATCTTTTTCAAGCATTTTTGGTCTCAATCATATCCAATCACCATAATTCCTTCCATATTTGATTGTACACGAAATATTGATCCTATTCTATGCACAAAAAGATTCAAAACATTAGGTTTGGTATTTTTCATGTATTTTATTTAATTAAATGAATTATTAATAATAAAAAATCCAAATAAATAAAATAAAAATGATAAAAACTTCCCTTTGGGCCAAATGGTCGTGCACATGCTTTGGATGATGAATTGTGGAAGAAAAAGAGGCCCATTAGCAATTTTAGGTCATTTGAATCAATGTTGACTTTTCAAAATATCCAAAAATTTCCCAATTTCCACAAGGCATAACTTGCTCAAATTTTAAGCTTTGCTCATGTTCTTGGACATTTGGGAAAGGTCTTTGAGTCCTCTAACCAATGCCTTTGGTCCCATGTCATTTTGATTTACCAATCTCAATTTATGGTCTTTGACTTAAAGTCCCTTTTTGTTGACTTTTGAAAATGACCTATAATGTTGAAATTGATAACTTTTTGTGAGAGCATTTCTTGGACTTGAAGTTTGAAGAGGAGTTGTAGGAAGTGTCATTCTCTTCAAAATGAGCTTTGGATGGAATTTTTCTGATAATCCATGTGAAAGTTATGCCCTGGTCAATTTACAGTTGACTTTTTCAACTGTCCAAATATGGAAACTTTTGCATCTTGATGATCTTTGAGCCAAGCTTTGAGAATCATGATCAAGCATTGATCAAATGATGTTTGTGGCTTCAAAATGAGATGTTGACCGAAAATTTGAACTTTTGACTGTCAAATGACCATTTTGCCCCTACAGTTGACTGTAGTTCAATTAGGGTTTTTGACTGTGCAATTTTGTGCTGTAAGTCTTGAAACTTGGTATGAGGATGCTTGACCATATTTGTAGGCATGTGAGACTTGATTGGACCCTTGGAAACTTCATTTACTTTTTCAGAACCAAAACCCTAATTTTTGACTGTTAGGAGGCCCTTGAACTGTGCAACCCTTGGGGAGATTTTGAAGCTTTGACTTGGCAATTCTTGAAGAATATGGGAGGGAAAATTTTGGGGTACAACAGATAGTATCTTGATTTCCTCTGAACACCATGAAGCCTGGATTCGACCAGATAGTGGTATGAGACGTCGCGAAGCCTGGATTACGACCAGATAGCGGTAAAAGACACTATGAAGCCTGGATTACGACCAGATAATAGTAAGGGATACTGTGAAGCTTGGATTACGACCAAATAGCAGTTCACTCGGCCAGATATTATGAAGCCCGGATTACGACCGGATATTAGTAGGCCCAAAGCCAAAGGGAAGCTCGGATTACGACCGGATAACCATTTGATCTCTTCTGAAGCCTGGATTACGACCAGATAAGAAGTAAAGTATTGTGAAGCCCGAATTACAACCGGATAGAAGTACAGAACACCATGAAGCCTGAATTTAAATAGATAATGGTATAAAGCATCGTGAAGCCTGGATTACGACCGAATAACGATAAAAGGACTGAAGCCTGGGTTACAACCAGATAACAGTACAAGACACTGCGAAGCTTGGATTACGACCAAATAGCAATTTACCTGGACAATTACTAAGAAGCTCGGAGTCGACCAGATATTAGTGTGCCCTAAACTCAAGTTGAAGCCCGGATGCGACCAGATAACAACTCATTTCCTTCTGAAGCCTGGATTACGACCATATAAGAATCGAGAAATTGCGAAGCCTGGATCATGACCGGATAACAAGTTTAATCTTATCTCCCCAGTAAGTCACTGTAAAGCCTGGATTACGACCAGATAGTAGTCGGTCTTATTACTATGAAGCCTGGATCACTACCAGATAGTAGTTGATTTTCACCTCTTCAGAATAACGGACGACCGAAGTTCCTAAAAGTTAACCTTTCTCAAAAACAGAGATGATTCCCCAGTAGAATAACAGACGACTAAAGCTCCTAAAATTCTATTTCTCTCAAGATAGAGATCAACATTCCCCAGCAGAATCTTCCTCAACAATAGGTATACAAGCTCTCGCTAAAGAATCTCTTAGGCGATCGACACTCCTTCAGATGGCATCTTTAAGCCCATCCCCCATCAGCAAGTTCCAAATGGCATCTGTAAGCCCATTCCCAACATCACAAGACAGACACCACTTCATGCGAGTGCAAATTTCTGGGCACTCTAGTGTTCAATCCTCTTCCACCTTCGGATCACGAAAGGCACGAAAGCCAATCTACATCCTCAGGTTTAAGAAGATTGAACAGGGGAAACTGTTGTACCCCAAAATTTGCCCTCCCATATTTCTCAAAACATTTCAAGAAATATCCTCAAGTTGCTCAAGGAAGTCCAAGGGTTGACCAGATAAGCTCTCTCCTAAGGCAGTCTATCCCAAATTAGGGTTTCATATTGCATCAAGATACTTGAGTCCAAGGAATCCCAAATTCTCACCAATTTCCTAATATGTTCTTAAGATCATCCATGTCAAGTTTCAAGCCCTACAAAGAAAGTTTGCTCAGTCAATTGCTCAAAGGCCTGAAAATCGATTGTGCTAGGGCAAAAGTCAACTGTGACCCCCATACAGTCAAACTTCAAGATTTTTGGTCAAAATCCTCATTTTGAAGTATATTTCATAATTTGATCAATGGTTGATCATGATTCATCAAGGATTGCTCATAATTCATCAAGAACCAAAAGTTGCTAAATTAGGGTTTTGTAGGAAAAGTCAACTCAACTTTGACCAAGCATAACACTCTCATACTTTATGAGAAATGACCCATACAAAGCTCATTTATAAGAGGATGCAATTCTCTACAATCCATATTCATCTCCCAAGTTCAAAATATGCACTCACAAGAAGTTATGAATTTGGACATTATAGGTCATTTTGAAAAGTCAACAAAAACACCTTTTTTGTCAAAGCTTAATACATGAGCATGGAATAACAAATTGATATGAGACTAAAAGGGTTGCTTAGAGGACATCTCAAGCTTTCTAAAAAGTCCAAGAACACCTTTAAATAGTCAAAATTGAGGAAGTTATGCATTGGTGAAGTTGACCTTTTTTGCAAAATGGTCAAAAGTCAACTATGCCTAAAACTTCAATTTTTTCCAAATGGGCCCAATCTTTTTCACTTGTTTTGAGTTGGCAACACGGTCCACGAGCCCTAGTCTTTGCCACTTGTCATTATATTATTTTTATTATTTATCTTGATTTTTATTTGAATTAAATCAATTTTAATCAAAATAAATCATAGAAAATCCAAAATATTGAAAACACAAGATTTTGTACTTGTTTTAGGTCTTAATGTCCAGCTAGCACCAGATCAAATTCGTGTAAAGGCATGAGGTGCACAAAAAGATTGGATTTGGACTATTTTTGGAATGGTTTTCAAAGGAATCAAATCAAAATCAAATGCATTGATGGAAGAATATTGTGATCATTCTTTCAACCATAATTCATTCCTCAATACATAAGGATGATGTGTAGACCAAAAGAGGCTAGAGAGAGAGAGAGGCGCAGCAAGGAGAACCAAACTTGAAAAAACACCAAAAAAGTGCAAACTCGAATTCATTATTCTGGGCAATTTCAAAGCTTCTTGATCATTCCAATAGTTTCCTGGGATCATAAGCAACATATACCAATCAAGAACAAGCGTTTCCAGGTCCTGAATACCACTGTAAGTCAACCACGACATCCATGTATTTTTGAAATCGGTTTGCATGATTTAGACATTGATAACATGAATTAATGATGTATTCTTGATCCTTAAGACATTTACAAGCTTTCTATATTGTTTAATTGCATTTATATGGACTGGATAAGAGTTTTCCATTATTAGGGTTTGAAGCTCCAATTTGGGGTCTTCGTGTATATGAAAAATTGAGCCATGAAAGGGCCACCATTGTACTCAGCAGGTTCAGATGAAGCCATCCATGGCTTTGGTTTTTATTTATCACGCTTGTAATTGATTTTGAGAATGTGCAGGCCTATAGTTACGGACATATGTCCGTAGGTAAAAGTGTTCAACTTTTACCAACAGATGCAAGGAGGGAGACGAAGACGTGGCAAGCCATCACTCATCCATTTGAATTTTCGCACAAATATTTTATTATTTTGTTTGTTTTATATATAATAATTGATGTTTATATTATATACAACAAAAACAAGTGGCGCAGTTGGTTACAGGGTATGTGAAAAATGCTTCAGGACCTGGGTTCGAATCCCAGGTCCCCCAATTTCTTCATAATATTTTCCTTTTCAGGATCCAGCGCGCTTATAAGTCCAAGATCCACCATACACCCTCACAATCCAGCCTGCCAAGTGGCCAGATGGCCAGATCCAAGGGCCATCACTGAAGGAACACCAAAGGGATGGTCAAAGCAAATGCATGGGATCATGGAAGTCAAACATGGACTTCAGATTGTTGGGCCCAAGATTGCTTCTCACACCCCCTTAATTTGCTTGCAGGCCCAAGTTTCTTATTCTTTTTCTTTTTATATTTGTTTTATTTAATTTATTTTATTTATATTCTACTAACCAATTTATTATTTTCTTTTTATCAAAAAATCATAAAAATAATACTTTCCACAAATTAAGTTTAGATTTTAGTTTTTATCAAAAAATTAATTAATTTAATTAGGTTGTTAATATTAGATAACTTTAATTCTTTTTACAAATAAATTAAAATTAATTAGAACAATTAGGTTTTTACTTCTAACTTAATTATATTTTCTTTTCCTAAAAATAACCAAAAAAACATAAAAAATAGGCCATTTAATTATTTTCATTAATTAATTTAACCACTAACTATTTTGTATTTAATTTAAAAACTTAATTCTTTTCTTAAAAAATATTAAAAACAACAAAAATATTTATTTTTCTTTTAAGTTAGGTTAGGAAGAGTCAAAACCCTAATTTCTTATCGATCTAATTTTCCTCGCGCGCGCTGCTTTATTATTTACCATATTGTTGTAACTGTCTACAAGTTGTAATAGTTAATTAGGACTTTTATTTTCATTTATCGCTTTATTACTTAAGGGTTTGTTTTTGGCTATGTAAATACCTGAAGCCTTGTAATAGCGTAGTTTAATTTCCGCACTTTAAATTCTGCAAAATATTAACCGTTAGATGTATGATTAGGGATGCATGACAAGAATGTATGATAAACTTTAAAATAGTTAGATAACCCTAAAATGTGCAAAGATAATAATCTGAAATTGAATCACTCGCACATGCGCACTCCTAGGGTACACTCTCACTTGGTTGCCTTCAGTAAATGGTCATTGAGTATAGGGTATTTTAGTAGTCGTCCTTTTGTCTCAAAGATCAAAGTTGCCTCGGAATGGTTGCCTCGGAATTGTTGCCTCAAATAATTAATTTAAGACATTAGGGTTACTACTAAGACGTCCTAACATTGCTTTAGTGACCGTACGTCCCTTTCGAATTGACCCTTAAAACTCCAACGACGACGCTACCTACTCACTAATAGTGGGATAGCATTGTCTAAAGGAAACAAACATAGAACAATTCTTTTTTTCGAGTAGGTAGATTAGTTCTTAAGTACTTGCTCAATCCAAACAAACTTTTTCACACTTACACTCCTTTATAAACAAAGCTTTCAAAAACACTTCGTTACACTCTTGAAGACAGAAACAAGAGTTAAATCGAAGTAAAAAACTTTTCAAATCACACAAACACACAAAGAAGCAATTTTGAAAATGATGAGCAAGTACCTAAGAGCCCGTAGATAAATACGGATAGAAAGGGTGCTAATACCTTCCCTTTCTATAATCTACCCCCCGTACTCAGAAATATCTCAAAAAGGAATTTTTCTGTGCTTTTTTCCATTCCTTGTTGGATAAAATAAAAGTCGGTGGCGACTCTTTCTTACCGCGACATTTTGCAAACACAAATGCAAAACGCAAACCATCAATCCCTAAAAATGGGGAAAACAAGTTCCGGTTCTGGCCACCGTATCACACCCATGTTTCATTGTATTTTTATCTAGTTTATTTGATTTTAAATTAAATAAAATCAAGATAAATTTAAATAAAAATCAAGTCCATGAAAAAATGGACTTAGAGGTCCACAAAGATATTACGGACATGTTTGAAGTCCAAAAAGTAGGCTCATTGGTCTAAAAATGCAATTTTGCTCAATTTGCACTTCTTGAAATTCTTCAAAATTCCCCAACTTGTGCAACTCATAACTTGCTCAATTTTCATCTTTTGAAGATGATGTTGGGATTTTTGGAAAGACCAAGATGTACTCTATAATATCTATGTTGGTCATTTTTGTTTTGAAGACATTATCTTCATGTAAGTTGTCTTGACAAAAAGTGTCTTTTGTTGACTTTTTGAAAATGACTTATAATGTATGAGATCATATCTTCCAAATGAAGTATCTTTTGGACTTGAGAATAAAAGAA
Organism: Vicia faba; assembly: GCA_948472305.1. Classification (NCBI taxonomy): domain Eukaryota; kingdom Viridiplantae; phylum Streptophyta; class Magnoliopsida; order Fabales; family Fabaceae; genus Vicia; species Vicia faba. Next base: position 756,947,980 of record OX451736.1, on the reverse strand, counting down.
AAGTTGTAGAGAATTGAATTTTCTTCAAAATGAGATTTGGTTGGGCAGAATATTATGAAGTATCTGAGAGTTATACTTGGTCAAAGCTCAGTTGACTTCTCCTAAGGAAACCCTAGTTTGGCATTCTTGACTTTTGATGATCTGAGGACTTTCCTTGAGGAATCATGACCAACCCTTGATCAAATTATGAATATCACTTCAAAATGTTTATTTTAACCAAAAATATTGAAGTTTGATTGTATGTTGATCATAGTTGACTTTTTGATAAATACAATTGATTTTCAAGTATCTGAGCCATTGACTGAGCAAACTTGTGATGTAGGGCTTGAAACTTGACATGAGCCTTTTTGAGGACCTATGAAGAAACATGGGAGCCACTTGAGACTTTTGCATACCAAATTTCCTTGAGAAACTCCAAACTCTAGTTGTAGGCTTTTGGTCTAGGAGGTGCATCTTGACTAGTCAACCCTTGGGTGCCTTGACCATTTAAAGAGCCTTGAAAGAATACTTTAAAGAAAAATGGGAGGGAAAATTTTGGGGTACAACAATGTGCCTCTAGTACCTCTTAACATCTTGACTGCTCCTTGGCCATTTTCAATGTGGGGCATTGATATGATTGGAGAGATTAAGCCTATCGCTTCTAACGGACATTGTTTCATCCTGGTCGCCGTTGATTATTTCACAAAGTGGGTCGAAGCAGCCTCATTTGCCTCCATCACCAAGAATGTTATAGCCCAGTTCATAAAGCATAACCTTATCCGTCGGTATGGAATCCCTGAAAGGATTATCACAGACAGTGGTACCAATCTCAATAACACTATGATCAGGGAACTCTGCATGCAGTTCAAGATCAAGTACCACAACTCTTCTATGTATCGACCGAAGATGAATGGCGCAGTAGAAGCCGCTAATAAGAATATTAATAAGATGATACAGAAGATGACGGTGTCATATAATAATTGGCATGAGATGTTACCATTTGCTCTTCATGGCTATCGTACCTCAGTCTGTACATCAACTGGGGTAACCCCATTCTCTCTAGTCTACGGTATGGAAGTTGTCTTACCTGTCGAAGTCCAGATCCCTTCTTTAAGGATTATGAAAGATGAAGACTTAGACGAAGATGAGTGGATTCAAACTAGGATGGAATAGATAAGTTTGATCAATGAAAAAAGGCTTACGGCGGTGTGTCATGGTCAGATGTACCAGAAGCGTATGATCAAAGCTTTCAACAAAAAGGTCAAGCATCAAGTATATCAGGATGGTGACTTGGTAATAAAGCGCATCATCCTACCACAAGGTGATCCCAGGGGAAAATGGACCCTGTTGTACCCCAAAACTTGCCCTCTCATTTTACCAAGATTTCCCCTCACAAGACTCTTTGGATTCCAGACAGGATTAGGGTTTGCCCTGCTCAAGATATCTCCTTGCACTGATGACCTGAAATTAGGGTTTGAGTTTGCACAGGGATTTTTGGACTTCCAAGGCTCAATGTGACTTTCATACTTCATTTTGGACTTATAATATTGCCCATACCAAGTTTCAAGCCTGGAATCAAATTTTTGCCCAGTCAATTGGATAGTTGACCTAGAAATCAACTGTATTGGGGAAAAAGTCAATTAGGGTCAATTTACAGTCAAACCTCATAATTTTTTATCCAAATCAACATTATAGACTCATATTAACCATTTTATCAAGTTTGGACCATAACTCCTCAAGAAATTTGATCAGATCATCAAAAGGGCAAAATGGTCATTTTTAGGGTTTTGACTGCAGAAGGGCAATTTCTGATTTTTTACCTAGCCAATGGAAAATTGGGTTCAAGCATGGATTCAAGGACTCAATGGCATCATCTTGACCTAATCACAAGGCTCAAAAGATCTCAAAAAGCAATGGATTGACAGATAAATTTTCCAGTCAACTAATCAAAAATCAACTGTACACTGAAAAGTCAAACTTTGACTTTTTGGTCAAAATCAAGTGGCAAGGGTCATTTTTAACCAAGATGTGTCAAAACATGAAACTTGTTCATCAAGAAACTTAATTTTGCAAATTAGGGTATAAGATTAAGAATTTTCATAACTTAGAAATTTTCTAAGTTATGAAATTTTCTTATTTTCCCCCAACTTTGACCAACATTTTCTCCATGATGAAATTGGATTCAAAGAAAACTTCCAACATGAAAGTTGTAGTACTCCAAAAAATCTACAACTTTTATTCATAAAGTTTTCCCAAAAGATGCTTGAATCTCAAGTTATGATTTTATGAACAAGGGTCCAAAAACTTTCTAACTCAGTGAAATTTTGCCATAGTTTAGGCAGAATTTTGACCTATCTTCATGGCAATTTTTCACCTAATTCCCATTGGAATCTCAAAATTAATTTCAAAGATGGATTGTAGAGCATGTTACAAGCTTTCCGAAATGTCCAAGAACTCTCCAAGATCATTTGTTGTTAGGGAGAATCGAAGGTTTGAATTTGGGAAATTATCACTTTGATCCATGGCATTTTCATGTTGACACAAGTTGCAAAATCTGTCCAACTTTGCTTGTACTTGAATACAGGCCCTTAAACCTTTCCACACTCAAAAATTGAATGCAAACTCAATGAATTAATGCATTGTTCTGATCAATGGAACATTACACAAAGGATTAATCCAAAAATGGCAAAAAGGTAGCATTGTTATTTTAATAAAGGTGGCTTTATGTCAACTTGTTTCCCTTGAGCCTTGAACCCATCTCTTTGCAGCAAACAAACTCTATAAACTTAGTCAAAGGTACAACAACTTTGTGCATGCTTGAAGCTAGCCTGTACAGACCTGCCCTTGGTCACTTCACACTTTTCTTAAAAAACAAGTCAACTTACCAAAACCACAGAACTTGGCAATCTGATAAAACCAACTCTTGTAAACATTTCAAAACACTTTTGCATATCACATTCAGCCATAAACACGAGCTAGCCAGTCCTCAAACACCTTTGAACACCAAAACACCAAAAACTTGCAAAACAGGGCAGCTTCTGCAGTTTCACCTCCATCTCACAAACCACTTGTGTGTTTTGTCCCAAACCTCTTCCAACACACTCCATACAACCCACCTAAGCTCTCCTAACCATTGGCCAGTGACTGTAACTCCATTTACACACTTCGCCATTTCTGAATTCTATTTGTGCAGGTTGACTTCTACAAGCTTATTTAAGCAAGTTCAAAGCAAACTAAGCATTGGGGAAGGTCAGAGGAAGTTCAAGCAAGCTCACAAGCATCTCAGGCCTCACTGAAAACCCCTACATTGCCATACTCGAGTTCAAATAAAGCAGGTATTTTCCAACTTTCTATCTCTCTATTTAGGAATCATTAGGCTTAGGTTTGTGAATAAAAAATGTAGTACTCATTGCCCTTAAGTTGTACATATGCATAGATTTCATTTAAGTTAACTGTGTTGGGAGAATTTGAATGATGAACTTTCTGAAAAAGTTAGGTTAGAAATTAGGGCCAGATAAATTCTCTCTGGTCTTTGAGAGTTAGGTTAAGATTTTTATATGGTTAGAATCGTGTGATTATGCTCTATAACTTTCATGTTGCAAGTTTTTGCTTTAGAGCACGTATGCAGGATTTCCCAGTTTGTACATGGCGCGTGTTTTCTTGTTCAAAGGTTGAAGACGAAGCTTGACTTTGGGTTGGGCCTGTGTGTTCCTACTATTTTCACCCTCCTTTGTGCTTTTTGCACCCCCTGGCCCATTTTCATTGTTTTTTATATTTTTGAATTTCATTTTTAGTTTCTGACTTTATTTTATTTTTCCTAAACATTAAAAATACCAAAAACATTTTCATAAATTTTCATATTTTTTATTATTATATTTTTTTTTTGACATAGAAATAATTATTAAATAATATATACATCTATTTTCTTAATAAAAAAACTTATAAATACTACAAAAAAATATTATATTTTTATTCTTTTTATTTATACACTCAAATAATATTTTCTCACATTATTTTTATTTTTTAATATTTGTATATATTTTTATTCATTTTATTGTACATAAATAATATAATTAATATATATACTTTTCTTAAAACAAATTAGGGTTTCCACCCTTAATAAAAATAATCTTTTATTTTATTATTTTTAATGCATTAAATAGTTTATTTTTACATACATAAAAATAATACAAAAACATTTTTTGTATATTTATAATATATTGCATATTTATTTAATTGTCCATTTAAATATTTGCTTATTTATTATTGGAACAAAGAATTCAATATGGTTGTAATAATCTTAGGGTTTTAATTTTTTGCAAATAATCCCCTAATCAAAATTGTATCCCCCTCCCCATATCAATGTTGTAATAGTTGTAGATTTATTTTTACGCATTTATAGCTTTCAAATATGCATGATAGAGATTAGGGCTTGTATGCAAAAATCCAAAATCAAAACAAATAGTTTGACCTAATACAAGACAAAATGCATGAAAATGACAACACAATGCACACAAGCACCCCTAGGATTTCATCCACTTGTTGCCTTTAAAATGGCCATGGTATGCATGTTAGGTATCTTGGAAAAACAAAAATCAAAACAAAAGATCATAGTCCCTCGATGACGCTATCTTGGTTGCCTATACACAAATGATCTAGTCCCTCAAAAATTTGCTAAAGATACTTAGCACAATTGCTATCATGGTCAATACGATGACCCGCGCCTGTCCCATTTAACATCCAAACACAAGGTTGTTTACCAAATGCAATGGTAAAACAACACTGTCAAAGGGTTAAAAATGTGTAGGAAAGATCTTTGAGTAGATAGGGTAGACAACTCTTAGTTACTTGATCAAAACTTGCAAAACATCCTTGCTATTTTCAAACACACATCACAACACAATTTCAAAACATTTCCCAAAATAAACTTTCAAACATTGAAATATTTTTCAAAAGACAAAACACATGTGTATACATTCAAAAAAGAATCATTACAAAGGTTGCCACAACGATGGCCTCTTTTCAAAATACTTTCAAAACCACACACAAAGCACCATTTCAAACAATTGAAAAGCAAAAGCAAGTGATCTAAAATAAGTAACTAAGAGCCCATGGAAAACCATGGATGAAAAGGGTGCTAGCACCTTCCCTTTTCATAATCTACCCCCCGAACACAAGAAAACATCTCAAAGGTCTTTCCTGTGCTTTTTGACCTTTCCTTTGGATAAATAAAAAGTAAATGGCGACTCTTGCTAAACCGAAACATTTGCGAACACAAACACAAAACCTCAAGTTAGTTCTCCCACCGTATCACAGAACTGGCGACTCTGCTGGGGATTGATTTAAAAGTGGGGTTACCTTAGGGTTTTAGATCACCTTTACATGCTTATCTTGTTTGATTTGTATGCTTTACATTTTGGTTCCTTGTTTGGGTTTGTTTTAAAATCCTACACCCGGATTTGGGGACACCTTTTAGGTAGGTAGCAATAGACTGTGAGGGAACTGTGCAGTGTATACCGACATGGTTGAAGCAGTAGCTACGTTGATGTGGCACTTTGGTTGGTACCGGTAACCCTTGAGTTGAATCAAGGAGAGTACGGGGCCACCGCGTGGTGTCGTGAAACATCAACTGACTTTAGAACCTTACTTGACCAACTTGGCCATTAGGACGTAGTGAGATGACCGGTTTCAGTGTAGAGTTGAAATTGGTAGATACTCGATACTACACTCATTGAGGGTTGTTTCCTTGGAATATTTCGATCGCCGGTAAGAGGCTGAATTGAAACAATGAACAAGGAAACAATCCAGTGATATTGAGCTCCTTTAGAACCCGGTTACTATTTCTAGGATAGGTTGAGCCAACTAGACTTCAAGAGGGTACTTACCTATAAGCTCCATGCAAGCCTAAACCTAAGGACTTGTCTGCTTTGTGTGAATATGACTATTTATAAAAACTTGCTTACTCCGTGTATCTGTACATAAAATCATAACATCATACCATAGCATTTTCAATAACCATTTCAAGGATCTCGAGGGTCTTTGATCCAGGGTCACGTTAAACCAGACGTCTACCAAAGGGGCAAGAGGATTCATTTTCCTCTAGACAAACGCCGTCGAAGATCTAGTACAACAACTTGAGTCAAGGGATATGACCCACTTGATATGGTGAGCTTGATTCTCGTGGAAATACATCCGTCAATACAAAGTTCTCCAATCAAAGATGTTCAATTTCTAACATTTTTTTCTTGTGTTTACTCCACAAGATCCTTGAAAACATGCATCCACATATCATGCATCTTATCATGACAGGTTTCTCCCTTTCAGGTCTCCTTATCTTCCTACTGTTTATTTCATTAGAGATGGCTCTAGAGAAGACTATCAAAGACATCTAGGCTCAAAACGCTCAACTTCAAGAGATGTTCTTGAACCTGTCCAAGGGACAAGTAGAAGTGAAGGCTCTCCTCACAAGGGGCATGGTCACAAGGAATCCAGGGGGCATCAGGAATGATCAGTTGGAAGGGCTACAGATTGAGATGGAAACAATGAAGATTCAGATGATGGGACAACTGGTGGGCCAGATGGCTCTCATCCAAAACTTGGCACAAGGACAAGAGGAGCTAAAGGTCCTCATCAACAAGCTTCATCTAGGCGAACGTAACCAAATGGGGCAAACAACTAAGGTTGAAGATCAAGTCGTCATTCAGCTTCCCTTGAGACAAGAAGTCGAGGGAAAGCCTCCCCAGTTTGCTTCAGGATCACAAGCCCGACAACTATCTCACCAACGTCAATAGGGTAATCGACGTAGGCAGAATACATCCGAAAAGAGCTTTACTGAGATTAACATGTCATTATCCCAAGTGCTGCAACGCTTGTTGGAAGTCGAGATGATTGTATTAAGGGACCCCCCTCGGCGTCCCAACACAACCTCTCCAGGGTACAATCCAAATGCAAGATGTGTGTATCATTTCAACAGTCCTGGACATGACACCGATAGCTGTTAGGCATTGAGAAACAAAATTCAAGATATGATTAAAGAAACAACGTTGGATTTCACACAAGATGGCCAGATGAAAATCTTCCACTAAGGGTTCTTCACTTGAAACGACAAGTTCGAACAAAGAGGCTTTTGTTCATTTTGAATTTCCAGTTGTAATTTCTTTTGTTAATTCAAACAATTATCTATTAATGTCAAACTCTGTTTCATTAATGCATTGCATATGTTTGTCTTGAATTCATCTTTTCGCTTTCACTATTTTTAAACTATGCTTTTATCCTTCTTATGACACAAACCTTTAGAGGGAGGATGACGAAAACAATTCCATAATCTCATACAGTATGCTTTTGGACAGACCTTACTGATGATGTACATGCGTTTCTTTCAAATCCTAAACACTGGAGTTATAAGGAAGATAATCCCTAGTCAACCCCTTCGAGCCAAAGAAGTGGAAGTTTTCTGTTTTAACACAAATTGAAACCTTTAATCAAAACCTGGGGCAGGGTAGTCTCTCAGTTAATTCAAATGCGCGATAAATTTGCAAACTCTCATCTTGTAATACAATGAATGACATCAAAAAAATTCCTTTGGAGTCAAAGGACGGTGATGGTTCCTTATCACATAGGCAGTCATTATCTCTAAAAGAAAAGCCCACTAAGTCAAAACCTACGAGGGAGGCTTAAGAAAACTGGGGCATCCCGCTGACTGTAATCTCAAAAATAGGAACAGTCAGGCAAAAATTAGGGATAATAAACGGAAAGAAAGAGGTCACTACAAATCCTCAACAAAAATAATGTTACAAAAATGACTGCCTTCCAACAAATACAACTTGTGTGAACCATCACCAAAATGTCGTTCCAAACTCATTTAGAGTTCAAACGCACGGTTAACTGAGTTTAGGACCGAAGAACGTCACGAAGAGCGGGTGGATACAAATATTACTTTGAGCCTTTATCCTTTGTTTCTTAAACCGTGAACCGAGCCACGTTACAACCCTTCAAAAGTCCTAATTGAAGCATGGGTTAGTTCGAAAGTATACTGTTACAAAAGGTATCCTGACTCCTGTAAAGGCTTTGCTCTAAATCTTGAGTTGAACCACAAAAGTTTTCTGCTAAAAAACGCATTTTCAAAATTTCAAGACAAGCATAAACTTTGAATTATTTGAATATCATTGTTTACATATAGCTATTTGTTTGACCGCGAAGAAATTCACATAGTGAATATCCGATGAACGAAAGATCTCTCAGTGAACAAAATCACTTCAAGTGGGATGACACTTCAATTGCAAAAATCTCCTATCAACAAAGGGACATGACATGTCATTGTCCAGTACACCTGGGGCAGTCCATTCAATATTTCAAGAAATCTCTCAAAGTGTAGAGTAACCGGGGGCAAGCCTCTGCCCCCGTAACTTGGAGCATTGAACGTCAATCCCAACAAAGGGTTGCATACAGTCGAACATTTCATGGCAAAGCCATAAACACTCTCTACTTGGGGCAGTGACAAATCTCTATAAAATCCTTCTCATAAGAGGACTCCCAGCCAGAGTTTCAATCTTTGACGACCTCTTCCCAGCCAAGTCGACCTCAAGAATTCCTGAGAATTTTTTTCCCATTGAAGTTGCAAGAATTTTCACTATCGGAAACGAAGAATTCAACTCTTTTCTCCGGCACCAATTCAGGATTTATTTTCCCCAGCGAGAGATCATCTTGAAAACATTGCATATCTGTACATCAAGACACCATACAACGCAATCTCATTTATTTTGAGAACGCCATTGTTCGATATATGTCATGCAACTAACTTTACCTTTCAGGAAAGATGCAATCAAATTCTCACGAAATTCAAGCTATGAAGCCTAGACCACGACCAGATAGTAGTTCATCCAACTTCCCTCTTCAAGAAAGAGGATTTCTCAACAGAATAACGGACGACCGAAGTTCCCAAAATTCAACAGAGATGATTTCTCAACAGAATAACGGACGATCGAGGTTCTCAAAATTCAACAGAGATGATTCTTCAGAAGAATAACAGACGATCGAGGTTCCCAAAATTCAACAGAGATGATTCTTCAGAAGAATAACGGACGACCGAGGTTCCAAAAATTCAACAGAGATGATTTCTCAACAGAATAACGGACGATCGAGGTTCCCAAAATTCAACAGAGATGATTCTTCAGAAGAATAACGGACGACCGAAGTTACCAAAATTCAATAGAGATGGTACCCCAGTAGAATAACGGACAATTGAAGCTCCTAAAATTCTATTTCTCTCAAGACCAAAGATCAACATTCCCCAGCGGAGTCCTCCTCAAACAACGACACAGGAATTCCCAACGGAAACTTTCTAAGCAAAGTTTAAAGACGCATACTCTTCAACAGCAGTCTAGGATTTATTTTCCCCAGCATCTATTGAAGATATTCCAAGACTTTCGTCTGGCTCAGTTAAATCGATTCTAAGATTTTTCTAATTCTTATCTGGTCAAAGTTAATTCAAGACCTTCTTTGGCTCAGTCAGATCGACACTAAGATCTCCCTGATTCTTATTCCAGTTGAAGATATTCCAGATTTTGCTAAATTCAGATAAATCTCTCAACAGTTTATTCTAATTCACTTCCAGATTTGTGCTGATTCAGATAAAACCTCTCAACAGATTAAATCTCTCAACAGTTTATTCTGATTCATCCTCTGTTCAGATCCAGTTCTAACTTTCTGTTAAACAATCACCTTTGGATGGCATCTATAAGCCCATCTCTGACAATTCTCCTTTGTTTCTCCAAATGGAATCTTTAAGCCTATTTCCATACACAATCTCTACAGCACGTCATTAAGATCCTCAGCGGAGATGAGACTACCAACTATCAAACCACATCAGAAATCATCTGGTTTCTCCAAATTCCTCAGCAAGTTATCTTAAAGCCTGGAAATCAACCAGATAACAATTAACTTTTATCCCCAACCTAGGATAATTCCTCAAAAGATTGGCATACACCCAAGCTCCTGACCCAAACGCTTGAATGAAGATTCTCATTCTTGCCTTCCCAGAAGATTGGCATACACCAAAACTCCTGATATCCTTAACAGAATGAAGATTCTCATTCTTAAAACCCCGGAAGATTGGCATACACCTAAGCTATTGATACCCTTAACAGAATAAAGATTCTCATTCTTGAAACCCCATAGGATTGGCATACACCCAAGCTCCTGATACCCTTAACAGAATGGAGATTCTCATTCTTGAAACCCCAGAAGATTGGCATACACCCAAGCTCCTGATACCCTTAACAGAATGAAGATTCTCATTCTTGAAACCCCAGAAGATTGGCATACACCCAAGCTCCTGATAACCTTAACAGAATGAAGATTCTCGTTCTTGACTCCCAGAAGATTGGCATACACCCAAACTCCTGATATCCTTAACAGAATGAAGATTCTCATTCTTGAAACCCCAGTAGATTGGCATACACCCAAGCTCCTGACCCAAACGCCTGAATGAAGATTCTCATTCTTGCCTTCCCAGAAGATTGGCATACACCCAAACTCATGACCCAAACGCCTGAATGAAGATTCTCATTCTTGGTTCCCCAGAAGATTGGCATACACCCAAACTGTTGATATCCCCGTCAGAATGAAGATTCTCATTCTTGACTCCCAGAAGATTGGCATACACCCAAGCTCCTGACCCAAACGCCTGAATGAAGATTCTCATTCTTGCTTCCCCAGAAGATTGGCATACACCCAAACTCCTGATATCCCCGTCAGAATGAAGATTCTCATTCTTGACTCCCAGAAGATTGGCATAAACCCAAGCTCCTGACCCAAACTCCTTAATGAAGATTCTCATTCTTACTTCCCCAGTAGATTGGCATACACCCAAACTCCTGGTATCTCCAACAGAATGAAGATTCTCATTCTTAAAATGGCATACGACTTAAACTCCTGAACTTTTTTCCAAACAAGAATAAGCTTTTCCCTAGAGTCCTGAGCTTACTCTCCAGCAGTATAGCTATTCCCAACAGAGTTTTTACTCCCCAACAGAATGTAGATTCTCATTCTTAATTCCCCAGTGAAGTTGCCAGAGCCTTCATGACTCCCCAGCACAAGTTTGTTAGAATTTTTAATCCCCTACAGATCGAAGATTCTCTTTCTCACTTCTCCAGTGAAGCCCCCAAGGAATTCAATTTCCCCAGAAGAGTGAAGATTCTCATTCTTAGTTCTCCGCAGAAGCCATCAAAGTCTTCATTATTCTCCAGCAGATCAAGGTTTTCTTTCATCTAATCCCCAGTAGAGGTTATCCGAGTTTCCCTCCCCAGCCGAGTAAGGATTCCCATTTTTGTAATCTCTAGCTACAGTCGTCAAAGATCTCTGGATTCCCCAAACAGGTTTCTCAAACAGACTTGAAGGATCGCTGGAGGATTCTCACATCCCCACAGAAGTTGTCAAAGTTCTTGTTAATCCCCACAAGTTTCCAAGGATTCTCTATCCCCAACAGTGGTCCAAGGATTTCTCATCCTCAACAATTAAAGATTTTGGAATCCCCAGCATCGGTCCAAGATTCACTTTCCCTAGCAGCAGTCAAGGATTTTATTATCTCCAGCTATAAAGGATTTATTTTCCTCAGCAAGACAGTTAATCAGCTTACATGCGCATACATTACATTCATATATCATAAACATTGATAAAACACATTTTATTGCTTCATACACTTCATGCAACATAACTTTGTGTTTCAGCTAACGTTTTACCCTTTTCAGGATGAGATTAAAAGCTATCTTTAAAAAATATTCAAAGATTTCAGATACAGTACGGATACACTCCAAGACTTGGAAGTTATTCTGTTACTCATTCAAATCTCCTATTCAGATACAGTATGGATACACCCCAGACACGACAGTTATTCTATTACTCATTCAGAATTCAAAGTCAAGATACAGTTCAGATACGCGCCTGACACGAATGTCATTTTGTCACTCATTCAGACTTCAGCAATCAGATATGGATTAGATACGCTCCAGACACGGAAGCCATTCTATTTCTCATTCAGATTCAACTATCAATTTCAAGTTCAGATACACTCCAGACATGGAAGTCATTCTGTCACTTATTCAAGATCCCAGTTACAATTCAGATACACGCTAGACACGAAAGTCATTCTGTTACTCATACAGATCTCAACTTCGGATACAGTCCGGATACGCACCAGACACGGTTTCCATTCTGTCACTCATTCGGAATTTATCCCCAGCCCAGAGTTGCTCTAGACACGGATGCTATTCTGTCGCCCATTCAGAATTCAGATACAATACAGATACACTCCAGACACGGAAATCATTCTATTATTCATTCAAAAATCAAATACAGTTACAGCTCGGATACGCTCCAGACACGGACGCCATTCCCTTGCTCATACAGATTCAATCTCCAGATACAACTCAGATACATTCCAAATACGGATACCATTCTGATGTTCATTCTCCTGATTTTCAACAAACATTCTTGGATGGCATCTTTAAGCCCATCTCCAGCAAGATTCAACCATCTCCAAATGGCATCTTTAAGCCCATTCCCTCAATTACATTTTGATGAGTGCAAATTTACGGGCACTCTAGTGTCCAATCCTCTTTTACCTTCGAGTTACGAAAGGAAAATTCGCCAATCTAACTCTTCAGGTTCAAGAAGATTGAACAGGGGTAGTTGTTGTACCCCAAAATTTTCCCTCTCATTTTACCAAGATTTCCCCTCACAAGACTCTTTGGATTCCAGACAGGATTAGGGTTTGCTCTGCTCAAGATATCTCCTTGCACTAATGACCTGAAATTAGGGTTTGAGTTTGCATAGGGATTTTTGGACTTCCAATGCTCAATGTGACTTTCATACTTCATGTTGGACTTATAAGATTGCCCATACCAAGTTTCAAGCCTGGAATCAAATTTTTGCCCAGTCAATTGGACAGTTGACCTAGAAATCAGCTGTATTAGGGAAAAAGTCAACTGTGGTCAATTTACAGTCAAACCTCATAATTTTTTATCAAAATAAACATTATAGACTCATATGAACCATTTGATCAAGTTTGGACCATAACTCCTCAAGAAATTTGATCAGATCATCAAAAGGGCAAAATGGTCATTTTTAGGGTTTTGACTGCAGAAGGGCAATTTCTGATTTTTTTACGTAGCCAATGGCAAATTGGGTTCAAGCATGGATTCAAGGACTCAATGGCAACGTCTTTACCTAATCGCAAGGCTCAAAAGATCTCAAAAAACATTGGATTGACAGATGAATTTTCTAGTCAACTGATCAAAAATCAACTGTACACTGAAAAGTCAAACTTTGACTTTTTGGTCAAAATCAAGTGCCAAGGGTCATTTTTCACCAAGATGTGTCAAAAAATGAAACTTGTTCATCAAGAAACTTAATTTTGCAAATTAGGGTTTAAGATTGAAAATTTTCATAACTTAGAAATTTTCTAAGTTTTGAAATTTTCTTATTTTTTCCCAACTTTGCCCAACATTTTCTCCATGATGCAATTGGATTAAAAGAAAACTTCCAACATGAAAATTGTAACCCTCCACAAAATCTACAACTTTGATCCACAAAGTTTTCCCAAAAGATGCTTGTATCTCAAGTTATGATTTTATGAACAAGGGTCCAAAAACTTTCTAACTTAGTAAAATTTTGCCCTAGTTTAGGCAGGATTTTGTCCTATCTTCATGGCAATGTTTCACCTAGTTCCCATTGGAATATCAAAATGAATTTCAAAGATGGATTGTAGAGAATGTTACAAGCTTTCCAAAATGTCAAAGAACTCTCCAAGATCATTTGTGGTTATGGAGAATCGAAGGTTTGAATTTGGGAAATTATCACTTTGATCCATGGCATTTTCATGTTGACACAAGTTGCAAAATCTGTCCAACTTTGATTGTACTTGAATACAGGACCTTAAACCCTTCTACACTCAAAAATTGAATGCAAACTCAATGGATTAATTCATTGTTATGATCAATGGAAGATTACACAAAGGATTAATCCAAAAATGGCAAAAAGGTAGCATTTCCATTTTAATAAAGGTGGCTTTATGTCAACTTGTTTCCCTTGAGCCTTGAACCCATCTCTTTGTAGAAAACAAACTCCATAAACTTGGGCAAAGGTATAACAACTATGTGCATGCTTGAAGCTAGCCTGTACAGGCCTGCCCTTGGTCACTTCACACTTTTCTTAAAAAACAAGTCAACTTACCAAAACCACATAACTTGGCAATCTGATAAAACCAACTCTTGTAAACATTTCAAACCACTTTTGCATATCACATTGAGCCATAAACACGAGCTAGCCAGTCCTCAAACACCCTTGAACACCAAAACACCAAAAACTTGCAAAACAGGGCAGCTTCTGCAGTTTCACCTCCATCTCACAAACCACTCGTGTGTTTTGTCCCAAACCTCTTCCAACACACTCCATACAACCCACCTAAGCTCTCCCAACCATTGGCCAATGACTATAACTCCATTTACACACTTCACCATTTTTGAATTCTATTTGTGCAGGTTGACTTCTACAAGCTTATTCAAGCAAGTTCAAAGCAAACTAAGCATTCGGGAAGGTCGGAGGAAGTTCAAGCAAGCTCATAAGCATCTCAGGCCTCACTGAAAACCCCTACATTGCCATACTCGAGTTCAACTGAAGCAGGTATTTTCCAACTTTCTATCTCTCTATTTAGGAATCATTAGGCTTGGGTTTGTGAATAAAAAATGTAGTACTCATTGCCCTTAAGATGTACATATGCATAGATTTCATTTAAGTTAACTGTGTTGGGAGAATTTGAATGATGAACTTTCTGAAAAAGTTAGGTTAGAAATTAGGGCCAGAGAAATTCTCTCTGGTCTTTGAGAGTTAGGTTAAGATTTTTATATGGTTAGAATCGTGTGATTATGCTCTATAACTTTCATGTTGCAAGTTTTTTCTTTAGAGCACGTATGCAGGATTTCCCAGTTTGTACATAGCGCGCGTTTTCTTGTTCAAAGGTTGAAGACGAAGTTGGACTTTGGGTTGGGCCTGTGTGTTCCTACTATTTGCACCCTCCTTTGTGCTTTTTGCACCCTCTTGACCCATTTTCATTATTTTTTATATTTTTGAATTTCATTTTTAGTTTCTGACTTTATTTTATTTTTCCTAAACATTAAAAATACCAAAAACATTTTCATAAATTTTCATATTTTATTTTATTAGTTTTATTAGTTTTTTTTGACATAGAAATAATTATTAAATAATATATACATTTATTTTCTTAATAAAAAACTTATAAATACTACAAAAAAATATTATATTTTTATTCTTTTTATTTATACACTCAAATAATATTTTCTCACATTATTTTTATTTTTTAATATTTGTATATATTTTTATTCATTTTATTGTACATAAATAATTTAATTAATATATATACTTTTCTTAAAACAAATTAGGGTTTCCACCCTTAATAAAAATAATCTTTTATTTTATTATTTTTAATGCATTAAATAGTTTATTTTTACATACATAAAAATAATACAAAAACATTTTTTGCATATTTATAATATATTGCATATTTATTTAATTTTCCATTTAAATATTTGTTTATTTATTATTGGAACAAAGAATTCAATATGGTTGTAATAATCTTAGGGTTTTAATTTCTTGCAAATAATCCCCTATTCAAAATTGTATCGCCCTCCCCATATCAATGTTGTAATAGTTGTAGATTTATTTTTACGCATTTATAGCTTTCAAATATGCATGATAGAGATTAGGGCTTGTATGCAAAAATCCAAAATCAAAATAAATAGTTTGACTTAATACAAGACAAAATGCATGCAAAATGACAACACAATGCACACAAGCACCCCTAGGGTTTCATCCACTTGTTGCCTTTAAAATGGCCATGGTATGCATGTTAGGTATCTTGGCAAAACAAAAGATCATAGTCCCTCGATGACGCTATCTTGGTTGCCTATACACAAATGAACTAGTCCCTCAAAAATTTGCTAAAGATACTTAGCACAATTGTTATCATGGTCAATACGATGACCCGCGCCTGTCTCGTTTAACATCCAAACACAAGGTTGTTTACCAAATGCAATGGTAAAACAACACTGTCAAAGGGTTAAAAATGTGTAGGAAAGATCTTTGAGTAGATAGGGTAGACAACTCTTAGTTACTTGATCAAAACTTGAAAACATCCTTGCTATTTTCAAACACACATCACAACACAATTTCAAAACATTTCCCAAAACAAACTTTCAAACATTGAAACATTTTTCAAAAGACAAAACACCTTTGTATACATTCAAACAAGAATCATTACAAAGGTTGCCACAACGATGGCCTCTTTTCAAAATACTTTCAAAACCACACACAAAGCACCATTTCAAACAATTGAAAAGCAAAAGCAAGTGATCTAAAACAAGTAACTAAGAGCCCATGGAAAACCATGGATGAAAATGGTGCTAGCACCTTCCCTTTTTATAATCTACCCCCTGAACCCAAGAAAACATCTCAAAGGTCTTTCCTATGCTTTTTGACCTTTCCTTTGGATAAATAAAAAGTCGGTGGCGACTCTTGCTAAACCGAAACATTTGCAAACACAAACGCAAAACCTCAAGTCAGTTCTCCCACCGCATCACAGACCCCCACCTACGAAGGGCCATTTTCTATTAAGAAGATATTTTCTGGCGATGCTATGATACTTACCACCATGAACGGTGAAGATTTTCCGCACCCTATGAACACAGACATAGTCAAAAGATATTACGCATGAAAACGACCCGTTAGGTTGACCGGCCTAGGAAAAAATAAGGGCATCCCGACAAACCAAAATGGTTCGGGCAAAAATTATGGATATACATATAAAAAATATACAGCTGGCATGTCGAAAACCTGAAAAGGCAGCTTGGGCAAAAAAGGGTTTCCCGGTGGACTGAAAACCCGAAAAGGCGGTCTAGGCAAAAGTTAGAGATTAAAACGTACTACTATGTCCAGTTGGATCATATACTTACAAGAAGCTTTGTTACCGAAGTTAAGCTCAAACGATATAGATCAATTCAGTCAACTTCTTTCGACGGTGAGGGATGAGATGCTTGAAGACATAAAGGCAATAACAGAGTTGAAACTCAACGAGATTGTTCCCACATAGCTATTTTCTCTTTGTTTTACTTTGTACTCTTTTTATTTTATGATGACTTCCTCTTACTAGGATTTATGTCTCCTTTGTACAAAACCACATGCTTATAGGCAAATTATCAATACAAATACAATTTCAAAATTCAAATTTTGTTTTATCTTTTCTGTTTTGTTTTCAAAAACATCCAATGACTAAATTGAATGAACATATGCATATGAATATGATTACTGTTAACAAATATATACATAAAAAACGGGAATAAGCATTGGGATAATGTTCAGGTCATCCTCACATAATAACCTCCATGGGATTGTCCCCATAGAGTTACCTTCACAAGCTCATCCCCGACAGAGATACATTCCTCCGTAAGTCTAATATGCCTCCAAGACAGAAATTGGGGAATCTTCCAGCTCTTAATATGACCACTCCCCAGCAGATCCCCCTAGAAGATAAAGGAGTTTGATCATTTCCATGGCATACGGAGAAACTTCCTCCGCACAGCCTACAAATTTCCAATCCCTATCAGAGTTTGCTTTCTCATCATAGCTCACATGAATTTAATTCCCCAACTGAGTTTATTTCTTCAAAACCATGAAATCCCTTACATAATTCTCTTCTCCAACAAGGCTCATTTCCCCCGTAGAGTATATTTCTCCAGCAGGGCTTATTTCCCCAACGAAATTTAGTTTCCCAAACAAATTTATTTCTCCGACTACTGCAAATCACCCACAATATTCTCTTCTCCAACAAAGGGCAGTCCAGGCTGTTATTCCCAGAAAGTTGCTACATAATCTGAAATCGAGCTAGACATCATTTAACTTTGTCCTCCCCCAGAAGAGTTGACGTCCATATCGGAAACTCGGTCATACGACACCTCTGAAGTTTATTCATCTCTTATATCCCCAGTCAGGGTATATAAGAACTAAATTCCCTAGTAGAGCGATGAACGACCAATGTTCCTGAACTCTTCTATCCCCAAGCAAAAGTCAAACATTCCCAACGGGGTATCCTCAAACAGAAAACAGGAATCCCCAAAAGAGACATTATAAACAAGAGAGCGTTAAGGCATACTTGTCCTAGGGCGTGGGTTTAATCCCGACGCTTCACAAAATTTTTCATTACTTTCCATCTTTTACAGATCCAATGTGACACGCTCCATGGCATCAACCGTGCACCTTTGCCTTGTCATCCTGTGATCATCATCAATCAGATCTAATGGGCCCAGGGTGAGTCCTCACGATGCACCTCCTGGGGCGCTTCTCATTGGAACCAGCAAAGGGATTATTGGCCCCTGGATTTCACGCTATTTGCATCCTCTGGTTTTCAATTATTAAGGGCCAACTTTTCCTTTTTTTATTCTTTTTTTATAACCTAATTAGTTTTTAATTTAAACTAATTTAGAATTTTAGGTTTCTTAATTATTTTCTAATTAATCAACTCTTTTTTTTATAAATAAATTAATTTCTTTTTTTAATCAAAATTAATTAGGTTTTCTAGGTTTTATTTTAATTAATTAATTCTTCCTCTTAATCAACGTTATTTGTTTTTTTAGATTGATCACAAATATCTTTTTTTCATAAAAAACAACAAAAAACATTTCCTTTTCCGTCGATTCCAATTTTTCCTTTTTGATATTGATGGTGGGTTTGAGAATATATATATTTTATTTCTTTATCATTATTGTAACTGTCTATGGGATGTAATAGTTAATTAGAAATTATTTTCTGCATTTTTCTACTATTATATAATTGTCCCAAGGCCCTATAATAGTGTAGAATTTTACTTTTCCGCACTTATACTTTATGCCTTGTTTAGCTAATAGGATTGTATGGCAAGATTAAAAGCAAACAGTAGCTAACCTTAATACAAGATAAACAATAACTGAATCACAACACGCTTCACACACAAGCACCTCTAGGGTAACCTCTCTTGTTGCCTTCCGGAAAATAGTCGTGTCCCTCGAATGTGGGGACGCTTTTGCAAATTCCCTCGAATAAAAGATTATAGTCCCTCGATGACCCTTTCGATGTTGCCTTTCGATAAATGATCCAGTCCCTTAGGAAAGTTGCTAAAGCATCCTTACAAGTTGCCTTCTATGACTGAACGATGACCCGCGCCTGTCCTTTCACATCCAACGATAGGGCTTCCTACTAACTAATGGTAGGATAACACTATATAAAGGAAGAGGAAAATTACAAGAAAGACTTTGAGTAGGTAGATCGCTCGTTATCGCTTGCTTACAAACATTTCAAAACAACTTTCACACGAACACTTTCAAATATATATTTACAAACAAACACTTTGGACGCATTCTCGAGAACAGAAACAGGAATTATTACAAAGTTGCCTTACTATTGGTATTTTCAAAATATTTCAAAACACACAACACAAAGCATTTTCAAAAAGTGAGCTAGTGATTAAGAGCCCATAGATAACTACAGATGAAAAAGGTGCTAACACCTTCCCTTTTCATAACCTACCCCCCGAGCTCAATAATCTTAAGGTCTTTCTTATTCTTTTAACCCTTTCCTTATTGGATAAAAGAAAAGTTGGCGACGACTCTAGCTAACCGCAATATTTATGATAAAACACAAAACAAGTCATTTCTCCCACCGTATTAAAGATATCTTTGTTATATCCCATTGAAGTCGATACCATGTGTCTCTATGGTTGATATTTATCTCCTCATCAAGGTTGTCGTTCGTCATCGCCATGAAGTTCATATATTTTCTATCTAGGGAAGTTTGTCCCCGTCAGGTTTTCTTGAAGAGATGTTTTGATCAACAAGCTTTTTATGCTCTAGTAGAGAAAATCTCCTATTTTTATGGAACAATGTGCATAGACAAATGCCGTTTAAGGCTCTTTTATCCCCAGTGATAGAGTATTACTGAAATATTTCCTCAGTAGAGTTCTGAAGCTCAGACTTATGGTTCAGAGATGCCTTCCTCTTCCCCAAGCGAAAATTGTTACCCCCAGCGATAGTATCTCTGGTGTGGTCTGGGTAGAATTCTTTTATTTAATAATTTCTACGATTCCCCAGTCGAAGTCACTTTCATTGAGGACTTATATCAAAAGGTCCTAGTTCCCAGCAAGTGTTTTTCCCCCAAGAAGTTACTTCCCCAATGATATCAATCTTCTGAGGTCGATGGTTTTGAATCTCGTTTCCCCATTGAAGTTTAGAGAGATTTTTCTCTACAGAAGTTCAGATATATGAAGAGAAGTGTTCAGAAGTTCCTATTCTTCTCAATAGCCGATTATTGATGTGCTTTACCCAGTGCATTGCTAAGCATGCATCATTACATTGCATCTATCAAAACGCGTAGCATTTCTATTTATGGAGCATTACGCTATAAAAAATTCAAACATGCATTAAGGTATAAGCCAATTATGTTTACTTGCAGTATCAAGTAAATCACTTGCCGCATCTAGTTAATCGCTTGCCGCAAGCGCCATAATGCAACTCACTGCTCATTTTCCTTAGTGATGTAAAACAACATCCATATGACATCTCATCTCGATAGGAAGGAAGCAATTTCCACAGTGTTGAAATTTTCGATCTCAATTGGCAAATATTTCTGAAAACAACATGAAAAAATAAAACAAAATAATATACTTCAATCATGAAAACGACCAAAAACACACAGTCAAGATATGTTATTGTTACACTATTTTAATTTAGTTTTATAAAACATTATCATACATACAATATGAATTTCAAATTCACACCATAATCATATGGTTAATTCATAAGACACAAAATTATCAAGAAGAATCATTTCAATTCAGATTAGGTTTAAATCAGAAGTAAGTTCACACGTGTTCATTACATATTGTATTTGTACAGGAGAAATGACAGATCTGGAAAAGCACATGTGCCTCTGTTCAGATGAATAATGGTCGGAAATCTTTAATATGTATGGAGGAAATCAACAACATCATCACTAGTTTCACGATGATCGAACTTGAGTCCAAGGTTAGTTTTACTAAGCTCCACGGTAGACATCAAATGTTCCTGATAAACACTTTTAGATAATCTCCCTGGTGTGAATCATGTGAGACCACAAGTGTACTGTATTTAGGTGGTTATTTCTTGACTTCTTTGTTGGTGTGTTCGTTCCATGTCTTAGATCGTATGAGAAGGATGACAAACCAATCCCCCCTTCTTGGATTCCTCGAGTCTTCTTTTATAGCGTACATTATACTTAATGGCCATTTAAGAAGTATAACTGACTCATTAAACATAGTTGTAAATGATGTATTAAACTATTAGTAATAATTTTATGATCGTTTATTCAACCCCTCATAACATAAATGTGCCAATCAATACGGCTTTCCAGAATTTGAGATAGATGCCCATCCCAACTTTTTGAACGGCCTTCAATCCAGGTATTTTAAAGCTTTAATGACCGAGATGTACAATGACATTATGATTAGTCTTAAAAGAAATTGTCGATGTACAAACTGGACATATCCGAACTATAACAAATTTCAGGATGTACAATAAAAATTATAGGACTATGTCAGAGTTGCGTCCCAATTCAAATTCCTCAAAACCTGGACTTTACACAAGGAGTGCAGGACAATGATTGAATCTTGTTGGTCTCAGAAGATTATAGCCGCCATATATATGTTCTTAGCAAGAAGCTCCAACTTTTGAAAAGAGACCTTAGAGGGTGGAACAGAAACATTTAAGGGAATGTCACTTTAAATGTTAGAAATGCAGAGGAGGTCCTGGGAAAGATTCTAGATCAAATTCAACAAAAGGGCAAAATACTCTTTTGATTGCTTTAGACATAGAGGAGAGCTTTTAGAGAGATAAATCCATAGTCAAATGGCGGTTGGAGGGAGACCGGAACATTGCATATTTCCATCGTATCACTAAGATTAAAAACAAGCTTAGGCCCATCTCTACGCTCAAGAGTGAGGACAAATTACTCACTAAACCTAAGAAGATTGTAGACTGCAATGTGAATTATTTCCACTCATTGTTTTCCTCTAGTGGATCACAACATGAACGCTATCCTCACTTTGGTTCCCTCTTTGGACGAAATTTTTGTTGTTGTTTTTGCTCTGAATAAAGATAGTGCATCGGGCCAGAAGGATTTAGAGCAACGTTCTATCAAACATATTGGTATATCATTAAGTAGGATATCTCGAACGCGGTTATGCAATTTTTAATTATGGATGGGTTCTTTTGGGGTTTAATTATAATACCATTCTTCTTATTCTTGAAAATAAGGGAGCTGACTCTTTGGATCAATTACGTCCTATCGCTATATCAAATTTCAGGTTTAAAATTATATCAAAGATAATAATAGATAGGCTAACAACTACTATGCCTAATCTGGTTACACCGGAGCAACTAGGTTTCATACAAGGTAGACATATTCATGACTACATTGATTTAGCGTCAGGAACAATTAACATACTTGACTCTAAAGCATGGTGTGATAACTTGGCCTTTAAGGTGGACATTTCAAAGGCTTTCGAGACGCTCAATTGACATTTCCTTTTGAAAGTTCTTTAGAAGTCGGTTTCAAGAGCAATTCTATATGTGGATTAGCAGCATTCTTCATTCGACACATTTGTTAATTAATATCAACAAGGTTTTGCACTGTTATTTCAATTTCTTCCATGACATTCATCAAGGCGATGTACTCTCTCCGCTTTTGTCCTGTCTATCTGAAGATGTGTTTAGCAAGAAACTTCTTAAATTAGTCCCTTCTAAAAAGTTATATTTAATTGCTGGGCTGAGGAAGATCACATTGCCTTCCCACATTTTTTACGCTGATGATGTATTCATCTTTTGTAAAAGGTAAAATTTCAAATATCAAAAGTCTCATCTCTAATTTTTTAAAATATGTAGTTTCTTCTGGACAAATAATAAATGCAGTAAATCTTTCATATTTGGAGGAACCATGTAATCTATTAGACTGGATATTCTTGCCGAGCTTTCTGGTTTCAATAAAGGGACTACTTCTTTCAATTATCTCGGAGTCCCCATATTTTAATGACAAACTAAAGAATATCTACTTGCAACCTATTGCTAATATTAAATGCTACTTTCAACTTTTCAAATTTTTTTTGACAATTTTTCTCTCTAACATAAAAAATTGGATATTAAACTTTCAATCAATTATTTAGTAGCATTTAATTCTATTATATTTAACTATTTTATAAATATTGTAACTTTTGATTATTTTCAAAACATTTTATTTTAAGGGTAATCCTATTCAACTATTTGTGTTGGATAAGGCGAATTTCTTTGTACCCTCTAAATCCTAGCTACTTGATATTTGATTATTTACATAAAAAAAGTTAATATTAATCAAATTTCAAAGGTTTATTAAAGTCACGTCAGATTTTAAGATTTAAATAATATTGATTGATGTACTTATAAATTATCCATCAACAAAATTCTTAAAGTAAAAATTGAAATAGCACTCTCACTAAATATTAATTAATCATTTCCATTTAAACCGTCTAGTATTATCTCATACTTGATTGTCCTTTTATACACAAGGTTTATACACATACACACAAGATAATTATAAAATATATTACGTACACAAGTAAAACATTATTTAAGTTCTTTGTTAAGATAATTCGATGATAGTTATTTAAAAACATCATATTACAAATATGCAAGTTTGAATCTCCAATATTCCCTTCATTTATCTGAAGTAAAATCTTGACCATCTAACTAGTAGAAAAACAAAAAGGAATTGCTTACCCACCATAAGTGGTAGAGAAGAAATCTAAGAAAATCTAAAAAATGTCTATGGAAATTTGAAAATGCATTTACGAACACACTTATTTCACACCAAACATACGTAAATGAGTTGCAACTCTATTTTTGTTTGAAAGTGATTTGGAGATGCACTTTCGTATTAATCCTATTTGTAACGGTAAGAAGTTGAGACTAAGTCATTAATGGACTTAACTCACAAAGTGAAAGTCGTCACCACACTTTATTATTTCCAAAAAAAAAATGAAAAAAGAGCGAATAAAACCCAAAATAAAATAGAGATCAAGGTACGGGGCTATGCAAAGAGAATGTATTAACACCCTAAACATCTACGGTACTCACTACAAAAAAGAAGCTTATTTGCCACGTGAAAATCACGTGGCAAACATCAAAATCACGTGGCAAAACAAAATTAGCGACGTGGTGACTTATGTCGCTGGGGAGCCAGTGGCAAGCCAGTAGTGACGTGATTCCCACGTCACAAAGTTGTGACGTGGTATTCACGTCGCAACATATTTGTTGCAGGGAATATAATAGTAGCTTTATTAGCGACGTGAGAATCATGTCACTAATTTGTGACATGATTCCCACGTCGCTACAGGTGACGTTTTTATTTTTTTAAAAATTGTTTAGTAATTATTTTTTATATTAATTAATTAATGTAATAAAATTTAAATAATAAAATTTATATAATAAAATTTAAATAATAAAATTTATATAATAAAATTTATATAATAAAATTTATATATTAAAATTATTAGAATAATAGTATTTTATTTTATATTTCGAATAATAGAATTTTATAAAATAAATTCATATAATTAAATGTTATATAATTTAATAATTTAAAATGATAAAAATAAATATCTTACATAAATGCAAATATAAAAACGAAATAAAAAAAATGTTTTCACGGGGCATCTTCACCCGGATAATTATCAAGATCAAAGTCATCAATTCCGTCATCATCCGGCTGTGTATGATCAGGAACATTTTGATTTCGACCACCTTGCATAAACTGTCTCATCTGCTCCTCCATATCAGATTGCCGCTTCCGCATGATCTCTAACTGACGCTCCTGCTCTTGCCTCATTGTCGTCATTTGGGCCTCCATTTCGCGTCTCACTTCATTGGCCGCCAATTGTCGTACTGTTTCAAGTTGAACCTGTGTCAGATTGGGTTGACGTGACCCCCCTTCTCCATCTCTAAGTCTTTGAAATAGATTACGATCACCAACTCTCAAGCCGGCGGCCAAATTTCCTCCCGCAAAAAAGCAACCATTAGGCCCTTTTCCATTAACAACCTCATTCCAAATATAGAAATCAACATCACCATTAAGCGGCTCCCCTTCTGCTGGCCTATATTGCGGATTGTGTTCCAGAAAACGTGCTAGCAATGTCTGATAATCATCCTACACATACATTAAATAATACAATTAAAAAAAATTAAAACATTTATATATTAAATTATACTAAATTCAAATATATTAAAAATTTGTCACGTGATTTTCACAAATCAACTTATGAATTGCCACGTGATTTTCCCGTGGCAATGTATCAGTTGCCACATGAAAATCAGTCACCTGGCAATTTATCAGTTGCCACATGATAATCACGCCACAACTTATAGATTGCCACGTGGAAATAACGTCACTATTTTTGTTATTAACTTAAAAAAAACATAAGTTAAATTACTTACAAAAGCTTTCTTGGTGCGGTCGTCGACAAAACCTCCCGATTTCTTTGTCCGAGTCCTCGTAATCAACTCAATGATCAATGGTGGTCTCCCCATCTCCTTAGTCTAAACAATAAAGTTAAAAATAATTAGTAAAAAATATTATGAATAAAAATATATATAACTTAAAAAATTAGTAATATTTACCATCCGCCGGACATGCTCTGCAGTGCTAATACTTTCAACAGTATTGACACATCCCCCCTTTTCGGATGCCCTCATCTTCTTAAAATTTTCGGATTTGGCCTTGAATTCTGGCGAACCCCAATATGTACGAAGTTCGCCAAAAACCTCTACGCCTATCCAGTTAGGACGGATACCATGCAGCTCATAATTCTCCCTAACCCGCCGCATTATATCAGAAAATCTTCTAGAAGTTCTGCTATAATAGATTTTTTCCATAATTTTCTCATTCAACGGATCCCACACACATTTTTCCTGCAATGTTGTATGACATTAAAATAAAAAGTTAAGCAATTATCATTAAAATGTGACTTAAATAACAATACTAAAAAAATATATTAAATTTACAACTTAAATAAATAACAATACCTTAAATTTTTTAAACCATTCTTCTTTATTTGTAACCTCGCCAAAGTTCTTCCAAGAGGATTTATACATCTGCTGGATTATATAATTAATAACCTTGGCAGCCGTCCGACTCGGCGCGAAACTAAACAACAAGATTTTGAATAAACAATATTAATTATAAATTTATACAAAATATTAAAATGAATATGTACTTAAATAAAAGTTTATATAAGAAACTTACTTGCTTCCTTCGGGCCAAATCCAAAACCTCCCGTCAATGACATGAATCTCACTCGGATCATCTGATCTCTCACGAATATCAGCTCCATCTATATCATCAGCTACGACATCTGCATCACCGTCAGCCTGTGTAGGACGTGGGGTGCTGGATCCTGCAGCCTGTGTGGGATGAGGGGTGCGTGACCCTCCGGTCCGTCTAGGACGTGGGGCGCGGGATCCTGCAGCCTGTGTCGGACGTGGACTGCTGGGTCCTCCAATGTGTGTGGAGTGTGGGGTGCTGGACCCTCCCGCCTGCTGGAAGGATGAATACATCTGTGTGGGTCCCCCTGTCTGCTGGAATGATGAAGGCACGCCAGTCTGTATAAATGGAAAACTGGGTCCTCCCTCCGTCTGCTGGAATGATGAGGGGACACCAGTCTGCTGGAAAGATGAAGGCACCTGGGTCGGTGGGAAAGGGAAACTAGATCCTCCCGCATGCTGGAAGGAAGATGGCATCTGAGTCTGTGGGAAAGGAACACTAGATCCTCCCGCCTGCTGGAAGGATGACGGCATCTGGGTCGGTGGGAAAGGGAAACTAGATCCTCCCGCATGCTGGAAGGAAGACGGCATCTGAGTCTGTGGGAAAAGGAAACCGGGGCCTCCAGGTGGCACAAAAGATGTAGGTACCCCAGACGGGAATGTATGGGAGGAGAGTAATGGGACAAAACCCTGAGTACTGGCCAGGGACATAGGATCAACCTGACTCTGAGGGGGTGGGCACATGGCTGAGTGAGGAGACTCACATGTTACTACCCTCGGACGCTGAGACTTCTTACCGGTATCCTTATTCTTCGGTGGCATTTTACCTAGTTATATATATTTTCATAAACAAAGATAATAAAGTCATTGACATAAATATATATTCATTGACAAATTCAATATATACATGTTCAATAGATATTCATTAATATTACATTAAGTGATTAATTAATCTAAATCTTCATGCTCGTTATCCATATCATGTTCATCATCTGATGTAATATTGTCCTCGGATTCAAACTCTTCATCATTGTCTTCATCCACATTATTATCAACCAACAATATAGACGCATCAACTTGAAGTCCCTCAACAGTTGTATCAGACAAAGTTGTAATGTCTTTAGCTGCAACCACATCATTAATCTGTTCAACGTCATCAACTTGGTAGGCAACATCTTCCACTAGATCTCCAGTTTCAATATGACCTAGCGGTTTTGTTTTTATTACAACACACCATCCTCTTTTACGTATTACAAATGAAAGATAAGGAACATAATAAACTTGCCTAACAATATGTGACATTATGAAAGGGTCATATTCTTTGTATCTCTGGTTCATTTGAATCTCGACAGAACCATATGACTTGTCTATCTTTGTGCCTCTAGTTGGATCATACCATTCACAATAAAACAAGACAAATTTATTTTCCGTGTCCAAGTAATTGTATACCAACTCGTAGATATGTTTAACAAATCCATAGAAGTCGTCTTCACCGCCATCTGTAACTCCTTTTACAAAAACACCACTATTTATGGTTTTTTCCCTTCGGTCCATGCCTCAGTGTGAAATTTATATCCGTTCACGAAGTATGTGTGCCAATCATTTGCGCTTTGGATAGGGCCTTCTGCCAAGTTTCTCAAATGGAGTATTTCTGGAGTTAGTGCAAGAACGCTAGACAATGTTTGCTTGAACCATGAGGGAAATTGAGCATGAATGACACCTGATGTTGACTGTACCCCGGTACTATGAAAATAGGCATTGTTAAATTCCCTACAAAAAACACACAATAAGTTTAATAAGTTTGGTATACACACACAATAAGTTTAAAAAGTTTTGGTAAACTTGCTCAAGATATGGTTTAACTTCAACGCAGTTGATCAAGACATGGACATGTGCAGATTGCATTTCTTTTTGGGTCAACCAATGCACACCCTTCTTTCCAGAAGGTCGACCTGGAAGCGCAAAGACTGATAAGGTGAATTGACTCCTCTGATTGACATTTACAGGATTCCGTATGATTCTAGGAGTTAACATCAAGTGAGTGAAATAGTGACTGCAAAAATGTGATGTTTCCCGATGCAAGTAATGTGCACATATAGATCCTTCTACTCTAGCTTTATTTTTTACCGATCTCTTTGAATCACCCATGAACCTTTCAAACGGATACATCCACCTATATTGAACAGGTCCACCAAGATAAGCTTCATATGCAAGATGCACAGGTAAATGTTCCATGGAGTCAAAGAAACCAGGCGGAAATACTTGTTCCAACTTACAAAGAATGAGTGCAATGTTTTGGTCCAACTTAATGATGTCTTCCACTTTTAAAGCTGACGCACAAATATCTCTAAAAAATTGACTAATTTCAGTTAGTGGGTCAAGAACATGTTTGGGTAGCGATCTAAATGCAATTGGTAGCAACTGTTCCATAAAAATGTGACAATCATGACTTTTCATACCATGT
The DNA here is from genome assembly GCA_948472305.1 of Vicia faba. Lineage (NCBI taxonomy): Eukaryota > Viridiplantae > Streptophyta > Magnoliopsida > Fabales > Fabaceae > Vicia > Vicia faba. The sequence continues at coordinate 756,919,117 of OX451736.1, read as the reverse complement.
AATTTTCCAGTGTTAGGGTCAGCACACCTTGCTAAATTTGATGAATACCCATCGGGCATTCTCAATTATTTTAACCATCGACAAACCGCTTTAGCTTCTGCGGTGACAGTCAAACCATGAGCTTTTCCCACCTTTATCCAACGTAAATGCTTTGGTGTATCCCATGCAATGCGGACAACCCATTTTTCCATGCGTACCCCAACCAGACAACATGCCATATGCTGGAAAGTCATTAACGGTCCACGTCAAGGCAGCTCGTAATGTGAAGTTCTGTTTACGGGATATATCATAAGTCCATTCTCCAATCCACATCTTCTTCAAATCATCAATTAAAGGTTGTAAGTACACATCAATTCCGGCTTTTGGACTGTGCGGGCCTGGAATAACACACGTCAAAAACATGTATGGTTTTGTCATGCACATCTCAGGAGGGAGGTTGTAAGGTGTTACAATAACTGGCCAACAAGAATACGCACTTCCTGACGCTTGCACGTATGGGGCAAATCCATCAGAGCATAATCCAAGCCTGACATTTCTAGGTTCTGCAGCAAAATCTGGATGTGTCCGATCAAAGTGCTTCCATGCCTCACCATCAGATGGATGTCGCATAGTGCCAGAACTTGTTTGGTTTGTATGATGCCATGTCATTTGACTTGCACTGTGCATTGAAGCAAACATTCTTTTTAACCTTGGTATTATAGGAAGATAAAACATGGATTTTACTGCTACACGCTTTTGCTTGCTGTTAACGGCTCTACTGCGAACTTGATATCTTGGACTATTACAAAACTTACACTCCTCTAACGATCCATCTTGAGTACCAAACTCATTGTCATAAAACAACATGCAACCGTTAATGCAACAGTCAATCTTTCTTACTTTTAAACCCAACTTCGACACCCACTTCTTTGCATCATAATAACTTGTAGGCAAATTGTCTTTCGTAGCGGTGGAGTCCAACATCATTTTTGCAAAATGTTCCAGACATTGATCAGAAACATTCCAATTTGACTTGGCGGCCAATAATCTCACACACATTGATAGCTTCGAGTCTGACGACCCCTCAAAGAACGGCGTATTCATCTCGTTCAATAATTGATAAAATCTTTGCGCTTCCTCATTCGGCAACTCTTCCCCGTCAAAATCTTCAGGTTCATCATATGTCACGTTCACACCAAAAGCATCCTCAACCATGTCACCGATCAAATTAAAGTTCTCCTCATACTCCATAACCGGTCGACTACTTGAAGCATGCGTGTTGCTAGTCTCTGGTACATTAACCGGTAGTTCTTCACCATTATACGTCCAAACCCAATAATTTTCAATGAATCCCCTTCTATGCAGATGACGTGTTACTTCCTCTGGGTCACTAATTATTGGTCTACATTCACATTTAAGACAGGGACACCTAACCCCTCCTTCGCTTCGACAACAATCCTGAGCAAACGCCCACTTAATAAACCCATCAACTCCTACTATAAAATTGGGTTTAAGTCCACTTCTTCCTGGATGTGTTCTATCGTACATCCAACTGCGATAATACCGATAATATTCCATACTGCACATTTATACAATCATTGTCTTTTTCATTAGAAATATTAATCAACTTAATAATATTATTCTTAAACTATTTAATACTATTCTTAAAAATATAAATTTTGCTTTTTTATATATATACTAACATATAAATAAATATTCAAATGTAAAATATATAATTTTTTATTACATAACAATAATATCAAAAAACAATAATATAACATATTTACTTTTTATTATATATACAACAATAATATTAGAAAACAAATAATGTAACATATATATACTTTTTATTATATATATAACAATAATATTAAAATAATAATATAATATATATGTTCTTTTTTTAATTATGTTTTTTATAAATTTTTATTTTAATATATAATTTTTTTTCCATATCTTTAACATATAAATAAAAAAATAAAACTATTATAATAAATATAATATACATCTATAAAAAATATGTTATTAAATATGTTATTAAATTTATGTGTTAACATATATATATATATATATATATATATATATATATATATATATATATATATATATATATATATATATATATATATATATATATATATATATATATATATATATATATATATATATATATATATATATATATATATATATATATATATATATATATATATATATATATATATATATATATATATATATATATATATATATATATATATATATATATATATATATATATATATATATATATATATATACATCTATAAAAAAAAAACTTTTAATTTTATGTTTTCTAAATTTTTTTATTATCAGTACATATATACTACTAACAAAATACATATACTTCCTAACCACAAAATACATATACCACTAATCTATATAATACATATAAAATCTAAAAAAAATGCATAAATACCTCTATATAATTTCTTCAATAAATTTGCGTCTTCTTGGATAGTTCTTGGTGTTCTTCTTCAAATTTCTCTACAAATAATAATGAACAAACGAACAAATATCCTTTTTAATATTTCTTTCCAGTATAATAAATAATGAACAAACGAAATAAACATTTATCAAAATATGAATACCTTATTTTTCTTCAACAATTTGGGATGGAGGAAATTTGATTCGGGAATTTGGGTTTGATGAGAGGAAGAAGTATGGGTTTGTGAGGAAGAAGAAAGGAAGAGGAAGGAAGAAGAAAGCAACGCTTCTGTAAAAATGAAAATTTTGGAGATGTAACGTCTAGTAGCGACGTGACTGTCACGTCGCAACGTTGCCACGTGATAATCACGTCGCTACAAACTAAACAGAAAAATTATTCTCTCTCCCACTCTGCAACTCTGTCATCAGCCAAATTTATTTTTCCCCCTAAAATATAGCGACGTGGCTATCACGTCGCTACCAAAATTCAAATTTCCCCTTTCGCAACGTTCTCTGATTTGCATTATATGTCATTAAAATATATTAGCGACGTGGTTATCACGTCGCTACTACTCACGTGATAAGCACGTCGCTAATATATGTCGCTGGGGACATATATTCTTGTAGTGACTCCGCAGAATCCACTATGTTCGTTCTAATCAAAAAGTATTTTATCTAAAGCTTAAACTTGCTAAAGGGGATGCGTGAATGAATTATTAAAGAAAAAAAAGAAAGTTTTTTTTATTATTGTGTTTGCCTGAATTTTGCAACTCAGTGGCTGCGTATCCCGCGAAGGAATCAGAACACCGTAGTTCTTCTAAAAAAATTTGGTTTGTTGTATATTTTTTAATGAAAGACATATTGTTGTATTCGAGTTGAAAACTTAACATACTATCCACATTTATGAGGAAGGAGCATTTGCATCATCTTGAAGTGGAGGATTTTGCTTGGATTGAAATCAACAAGACAATCATTCAACACCTAAGTGGAAAATGTCATCACTTGACTACATATTGTAGAAGTATAGTAGTTTGCATCACTACAAGAATCAACAAGAGTCTACTCTTAAGAAAAGATTTTAAAGAGAAAAGTGCTCGAAGGACACAAAATGATTTGAGTTTGTTGAGTGTTTTGTTACCTTGAAAAAAGATTTGGTGATTTAAACCACATTAAAGACTATGAATGATAAGAAGAACAATGTTAGAAATGTACCACCTCATCCTTCTCTCATTACTTAAGGCTCATGACATATAGTTCGCCTCTTTATTGTTAAGTGTTTTTGATATTTGATGAAGAAAAACAAATCTCAGTTTTAATTGCAATGTAAAAGGGAAAACAAAGTCTAAGGGAAAATTCAAGTCCTAATGTTATCATGCAATATGGTCCTAGAGTTAGGATATCAAAGGAAAACTACCTAAAACTTAACATGCATCATGGACCTAAGGGTAAAGATTGAGGGACTTCTACCTAATATTATCATGCTTGGTTTGAAACCTAAAATTTATTTAATTCACACCTTGAACAAGATGGAATCAAACTCCTAAGAGTACATGTGAGAAAAAACAATCAATAAAGAAACAAAAAAAAAGAATGATGTTGTGATCTCAGATAGGATACAAAACTGAGTGACTCTTCGTTCACAACAAAATAAAAATAAAAGAACGATGTCGTGATCTCATCTATGGTGTAAAATTGTGTGACTCTTCATTCACAACAAACAAAATAATAATGTCGTGATCTCAACTATTATGCAAGACAGAGTGACTCTTCGTTCACAACAAGGCAAATAAAAGAATGATATTGTGATCTCAGTTATGGTATAAAACTAAGTGACTATTCGTTTATCATAAAGTATGACAAAATAGTAAACAAAATAAAAGTGTCAAATGGGGATGGAACACCATCCAACAAACAACTAGAAGTGAAGACTCAATTATCAACCAACAAGTTGCAAATATCAATGCTAAACTTTGAGCAAAAGCAAACAACAATTGCACAAGCATTCATGAATTTAGACATTAATAATTCACTCAAACTTGGCACACAAAGATGATTTGAATTAGGAAAAGTAAAAATGAATACAATTCAGTAGCTTCAACATAAAAAACTTATCTTAAACATACTTTAAATATTGAGAAAGAATCACAAAAAGATCAAACATGAATTTGATTCAAAACTAGAAAACTACAACTAGCTTCCTAAAGTCAAAGTAACAAGTGATTATGGCATTGGAATCAAAGCATGGTGAGGTAAAGACACAAGTAAGAAATGAAATTTAAAACATGTCTCAAGGTCATAAGAAACTCCAATAAGCCTCATGTTCAAAAGTTAGGTCAAACAAATAACAATCAACTTCCTAAGGCATCACCAAATTACACCATCAATAGTATGCTAAGAAAAAGATCAAACAAACAAGAGATTGAGGTGCTAATACAAGGCAATTCAGTATGCCAAACATGATATTCACATCATACATGACTCTTAAACCTCAAGAAAAGTTAGAACAAAGCATGCTCAAAAATTAGGTCATAAGATAGGTAAACATCATCTCAAAGATCAACAAAGTGAATCATCAATTCAAAGCACATGAATGACCAATAAAAATATGAAAACAAGACTCTAAGAATTGGAATGATATTCAAGTATAAGTGAGAAGAAACAATAAGAAATTTCACAAGTGCATTCCCTAAAACACTTGTTGAACATGCATCAATTAGGCAAAAATACAGGGCATCGAGGCTTCATAATACACGTAATTAAAGACCTCAAAAAACATCAATTAATCATCAAAGTATCATCAATATACACCAATCAGAGGTCTACATGTGCCTAAAAGATTAGCCAAAAATTAGTTCAAACAAGTATCAAACACAAAGCCAAACAATTCCTCAAGTTACCATTCATACATTGAAAAAATCATATTCAAATTAATTCAAAGTTAATTTAGAAAAATAAAAGAAAAATACCTAAATTTGGTAAAGACACCAAATTATCTAAAAAGTATTTTTAAGAATTTTTCACAAGTAGAGAAGTGCATTTTTACAATTTAATTGAAAAGATATCAAAAAAATTATGAAAGACAACTCAAGGGGTGAAAAACACAATGCCATATTTGAACTAAGTCTAGTTATTTGCCAAGGAAATAGGCTCAAATAGGGGGTGCCTTCAGAAGATACGCTAGGCCCAATGTTCTTGAATCCATATAACAAACAAATTTTGATTAATTGTTTTAAACTTAATTACATTATTAATTAAATTCAAATAAACGAAATAAGCAAAAATTAGGTGGATTAGTGGATTAATTCATGACCGATAGAGAACTGACATGCCACCAATAATCAGTCACGTTAATGCACAAAAGACATCGGAGCCCTAGCCCCGTTCATCTCTTTCGATGACCAACTCACTAGAGGCAGCTTAATGTTCACAAAATGAAAGCCATGGACACTATCCCTTGCAAAATTTCATGTTGATTCTGAATCTGGTGCTATAAGTCACTGAATCTCACTCTATCATCAGATATGCACGCATTTTCAGAGATGCAAAGTTTTGAACAAAACAATGATGCAAGCAAATCCTACGTTATGCCAGCAGACATGCCTCCATGAGAGGACTTAAGATGTACGTATGAACCTAACATGGAAGTCCTAGCATGATCCAGATGAAGAATGCAAGGGTTCAAGAAGCTTACTTGACGGAGTCACGTCCGTCACACTTGGATTTACTATGAACTGAAAAGTGAACTCTACAATCGCTTCATTGAGCTTCAAGAGTGATAGATGAAAATTCAAGCTACCTCAAATTTCCATGGAAACTCTTGCACGATACACACTTGTTGAAGAGAATTATGAGGCGAATAGATGAATAAGATCTATGGATGTGAAGAATGTAACACCCCACTTTCCCATAATAGAAATTATGTTAACATATATCAGAGTACATAAGCAGGATGTCACATACTTCCAATATTCATAAATTTTAAAGTCACTTTATTACTTCTTTTATTCAAATATAATCAATTCGGCAGCAGAATAATAAAATTAGTTCAATTCCATGTCATTACAGCTTCAACAACAAATAAAACTTCACAAATGTGTGGTATAACATAAGTAAAATGGAAGATACGTAACAAATGAAATAAAGAAAAACATAACAAATATTTCCAATTCCCGTGTTACGTATCAGAGCGACTCCTAAGACTCGATCATGTAACACTCACTCCCAGCACTACTCGAGTACCTGATCATCTGTACTCCCAGGGGAGCATAGACACAACAACACAAAAGGGGTGAGAATTTCATTCAATAAATATATGGTGAATATCACATGCTTAGGAGTAGTAATCACACAATTCACACATCACACAACACTTCACAACATAACATATCATTCACGTTGTGATACGGTGGGAGAACTGACTTGAAGGTTTTGTGTTTTATCGCAAATGTTGCAGTTAGCAAGAGTCGCAACCGACTTTTCTTTTATCCAAAAGGAAAGGTAAAAAAGCACAGGAAAGACCTTTGAGATTGTTTCTTGAGTTCGGGGGGTAGATTATGAAAAGGGAAGGTATTAGCACCCTTTTCATCCATGGTTTTCCATGGGCTCTTAGTTACTTGCTAGATCACTTGCTTTTGTTTGAAATTGTGCTTTGTGTGGTTTTGAAAGTATTTTGTAAAAAAGGCCATTGTTTTAGGCAATCTTTGTAATGATTCTCGTTCGTAAGAATGTATACAAAGATGTTTGTCTTTTTGAAAATATTTTTAAGTTTGTAAGATGTTTTGAAATGTGTGTGTTTGTTTTGAAAATAGCAAGGATATTTGTTTGAAATGGAGCAAGTAACTAAAAGTAATCTACCTACTCAAATGTCTTTCTTGTTCATTTTCTTTTCCTTTGATATTTTTGTCTTACCATTGATTTGGTAAGCAACCCTATCTTTGGATCTAAACGGGACGGGCGTGAGTCGTCGTATAACCATGATTAGCAATGTTGCAAAGTATCTTAGCATTTTGAGGGACTAAGATAATTTTTGTAAGGCAACTTTGAATAGCGTCATCGAGGGACTATGATCTTGTTTTTTTGTTTGTTTTGCTAAGATACCTTACATGCGTAACATGGCCATTTTGTTTAAGGCAACCAAGTGGAGTAACGATAGGGGTGCTTGTGTGCAAGTGTGTCATTTTCATGCTTGATTTTGTCTTGAATTAGGGTTTTCTATTTGATTGGTTTTATCTTTCCATACAAACCCTAATTATTAACATGTTATATATAAAGCGATAAATTGTGGAAAAGTAAATATCCCACGCTATTACAATCATTTGGGGATGGGGTGTACAAATTTACAAATGGGGATTGCAAGAAATTAAAGTCCTAATTATCTATTACAACCATATTGAATAGCCATGAAGAAAATATATGAAGCATGTAAAAATAAAGAAAAATGAAAGGAAAAGAAAACATTTTGGATCATTATGTGTCGACACATGCCGTAAAATCAAGCTTCTCGAATGCACTTTGGTTTTGATGAAGACAAATCATGATTGACAAAGAAGGAAAAAATTATTGATCAAGCTAAAAGCCTCTTTGGATGAAGTCTTTGGTTCAAGCCCTTAGCAAATTTCAAGGTATAATGATAATTGTTACCTTGAACTTAAGATATAGATGCTCAATGGTCAAAAGGAAACATTTTATATTGTACAACTCTTTATTCAATTTTTTTCAAAGTAAAAATTCAGTTTTCATTTGAGTGCAATCGATTTGCATGTTAGTGAAATCGATTGCATGCTTCAGTTTTTCAAAACATTGGCTACTGACTTCCAGTGCAATCAATTTTCATGGTTGTGCAATCGATTGCACACTCAAAATATTTGGAAATCTGGCTACTGGAACCCCGTGCAATCGATTTGTGTGGTTGTGTAATCGATTACACACTCAAAATAATTGGAAATTTGCCTACTGGAACCCCGTGCAATCGATTTGCATGGTTGTGCAATCGATTGCCTGCTGTATGGTTTTGAAAAAACAGCTGGCTTACACCTGCCTGTTCATGATGCTATTTCATGGAAAACTTTTCACTCAATCTTGGCAATTGTTCCTGATTTTTTTACAAACCTTTTCTTCAAAGGTCACTGCATTTTAGCCTCAAAAATGAACCAAATGATGATGATTGAAATGAAGAGTTTAAAGTTAAGGATACTTACCTTACAGCTAGAATTTATGTTTTGAGCTTGAGGTGTTGCCTTGTGGAATGTTATGACCTTTTTCAGTTATGATATTTTCTTGAGAGTTTGTCAAAACATCTGGTTTTCTTTCTCCTTTTTTTCCTTCTCTCTCCCTCTTTTCTTATTTTTTTCTCTTGCAATTGGCCTCTCTATTTATAGAGAAGGTTTGAGACTTCAAACAACTCAGATTTTGAATCACATGTTATGGTTATCTTGCTTGTTTTTGAAGCAAACATGAAGGACATGTTTCCAATGCTTGTACCAAGCTATGTAAAGTGGTTGATCACTTTAAACATGTTTGTTCTGACTTGTAGAAGTTGAGTGTTATTAGAACAACAAGTTAGAGGCTCAAGAAATTGACTTTATGATTAAAGTGAACTTTGCAAGAATGGCAATGGTGCCTTTGTGCCAAAAATGAAAAGATGCAATGGACAATACTTGAACCACTTGGATAATGGTTCAATCAATTGTGTAAACATATTATTATGGATAGATTTGAAATTCAAGAGGCCTTCAAAGTGAATATTATGCAGTATGACTAAGATTTTTGTTCCTTGTTCATCACAAGTATGCCTTGTAAATCAAGAATGAATGTCCAACTTCAGATCCTTGTATCTCCTAGCTCAAATATGATAAATTCATGCTCTTGGATGTTTTGGCAACCTTGAAACACCCTCTATAACTTTCATGTTGGCCATTTTGACAAAATCATCTTGTAACTATGTGAAAAAATTCCAAGAAGTTGGGATAAAATCCTGACCAAAACTGCTGAAAATTTCTCTAAGTGTTTATTCAAAAATGCCATGACTTCATGAATTTATAACTCAAAATCCAAGAATTTCTAGAAAAAGTCCTGCCCTACAAAGTTTTAGATCTCATTGAGATCTACAACTTTCATGTTGGAAGTTTTCCTTAAATCATCTTACATCATGGTAAAAAGTTGGCATGAAGAAATGAAATTATCATGTATAAAAGACACTTAGAAAAATTTCTAAGTCTTGAAGAGTTTGAATTTTTACATTGACTTTTGACTTTCCTGATTTCTTGATGATCAAGTTTCATATTTTTGAATGTCTTGATGAATTTTAATCTTTGGCACTTGAATTTGACCAAAAAGTCAAAGTTTGACTTTTCAGTATACAGTTGACTTTTAATCAGTTGACTGGAAAATTCATCTGTCAATCCAATGGATTTATAATGTTTTGAATGATGAAATTGAACTTTTGAAATCATGCTTCAAACCAATTGATCATTTTCTAGGCCAAAAATCAGAAATTGCCCTTTCTCAGTCAAAACCTTAATTTTGACCATTTTGCCCTTTTGATGGTTTGACCAAATTTCTTGAGGAATTATGGTCCAAACTTGATCAAATGATGCATATGAGTCTAAGGTGTTGATGTGGATAAAAAATTATGAAGTTTGACTGTAAATTGGCCATGGTTGACTTTTTCCCCAATACAGTTGATTTTTAGGTCAATTATTCAATTGACTGATCAAAAGTGTGATCCAAGGCTTTAAACTTGACATGAATAATCTTGGAGGTCCATAATGGTCCATGAAAGTCATATGAAGCATTGATAGTCCCAAAAAATCCTTGTGCAAACTCAAACCCTAATTTTGGTCATCAGTGCATAAGGAGGTGTCTTGAGCTGATCAAACCTTAGTGTAGTCTTGAATCCAATGAGATCTTGTGAGAAAAATCTTGATAAAGGAGAGGGAAAATTTTGGGGTACAACAGCTGCCCATGTTCAATCTTCTTAAACCTGAAGAGTTAGATTGGCGAGTTTTGCCATTCGTGACTCGAAGGTGGAAGATGATTGGACACTAGAGTGCCTAGAAATTTGCACTCGGTGATGCGATGATAGGAGGAATGGGCTTAAAGATTCCATTTGGAGAGGTGATAGAATATTGTTGGAGATGGGCTTGTAGATGCCATCCAAGAATGCTTGTTGAATTGTAATTTGTAAGCTGAAAGAATGAGTATCAGAATTGCGTCCATGTCTAGAGCGTATCTGAACTGTATCTGGGAGCTGATTTTGACTGAGTATCAGAATGGCATCTATGTATGGAGCGTATATGAACTGTATCTGAAATTTGCATCTGAATGAGTATCAAAATGGCGTCCGTGTCTGGAGCATATCTGAACTGTATCTAAAAGTGGTATTTGAATGAGTATCAGAATGGCGTCCGTGTCTGGAGCGTATCTGAGCTGTATCTAAAAGTTGTATTTGAATGAGTATCAGAATGGCGTCCGTGTCTGGAGCGAATCTGAACTGTATCTGAAAGTTGCGTCTGAATGAGTATTAGAATGGCGTCCATGTCTGGAGCGTATCTGAACTGTATCTGAAAGTTGCATCTGAATGAGTATCAGAATGGCATCTGTGTCTGGAGCGTATCTGAACTGTATCTAAAAGTTGCATCTGAATGAGTATCAGAATAGCATCCGTGTCTGAAGCGTATCTGAACTGTATCTGAAAGTTGCATCTGAATGAGTATCAGAATGGCGTCCGTGTCTGGAGCGTATCTGAACTGTATCTGAAAGTTGCATTTGAATGAGTATCAGAATGGCGTCTGTGTCTGGAGCGTATCTGAACTGTATCTGAAATATTTGAACATTGTTAATAGTAGTTGTTACTCTTATCCTGAAAAGGGTAAAATGTTATCTAAAATTCAAAGTCATGTTGCAGGAAATGTATGATGTAATGTATTTGCTTTACCAATGTTTATGATATATGGATGCAATGTATGCGTATGCTGCTAATATGCTGCATTGTTGTTGGATTGAGGAAAATAAATCCCTGAATAATGTCGAGGATGTGTGAGTTTTCATGTCTTGAAGTTGAAGTATTAATGGATTTCTTCTGAGAGAAATAAATTCTGTTGTGAGGGTAATGCCATGTACTGCTTGTAAAATCCGTTGGAGAGTCCCGAGAAATTTGACAACTTCTACTGGGGATCAACAATTTGAAACTGTGTTCCGTTGGGGATTTAAATGACGTACTGCAGGGGATTACTTATGGAATAGCCTAGAGATATTTCCCTATCCTTTCAACCTATTAGTAATCGTCTTTCCCATTTTATTTATTTGTAAACAATAATTATGTTCAGATGCATATGTTCAACAAGGAATCATTGGACGTTTTTGCAAACAAAACACAAGCGTAAAGAAAAACAGATAGTTTTGCACTTTCAAATGGATATCTTTGTATTGACTTTGAGTAAATATTTTTTTACAAAGGGAACAAACATTCTAGTAATAGAATGCTGTCGTAAAACAAGAAAAATTTGATACAAAGAAAGATAGCTATGTGTAGTAATCCCATGGGGTTCCCATTCTGCTATAGCCTTCGTATCTCTAAGCATCTTGTCTATCTGTTGCCTCGTCCAAAGATGACTGAATTGATCAGAACCTCTGAGTTTGTCAGTGGAAGTCAAAGGTTGTTTGTAAAGTGATCCGATGGGACATAGTCGTACTCCTTAATTCCCTAACTTTTGCCTGGACTGCCCTTTTGGGTTTTCAGTCCACCGAGAAACCCTTTTTTGCCCAAGTCGCCCTTTTGGGTTTTCAACTTGCCGGGTGTACAGTTTTTTTTTATCCCTAAATTTTTCTCGAACCTTTTGGTTCATCAGGATGCCCTTGTTTTTCCTAGGTATGTCAACCTAGCGGGTCTCTTATGCATAGTATCTATTGATTATGTCTGTGTTCGCAGGGTGTGGCAGGTCGTCACCATCCATGGTGGTCAAGATCATTTCCCCACCAGAGAAAATGTTTTTGATTACAAATGGTCCTTCATAGGTAGGAGTCCATTTGCCCTTGGGATCGCCTTGTGGCAATATGATGCGTTTGATCACTAGATCTCTGACTTGATACACTTGGCATCTGACTTTCTTGTTGAAAGCCTTGATCATCCGTTTTTGGTATATTTGACCATGGAAAACAGTAGTAAGTCTCTTCTCATCAATCAAGTTTAATTGATCAAGTCGAGTCTGGATCCAATCGTCTTCGTTCAACCCTGCATCCTTCATAATCCTTAGAGAGGGGATCTGGACCTTGATAGGCAAGACAGCTTCCATGCCGTAAACCAAAGAATAGGGTGTTTCCCCGGTTGATGTGCGAGTTGTGGTACGGTACCCGTGGAGAGCGAATGGTAGCATCGCGTGCCAGTCTTTGTATGTGACTGTCATTTTTTGTATGATCTTTTTAATGTTTTTATTTGCAGCTTCGACAGCACCATTCATCTTTGGCCGATAGGGAGAAGAATTGTGATGCTGAATTTTGAATTTCTCGCATAGTGCGGTGATCATAGTGTTGTTGAGATTTGTACCATTGTCAGTGATGATCCTTTCTGGGACACCGTACCAGCAAATGAGATTTTGCTTGATGAAACGGGCAACAACATTCTTGGTAACGGAGGCGAAGGAGGTTGTTTCAACCCACTTTGTAAAATAGTCAATAGCCACTAGGATGAAGCGGTGTCCGTTGGAGGCTGTCAGCTTGATTTCCCCAATCATATCAATTCCCCACATAGCAAAGGGCCAAGGAGCTGTCAAGACATTCAGAGGAACTGGAGGTACATGCACCTTGTCAGCATAAATCTGACACTTATGGCAGGTTTGAGAGTGTTGATAGCAATCTGCTTCCATGGTAGACCAATAATAGCCTGCCCGTAGGATTTTCTTCGCCATCGTATGCCCACTGGAATGGGTGCCAAAAGTACCTTCATGTAATTCAGCCATGATCCTTTCAGCTTCAACCTTATCTACGCGCCGAAGCAATACAGAGTCATGATTGCGTTTGTACAGGATGTCGTTACTAAGGAAGAATTTAGCAGAGAATCTCCTTAAGAACTTCTTGTCGTTGATTGAAGCTTCTTCTGGATATTCTAGAGCCTCGAGATACCTCTTGACTTCATGAAACCAAGGTTGGTCCACTACCTCTTCAGTATTAATCTCGTGACAGTGTGTTGGTCCATCCATTCGTTCGATGGTGATCTGGGGAGCCTCGTTATCCCAATTAAGTTTAAACATAGATGACATTGTGGCTAGAACGTCTGCTAGCTGATTTTCTTCTCGCGGGAAGTGCTCGAAGGTAATCTCCTCAAAATGTGGTAGCAATGTCAAAACATGTTCTTTGTAAGGGATAAGGTTAGGGTGTTTGGTGTCCCATTCCCCTTTGACCTGACTGATGACCAAGGTTGAGTCTCCGAATACATCCAATGATTTGATCCCCAAGTCTATGGCAGCTCTGAGACCAAAGATGCACGCTTCGTATTCTGCCATGTTGTTCGTACAATTGAAGCAAAGTCTAACAGTAAAGGGAGTATGACACCCTTCCGGAGATATGAGTACACCACCGATACCGTTACCAAGTGTATTGGATGCTCCATCAAAGAACAGGGCCTATCGGAATCCTTGTTCAGGTCCGTCATATGGCCTGATTTCTTCGCAATTGTCTAATGTCATGATGTCTTCATCCGGGAATTCAAACTTCATGGACTGGTAGTATTCCACGGCTTGGTGAGCGAGGTGATCAGCTAATACACTACCCTTTATAGCTTTCTGGGTAGTATATTGTATGTCATACTCTGTCAGGATCATCTTCCATCTCGTTATTCTCCCAGAAAGAGCAGGCTTCTCGAAGATGTATTTTATCGGATCCATTTTAGATATTAACAAGGTAGTATGAGTCAACATATGCTGTCTTAGCCAGCGAGCAGCCCATGCCAGAGCGCAGCAAGTTTTCTCGAGCACTAAATATCTGGTTTCACAGTCGGTAAACCTTTTTCTCAGGTAGTAAATAGCGTGCTCTTTTCGGCCAAACTCGTCATGCTTCCCCAATACACACCCCATTGAGTTTTCTAAAACAGTCAGATACATGATCAACGATCTTCCCTCGACTGGTGGCATCAACACGGGAGGCTCTTGTAAGTATTCTTTGATTTTGTCAAAAGCGACTTGGCACTCACCATTCCATTTGACTACTTGATATTTCTTTAAGAGTTTGAAGATGGGCTCACAAGTAGCTGTTAGGTGAGAAATGAATATGGCAATATAGTTCAAGCGTCCCAAGAATCCTCTGACTTCCTTCTCGGTACGAGGAGCAAGCATCTCTTGTATTTCTTTAACTTTGGCAGGATCAACCTCAATACCTTTGTTACTGACGACAAAGCCTAGGAGTTTACCGGACCGTACCCCAAATGTGCACTTATTTGGATTCAACCTCAGCTTATACTTCTTTAGTCTCTCAAACAGCTTTTGTAAGTGATCAAGATGCTCTTCTTCTATTTGTGATATGGCTATCATATCATCTACGTAGACCTCTATTTCACGATGTATCATGTCATGAAATAAAGCTACCATGGCGCGTTGATAGGTTGCCCCAGCATTCTTCTGTCCGAACGACATCACCTTGTAGCAGAATGTGCCCCACTGTGTGACAAATGTCGTTTTCTCCATGTCCTCATGTGCCATTTTGATTTGGTTGTAACCTGAGAATCCGTCCATGAAGGAAAACACTTTGTGTTGTGCCGTATTGTCAACTAGGATATCAATGTGGGGGAGTGGAAAATCATCCTTAGGGCTCGCCCTATTCAAATCTCTGTAGTCCACACACATTCGTACTTTGCCGTCTTTTTTTAGGTACGGGAACAATGTTGTCAACCCATTGAGGGTAGGAAGTGATAGCCAAGAATCCAACATTGAATTGTTTCATGACCTCTGCTTTAATCTTTTCTAACATATCAGGCCTCATGCGGCGAACCTTTTTCTTTACTGGCGGGCAATCTTCTCTTGTAGGCAGACGATGTACCACGATATCTGCATCAAGTCTTGGCATGTCTTCATATGACCAGGTGTTGTACCCCAAAATTTGCCCTCCCATTTCCTCAACATTTCTCACCACAAGACTCTTGGAGCTCAAGATCAAGTTAGGGTTTTGCTCTGCTCAAGACTCCTCCTTGCACTGCTGACCCAAATTAGGGTTTGTGTTTGCACAAAGATATTTTGACCTAAAATGCCTAAAATGACTTTCATGCTTCATGTTGGACTCCCAAGTTTATCCATACCAAGTTTCAAGTCTTGATTCCAAACTTTGCCCAATCAATTGGACAGTTGACCTAGAAATAAGCTGTATTGGGGGAAAAGTCAACTGTGGTCAATTGACAGTCAAACCTCATGAAATTTGACCCCACATCAACATTATGAACTCATTGGAACCATTTGGTCAAGTTTGGATCACAATTCCACAAGAAATTTGATCAGATCACCAAAAGGGCAAAATGGTCATTTTTAGGGTTTTGACTGCACAAAGGCAATTTTTTACTGTTTGACCTAACCAATGGCAAACCAAGCTCATATATGGACTCAAGGACCCAATGGAATTGTCTTGACATGTTCAACAAATTCAAAAGATCCCAAATGCACAAGGTTGGCAGATGAATTTCCCAGTCAATTGATCAATTTTTGACTGTATACTGAAAAGTCAAACTTTGACTTTTTGGTCAAAATCAAGTGTCAAGATTCATTTTTCATCAAAACATGCCAAATCATGAAACTTGTTCATCAAGAAATCAAAAATCACAAATTAGGGTTTGAAATGAAGAATTTTCATAACTTAGAATTTTTTTAAGTTATGAAAAACCCTAATTTTTTCCAAACTTTGTCCCACTTTCTCATCAAGATACATGTGGATTCAAGAAAAAGTCAAAACATTAAAGTTGTAGTCCATTGAAAAATCTATAACTTTGATTCACAAAGTTTCCTCAAAAGAAGCTTGTAGCTCAAGTTACAATTTTTGGATTAAGGGTGCAAAACCATTCTTAACTTAAAGAAATTTTGACCTATTTTAGGCAGGATTTTTGCCTAACTTCATGGTCACTTTTCACATGCTTCCACTTGGAATTTCAATTTTCATTACGAAGATGGATTGTAGTACACATTCCAAGCTTTCCAAAATGTCCAAGAACTCATCAAACAACCTTATGGTTAGAGAGAATCGAATTTGACAATATGGGAAAAACTCACTTTGTTCATGGCCAATTTACATGTTCATAACTTGTGCAATTTTTCAAATCAGCATGAGCAAGCTAGTTACAGGCCTCTAATCTCATTTACACTCAATAATTAAATGCCAATCCATTGTGTGCTAGCTTTATTTTGTGCATTTGGACATTACATGAAGAATTAAGTCATAAATGGAAAAATCAAATTATCCATTCTTGTAAAGTATGGCTTTATGTCAAAACATGAATCAAAGAAGTACAAAGAAAATTTCTGAGGCACAAGTTATTAAACTAATCCCACTGATCAAGGAGAGATTATGCAGCATGCTTGAGGGACCTGCCTTGCCCTAGAACTCAACTTGACAACTTTTGCTTAAGTAAGAAGAAACTTGGCATTTTGAGAGAGATCTCACATTGCTGCAAGAACCAACCAAGACAAACTTTCTCCACACTTTCCATACTCCCTAACAGACCTAAAACACGAGCCTTTAACCCTTGATCCCTCCTCATACAGAAAATCACCATTAAACTGCACAAAACAGGGCATTCTGCACTTTGATTTGGCCAGCTCATTTCCATCGTGCGTTTTCATCCAAACCACCTCAAACACATTCCATAACATTCATATAAACTATCCCAAGCCTTGGAAGCAGACTGTAACAGCCACAGCCAAGTGTGCCATTTTCATTTTTCATCTGTGCAGGTTGACTTCTGTGGATCGATTCAGTAAGATTCAAAGCAAGCCAAGCATAAAGGAAGCATCCCTGGACTTCAAGCAAGCTGTACCAATCCTCACCTTGCCTTGAAAGGACCTCCATTGTCATACACGAATCAAGCTGAACAGGTAAGTTTTTGAACTTCTATCTCTCTATCCAGGCATAGTTAGGTTTAAGTTTGTGAAGAAAACATGTTCTAATCATAGCCCTGAATCTACCCATATCATTACTTTTCATTTATGTTATGTGTGCTAAGAGTATTTTGGACATGAACATTTGAAAAAAGCTAGGTCAGGAATTGGGGGAGGAGAAATTCTCTCTCATTTCTGAGAGTTAGGACAACTTCTTTATATGTTTAGAATCGTGACATGATGCTCTATAACATTGATGTTGTAAGTTTTTGTTGAAAGTCAAAGAATCAGGATCTGTGCTTGACAAGGGAAAACGCGCGTTTTGTGTTTGAAACTGGCTGGAGGTTGAAGACAAGCCTTCTTGGGCTGGGCCTGGAATTGTTTTTTCTTTTTGCACCACTGTTTTACACATGTACCCCCCTGGCCCTTTTTGAGATATCTTTGTTATTTTTGATTTTTTCCTTTTGATTTTGTTTTTATATTTTTATCTAAACATAAATAAACATTAAAAATATTTTTCCCACATTTTTTGCATTTTTTTTTACATTTATTTTGTTTCATTTAGTTTTGTGTATAAATAAACCTAAATATACTATTATTTTAAAAAATACAAAAAAATAATACAAAGATGTTTTATTTCTGATTTTTATTTTATATCATCTCTTGAAAACATTTTACATAAAATATACTTTTTTTTATATTAAATATTTTATTTTTTATACATATAATATATATTTAATAAATAATATAAATACTTATATATTTATTAGTATATTTAGGGAAAATACAAAGAATTAATACATATTATTTTTATTAATATCTTAACCTCAAAAATACTTTTTTTTACAATATACCTTCTTTTATTTATTTTTTGTACATAATTAATAAATATTACATATATTATATAATAAATACCTTTTATTCATAAAATTAGGGTTTTGCCCCTAAAATACCAAAAATACCAAAATTAATTCATTTTTATTTTTGTTTATTTGACACATAAAAAATACTTTTTTTCATACATATAAAAAAACCATTTTTTTTGCATTTTTCACATTTATTATATTTTTATTTAATTATTGCAATTAAATACCTTGTATAATTCAATTTGGATGTAATAGTTTAGATTTAATTTTTCTTGCTAAATATCCCCATTTGAACATTTGTACCCCCCATCCCATATATTGTGTTGTAATAACTTAGGACCTTTTATTTCTCGCATTTAAAAGTTTGCTAATTATACCATGATAGAATTAGGGTTTTGTATGCAAAATTAACCAAAAATAGTTTGACCTAAATTCAAGATAAACAAGCATGAAAAATGGACAACACTAATCACATTTGCACCCCTAGGGTATTCCACTTGTTGCCTTCAATAATGGGCCATGTTGCATGTTAGGTATCTTTGGCAAAAACAAAACAATCAAATGATCATAGTCCCTCGATGACGCTT
The DNA here is from genome assembly GCA_948472305.1 of Vicia faba. Classification (NCBI taxonomy): domain Eukaryota; kingdom Viridiplantae; phylum Streptophyta; class Magnoliopsida; order Fabales; family Fabaceae; genus Vicia; species Vicia faba. Next base: position 756,900,154 of record OX451736.1, on the reverse strand, counting down.
TCGAAAGTTGCCTAAAACATGATCAAGTCCCTTAAAGGAAAAATTACCCAAAGATACTTGGCACCATTGCAATCATGGTCTAAACGATGACCCGCGCCCGTCCCGTTAACATCCTAACACAAGATTGTCCACCAAATACAATGGTGGAACAAAATTGTTAAAAGGGTTAAAACATAGCAAAGATCTTTGAGAAATTTAGGGTAGATAGCTCTTGGTTACTTGTCAACTTGCAAAACAAAACCCTTGCCTATTTTCAAAACCACACCTCACAAACACATTTTCAAAATAACTTTCAAAAACATTGAAAACTTTTCAAAAGACATACACCTTTGTATACATTCAAACATGGATCATTACAAAGGTTGCCATCACTATGGCCTCTTTTCAAAACATTTTCAAAACCCACACACAAAGCACCATTTCAAACAATTGAAAATCAAGGCAAGTTGATCTAAGCAAGTAACTAAGAGCCCATGGATAACCATGGATAGAAAGGGTGCTAATACCTTCCCTTTCTATAATCTACTCCCCGAACCCAAAAAAACATCTCAAAGGTTTTTGCTGTGCTTTTTAACCTTTCCTTAGGATAAAATAAAAAGTCGGTGGCGACTCTTGCTCAACCGAAACATTTGCGAAAACAAACGCAAAACCCTAGTCAGTTCTCCCACCGTATCACACCAGGCAAAAACTTCAACATAATCGTGTAACAACTGAATTAGACGCTCCTTGACACTGGGTTCCAAATTGGCACCTACCTTGACCTCTTTTTTGTCTTCTTCGGTACCCAGGTTAATTATATAGATGGGTTCCTCGTGAGGCTGAATGGTTCTTTCTTCTTGTTGTAGCAGTCTGGCCAGTTCCCCTGGTACTTCACAATCTTCCTCACCTTCGTCTTCGGCTTGGTAGATTAGATTCTCAGGGTCACAAAAGGCCATAGCAGTATCGTTACCCATGGGATCCTGAATGGATATATACCTGCATTGTGAGTGTGGGTGTGTGTAAGGGTATAACTATCTTTGAAAGAAAATAAAATGTAAAAGAAAAACAATGAGCACAAAAGTTTGTATGCGAAAACGTCCATGATTCATTGATGTCATATGAAGATGAAATAATAACCCTTACAAATGGACCATTGTGCCTCGGGTAAGACACAAGGTTTTAAGAGTGCGAATTGTTTTTGAATATTACAGATCCAACAAAATGTAAAGATAAATTACTGTGGGATAAAAGTGATCGGGACAAAGTCTCTAGCCTCCCAATTGCTGAGCCCTCCATTGACAGTCGGAAAGATCCAATCCTCCAGGTCGCAATCATCTTCACCATCTTCTACCGCGTTGACCTCACGGTTGCTAATCTTCAAGGGTGGCCCTCCAACGCGGGCACGATGTACAGCCTTTTGAGCACTTGAAGTGAAACCTAGGCTAAACTTGTCAGACTTATACGGGATATCTGGAAGTTTCCCCCAGATAGTGCATCCACCTTCCTCTACCACTACTTTGGCGTCCTTTAGTGATGACATCCAGAGTGGAGGTCTTGTAATCTTGGGAATCTGGGACACAGTCTTGGTCACTTCCACCTCTTGGGAGACCTCTTATAAGTGTCGAAATGGAGTTTCAATGAATTTGCCGTCCAATTCCATATATCTGAAGGAATTGAGATGGCTGATCATGTATTCTTCCTATCCATGGACAGTGATAATCTTCCCTTGAACTGGATACTTCAGCATCTGGTGCAATGTAGAGGTGATAGCGCCAACATTGTGGATCCATGGCCGGCCTAGCAAGCATGAATACGAAGGGCAAATGTCCATTACATAAAAGGTGGAATTGAAAGTTTGGGTTCCAACCTTTATGGAGATATCCATTTTCCCGTGTACCATCCTCTTCGAGCCATCAAATTCCCTTACTACTATGTTGCTTGGCTTTAACGTCAGTCCCTCGTAGTTAAGTCTATCCAAAGCTTTTTTCGGTAATACATTCAAAGATGACCCAGTGTCCACCAAGACATGGGCCAGAGTTGTGCCCCTACACTCCACTGAGACGTGCCACACCTCATTGTGCTTTCTTCCCCTCGGTGTTAGCTCATCATTCGAGAAACCTAGGCCATTATCCGCTGTCAAGCTGGCTACGTAGTCTTGGAATTGATTAACAGACGTCTCTTGAGGCACATGGGCTGTTTTTAGGAACTTCACCAAGGCTTTCGCATGTGCCGCGAAATACAGTAGTAATGCCAGCATGGAGATCTTGGAGGGAGTTTGCCCCAACTTTTCAACTACATCGTAGTCGCTCCTCTTTATAATTTTTAGGATCTCCTCCATTTCTTTCATGGAAGCCTCAAGGATAGTAATTGATTGAGCCTTCATCTGGACATGCTCTACTTGAATACTCTTTCCTCGAGTCTCGGCAGCAGGAGTGTTGGTAGGAATGATAACAGGAGTTGTGACGGCTTCGTCAATAGGAGCACTTGCATAGATGATTATGGGTACGGAAGTAACCTTTGGAACAACCACGGGTCCAGAAACTGCCTTTGGGGGAGCAATTTCTGGAGAAAAGATCCTACCGCTTCGGGTAATTTTACTAGTTCCGGCAATATTACTGATGTCAGAATCTTCTTCTTCGGAGTTTATCTCTTCGGCGGCCGGCCAGTCTTGTTTGATGCCATGGTACTAAATGTCCCCTCCATAATTCCACGACACAGTTTTATCTGATTCATATGGGACTGGCCCAGGCATTGTGATTATTAAAGGAGTTGCTTTCAGAACCGATGTAATTCTAACGAGTCTTTTGGTGGAGACCCTGGAAGAATTAGCAGAAATGGTAATGATTGAAACATCTTCAACAGGAATAGGTGAAACATGAGTACTTTCAAACAAAATCTCTTTGTTATTTATCAGGCACTGAATGCCTTCTTTCGACAAAGGGAAATCAGTTGGTGAGGACAAGCAGAGATGGCAAACTTCATTACAGCCCGGGAACACACCGACTTTCAACAAATTTATCTTAATGGTTGGAAGTGGAGTTATGAGTTCATCAATTGTGGTAACAAACAAATCTTCTTCAATAACATTGGTATTGTGACCATGTCTGGGCATAGGAGCAGAAATGACATTTGGTCTCGGGCGCATCAAACTCAATTTCTTTTGCTTCAATGAGGTCTTGTATTTTGTTCTTCAAGGCCCAACAATTATTAGTATCGTGACCAGGACTTTCAGAGTGATATGCGCAACGGGCATTGGGGTGATAATGAGGGGATGTTGTATTGGTGTTTTTTGGAGCTTCTTTCAAGGTTTCCAAGTTGGATCTCAGAAGATGCGGTAATACTTGAGACAGAGTCATGTTAATTATGGTGAATTTCCTGACTGGCCTTTCCACCCTTGGTTGATTACTTCTTTGTTGATCAGATGTAGGCTTGGGAATTACAACATCCCCCCACCATTAGTCGGAGTTCGGCCCTATCTTGGTTACTTTACGGATATACAGCAGGTACCCCTTTCTTCCCGATGAAAGGCTTCCTTACAGTTGTAGAAGAAGATGAATTCTTTTGAATCTTTCCACTTTTTATGCCAGCTTCCACCCTCTCTCCAGTCAGTATTAGTTCAGTAAAGCCTGCAGATGAACTTCCGATTAAATGGTTGAAAAAGGGACCAGATAAGGTGCCTAAGAACATGTCTACCAATTCCCTTTCAGACAAAGGGGTTGAACTCTTCCAGCCAAATCTCTCCATTTTTGTGCGTAATCCTTGAAACCTTCATTGGAAGCCATGGCCATACTCTGGAGTTGAGTACCAGTAGGCGCTAAATCAACATTGTATTGATATTGCTTGTAGAAAGATGCGGCAAGATCTTCCCAATTATGGATGTTGGCTCTTTCTAGTTGGTAAAACCAGTCGAGTTGTGTTCCAGACAGACTGTCTTGGAAAAAATGCACCCATAAGTCTTTATCAGCGGTATGGGGTTGGTTTTTTCTCACATATGACCAGAGATGCATTTTAGGGCATGACACTCCATCATACTTGGAAAACATGGGCACTTTGAATTTCAGAGGAATCACAATCCCCGACACTAGTCCCAACTCCTCAAAATCTAAGCCAGGTACCTTTTGTATTTCCACGCGCTCAAACGCTCTTCGAGATGTCTATACTTGTCATCAGCTGGAGGGTACTGTTCCTCAGAGTAGTCTTCCTCTTCTTCCTCCTCTTCAGATTCTGACGGGACCGCTGTTTCCTTGCCTTTCCCTTCTCCTTCACCAGATGTTGTTGCAAAATTCAAAGTCCTTCTTGTCTGCCCATGAAACCTTCTCCCCATATTTAAGACTCCAGTTACCTTCTTTGTTTTCTTTTTCCTCTCTTCAGCTAGCAGAGTCTTCAATTCTTCTTGTCCCTTGGCTAGGGTCATGAGAAATTGTTGAAACTGCGTATTCTGAGCTTGGAGATCTTTCATTGTTTGCTCGATATCCATCTTACTGAAATAAATAGTAGAGAGATGAGGAGACTTGTTGCAAAATACCTGTTTATGTTATGATGAATGATATATGCATATGCAATGTTTTCAAGGATTTCAAAGATTCAAATTTGGTTTAGACAAAAAGGAAACACACGTTATATTAATAAGATAAAGTTTGAGTACATCAATTCCCCTTGGACAAAATAATACAAAACTCTAAGATAAAAAAGTAGTGCGCATCCTCTTTGGTGCAATGTAGGCGTTCAAGGTCCGCTCCTCATGAAGTATCCTAGTGAGTTCCAATACCTTCTTCTCACTTGCGTAGAATTGGGCTTCAAAAGTATCTCGCTCTCCTTTGAGTTGTATCCAACCCCTTTGTAAGTCTTCAAGAGATGTGGGCATCATAAGACTCTAAGCGCGAGTTCGTACCCATTTAAGGTAAGGCTCAAGAGGGATGGAATTCTTGTGCCCCAAAGTCTTGCTATCCACCTTGTTTAGCATCCTCTAAGCTCAGATAAATCTCTGGCGAAGACCTTGATCGTTGTTGTCGTAGTCGAATATCAAACCTTGAATCAGGCTCTCGTGCGGGCCATCTCTTCGGGCGTAACCAAACTATCTTAAGGCTAAACATGGGTTGTAGGTGATGCCTCCCCTAATTCCAAGTAGAGGGACATTAGGGAATTCTCCACAACGGTCAACAATGATAACATTCTCTTTGGATCGGGAGCACCAATGAATGTCTGAATGTTTAAGCATCATCAACCTTTGTGACCACCTTGAACCTTGCTCATTCTTTAAGACTAATTGGGGAAGATGAGAAATAAACCATCTTGCCAAGAGAGGAGTGCAACACATGATAACACCTCTTTTCCTCATTGTGCGAGTGTGAAAAGAGTGTAGGATATCCCCTAGCAATGTAGGCACCGGGTTGCGTGACATGAAGATTTTGACGGTGTTCACATCTATGAGTTGGTCAGGATTTGGAAAAAAAACCATCCCATAGATGAGAAGATCCACAATTTCCTCAAAGGCTTGCAAGTCTAGGGAATTCCAACAACTTTGGGCTTTCTCACACAGGAACTTTGCTAAGAAAACTTTGACACCACTCCTTGTTTCCCAGTGAGTTGTGACATCAGATGAGTTCAAGTGTAGAGCTTGAGCAATCTCTTCTAGCTTTGGGTCTCTTTTCGTACCGTTGAAAGGTAGTTAATTGAGAATGGGAATCCTCAAGAGTTGGGAGAATTCTTCTAAAGTAGGCACAAGTTGATAGTCGGGAAATGTAAAGCAATGGTGTAAAGGATCAAAGAACTGAAAGAGCACCTTCATCATATCCTCATCTATGTTGGAGGTGACCAAGTTGAGTAGACGACCATGTCTCTCGGGGAATGGAGAGTTCTCAGGAATCTTTGAAGCTATCTCCTTAAGTTGTGGAGGGATTCTCACAAGGTTGACTTGAATAGTTTTCCTGCGAAGTGAATCCATATCCTACAAAAGAAGAACAGAGATGAATCCCAAAGATCCTTGAAATGGTTAGTGGATGTATATGATGTTCATGATGTCCATGATGTTATGTACAAGTATGCATATACAAGCAAAGAAAACAAGTCCTTAGTTTAGGCTTGCATAGAGTTTTATAGGTAAGTACCCTCTTGAAGTTTAGTTGGCTTAAACCTGTCCTAGTAATAGAACCGGGTTCTAAGGAGCTCAATATCACTGGATTGTTTCCTTGGTCATTGTTTCATCTCAAGCCTCTTTAATGGAGACCGAAATATTCCAAGAAACTAAACCTCAATGAGTGTAGTATCGAGTATCTACCAACTTCGGACTGTACCAAAGTCGGTCATCTCACTACATCCTAAAGGCCAAGTTGGTCAAGTAAAGGTTCTAAAAGTTCATTAGTGCTTCATGACATCACTCAGGGGACCCGTATTCTCTTTGACTAACTCAAAGGCTACCGATACCCACAAATATGTCGCACTAACGTAGCTATTGCTTAGACCATGTCAGTATACTCTGCACAGTTTCCAAAACATATTTCTACTTACCTATAATGTATCCCAAATCTGGGTAGAGGATTCAAACCCAAACAAAGAACCATAATGTAAAACATACAAGTCAAACAATGTAAGCAAGTAAATGTGAGCTACCCCTAAGGTAACCCTACTTTTCGAATTTTCCCCAACATAGTCGCCAGTTCTGTGATACGGTGGGATAACTGACTTGAAGGTTTTGTGTTTTATCGCAAATGTTGCGGTTAGCAAGAGTCACCACCGACTTTTCTTTTATCCAAAAGGAAAAGGTAAAAAAGCACAGGAAAGACCTTTGAGATTATTTCTTGAGTTCGAGGGGTAGATTATGAAAAGGGAAGGTATTAGTACCCTTTTCATCCATGGTTTTCCATGGGCTCTTAGTTACTTGCTAGATCACTTACTTTTATTTGAAATTGTGCTTTGTGTGGTTTTGAAAGTATTTTGTAAAAAAGTCCATTATTTAGGCAATCTTTGTAATGATTCTCGTTCGTAAGAATGTATACAAAGATGTTTGTCTTTTTGAAAATATTTTTAAGTTTGTAAGATGTTTTGAAATGTGTGTGTTTGTATTGTAAATAGCAAGGATATTTGTTTGAAATGGAGCAAGTAACTAAAAGTAATCTACCTACTCAAATATATTTCTTGTTCATTTTCTTTTCCTCTGACATTTTTGTCTTACCATTGATTTGGTAAGCAACCCTATCTTTGGATGTAAACGGGATGGGTGTGGGTCATCGTATAACCATGATTAGCAATGTTGCAAAGTATCTTAGCATTTTGAGGGACTAAGATCATTTTTGTAAGGAAACTTTGAATAGCGTCATCGAGGGACTATGATCTTGTTTTTTTGTTTGTTTTACTAAGATACCTTACATGCGTAACATGGCCATTTTATTCAAGGCAACCAAGTGGAGTAACCCTAGGGGTGTTTGTGTGCAAGTGTGTCATTTTCATGCTTGATTTTGTCTTGAATTAGGGTTTTCTATTTGATTGGTTTTATCTTGCCATACAAACCCTAATTATTAACATGTTATATATAAAGCGATAAATTGCGGAAAAGTAAATATCCTACGCTATTACAATCATTTGGGGATGGGGTGTACAAATTTACAAATGGGGATTGCAAGAAATTAAAGTCCTAATTATCTATTACAACCATATTGAATAGCCATGAATAAAATATATGAAGCATGTAAAAATAAAGAAAAATGAAAGGAAAAGAAAACATTTTGGATCATTATGTGTCGACACATGCCGTAAAATCAAGCTTCTCGAATGTACTTTGGTTTTGATGAAGACAAATCATGATTGATAAAGAAGGCAAAAATTATTAATCAAGCTAAAAGCCTCTTTGGATGAAGTCTTTGGTTCAAGCCCTTAGCAAATTTCAAGGTATAATGATAATACTTACCTTGAACTTAAGATATAGATGCTCAATGGTCAAAAGGAAACATTTTATATTTCCAACTCTTTATTCAAGTTTTTTCAAAGTAAAAATTCAGTTTTCATTTGAGTGCAATCGATTTGCATGTTAGTGCAATCGATTTCATGCTTCAGTTTTTCAAAACATTGGCTACTGAGTTCCAGTGCAATCGATTTGCATGGTTGTGCAATCGATTGCACACTCAAAATATTTGGAAATCTGGCTGCTGGAACCCCGTGCAATCGATTTGCATGGTTGTGCAATCGATTGCACACTCAAAATATTTGGAAATTTGGCTATTGGAACCCCGTGCAATCGATTTGCATGGTTGTGCAATCGATTTCCTGCTGTATGGTTTTGAAAAAACAGCTGCCTTACACCTGCCTGTTTATGATGCTATTTCATGGAAAACTTTTCACTCAATCTTGGCAATTGTTCATGATTTTTTTACAAACCTTTTCTTCAAAGGTCACTGCATTTTAGCCTTAAAAATGAACCAAATGATGATGATTTAAATGAAGAGTTTAAAGTTAAGGAGACTTACCTTGTAGCTTGAATTTATGTTTTGAGCTTGAGGTGTTGCCTTGTGGACTGTTATGACCTTTTTCAGTTATGAGATTTTCTTGAGAGTTTGTCAAAACTTCTGGTTTTCTTTCTCCTTTTTTTTTCTTCTCTCTCCATCTTTTCTTCTTTTTTTTCTCTTGCAATTGGCCTCTCTGTTTATAGAGAAGGTTTGAGACTTCAAACAACTCAGATTTTGAATCACATGTTATGGTTATCTTGCTTGTTTTTGAAGCAAACATGAAGGACATGTTTCCAATGCTTGTACCAAGATAAGTAAAGTGGTTGATCACTTTAAACATGTTTGTTCTGACTTATAGAAGTTGAGTCTGATTAGAACAACAAGATAGAGGCTCAAGAAATTGACTTTATGATTAAAGTGAACTTTGCAAGAATGACAATGGTGCCTTTGTGCCAAAAATGAAAATATGCAATGGATAACACTTGAACCACTTGGATAATGGTTCAATCAATTGTGTAAACATCTTATTATGGATAGATTTTAAAGTCAAGAGGCCTTCAAAGTGAAGATTATGCAACATGGCTAAGATTTTTGTTCCTTGTTCATCACAAATCTGCCTTGTAAATCAAGAATGAATGTCCAACTTCAGATCCTTGTATCTCCTAGCTCAAATATGATAAATTCATGCTCTTGGATGTTTTAGAAAGCTTGAAACACCCTCTATAACTTTCATGTGGGCCATTTTGACAAAATCATCTTGTAACTATGTGAAAAAATGCCAAGAAGTTGGGATAAAATCCTGACCGAAACTGCTGAAAATTTCTCTAAGTGTTTATTCAAAAATGGCATGACTTCATGAATTTATAACTCAAAATCCAAGCATTTCTAGAAAAATTCCTTCCCTACAAAGTTTTAAATCTCATTGAGATCTACAACTTTCATGTTGGAAGTTTTCCTTGAATCATCTTACATCATAGTGAAAAGTTGACATGAAGAAATGAAATTATCATGTATAAAAGACACTTAGAAAAATTTCTAAGTCTTGAAGAGTTTGAATTTTCACATTGACTTTTGACTTTCCTGATTTCTTGATGATCAAGTTTCATATTTTTGAATGTCTTGATGAATTTTAATCTCTGGCACTTGAATTTGACCAAAAAGTTAAATTTTGACTTTTCAGTATACAATTGACTTTTAATCAGTTGACTGAAAAATTCATTTGTTAATCCAATGGATTTGTAATGTTTTGAATGATGCAATTGAACTTTTGAAATCATGCTTCAAACCAATTGATCATTTGCTAGGCCAAAAATCAGAAATTACCCTTTCTTAGTCAAAACCGTAATTTTGACCATTTTGCCCTTTTGATGGTTTGACCAAATTTCTTGAGGAATTGTGGTCCAAACTTGATCAAATGATGCATATGAGTTTAAGGTGTTTATGTGGATAAAAAATTATGAAGTTTGACTGTAAATTGGCCATGGTTGACTTTTCCCCCAATACAGCTGATTTTTAGGTCAACTGTTCAATTGACTGATCAAAAGTATGATCCAAGGCTTGAAACTTGACATGAATAATCTTGGAGGTCCATAATGGTCCATGAAAGTAATATGAAGCATTGATAGTCCCAAAAAATCCTTGTGCAAACTCAAACCCTAATTTTGGTCATCAGTGCATAACGAGGTGTCTTGAGCTGATCAAACCTTAGTGTAGTCTTGAATCCAATGAGATCTTGTGAGAAAAATCATGATAAAGGAGAGGGAAAATTTTGGGGTACAACACACGTAATACAGCATCAACTCAAAACAATGCAATACAATAAGACCGACATTAAGACAATACATATGGTACCATCAGGGCATAAGCCCTCATCACATATGCCAATTTGGGCAATAACAAGGCATAAGCCCTCATCACAATACCATTACAGGCCAACAATAGGGCATGAGCCCTCATCACTATGCAACATATGACATCATATGCAACAACATAACTATACAACCACAAGGCATAAGCGTTCCATATTCGTCAATATAGACCATCATCATCGTCATCATACAACATAAATTCCAGATAAAATCCCATGTTTTAAAATTAATTTATTATTATTACTAGCCTTCTTGTGTCCACCTAAGCCTTACTAGTCATTATGGATCAAAAGAATACACTCCACACGCGAAAACAGGAAGAAATCGCGAAAACGGGAATTTTTGCACCTTCGCCTGCTGTGATACGGTGGAAGAACTGACTGTTTTAGGAATGCTGGTTTGCGTTTGTTTTCGCAAAATGTCGCGGTAAGCAAGAGTCGCCACCGACTTTTATTTTATCCAACAAGGAAAGGAAAAAAGCACAGAAAAATTTCTTTTTCGAGATATTTCTGAGTACGGGGGTAGATTATAGAAAGGGAAGGTATTAGCACCCTTTCTATCCGTAGTTATCTACGGTCTCTTAGGTACTTGCTCATCATTTTCAAAATTGTTTTCTTTGTGTTTGTGGGCTTTGAAAAGTTTTTGTTTTAACCTCGATTTAACTCTTGCTTCTGTCCTCAAGAGTGTAATGAAGTGTTTTTTGAAAACTTGTTTATAAAAGTGTAAGTGTGAGAAAAAGTTTTATTTTGTAATGAAGTGTTTTCTTTGGTGCCTCCGTCCGGGCAGGCTCACCGGTGATCCCTTTGCCCCGAGTGTCAGATGATTTAGAAACAGGGGTAAGGATTGGAACATGAACAGGGACAGTAGCAGGTGTACTGGCAGGTGTAATAACAACAGGTTTCCGAACAACTGGTGGAGAGATCTCAGGGGAGAAAAGTCTTCCGCTGCGGGTGAATTTACTAGATCCAACAATATTGCGGACGTCAGTATCAGCCTCTTCGGCACTCAAGTCTTGTTTAACCCCATGATAATATACGTCAGCCCCATAATGCCAAGAAACAACCTTGTCTGACGTATATGGGATAGGCCAAGGAATGGTAATGATCAATGGAGCGATTCTCGGAACAGATGTAATTCTAACAGGCTTTCTCGAGGAAGCCTTGGAAGAATTGGCGGAAATGGTGATTATAGAAATGTCTTCAAAAGGAACCAATGGAACAAAAGTTTTCTCAAACAGAATTTCTTTGTTATCCATCAGGCGTTGGACACCTGACTTCAAAAGATGGCAACCAGTAGGTAGGACGGAACACAGATGGCAACCTTCGCTATAGCCCGGAAATAAACTGGCTAACAGAAGGTTCTTCTTCACAGTCATTAATGGAGTAGCAATGTCTTTCACAGAAACCACAAACGAGTCTTCATCTATAACATTCACTCCATGCTTGGGCATAGGAGCAGTCATAACATTAGGCTTTTCCGGCGCTTCGAACTCAATCTCTTTAGCATCAATCAGATCCTGCACTTTTTTCTTCAAGATCCAACAGTTATCTGTATCATGCCCTGGGCTATCAGAGTGAAAAGCACAGCGGGCGTTTGGATTGTACAACGGTGATGTTGTATTGGGATTCTTTAGGGCTTCCTTCGGAATCACCAAGTTGGTCTTTAATAACTGCGGAAGAATCTGAGACAATGTCATATGGAGCTGAGTGAATTGTCTTCGCGGCCTCTCGGCTCTTGGCTGATTGTTGCGTTGTGGGGCAACAGTAGGTCTTGGTATAACAACCGCATTGACTGCTTGGCGGCGCTCAAGTCTATTATGGCTCTTTGAGCTGTAAACAACGCTGGATTCCTTCTTAAAGGCTTCTTTTCGGTACTTGATGAAGCACCCTTCTATATCTTACCGCTCTTGATACCAGCTTCAACTCTTTCCCCGATCATAATCAGCTCAGTAAACCCGGACGATGAACTTCCAATCAGATGGTTGAAATACGGACCAGACAGGGTCCCCAGAAACATATCTACTAATTCCCTGTCAGCCAGCGGGGGTTGTACTCTTCCAGCAAGGTCCCTCCATTTCTGAGCGTAGTCTTTGAAACCTTCGCTCGCACCCATAGACATACTCTGAAGTTGGGTACGCGTGGGAGTGAGGTCGGCATTATATTGGTACTGCTTGTAGAAAGCAGCAGCAAGGTCCTCCCAATTACGGATGTTAACTCCTTCCAGTTGGTAAAACCATTCAAGTTGAGTCCCTAAGAGACTATCTTGAAAGAAATGGATCCAAAGGTTATTATCGGCAATGTATGGTTGAATCTTTCTAACATACGAGCGGAGGTGCAGTTTTGGGCAGGAGACCCCGTCGTATTTAGCAAAGACTGGTGCTTTGAATTTGTGGGGAATCACTACCCCATATGACAAACCTAAATCTCCAAAGTCCATACCAGGCACTTTCTGGACCTCCATTGCGCTCAACCGGTCTTCGAGTTGCTTATACCTATCCTCAGCCGGAGGATACTAGTCTTCGTCAAAGTCAGTCTCGTTGTCAGAAACCACAAGGCTAGGAGCCCTCCTTTCTTCTTGATTTTCTCCCCCTCCAGATGAGTGAGATAAATCAACATCCTGTCTTAACCTGTTCCCAAACCTGTGACCCATGTTCAGGAGGACCGTCTTCTTCTTCTTCTTCCTCTTATCCTTCAAGATAAGAGTCTTCAGATCTTGCTGACCCTTGGCCAAGTTCATGAACATTTCTTGGAACTGGGTGTTTTGAGCTTGCAGAGCCTTGATGGCTTGATCAGTTGATGTTTCAGAAGACATGATGTGCTGAAATAAACAGCGAAGAAGATGAGAAACCTGTAAGGGTACCTGTAATGAGGTGCATGGGAATGGAATGCGTATGATATGATTTCAAAGACTTTGAGGTTCAAATTCGTAAACCAAAATGAAACATACTTTTATTAGATTAGAAACTTGAAACAATGTTTGACAAATGCCTTTAAGTCGTTACAAAAAGAAAAACTGAAAAGTAAATCAAAACTAGAAATAGCAAAAGTCATCAGCGCTCCCATGGTCGTTTCCCGTTGGTGCTGACATAGTCGTTGAGGACCTTCTCATTCTCCAGCTGCCTTGTAAGCTTTAAGATCTTTCTCTCCTGCTCATGATACTTTTCTCTGTAAGTATCCCGCTCTTCTCTTAGTTGGATCCAAGACCTCTTTAATGCCCCAATGTCAGTAGGCATGTATGGGTGGAGGATGGTAGGAGGAACCCCTTCTTCATCAGCACTCTCCACAATCACTGGTAAGACAGCTTCGTACGACATTCCCAACTTTTGAGCACGTGTACGAACCCACCGGAGATACGGTTCCATCGGAAGAGAGGTCTTCATCCCTAACTCATGTGGATCATACCGGTGCACCCTGTTCCAAGCTCGTATGAACCTGCGGAGATGCTCCTCACTATTCCCTTGGAAGTCAAAGACAATGCTCGACATTAGCAACTCATGAGGTCCGTCCCTCATAGCTCGCCCAAACTGACGTAAGGCCAAACAAGGATTATAGGTAATCCCTCCTCGAATTCCAAGTAGTGGAACATTGGGGTATTCCCCATAGCGATTAATAATAGCTACTTCTTCCATGTCTTTAGTGCTCTAGATAATGTCAGTGTGATCAAGAGACATAATTCTGTAGGCCCAACCCATGCCTTCCTTGTTCTTCAAAACAGATTTGGGGAGGTGAGAAATAAACCACCTCGCCAGCAATGGTGCACAACACATAAGGGTTCCCCGTTTCCGGGCAGTTCGGGCATAAAGAGCATGTAGGATGTCACCCAAGAGAGTGGGCACAGGATTACGGGACATGAAGATCTTCACCGCATTCACGTCGACAAAAGAATCTGAGTTAGGAAACAAAACCAGACCATATATAAGAAGAGCCAGGATGTCTTCGAACGCCTGAAAGTATAAACTGTCCCAGAACTGATTAGCCTGATCAACCAAGAGCTTAGCCAAGAAGCCTTTTGTCCCACTTCGAGTCTCCCAGTTAGACATTACCTCAGCCTTTGTCAGATGTAGGGTTGTAGCAACATTTTCTGGCCTAAGGGATACCTCCCAACCTGTAAATGCCGTCTGCTCTAGAATGGAAATACCAAGTAAATCAGAGAACTCCTCCAGAGTAGGGACCAACTGATAGTCCAGGAAAGTGAAGCAGTGGTATAATGGATCAAAGAACTGGCATAAAACACTCATCATCTGCTCATCCAGCTTGGAAGTGACCAAACTGAGGAGGTAACCATGTCTTCTGATAAAGGAGGAAGTGTCAGGAACCTTGGAAACCAAATCTCTAAGCTGAGTGAGAATCTGTACAAAGCTGATCGGAATAGTGTTTCTACACATAGATGTCATGATCTGCAAAATAGAACAAAGATGAATCCCCATTGGTCTTTGAAATGGTTAGTCCAATGTAATATGCATGCAATGTCATGATGCTTGATGTCATGATAGAAAACACACCACAGGTATTCACAGATAGCAAACATGGTAAGGGAAAACAAGTCACACAGATAGCCCTTAAATTTCAGGCTGGCATAGAGTTTAGGTAGTACCCTCTTTCAGTTCAGTTGGTTCAACCTGTCCTAGAAATAGTAACCGGGTTCTAGAGGATCTCAATATCACTGACCACCCTCGATCGGTCATAATTCCAGTTTGGCAACCTTTTCTTGCGGCCAGAATCATCGCGAGAGTTTGGTCTCAATGAGTGTAGCATACTGCTACTTTTCTATGGCCAAGTTGATCAATTATAGGTTCTAAGGTCAGTTGGTGCTTAATGACCCCTTAGCAGCCCTATATTCTCCTTGTTCCACCACAAGGGATATCGGTACAAACTAAAGTGCCACACCAACGTAGCTACTGCTTCAACCGTATCGGTCTACGCCGTACAGTTCCCTCACAGTCTATTGCTACTTACCTAAAAGGTATGCCCAGATCCGGGTTAAGATCTATAGTAACTCCAATTCGAACCCACAAAAATAAAGCAAACAAATCAAACAATTGAAAACAATATGAACTAATCCTAAGGTACACCCCACTTATTAATTTCCCAACAGAGTCGCCAGTTCTGTGATACGGTGGAAGAATTGACTGTTTTTGGAATGCTGGTTTGCGTTTTGCGTTTGTTTTTGCAAAATGTCGCAGTAAGCAAGAGTCGTCACCGACTTTTATTTTATCCAACAAGGAAAGGAAAAAAGCACAGAAAAATTCCTTTTCGAGATATTTCTGAGTACGGGGGGTAGATTATAGAAAGGGAAGGTATTAGCACCCTTTCTATCCGTAGTTATCTACGGGCTCTTAGGTACTTGCTCATCATTTTCAAAATTGTTTTCTTTGTGTTTGTGAGCTTTGAAAAGTTTTTGTTTTAACCTCGATTTAACTCTTGCTTCTGTCCTCAAGAGTGTAATGAAGTGTTTTTTGAAAACTTGTTTATAAAAGTGTAAGTGTGAGAAAAAGTTTTATTTTGGATGAGCAAGTATCTAAGAACTAATCTACCTACTCGAAAAAGGAATCATTCCATGCTAATTTCCTTTAGACAATGCTATCCCACTATTAGTGAGTAGGTAGCACCGTCGTTGGAGTTTGAGGGTCAATTCAAAAGAGGGACATGCAGTCACTAAAGCAATGTTAGGACGCCTTAGCGGTAACCCTAATGTCTTAGATCATTTGTTTGAGGCAACAATATTCGAGGCAATCATTTTGAGGCAACTATGATCTTTTAGACAAAAGGACGACCTCTAAAACGACCTATACTCAATGACCGTGTATGAAGGCAACCAAGTAGGGTATACCCTAGGAGTGTGCATGTGCGAGTGTGTTGATTTCAGTTATTTTTATCTTTGCACATGTTAAGGGTGATCTAACCATTTTAAGATTAAGCATTCATTCTTGTCATGTAAACCCTATTATCAGACATCTAGCAGTTGTATAATTTGCGGAATTAAAATGCGGAATTTAAACTAAATTATTACAAGGCGTCGGGTATTTACATCGCCAAAAGCAACCCTTTGAAATTTAAAAGCGGAAAAATAAATAAATGTCCTATTAAAACTATTACAAGTCGGGAGCAGATACATCAATAATTGAATAAGGAAAAATGAATCGCGCGAGTGAATTGGATCGAATGTGAAATTAGGGTTTTGACCCTTAAAGAAAATGTTTTTGTCGTTTTTATTTTTAAGAAAAGAAATTAAATCCTAAAATTAAATGCTAAATTAATTATTAAATTAATTAATTAATGAAAAATAATAAATAACATATTTTTGGAGTTTTTGATATTTTAGGAAAGAAAATAAAATAATTAAATTAAAGTTAAAACCTATTTAATTTCTAATTGATTTTAAATATTTGCAAAAAATTAAATGAAAGTTGCCTAATTAATCAACCTAATTAAATTAATTAATATTTATTAATGAAAAATAAAGTTCTGAATTTTAATTGGGTAAAAATATTTTTTGGTGATTTTTTGATAAAAAGAAATTATTTTATTGGTTAGTAATTAATTAAACAAAATAAAGTAATTAAATAAAATAAACAAAATGTAAAAAAAAAGTAGAGAGATTAGGCCTGATTGAAGGGTGTGCATAGCAATTTCGTTGGCCCAAATGTGCTGACCCATTTGACTTTTCTGATTCAGTGCATGTGCGTTGACTTGGCCCTTTGATGCTCCCTCAATATTGGCCACCAGATCTGGCCATCTGGCCATCTGGCACGTTGATTGGTGAGTGTCCATGATGGGTCTCAGGCTTAAGCGCATACTGGATTACCTGAAAACAAATAATATGGAGAAAATAGGGGACCTAGGATTCGAACCCAAGTCCTGAAGGGATATCCACGCCATGCTTGCCACTACACCACTTGCTTCTATTTGTTAGTATAATATAAACAAAATATAATATATAAAACAAAAACCAATGGACAGAAAATAAAAAAAGAAAACGCACGCTGTTTGAATGGGCAAATGGGGAAGCGACACGCCATCATCCCCTTCCTTGAACTGTGGCTAAAAACAACAATGCCTATACCTACGGACAAATGTCCATCGCTACAGACAAGGGGTTCCTCCCAAATCTCCTACAGGCCATGGAAATGCATTATAAGACCATGGTTGAGTTCGTCTCCTTCTTCTAATCACAACCATGGCCATTATGTAGGCTAATTGTACCTGAAAACAAAAGCCCTAAAAAACTCCAAGAAACCCTAACCATGGTGATTCACGATATAAGGCATATGAATGAAATTGGTTATTGCAAAAAGCTAGCAAATGATATGGTGATTCAGAATATGCAATTATTTTGAATTATAGATGCAAGAGTGAATCTTTTCGAATTCAAGAACATAGGGGTTCCGTGAATGACTTATAGTGCACTGGGGGGTCTGAAAACGTGTGGTTTTGCTTGATTTTGCTTGTGGAGATTTCCAGGAAGAGATTGAGACCAACACCAAGCCTTGAAACTGCCTCTAGGATTGATTTCGAACTCACACTTTTTCTTGATTTTTGCAAATTATGTTTGTGCTCTATAACTGATCTCCAACCCTTATTTTGGTCTGCACACGACCCTTATGTAATGTACAATGTATTAGGGTAGCAAACTTTGTCCAAATCTCTCTCTTTCAATGCTTGGATATTTGATTTGATTTTATTTTACAACCTTCCAAATTTGGCTTGATTTGAATCTTTTTGTACACAACTTGCCTTGATTCGAGTTTCAATGCCTTTCTAGCTGTGATTAAAGCCTGAAACAATCAAAAGATCCATTGTTATCAATGCTTTGGATTTCATTTGATTTTATTTGATTTAAATCAAATTAATTCAAATAAAAATCAAAATAATTAATAAAAATATGATATGGACACATGGCCAAGGTTATAGCACGTGGGAAATAACGCCAACCCAAAACAAGTGAAAAAGAATGGGCCCATTTGGCAAAATTTGAAGTTTTGGGGATAGTTGACTTTTGGCAATTTTGCAAAAAAGTCCAACTTCAACAATACATAACTTCGTCAATTTTGAACTTTTGGAGGTGTTCTTGGACTTTTTAGAAAGCTTGAGATGTACTATAAGCAACCATTTTGGTATCATCTCATATTTATATTCCATGCTCAAGTTAGAAACTTTGACAAAAAAGGTGTTTTTGTTGACTTTCAAAAATGACCTATAATGTCCAAATTCATAACTTCTTGTGAGTGCATATTTTGATCTTGGGAGCTGAAGATGGATTTTAGGAAATTGCATCCTCTTCAAAATGAGCTTTGGATGGGTCATTTCTCATAAAATATGAGAAAGTTATGCTTGGTCAAAGTTGAGTTGACTTTTCCTACAAAACCCTAATTTAGCAACTTTTGAATCTTGATGAATTATGAGCAATCCTTGATGAATCATGATAAACCCTTGATCAAATGATGAAATATACTTAAAAATGAGAATTTTGACAAAAAAATCTTGAATTTTGACTGTATGTGGGTCACAGTTGACTTTTGCCCTAGCATAGGCGATTTTTGGACCTTTGAGCAATTGACTGAGCAAAATTCCTCTGCAAGGATTGAAACTTGACATGGATGATCTTGAGAACATATTAAGACATATGGTGAGAATTTGAGGTCATTTGGACTCAAGGATCTTGATTCAACATAAAACCCTAATTTGGGGTAGACTGCCTTAGGAGAGAACTTGTCTGGCCAACCCTTGGACTACCTTGAGCAACTTGAGGATTTTCTTGCAATGTTTTGAGAAATACGGGAGGGAAAATTTTGGGGTACAACACCTTCCCATACGTGTATGCTGTCTGCGTTACACATAATTCCTTGCTTTCTGCCATGCCTTACATGTATTACTGCCTGCATTACGAGTAATGCCTTCTGTCATGCCCTGCCTTACGCGTAATGCTCCTGCCTTACATGTAATGCCTTCTGTCATGCCATGCCTTATGCATAATGTTGCCTGCATTACGTGTAATTCCTTCTGTCTTGCACTTCCTTAAGCGTAATGCTCTTGCCTTACGCTTAATGATGCCTTCATTACATGTAACGCTGCCTGCCTTACGCGTAAAGGCAATCTGTGACCAAAAAACTCGGTTTTTGCATCAAAATGATTTCCACTCTTTTTGAGCACTTTCAACCTCCAAAATTAGGTCCAAAACATCATTCTTTCACATATTAACTTAGGTATTTCATTCTACTTCATTATTATACAATTCTACACCAATTTCTACATCAATTCCTCCAATTTCCGTCACATCCCTAGATCTACAATTTTTCAGATTTGGGATTTTTATGAACAACACAACAATCATATAAAACAACAGAATTCAGACCAAGAAGACATTCATCAATTCATTCATGAAAAACCTAAATAGGGAAAGGAACCCTCACTATCCTCTCATGTTAATATCACCAATTTAGAGAACCCATTCACGCCCTTACCTTAATTCGCATCTTTGATGCTTCAACAATGGAGAATTTTCCTTTGCCCTAGTTCTCTCTTCTCTTCTCTGTTTCTACGTGACAATAGTTTTTCTCCCAATTGATCTAACCCTATTCTATTTTATTTTATTATTACTAACACTTAACTAATAATAATAATAGTATTAATAATAATATTAATAACAATATTAATAATCTTAATAATAACTATAATATTAATAAAATAATATTATCCCTCAATTCTATTATCATCAGTGTTTCCCTCAAAACTAAGTTTCACCATAAAATTCCAAAGCAATTCAAATTCAACAAACAATGACTGAGTATTTAAATGGGGTGTTACAAATAATCTTTGTGCTATGGTGATGAAGATGCACCCAAGAGCTTTGATTCTTGCTCAGAAAAGAGAGAGGAGCTCCAAGTTTGATGAGAGGAGAAGAGAACTCATTTTCATATCTCAGATTGCGTTGAGACGTTGGAATAGTTTTCCCAATGCCTTATAACTATTTTTCAGCTGAATTCGTAACCACCCCAACTGAAAGATGATGATTAGATTATATAGAGAAGTTCAGAGCGCATGGTGCTTAACTTGTTTCAAGGTTGAGCTTGAATTGAATTGGTGATAAAAATCATGGAGAGTAAGGTCACAACTCTTTATATTAGATGCTTCTGTTGCAATTTCTTTGATCAGATGAAGTATTGTGTATGGAGTGTATCACGTGCTCTCACTTTATGCTCAATCTATAAGCTTTGGAAAAAACACCTTTTTATTTTCTAAAACTTCACCACCATGGATGAATGGTACCCTATTGTTTGGTTATTTTGAGTAACAAGTGATGATGTGGTGGGTGTACCCTTACCCACATGATCTTATCTTAACCAAAAGAATGATTCAAAATTCACTTTGAAGTAAACATGCAATTTTGGCAATCTTATTGAAAAGAAATTTTTTGCTGACTTTGAAGAGCCATAACTTGGCGAGTATTTCTTAAATTGATGAAACCTTGGGCTTGAATGAAAGATTATAAGATGATGAGCAAGTTTCATGTTGATCACAACTTGATAAAAGGCCTAGATCCATGTAAATTTTAGCTCTAAAGTTAGCTCTTCAACAATAGGTTAAAGTTCTAAAAAATTTCACTAAGTGTGGCATTATGAAATCATGAATTTTAGCCTTCATAACATTTTATCCAAGCATTTTTTTAGATCATTGCATATTTCAAAGTTGTAGTGAAAAACATTCTCTTTCACTTGAGCCTTGGTTTGCATAATTATGACACTTGAGGAGAAAGTTACAAGCCTTGCAAGTTGGATAAATGACCATGCATTTTTCTCTTTTGAAAATCTCTTCAAAACCCTAATCTCTTGATTTTATGTTTTCTCTTGACAATTCTTGATCATATCACATATTTCCATGATAGTTGGCTTATGAAGACTTGATTTAACCAAAATTTCATAGTTTCACTTTTGTTTTGACCAACTATTGACCTTTCTTGCAATACGATTAATTTCTCTTCTTTGATCAATTATAACCTTTTGGAAAGCCTTGTGATGAACAATAATGAACACATGGGTGCCTTGAGATGCATATTGAACCATGAGATCATATTTTTGCTCAAAAAGTCAGCCACGTGTTGACTTTGACCAAAACCATTGTTCAAAGCAAATAGATAAAAGATGAAGATCAACTTCAAATCTTAGGAAACCCTAACCATCAAATGGTCATATGAGCTTGTTGAAATACTTTGAAGTATATGAAGACTTTGTAGCCTGAGAACGCTTATGATATTGAGGACATCTTAATTCCTGTTACTTTTGAACACCATCTCTCTCCTTTGGAGTGAACATGATCATCAGTACCAAATACCTTGATCCCACAAACTTAGAACTAACGATATACATACATGTGTATGAGAATGAGACATAAGCATATTAGGATAAAAATATAAGAGGGCCAAAAATTAGGGTATAACATTATGCACACATATGCATTCATATCCGAGACACACTCATTTTTCCTTAATTGATCTAGAGATGCCTCTATGTAGAAGATCCAAAGATGCACTTCTGTATTAACCCTATACGCACCCCATACGTTCCTAACCGAGACATACTCATTTTGCCTTAAATTGATCTGGAGATGCATCTCAGTAGTAGGTTACAGAGATGCACTTATGTATTCACCCTAGATAGTAAATCAATTTTTATATGAAATAAACCAATGTAATAGACCATGTATTATACCTATACTATCATAAGAAATTCTTTATAATTTAAACCATACACTTAATGCACAAGATGAAAATGCCATATATGAGTAAATCAATCCATAATACAGTCAAAATAGCAAAGAAATGAACAATAATAATATCCACAATTCCTAATACAAATGCTACATAATACAAATACTACACCACTACATATGTCAGACCCCTGATTTTTATGATGTCTCTTGTACTGCAATGTCATTCGTACCTCACCAAGAATGACATCTACTATGTCACACTCAAGAGAGTCTTCTAAAAAGACTCCCCTGTCTATACCTGCTTGCGCAAAACCCATAATAGTGGACACCTAGGAAACACATCAATAACATGATCTACCCTAGCCTACTTATCCTCTAATATCTCCTGATGAGATGTCCTAGGTGGATCTTCTAGAACCTATAATGTCAAATAAGTGAAGCTACCGACAAAAAACACAGAGCCTCCACCGAACTTTATTTATCCCGAAGGAAGGGGAAATATCAAGAAAACCACAAGAGGATAGATAAGATGGTCTTGCAACAAGAAGAGAGGGTACGAAAGTCGATTATGCAAGGGGAAGGTATTAGCACCCCTCACATCCATTGTAATTAACGTGATCCATTTTGATTGTTTGCTTATAAGGGTGTGTCTATCTATAATTATACTTGCTAAGGGGAATGAAATGGTTTTTTATTAGTGTGTTTGTCAGGGTCTTGCAGCCCTTTGCCTACATATCCCGTGAAGGAATCAGAACACCGTAGTTCTTGTTGAAAATGTTGGTTTGTTGGTGTTTTCTAGTGCGAGACATTAACGCGCACATTCTAGAAATAGGTACGTCCGGTATCGTGGTAGAACAGAGATAACATTCCCTTTTGAGATGTTTGATTGGTTATGTGTTTTTGTTAAGTGTGAAATGAGTTTAAATAACAATTAAGTGTTTTTGGATTTTTTTTATTAATGAGAGAAAGTTTTAGATTTTTTTTACAAAAGAAGAAAGAGTCTAAGGGGGAGACTAAAAAAACCTAATTGTTGTCATGTACAAAGATGGACCTAACATTGAGTGTAAAAGGGAAATTTTATCATAAAGTTACCATACCTAGTTTTGACCCTAATGTGTAATTCAACATGAAACGATCAACATGAATTTAATTGATCCGGGGAATCACTTAAGGGAACATGTAACCAAGTAATCA
Source organism: Vicia faba (assembly GCA_948472305.1). Taxonomy (NCBI): domain Eukaryota; kingdom Viridiplantae; phylum Streptophyta; class Magnoliopsida; order Fabales; family Fabaceae; genus Vicia; species Vicia faba. The sequence continues at coordinate 756,876,970 of OX451736.1, read as the reverse complement.
AACAAAGATAAAGAAATTAAGTTCTTAATATTTTTATGATTTTTATCAAGTAAATAAAATAAAATAATACTATAATGTTTTTATGATTTTTTGCGAAGATAAATATTAAAACCTAATTCTAAAGTATTTGTGTTTTCTATCATATAAAGAAAATTAAAACCTAATTCTATTTTTGTGATTTTTGTATAAGATTTAAAATGAAATAAAAAAACTTGAAACTTAGAATATTAAAGAAAAAAGTAGAGCTAGGGATTGAACTCATTCCCCTTGGGTTATTACTCTCTTGCCTTGCCACTAAACTAGGTTTTTTTCTGTTATATGTACACCTTTAATTAAAAATAAAATAAAAGAGTTTGGGTTAAAAGGAGAAAAACAGAATAATGGTAAAAAAGTCCCAGGGGGTCTTGAACCCATGACCTCAAGCATTCACACACACACGTACTAACCGCTGCACCACCTGTTCATTCATCTATTATAATCCTTCAAATTAATTAAGTAACAAAAACAGCCAATGGGTTTAAATGGATACAAAAATGCAGAAAAGTGGTAAAAATTCTCCCAAGGGGTCTCAAACCCAGTACCTTACGCTTACAGACTAAAGCTTCAACCACTACGCCATGTTACTCATTCATTATTTGTGTTTCAATTAATATAAAAAAAAATTATGAAATGGGTTGGGCCAAAAATCTAGCCCAAACCTGGATCTAGTTTTTAGGGGAATAGAGAGGGTTTGAAAACCCTAATTTGAAGGGAGAGGCACCACATCTAAACTTTGGGAAAGGAAAAACATTTATTGATTAAGATTAATAATTTTTAATTCCCCATTAAACCAGTGATTAAAACAACAAAACATAATCTTTTCCTCTATCCAAACAATTGTGAAACTCTTCCTCTCTCTCTCTCTCTCACGATTTTCCATGCTTATCACTTCCTCTTTCGCTAAAACACCTACAATAATGCTTCTCTCTTCTTCACAAACGATCGTTTCTCATACTTTCTTATGCAATTTCATCTCGATTTGAGTTCTCAGGGACCAACAAAAACAATCTTGGTCTCTCTATGTTCAATATCTATTGTTGTACCCTAAAATTTTCCCTCCCATATTTCTCAATACATATCAAGTGAGGTCCTCAAATTACTCAAAGAAGTCCAAGGGTTGACCAGACAAACTCTCTCCTAAGACAGTTTTCCCCAAATCATGGTTTCATTTTGCATCAAGATGTTTGATTCCAAAGGATCCAAAATGCTAACCATTGTCCTAATATGTTCTCAATATCATCCATGTCATGTTTCAAGCCTTACAGAGGAAGTTGGCTCAGTCAATTGCTCAAAGGCCTGAAAATCGACGGTGCTAGGGCAAAAGTCAACTGTGGCCCACATACAGGCAAACTTCAAGATTTTTGGTCAACATTCTCATTGTGAAGTATTATTCATCATTTGATCAAGGGTTGATCATGATTCCTAAAGGATTGCTCACAATTCATCAAAACCCAAAAGTTGCTAAATTAGGGTTTTGCAGGAAAAGTCAACTCAACTTTGACCAAGCATAACTTTCTCATACTTTATCAAAAATGAGCCATCCAAAGCTCATATTGAATAGGATTCAATTACCTACAATCCGTCTTCAGCTCCCAAATTCAAAATATGCACTCACAAGAAGATATGAATTTGGACATTATAGGTCATTTTGGAAAGCCAACAAAACACCTTTTGGATCAAAGCTTCATACATGAACATGGAAGACTAAATTGAGATGAGACCAAAAAGGTTGCTTAGAGGACATCTTAAGATTTCTAAAAAGTCCAAGAACACCTCTCTAGGATCAAAATTGAGGGAGTTATGCATTGGCCAAAGTTGACCCTTTTTGCAAAATTGCCAAAAGTCAAATATGTCCAAAATTGCATTTTTTGCTAAATGGGCCCAACTTTTTATGCTTGCACTGAGTTGGTAATGTGACCCACGACCCATGATCCCTTCCACTTGTCATTCTTTTATTTTTGTTATTTATTTTGATTTTATTTCATTTAAATCAAATAAAATAATGAAAATATCAAAAACTAATTAAATCTTGAGATTTTGTGCATGATTAGGTCCATTACACAGCTGGAGACAATATCAAATCGTGCAAGGCCCCATTTGGATACAAAAAGATTGGATTTGCTTGATTTGGAAAGATTGGGTGCAAGGATTGAATCATGAATCAATTTTCATAATTGGAAGAGATTTGATACAAAATTGTAACCCTAATGCAGTCTAGTATACATAAGGAACAAGTGCAGATCAAAAAGAAGAGGATAGAGGCGTGCAAATGCAGAGTATAAATCTCAAAAATTCAAGAAAAAAGTGCAAACTGATTTCCAAGTTTCAGGCCATCTCAAGCCATTCTAATCATACCAATCAATTGTTGGACTCCCCAGGTTCGTGTTTCAATCGCTAGAAAGCTTCCCCACGCCTTGAAACGCCCTGTAAGAGTCACACCGTTTGCATATTTTCTTGAATTCGAATACATTAATTTTGGCATATTTAGCATGATTGATTGGTATATTCATAATCCTTGAGTTATTTGCAAGATAATGGTTATGATTAATTGCATTTTTATTGACTGAACATCAAGTTGCCATGGCTAGGGTTCGTGCTGTGTTTGTAGGGGTTTTGTGTATAGGGAAAATTGGCCATTAATAATGGTACCATGATGCTCGTGAGGTTGCAACGAGTTGATTGGTACCATTGGTTTTCATTTATCATACATGTACAAGATTTTGGAAATACGCAGGGTTATACCTACGGTGAACGTCCGTAGGTAAAAGCTTTTGATCTCTAAAATGACAGGCCAGTGAAGGAGACGATGGTGTGGCAGCATGTGACTCGTCCGTTTGAATTTCACGCGTTTTGAAATCTATTCTTTTACTTTTCCCATATTATATTATATTATTGTTATAACTACAACTAATCATCCTGGCTCAGCTGGCAGCATGGCAAGGGGAGAATGCTCAAGGACCTAGGTTCGATCCCCAGGTCCCAACATTTACTTCATAATATTTTTCTTTACATGATCAGGTGCGCTAGTATCCCATGTGTCCACCATGCATCATCCGCATCCAACCATCAGATCATCAACAAGCCAGATCCAAGGCTTCTCCATGAAGGACCATCATGCGCCCCAGTCAAGAACGTGCACGGGATTGGACAAAGTCAAAGGGGCCTGAGCTTATTGGGCCAAGAGTTTCCAAACCACACCCCCTTTTTTTGCTAAGCAACCAGGCCCATTCTTTTTCTTTTCTATTTATTTTCTTTTATTTAATTTAATTTGTTTAATTATATTTTTAACCAAAATTAATTTCTTTTTCACAAAATCATAAATCAAGAATTTCACAAAAATTAGAATTAGGTTTTATTTTATCAAATTTAATATAATTTAGTCTAATTAAATTTAGGGTAATTCTAACTTTTTTTATATAATTAAAATCAATTAGGAAAATTAGGGTTAGATTCTTGATTTAATTTTTATTTCTTTTCTCAAAATAAAAATACAAAAATAGGTTAATTTAATTATTTTTCTTAGTTAAAATTAAAATTAGTAATTAGGTTTTTGTTATTATTCAATTAAGCTTTATTTTCTTAAATAACTCAAAAACGACAAAAAAATGATTTTTCTTTTAGTCTACAATTAGGCTTAGTTGCGGTCAAAACCCTAGTTATTTTGCATTCAATTCATCGCGCGCGTTTATTATTATTTTTTGCAATATTGATGTAACTGTCTACGGTATGTAATAGTTTAATCTAGGATTTCCTTTCATTTATCATTTTTACGAGTTTTTTGGCTATGAAATTAATCCCTACCCCGAAGCCTTGTAATAGCGTAGGTTTTACTTTCTCGCATTTTAATTTTCGCAAATGTTAACTATTTAGATGTATGTTAATAGGATTGTATGACAAGATTGCATGATAATTTAAAACGGCTAGAAAACCCTAATGTGCAAAGATAATAACTGAAATCAAATCACTCGCACATGTGCACTCCTAGGGTATACTCTCACTTCGGTTGCCTTCGGTAAACGGTCATTAAGTATAGGGTGTCTTAGTGATTGCCCTCCTGTCTAACAAAGATCAAAAGTCCCGCTCGGAAATGTTGCCTCATAAATGTTGCCTCGAATATGATCTTAAGACTCTAGGGTTATTACTAAGATGTCCTAATATTGCTTTGGTGATCGTACGTCCCTTACGAATTGACCCTTACAATTCCGACGACGGTGCTACCTATTTCTCAATAGTAGGATAGAACTTTCTAAAGGAAACAAGAACATAAACGATCTTTTTTCGAGTAGGTAGATGCTAATAGGTACTTGCTCAAAATCAAACTTTTCACACTTACACTTTTTCAAACAAAGTTTTCAAAAACAAACTTCGTAACACTCTTAAGGACAGAAACAAGGGTTAAAACGAAGTAAAACAAAACTTTTCAAAACAAACACACACAAGAAATTTTAAAAGATGAGCAAGTACCTAAGAGCCCATGGAAAACCATGGATAGAAAGGGTGCTAACAACTTCCCTTTCTATAATCTACCCCCGTACTCAGAAAATCTCGAAAAAGGATTTTTTTCTGTGCTTTTTTCCTTTCTGGTTAGATAAAATAAAAGTCGGTGGCGACTCTTGCTTACCGCGACATTTTGCAAATACAAAACGCAAAATGCAAACCAGCATTTTCAAAACAGTCGGTTCTGCCACCGTATCACAGAACTGGTGACTCTGCTGGGGAAAAATAAGTGGGGTATACCTTAGGATCTAGTTCATCATAATTGCTTCTCTTGTTTGTTTTGGTTGCTTTACTTTTAAGGGTTTTGTTTGGGAGTTACTATAGATCCTAACCCGGATCTGGGGACACCTTTTAGGTAAGTAGCAATAAACTGTGAGGGAACTGTACGGCGTAGACCGATACGGTTGAAGCAGTAGCTACGTTGATGTGGCACACTGGTTGGTATCGGTATCCCTTGTGGAGAAACGAGGAGAATACGGGGTTGTTGTGTGTGTCGTTAAGCATCAACTGACCGTAGAACCTTTAATCGACCAACTTGGTCATTAGAAAATAGTGAGATAGCCGGCCTCGGTGTAAAGCTGAGAACTGGTTGATACTCGATGCTACACTCAATGAGACCATACTCTCGAGATAGTTCCGGTCGCAAGAAAAGATTGCGTAAGCTGAAACCATGACCGATGGAGGATGGTCAGTGATATTGAGAACCTCTAGGACCCGGTTACTTTTGCTAGGACAGGTTGAAACCAACTGAACTTCAAGAGGGTAATACCTTTGACCCCATGCAAGCCTTAAACTTAAGGGCTTTGTGTGACTTGTTTGCCTTTGCCATTCCTGATATCTACTACACATGTGTTTCTTTTATCATGACATCATGCGTCATAACATGGCATTCATACTTCATTATACTAACCATTTCAAAGACCGAGGGAATTTATCTTTGTTCTGTTTTGCAGATTATGGCTTCCGTGCGCAGAAATACCATCAGAGTTAACTTTGTGCAAATACCTGCTCAACTTAAAGAGTTAGCCTCAAAATTTTCTGAGACTTCTATGTTCATTAAGAGACATGGTCAGCTTCTTAGTCTGGTCACCTCAAAGCTTGATGAGCAGATGATGAGTGTACTTTTCCAGTTCTTCGATCATGTGCATCATTGCTTCACCTTTCCAGATTACCAGCTGGTTCCCACTTTGGAAGAGTTCTCTCACTTATTGGGCATATCCATCCTTGAGCAGGTACCCTTCAATGGTATGGAAGAGGTTCCTAGACCATAAGACATTGCCTCAGCTCTGCATCTGAAATGGGATGATGTAGTATCCAATTGGGAAACACGAAGTGGGGTCGAAGGTTTTCTCGCCAAATTTCTGATAGATCAGGCTCAGCTATTCTGGGATAATTTGGACTTTCAGGCTTTCGAAGATATCTTGTCTCTCCTTATCTATGGTTTGGTTCTCTTCCTGAATCCGGATTCCTTTGTGGATGTGAATGTTGTCAAGATTTTCCTTTCTCGCAATCCGGTGCCTACTCTACTGGGTGATATCTTGCATGCCCTCTACACTCGTACCATGCGAAGAAGAGGGACTCTTGTGTGTTGCATGTCGTTGCTGTCGAGGTAGTTTATTTCGCACCTCCCTAAGTCTGTGCTGAAGAATGAAGAAGGTTTGGGATGGTCCTAAAGAATAATGTCACTTGCCCATACAAACATTCTTTGGTGTTCCCGGGCTATGGAAGACACTGTTGTCATTGATCATTGTGGGGGATACCCTAATTTCCCCTTGCTTGGAGTCAGAGGGGGTATAACCTATAATCCTTGTCTAGCTTTGCGACAATTTGGTCGTGCTCAGAGAGATGGTCCCCATGAGCTACTTCTTAAGGATATTGTCTTTGACTACAAGGAAGATGTTGAGGAGCACCGCCAGAGGTTTATACGAGCTTGGGGCATGGTGAACAGATCTGACCCCCAAGAGCTGGGACCAAGGACTTCCCTTCCTATGCAGCCTTACCTCCAATGGGTCCGAGCTCGTGCCCAGAAGCTTAGGATGCCTTATGAAGCCGTATTGCCAGTGATTGTGGAGCCCACTAATGAAGAAGGCGTTTCTTACACGGTTCTTTATCCTTACATGCCCACTGATCATGGGGCATTGCAGAGGTCTTGGATTCAGCTGGAAGAGGAAAGGGATACTTACCGGGAAAAGTACCATGAGCAATAAAGGAAGATTTTGAAGCTCACCAGGAAGCTCGAGGAAGAAAGAGTAATCAATGACTACGTCAGCACAAAGAGGAAGCGTCCATGGGACTTTTGATTTTGCTTTTCTAGTTTTAGATTTTTTTCCATTTATTTCTTTGTAACGCCTTAAGGGCATTATTGAACCTTTTACAAATTAATCTAATAAAGTTTGTTTATTTTTGGTTTACAAATTTAAATCTCCCAAAGTCTTTGAAATCATTACATGCGCATCCCATTATCATGCATATCATCACAGGTACCACTACGGGTTTCTTATCCTCTTTGTTGTTTATTTTAGCAGAAATGTCTTCCGATCAAGCCATCAAAGAGCTTCAGGCACAAAACGCCCAGTTCCAACAAATGTTCGTAAGCCTGGTTAAAGGACAAGAGGATCTAAAAACTCTCATTCTGAAAGATAAAAAGAAGAAGAAGAATAAGGTCGTTCTTTTGAATATGGCCAGAAGGTATAGGGAAAGGTTGAAACAACAAGCTGATCCGACCTCTTCATCCAAGGAAGGGGAGAACAAGGAAGAAGAAAAGGGCCCCAGTCCTGCAATCTCTGATAATGATATTGATTTTGATGATGAGCAATATTCTCCTGCCGAGGATAGGTACAAGCATCTAGAAGACCGTCTGAGTGCTATGGAAATCCAGAAGATACCTGGTTTGGATTTCGGAGAACTAGGACTGGTATCTGGAGTAGTCAACCCTCAGAAGTTCAAGGCTCCAGTTTTTACTAAGTATGATGGAGTGTCTTGCCCAAAACTCCATCTTCGCTCTTATGTCAGGAAAATTCAACCCCACACAACTGATAGAAATTTGTGGGTACACTTCTTTCAAGATAGTCTGTCAGGGACTCAGCTTGAATGGTTCTACCAGTTGGAAGGGGCCAATGTTCGAAACTGGGAGGATCTTGCTGCCGCTTTCTACAAGTAGTACCAGTATAATGCCGACCTTGCTCCCACTCGTACTCAACTTCAGAGTATGTCCATGGGTGCAGGCAAAGGTTTCAAAGATTACGCTTAGAAATGGAGAGATTTGGCTGGCAGGGTTCAACCCCCTTTATCTGATCGAGAGTTAGTTGATATGTTCTTGGGGACGCTATCTGGTCCATTTTTCAATCACTTGATTAGCAGTTCATCATCTGGTTTCACCGAGTTGATTTTAACTGGAGAAAGAGTGGAGGCTGGAATTCAAAGTGGAAAAATACATAAGGACGCCTCTTCGAGTTCGATAAAGAAACCTTTTACTGGTAAGAAGGAAGCCAGTGCATTTTATAGCCCGAGGGGCCAAAACAGATCTGAACACCGTTTAACGGTAAGTGTTGTAATGATACCAAGACCCGTTGTTGCTCCATAACGCAACAATCAACAGAGGGTGGAAAGACCACAACGATAATTTACCCGCATTAGTATGACATTGGCTGAAGTGTTACCTCACCTTCTGAAATCTAATTTGACCATATTGAGGGAGGCTCCCTAAAATCCCAACACTACCTCTCCCAGATACAATCCCAACGCGCAGTGCGCCTACCATTCTGAAAGCCCTGGCCATGATACCAATGACTGCTGGGCCTTGAGAAACAAAGTACAAGATTTTCTGGAAGCTAAGAAGATAGAGTTTGATGCTCCAGAAAAACCGAATGTAATAACTGCCCCTATGCCCAAACATGGTCGTGGGGTTAATGCTGTTGACAATGATTTGTTTGTGACCTTTGTTGAAGAAATTTCTACTCCTCTTATGACTGTTAAGAGGAATCTGCTGTTAGCCGGTGTATTCCCGGGTTGTAGTGAAGGTTGCCACATGTGCTCTATTCTATCCACTGGTTGCCATTTGTTGAAGTTAGGTGTTCAGCGCATGATGGATAATAAAGAGATTATGTTCTAGAAGACTATGACCCCTGTTGTTCCCCATGAAGATGTTGCCATCATAACCATTTCCGTCAGTCCTTTCAAGGTTTCCTCGAGAAAACCTGTTAGGATTACATCTGTCCCAAGAATTGCTCCGCTAATAATCACCGTTCCCGGTCCTATCCCATACACTTCAGACAAGGTTGTCCCATGGCACTATGGTGCTGATGTGTATTACCATGGTATTAAGAAAGAGTTGAAGAATGAAGAAGTTGATACTGATGTCAGTAATATTGTCAGGGCTAGTAAGGTCACTAGAAGTGGAAGACTCTTTTCTCCCGAGATTTCCCCTCCGACTGTCCATAAACCTGTTGTCATTCCATCTGCTAGTACATCAACTACTATTCCAGTTTCTATTCCAGTTATCACCCCTGTCGCCGAACCATTTGAAACTCGGGGCAAAGAAGTCACAGGTGAGCCTTCCCGGACGGAGGCGCCTAGAAAAATTATGTTGGAAGCCTCTAAACAAGAAATGGAGGAAATACTGAAAATTATCAAGAAAAGCGACTACAATGTGGTCGAACAGCTGGGGAATACCCCGCCAAAGATCTCTATGTTGTCTCTACTATTGTATTCTGAAGCCCATGCAAAGGCTTTGATTGCGTTTCTCAAGACTGTGCATGTGCCGCAGGAAACTTCTGCAGATCAGTTCAAAGATTGCGTGGCTAGCTTGACTGCTGACAATGGGCTAGGATTTTCAGATGCGGATCTGACCGCTAAGGGGAGGAATCATAATGACGCTCTGCATGTCTCGATTGAGTGCAGGTGCACCACTATGGCTCATGTGCTGGTGGATACCGGGTCTTCGCTGAATGTTCTGCCAAAGAAAGCGTTGGACCGTTTGGACTATGAGGGTTTGACTTTGAAACCGAGTAACATTGTGGTCAGGTGTGATACGGTGGGAGAACTGACTTGAGGTTTTGCGTTTGTTTTCGCAAATGTTTCGGTTGAGCAAGAGTCGCCACCAACTTTTTATTTTATCCTAAGGAAAGGTAAAAAAGCACAACAAAAACCTTTGAGATGTTTTCTTGGGTTCGGGGAGTAGATTATAGAAAGGGAAGGTATTAGCACCCTTTCTATCCATGGTTATCCATGGGCTCTTAGTTACTTTCTTAGATCACTTGCCTTTGCTTTTCAATTGTTTGAAATGGTGCTTTGTGGGTGTGGTTTTGAAAATGTTTTGAAAAAGATGCCTTTGTCTAGGCAACCCTTGTAACAATTCTTTACTCGAATGTTTTACAAAAGGTATTTGTCTTTTTGAAAAGATGTTTCAAGGTTTTGAAAGTTGTTTTGAAAGTTGTGTTGTGGAGTGTGTTTTGAAAGTAGGCAAGTGTGTTTTGCAAGTTTGATCAAGTAACTAAGAGTTGTCTACCCCTATATTTACTCAAAGATTTTTCCTATGTTTTAACCCTTTTAACAGTATTGTTCCACCATTGTATTTGGTGGACAATCTTGTGTTAGGATGTTAACGGGACGGGCACGGGTCATCGCTTAGACCATGAATGCAATAGTGCCAAGTGTCTTTGGCAATTTTTCCTTTAAGGGACTTGATCATTTTTAGGCAACTTGAGAAAGCGTCATCGAGGGACTATGATCAATTGATTTGTTTTGTTTTGCCAAAGAAACTCAACATGCAAGCATGGCCCATTTTTGAAGGCAACAAGTGGAGTAACCCTAAGGGTGCAAGTGTGATTGGTGTTGTCCATTTTCATGCATTTTTGTCTTTGAATTAGGTCAAGCTATTTGTTATTTTTGATTTGCATACAAACCCTAGGTCTATCATGGCATAATTTGAAAGCTTTTAAATGCGGAAATTTAAAGTCCTAAATTACTACAACATGATTATAGGGATGGGGGTACAAATGTTTGAATGGGGGATATTTAGCAAGAAATTTAAATCTAAACTATTACATCCATATTGAATAGACAAATAATAAATTGTACAATATTTAAACAAATATAAAATGCAAAATGTATTATGCACAAAAAAGAGATTTTTTATGTATGTAAAAGTTTTCATGTTTGAAATATAAACAAAATAGAAAAAGATCATTTTTGACTATTTTCATGGTTTTAGGGTTAAACCCTAGTTTTTGAATAAACATTATTATTTATTGATTATGTACAAAATTTGTTAATTATATACAAGAAATAAAAAGTATATTGTAAAAAGGGTATTCTTGATGTCAAATATTAATAAAAATAAAAATGTATTATTTCTATATTTTTGTCCTAAATATTTAATAAAATATGTATAAGTATTTATATTATATATTAAATATACTAAATATATACAAAATAAAATATTAATTATTTACAAAAAAGTATATTTTTAGAAAATGTTTCCAAAATGTAAATAAAAAATAATAACTAAAAAAAATATATTTTTGTATTATTTTCTAGGGTTTTAAATAAAAAGTATATATATTTATTTACATGTATATGCTAAATAAAACAAATAAATGTCAAATAAATGCAAAAATGGGTGAAAAAATATTTTTTATATTTTTTATATTTGAGCAAAAAATAATAAGTCAGAATCAAAAAGAAAAAATCAAAAATGATCAAAATATCACACAATGGGCCAGGGGGTGCAAAATGGAAAAAAGGGGTGCAAAAAGTAAGGATGACTCAGGCCCAGCCTAAGCCATCATCTTCAACCTCCAGCTTCTGTTTGAAACAAAAAACACGCCCCTCTTGCTCCACCTGCTAACTCCTGATTCTTTCATCTTTTGACAAAACTTAAAACATGAAAATTATAGAGCTTGAAGCAACGATTTCAACCATATAAAACACTTGACCTAACTCTAAGAAACCAGGGAGAATTTCATCATCCCCAATTTCTAACCTAATTTTTCTTCAATGTTCAAGGTTAAAATTCTCACAGCACGCTTAACATAAATGAAAAGTAATCATATGTATGGCTTCAGGACTATGAGTAGAGCATGTTTCATTCACAAACCTAAGTTTAACTCTTCCTAGATTGAGAGATAGAAGTTCATAGATTACCTGTTTCAGCTTGAATCGTATACAACAATGTGGCCACCTTCAATGGAGTTTGAGGATTTGTACAGCTTGCCTGAGGTCCAAGGAACCTTCTCCAACACCTAACTTGCTTTGAATCTGCCTGTATCGAGCTATAGAAGTCAACCTGCACAGCTGAAAAGTGAAAATGGCAAACTTGGTTAGGGGTGTTACAGTCTGTGTTTAGGGCTTGGGATAGTTTGTGTGGATGATGTGGAATGTATTGGAACTGGTTTTGGCAAAAACGCACGAGTGGATTGTTCTATGGAGGTCAAGTTGCAGAACTTGCCCTATTTTCCCACAAAACAAGGATTCTGAGTATTGGGAGGTATGAGGGATGGTTTGGTCGTGTTTCAATCTTGGTTTGATGTATGGAAAATGTTCATGAAGTTTGTTTAGGCTTTTGTTCACAGGAAATGCAAGTTATGGTTCTTTTGCAAAGTTGCTTCTAAGGTAAGCAAGGATAGTCAAGTTGGGTTATAGGTCAATACATGTCCCTCAAGCATGTGCAGCACTCTCTCTTGATCAGTGGGATTTGTCCACAAACTTGTGCCTCAAAGATTTTGCTTGTACTTCAAAGATTCAGAATTTGACATAAAGCATTACTTTTCCAAAATGGCAAACTTGCTTTTTCTAATTATGGATTAATCTTGCATGTAATGACCAAATGAACAAAATAATGCTTGAACACAATGGTTTGGCATTTAATTATTGAGTGTGTAGAGGATTAGAGGCATGCAAGCTAGCATAAACCATGCTGAGTTGAAAATGCAAAGTGTTATGAGCAAGCCTTGGCCAAGAACAAAAGTGGATTTTGCCCAACTTTGCAAATTCGATTCTCCCTAACCACATGGGTGTTTGAGAAGTTCTTGGACAATTTGGAAAGCTTGGAATGTGTACTACAATCCATCTTTATAATGAAAATTTAAACTCCAAGTGTAACCATGTGAAAAGTGGCCATGAAGTTGGACAAAAATCCTGCCTAGAATAGGTCAAAATTTCTCTAAGTTAAAAATGTTTTGTACCCTTATTCCAAAAATCATAACTTGAGCTACAAGCTTCTTTTGAGGAAACTTTGTGAATCAAAGTTGTAGATTTTGAAATGGACTACAACTTTCATGTTTTGAGTTTTGTTTGAATCCATTTGCATCTTGGTGAAAAAATGGGACAAAGTTAGGAAAAAATAAGGAAATTTTATAACTTAGAAAATTTCTAAGTTATGAAATTTCTTCATTTTAAACCCTAATTTGCAATTTTGGGTTTCTTGATGAACAAGTTTCATAATTTGACATGTCTTGATGAAAAATGAATCTTGGTACTTGATTTTGACCAAAAAGTTAAAGTTTGACTTTTTAGTATACAGTCAAATTTTGATCAGTTGACTGGAAAATTCATCTGTCAATCTTGTGCATTTGGGATCTTTTGAACTTGTTGAATGTGTCAAGACAATGCCATTGAGTCCTTGAGTCCATATATGAGCTTGGTTTTCCATTGGTTAGGTCAAACAGTCAAAAATTGCCTTTGTGCAGTCAAAACCCTAAAAATGACCATTTTACCCTTTTGGTGATCTGATCAAATTTCTTGTGGAATTGTGATCTAAACTTGATCAAATGGTCCATATGAGTTCAAAATGTTGATGTGGGTCAAAAATCATGAAGTTTGACTGTCAATTGGCCACAGTTGACTTTTCCCCAATACAGATGATTTCTAGGTCAACTGTCCAATTGACTGGGCAAAGATTGGAATCAAGGCTTGAAACTTGGTATGGATAAACTTGTGAGTCCAACATGAAGCATGAAAGTCACTTTGGGAATCTTAGGTCAAAACATCTTTGTGCAAACTCAAACCCTAATTTGGGTCAATAGTGCAAGGAGGAGTCTTGAACAGAGCAAACCCTAACTTGATCTTGAGCTCCAAGGGGTCTTGTGGTGAGAAAATGTTGATGAAATGAGAGGGAAAATTTTGGGGTACAACAGTTTCCCCTGTTCAATCTTCTTGTACCTGAAGAGTCAGATTGGCAAGTTTGCCTTTCGCGTCTCGAAGGTAAAAGGAGATTGGACACTAGAGTGCCCTTAAATTTGCACTCGTCGAAACAATGGATGCGGGAATAGGCTTAGAGATGCCATTTGGAGATGGGCTTAAGGATGCCATCTGGAGGGGTGACAGAATCTTGTCGGGGATGGGCTTAAAGATGCCATCTGAAATGAGTATCAGAAAGGTGTCCTCGTTTTGGAACATCTCTGAACTGGGGGTCTGAATAAGCAATAGATTGCCATCCGTATCTGGAAGCATCCGTAAACTGTTTTCAAAAGTTGCATCTGAACAAGCGATAGATTAACATCCGTGTTTGGAGAATCCGTAAACTGTTTTCAGAAGTCTTGAAGAATCTGAACAAGCGATAGGTTAACATCCGTGTCTTGGAGAACCCGTAAACTGTTTTCAGAAGTCTTGAAATTGAATAAGCAATAAAGCAACATCCATGTTGGGAAGCGTCCGTAAACTGTTTTCAAAAGTTGAGTCTGAACAAGCGATAGATTAACATCCGTGTTTGGAGAATCCGTAAATTGTTTTCAGAAGTCTTGAAATTGAATAAGCAATAGAGCCGCATCCATGTTGGGAAGCGTCCGTAAACTGTTTTCAAAAGTTGCATATGAACAAGCGATAGATTAACATCCGTGTTTTGGAGAATCCGTAAACTGTTTTCAGAAGTCTTGAAGAATCTGAACAAGCGATAGGTTAAAATCCGTGTCTTGGAGAACCCGTAAACTGTTTTCAGAAGTCTTGAAATTGAATAAGCAATAGAGCAGCATCCATGTTGGGAAGCGTCCGTAAACTGTTTTCACAAGTTGAGTCTGAACAAGCGATAGATTAACATCCGTGTTTGGGGAATCCGTAAACTGTTTTCAGAAGTCTTGAAGAATCTGAACAAGCGATAGGTTAACATCCGTGTCTTGGAGAACCCGTAAACTGTTTTCAAAAGTTGCATCTGAACAAGCGATAGATTAACATCCGTGTTTTGGAGAATCCGTAAACTGTTTTCAGAAGTCTTGAAGAATCTAAACAAGCGATAGGTTGACATCCGTGTCTGGAGAACCTGTAAACTGTTTTCATAAGTCTTGAAGTTGAATAAGCAATAGAGCATCATCCATGTTGGGAAGCGTCCGTAAACTGTTTTCAAAAGTTGGAGCTTATTAATCTTATCCTGAAAAGGGTAAAATATTAGCCAAAACACAAAGTTATGTTGTATGAAATGTATGATGCAATATATGTTATATCAATGTTTATGATATGAATGTAATGAATGCGCATGTAAGCTGATGAGCTGTCTTGCTGAGGATAGATGAATCCTGGATAGCCGGAGATAAAAGAGTCTGGACTGCTGCCGAGGAAAGTAAATCCTTGACTGCTGCAGGGGATTGTAAGAATCTTTTGATCGTTGAAAATGAGACATCCTTGTTGACTGCTGACTGCTTGGGGGAACAAGATCTTCAGTTGTTGAGGGATCTTAGGACCACTGTTGGGGATTGGAAATCCTTGGTGACTTGTGGGAATGAGAATTCTGACGATCTCTACTGTGGAGTCCAGAACCTGGTAGACTCATGCTGGAGGAGTAAGATTGAGAATCTTCAATTTGACGGGAAGTAT
The DNA here is from genome assembly GCA_948472305.1 of Vicia faba. Classification (NCBI taxonomy): domain Eukaryota; kingdom Viridiplantae; phylum Streptophyta; class Magnoliopsida; order Fabales; family Fabaceae; genus Vicia; species Vicia faba. The sequence continues at coordinate 756,861,631 of OX451736.1, read as the reverse complement.
CTCTGTGGGGAGAAGGTTCACTAGCCTGGTTCCGCTGGGGATTGATAGTTGGAATTTTTAGCTCCGCTGGGGCTTAACAACTTTGACTTCAACTGGGGATAAGATTTTTTCAGATTTTTAAGGCTCCACTGGGGATACTGAAACTTAACTCTGTGGGGAATTGAGTTCCGGAAGGCTCTCTGGCTGGGGAAATCAGTTTTGAGAAAGCTTTTTCTGCTGATGATCCTGAAGTTTAACTCTGTTTGGGGAATTAAGTTCTGGATTTTGACTTTGTCGAGGAATTTGGAGTTTAAATCTGCGGGGGATTTTTTTTGAAAGGATATCAAGATATCTATCTGTACCTTCAACCTATCAGCAATCGTCTTTCTTGATTTGCAAGGAAATGATTATGTTCAAATGCATATGCCTATTTAACAAAACATTGGACGTTTCTCAAATAAAACATAAGTGTAGAAAAGCGAAAAGAAGACAAAGCAAATTTCTGTATTTGGAAAAGTATTTGTATTAACTTTCTATGAGTATCTTTGTACAAAGGAGACAACCATCCTAGTAAGAGGATGTTGTCGTAAAGAATTAAAAAATTTATACAAAAGAAAGATGGCTATGTGCAACAATTCTATGGGATCCCATTCTGTTATAGCCTTCACAACTCTGAATATCTTGTCCATTCAAATGCTTCGTCCGCCGATGACTGGATTGATCAGAAGCTCGGAGCTTGTTGATGAAGAGATTGTTCTTTAAAGTGATCCGACAAGACATAGTCATACGCTTTAATTCCCTAACTTTTTCCTGGATCGCCCTTTCGGGTTTTCAATCCACCGGGAAACCCCTTTTTGCCCAAGCCGCCCTTTCAGGTTTTCGACTTGCTGGGTGTACAAATTTTTTTGTTTTATCCCTAATTTTTGCCTGAACCGCCCTTTCGGGTTTTCGGTTCACCGGGATGCCCATTTTGGCCCAAGCGGCCCTTTCGGGTTTTCGACTTGTCGGGTCGTTTATGCGTAGTATTTTTTGACTATGTCTGCATTCGCAGGGTGCGGCAAATCGTCGCCGTCCATGGTGGTCAGAATCATTGCACCACCAGAAAATATGCTCTTGATCACAAATAGTCCTTCATAAGTAGGAGTCCATTTTCCCCTGGGATCACTTTGCGGCAAGATAATCCGCTTGATTACGAGATCTCCGACTTGATATACTTGACGTCTGACTTTCTTGTTGAAAGCCTTGATCATTCGTTTTTGGTACGTCTGACCATGGCAAACAACAGCGATTCGCTTCTCGTCGATCAAGTTGAGTTGATCTAATCGGGTCTGACTCCAATCGTCTTCATTCAAACCAGCATCCTTCATGATCCTTAAAGAAGGAATCTGAACTTCCATGGGTAGGACAGCTTCCATGCCATATCTCAAAGAAAATGGGGTTGCCCCTGTTGAAGTACGTGCCGTGGTATGGTATCCATGCAGAGCAAACGGTAACATCTCATGCCAGTCCTTGTAGGTGACTGTCATTTTCTGAATGATCTTCTTAATGTTTTTGTTCGCAGCTTCAACAACACCGTTTATCTTCGGCCGATAGGGAGATGAATTGTGATGATAAATCTTGAACTGTTCGCATAGAGCGGTGATCATAGTATTGTTCAGATTAGTACCGTTGTCTGTGATGATCCTGTCGGGAACACCATACCGGCATATGAGGTTTTGCTTGATGAAGCGGGCAACCACATTCTTTGTAACAGAGGCGAAGGAAGCTGCTTCGACCTATTTGGTAAAATAGTCAATGGCAACCAGGATGAAGCGATGTCCATTGGACGCTGTGGGCTTGATCTCTCCAATCATGTCAATGCCCCACATTGCGAATGGCCAAGGAACGGTCAGAACGTTGAGAGGAACAGGAGGAATGTGAATCTTGTCAGCGTAGACCTGACATTTGTGGCAAGTACGGGAATGCTGATGGCAATCTGCTTCCATGGTAGACCAGTAATAGCCTGCCCTTAGAATCTTCTTAGCCATAGTATTCCCGCTCAAATGAGTGCCAAATGTGCCACTGTGTATCTCAGTCATGATTAACTCTGCTTCAGCTTTGTCTACACATCGGAGTAAAACACAATCATGGCTGCATTTATAAAGGATGCCGTTGCTCAGGAAGAACTTGGCAGCAAATCTCCTTAAGAACTTCTTGTCATTCACGGAAGCTCCTTCGGGATATTCTCTAGTCTGGAGATACCTTTTGATTTCATGGAACTAGGGTTGTTCCACTACTTCTTCGGTATTAATCTCATGACAATGCGCAAGTTCATCCATTCGCTCGATGGTGATTTGGGGAGCCTCGTTATCCCAGTTGAGTTTAAACATGGAAGACATTGTTGCCAAAGCATCTTCTAGCTGATTCTCTTCTCGCGGGAAATGCTCGAAGGTGATTTGCTCGAAATGAGGCAACAATGTCAGGACATGTTCTTTGTATGGGATAAGATTAGGATGTTTGGTGTCCCACTCTCCTTTGTTTGACTGATAACCAAAGCCGAGTCCCCAAATACGATCAAAGATTTGATCCCCAAGTCTATAGCAGCCTTGAGACCAAAGATGCAAGCTTCATATTCAGCCATGTTGTTGGTACAGCTGAAGCAAAGTCGGGTCGTGAAAAGTGTGTGGCAACCTTCCGGGGAAATGAGTATCGCACCGATACCGTTTCCAAGTGCATTTGAAGCACCATCAAAGTACAGGGTCCATCGGGATCCATTTTCAGGTCCGTCATACGGTCTGTTACCTTCAATGTTGTCCAAAGTCATGATGTCCTCGTCTGGGAAGTCGAATCTCATGGGTTGATAATCTTCGATAGCTTGATGAGCTAGATGGTCAGCTAGTACACTCCCTTTTATAGCTTTTTGGGTAGTATACTAGATGTCATACTCAGTCAGGATCATCTGCCATCTAGCGATTCTTCCAGATAAAGCAGGCTTTTCAAAGATATACTTGATAGGATCTGTTGTACCCCAAAATTTGCCCTCCCATATTTTTCAAGGTTTGTCAAGGATCATCTTCAAATGGTTCAAGACTACTCAAAGGATTGCACAGTCAAACACCTCATAAGCCAGTCAAAATTAGGGTTTTGGTTCTTACAAGGAATTTGAGGTTTTCAAAGGCTCAATCAAGTCCCATGGGTCCATATACATCCTCAAGCATCTACATGTCAAGTCTCAAGACTCACAATGCCAATTGCACAGTCAAAAGCCCTATTTGCTCTACAATCAACTGCAGGGGTAAAATGGTCATTTTGCAGTCAAAAGTCAGAATTTTTGGTCAACATCTTATTTTGAGCTCATAATCATCATTTGATCAAGTCTTGACCATGATTCCACAAGCATGACTCAAAAATCATCAAGGATGCAAAAGTTACTATTTTTGGATAGTTGAAAAGTCAACTGTAACTTGACAAGGGCATAACTTTTTCATGGTTCATCAGAAAAATCCCATCCAATGCTAATTTTGAAGGGGATGACATTTCCTACAACTCATCTTCACACTCCAAGTCCAAGAAATGCTCTCACAAAAAGTTATCAATTTCTACATTATAGGTCAATTTCAAAAGTCAACAAAAATGCACTTTAAGTAAAAGACCATAACTTGATATTGGTAAATCCAAATGACATGGGACCAAAGGCATTGGTTATAGGACTTCAAGACCTTTCCAAAATGTCCAAGAACATGTTCATATGATCAAAATTGAGCAAGATACGCATTGGAGAAGTTGGGAAATTTTTGGGAATTTGCAAAAGTCAACTTTGCTCAAAACACCTTGTTTTTGCTAATGGGCCTCAAATTTCTTCTTGAAACTTTGTCCAAGGATTATGCACGACCCATTGAGATTATTTGAAATTATTTTCTTATTTTTTATTAATTAATTGGATTTTTAATTGATTTTAATTCATTTAATTAATTTAAATTGTAGGAAATTCAAAGATATGATTTCTCAATCTTTTTGTGAAGCAAAAGTGGTCAATATATGCTGGAGATTTCGTGTGCCAATCAAAGAGACAAGAATCTCCAAATTTAGCAAGTTTTCTCAATCAAAAAGATGCAAAAAGATGTGACTTCCAATCAAATATTGAATCATAATTCCATGGATCTTTTGGCCAAGATTTAACCTAATTCCATTCTATTATATATACATAAGCTAAACCTAATGCCATGGACGGGAGAATTGCTGCAGAAAGCCATAGCCAATATTGAAAAAAAATCAAGAAAACTTGAAAACTGTTTTACAGGTTCCAACGTGATTCAAAGCATTTTGTGATTTCTAATACCTTGCAGGAACTCTCAGGGACGATTTGCAATTAAAACCAAGCCTTAAAACTACAAGAATAATCAAGAACAGTTTAACGGTTTGCATTTTTTTCCAAGAATCGAATTGCTTATTTCATGCATCATTAACATGATTTTGTACTTGTTTTGCATTGCTTGAATTCACAGGAAACTTTTGGCATAGGTTAATTGGCTTAAAACATCCAGAATCGAAAGTTGCCATTGAAGAAATCTAGGGTTTCCAAGCTTCCAAATTGGGGCTTTATTGTCCAGGCAAAATTGGAACCCCTAATGCACATGATTGAAACCGTCGCATCCAGACGAACACATTGACACCATCGCGCCATATTTATATTTAGCGTACGCCTAATCGCTATTATTCGTGGATGTAGGTTGTGGGGGTTAAAAACCCCCGCTATCCATTTGTTCTTTTTGCAGGAAAACGAGGAAGACGACTGCGTGTTGGTTTGTGATTGGTCCATTCAAAAAGAACGTGCGCTTTTTCATAATTTCCAGCATATTAATTGTTTGTATATATTATAATTGATTATCACTATACTAACAAAGCGTACAAGCTGGTGGAGTGGTTGGCCAGGTGTTCACCAAGCGTTGGGACCTGGGTTCGATTCCCAGGTCCACCCAAAACTCCATATTATTTTGTTTAACGTGATTGTGTGCAGGCTATCCAAAACATTCCACCATGGACTCCCATATCCCAGGCGCCATGTGGCCACAATCATAAATCCAAAGGCCAAAAGATGATGAACACCATGTTCCTGGTCAACCCTGCGCCTAGGCAATCTCCAAGGTCAAAGCAGGCCTGCACATTAATGGGCCAGATTTCCAATTAACACCTCCTAAGGGCCCAGCACCCCCCTGGTTCTTTCATAATTTTCTTTTTATTTTATTTCTTTTTATCATTATTAATTACTATTATTATTATTTAATTAACTCATAAATTATTTTTCATAGTAAAATCAGAAACCTAAAACATTATTTATTTATATTATTTATTAATTTCACTATTACTTTATTATTTTTGTAAATAAATTCTAACAAATTAATTTAGTTAATTACGTTAATTTTAATTGTTTTCACAATAAATAAAATCCATGTAGAAATTAGGTTTTTACTTTTAATTCCTTTTATTTTTATTTTATATTTTATATTTTATTGAAAACATAAAAAACACAAAAATACTTTTTTTTAATTAATTAATTGATTAGTTTTAGGTTTAATTTAATGCAAAAGGACTAAAATCTCATTCTTTCACAACAAAAGGGTCAAAACCCTAAGGACGTCCCGATTCAATTTCTTTTCGCGCATTATTCTTATTTTGATCATATTTATGTATCTGCTCCGAGAATGTAATAGATAATTAGGGCTTTTATCGCTTTCTTTTATTTTCTCGCATTTATTTTCAAGGGTTATGTTTTTGGCGATGTAAATACCCGACGCCTTGTAATAGCATAGATTACTTTCCGCAATTTATTTTCCGCACAATTATTAACTGTTAACGATGCATGACAAGACTTGTATGAAAAATAAAATCAACTCGTAGCTCACAATAACCTGTGCAAAGACAATTAACATGAAACTTGACACACATGCACATGCCACTCCTAGGGTACGCCTCACTTGGTTGCCTCGAGGTGGTCATTAAGTATAGGGTGTTTTAGAGGTCTCCCTCCTGTCTAAAGATCCAGTTGCCTCGAAACGGTTGCCTCGGATAAAAAGGATCTAGGACACTAGGGTTACCGCTAAGGCGTCCTACTATTGCTTTGGTGACCACACATGTCCCTATAATCGAATTGACCCGAATAACTCCAACGACGGTGCTACCTACTTCTCAATAGTGGGATGGTACTGTCTAAAGGACTCTTACACAGCTTAATTCCTTAGAGTAGATAGATTTCTCCTGGGTACTTGCTCTTTCAAAACAAAAAAACAACTTTTCGCATTCACACTTTCAAAAAGTTTTCAAACAAATACTTCATACACTCTTGAGGACTGATACAAGAGTTACCTAGAAGTTTTCAAAACGAAACTTTTTCAAAACCCACAAACACAAGAAAAAGCAAAACATTTTTGAAAACATAGTGAGCAAGTACCTAAGAGCCCGTGGATAACCACGGATAGAAAGGGTGCTAACACCTTCCCTTTCTATAATCTACCTCCCGAACCGAGAAACATCTCGAAAAGGAATTTTGCTGTGCTTTTGTCCTTTCCTTGTTGGAGAAAATAAAAAACGGTGGCGACTCTTGCTTACCGCGACATTTCGCGAACCAGCATTTTAAAACAGTCAGTTCTATTTCCACCGATCACAGGATCCATTTTGGAAATCAAAAAAGTGGTATGAGTCAGCATATACTGCCTTAGTCGGCGAGCATCCCATACCAAAGCGCAGCAAGTTTTCTCGAGCAGTGAGTAGCGAGTCTCACAGTCGGTAAACTTTTTGCTAAGGTAATAAATAGCATGCTCTTTTCGACCAGACTCGTCATGCTGGCCCAGTACACACCCCATTGAGTTATCCAAGACGGTCAGATACATGATCAATGGTCTTCCTTCGACGGGTGGCATCAGAATAGGAGGTTCTAGCAAATACTCCTTGATCTTATCAAAAGCAGCTTGGCAATCGTCGTTCCATTCGACTACCTGATCTTTCTTTAATAGTTTGAAAATTGGCTCGCAGGTAGACGTCAGATGAGAGATGAATCTGGCAATATAGTTCAAGCGCCCCAAGAACCCTCTAACCTCATTTTCAGTACGGGGAGCAGGCATTTCTTGTATTGCTTTCACTTTCGCTGGATCGACCTCAATGCCCTTGTTGCTGACAATAAATCCTAGAAGCTTACCAGACCTAACTCCAAAAGTACACTTACTTGGATTCAGCCTGAGTTTGTACTCCTTCAACCTGGAAAACAGCTTTTGCAGATGTTCAAGGTGTTCCTCCTTTGTTTTTGATCGAGCTATCATGCCGTCTACGTAGACTTCGATCTCATGATGTATCATATCATGAAACAAAGCTACCATGGCGCGCTGATAAGTTGCCCCTGCATTCTTCAGTCCGAACGGCATCACCTTGTAGTAGAAGGTACCCTATTGTGTAACAAAGGTTGTTTTCTCCATGTCCTCGGGGGCCATTTTGATCTGGTTGTAGCCCGAGAATCCATCCATGAAGGAAAACACCTTGTGTTGAGCTGTGTTGTCAATCAAAATGTCGATATGCGGTAGCGGAAAATCATCTTTAGGGCTAGCCCTGTTCAAATCCCGGTAGTCCACACACATCCTGACCTTGCCGTCTTTTTTAGGTACTGGCACAATGTTAGCAACCCATTGTGGATAGGAAGTAACAACCAGAAAGCCAGCGTTGAATTGCTTCATTACTTCTGCTTTAATCTTTTCAGACATGTCGGGCCTCATTCGGCAGACTTTTTTCTTGATCGGTGGACAATGCTCTCTTGTAGGGAGACGGTGAACCCCGATATCTGTGTCTAAACCCGGCATGTCTTCATAAGACCAAGCGAAGATTTCAACGTACTCATTCAACAGCTGTATTAGACGCCCCTTGAAACTTGGCTCCAGATTGGCACCCACTTGTACTTCCTTCCTGTCCTCCTCTGTTCCTAAGTTGACAGTTTCCAACAACTCTTCATGAGGTAAGATGGCCCTCTCTTCTTGTTGTAGAAGTCTGGCTAGCTCTCCTGGTACTTCACAATCTTCGTCGTCTTCATACTCAGCCTGATTGACCAAATCTTCAGAGTTTTTGAAGGACACAACAGAATAGTCACCCATAGAATCCAGAGTGGATGGGTACCTGCATTTGTGAGCGTGGGTGTGTGTAAGGGATAGCCATCCTTAAACAAACAAAAATGCAAAAAGAAAGAAGATGTACACAGCAGTTTATAAATGAAAAACGTCCAATGATTCATTAAACATGGCATATGAATATGAAGAGAATCAAAACCCTTACAAATGGACCTACATGCCCCGGGCAAGGCATGAGGTGAAAAAGTAGTGTGCAGATTGTTCAAGAGTAATTATTATAGACCAACAGAAAATGTTCGAAAGATAAATTACTGATTGATGAAAGTAATGGGAACGAAGTCTTTCTCCTCCCAGTTGTGTAGTCCTCCTCCGATGGTTGGGAAGATCCAATCTTCAACATTACCCTCTTCGTCTTCGTCTTCCAAAGCATTGATTCCATGAGGAGAAATCTTGATGGGTGTTCTTTCAATTTTTGAGCGACGCATAGCTTTTTGCCCCGCAGCGGTAAATCCTAACCCAAACTTGTCTGTCTTGTGGGGAAATTCAGGCAACTGACCCCATGTTGAGCTCTTCCCTTCCTTCATTGCAGCCTTCGTGTCTTTCAGAGATGCCATCCTAGCCACCTGCTTGGGTACCTCAGCTACTGCCTTTGCTACTGCAACCTCAGGAGCAATTTCCTCGAAGTGTTGGAACGGTGTCTCAATGAATTCACCCTCCACTTCTACATACCGAAAGGAGTTCAGATGACTGATCATATATTCCTCTTCACCGTGTACAGTTATGATTTTCCCTTTGACAGGGTATTTCAGCATCAGATGTAGGGAGGAGGTGACTGCCCCAGCATTATGTATCCATGGTCTCCCTAGCAAGCAAGAGTATGATGGACGGATGTCCATCACATAGAAAGTTGAGGGAAAGACTTCAGTGCCTACCTTGATGGGAATGTCGACCTCCCCATGCACCATTCTTTTAGACCCGTCAAAGGCCCTGACAATGATATTACTTGGTTTCAGCTCCAAGCCTTCACAGTCCAATCGATCCAGAGCTTTCTTAGGTAGCACATTTAGAGAAGAACCGGTGTCGACCAAGACATGGGCGAGAGTAGTTCCTAGGCACTCGACGGACACATGCAATGTGTCATTGTGCTTTCTTCCTTTCGGAGTCAAGTCAGCATTAGAGAAACCTAGGTCGTTGTCTGCGGTAAGGCTGGCTACACAATCCTGGAATTGATCGGCTGAGGTTTCCTGGGGCACATGGGCTGTCTTTAAAAACCTTATCAAAGCTTTGGCATGAGCCTCCGAACAAAGCAACAAAGCTAGCATGGATATCTTCGAGGGGGTTTGCCCCAGTTGCTCCACCACGTCATAATCACTCTTCTTAATTATTTTCAGAATCTCCTCTATTTCTTTCTTAGAGGTTTCGGGGATAACCAATGGCTGAGCCCTCGTCCTGACGAGCTCATCTTAGATCCCTTTCCCCTTATCAGCAGAAGTAAGAGGGACAACCACAAGGGTAACAGCTTCTTCAATTAACGGAGTCCTTGCAGAAAGTTTTATCGGTGCCAGAGTAACTTTGGCAGCAGCTGAGGGTCCAAAGATTGCCTTTGGAGGGGCAATCTCTGGAGAGAAAATTCTCCCACTTCGGGTAATCTTGCTTGTACCGGCAATGTTTCCAATGTCGGTAGTTTCTTCGTCAGAGCTCTCTTCAGTTATCTCAACTTGTTTAACACCATGGTAGTAGATTTCTCCACCATAATTCCATGGTATTGATTTGTCAGATTTGTAGGGGACAGGCCCAGGCATGGTTATTTTCAGAGGAACAAACTTCGTAGCGGATGTAATCTTAACAGGCCTTTTAGGGACCTTGGAAAGATTGGTGGAAATGGTGATTATTGAAACATCTTCGATAGGAGTTGGAATAGCAGGAATCTTTTCGAAAAGAATTTGTTGGCTATCCATTAGGCCTTGGATGCCTATCTTCAGCAATGGACAGTCGATTGGTAGGGAGGAACAACAGTAGCAGTCTTCTTTACATCCTGGGAAAATCCCAGCCTTCAACAGATTCAACTTGATTGTCAACAGTGGGGTCATCAGATCATCAACAGCAGAAACATACAGATATTCTTCGATAGCATGGACATTGCGACCATGCTTCGGCATTGGAGCAGATATTACGTTTGGCTTCTCTGGAGCATCGAACTCAACCTCTTTTGCATCTATCAAGTCTTGAATTTTATGCTTAAGCGCCCAACAATCGTTGGTGTCATGTCCGATGTTGTCAGAATGATAGGCACATTTAGCATTGGGATGATAATGCGGGGAAGATGTGTTCACATTTTTGGTGCCTCTTTGATAGTGGTGAGATTTAGCTTCAACAAGTGGGGAAGAACTTGTGCATGTGTCATGTTGATGCGGATGAACTTCCGTTGTGGCCGTTCTACCCGTTGCTGGTTAGGTCTAGATTGATTGTTATGAGGCTGATCATTTGATGAATTTTGGATCATCACGGCCCCCACAGTCGGCCGGCGCTCAGTTCTTCCCGATCTTTTCTGAGAGTATATAACAGCTGCTTCCTTCTTTGCCGGGAATGATTTTTTAACAGTTGTGGATGCAGAGGCATCCTTTTGAATCTTCCCATTCTTAATACCATCTTCCACCCGTTCACCAGTCAGAATCAATTCAGTAAACCCTACCGAAGAGCTCCCGATCAAATGGTTGAAGAATGGGCCAGATAGGGTCCCCAAGAACATATCAACTAGTTCCCTATCTGAAAGAGGTGGCTTCACTCTTCCGGCCAAGTCGCGCCATTTCTGGGCGTATTCTTTGAATCCCTCATTTGAGGCCATCCCCATACTTTGTAACTGGGTATGGGTTGGCGCCAAGTCAGCGTTATATTGATACTGGCGATAAAAGGCAGCTTTCAACTCTTCCCAGTTATGCAATTATGACCTCTCAAGCTGGTAAAACCAGTCTAGTTGTGTACCAGACAGGCTATCCTGAAAAAAGTGTACCCAAAGATTTCTGTCGGATGTATGAGGTTGAATTCTTCTGACATATGACCTCAAGTGCATCTTCGGGAAAGACAGCCCGTCATATTTTGCAAAAACTAGCACCTTAAACTTTGGAGGGATCACAATCCCAGCAATCAATCCCAATTCTTCAAAATCTAACCCGAGAACCCTTTGCAGCTCCATAGCTGCCAGTATATCCTCCAGGTTTTTGTACTTGTCGTTCGCTGGCGGGTATTGCTGCTCTGAGTAGTCTTCATCTTCCTCAACCTCTTCCTCTTCAGCCTCGGACTCAGAAGGTAGTGCAGCTCCTTTTCCCTTGCTGGTTCCCTCATCATATACGGAGGGGAATTCAAGAACCCTTCTAGCTTCATTCTCAAATCTTCTTCCCAGTGTAGCTACCCCAACTCTTTTCTTCTTCTTTTTCACTTTTTCTTGCTCTTTGTTCCCCAACAGTGCTTTCAGATCCTCTTGACCCTTTGCCAAGGTCATAAGGAGTTGTTGAAACTGCGAGTTTTGTGACTGCAGATCTTTGACCGTCTGTTCTAGATCCATCTTACTGAAATAAACAGCAGAAAGATAAGGAAACCTGGTGTGAAAACATTCTTATGCATATGATGAATGATATGTTTATTCATGCAATGCATTCAAGGATTTAGAAATTCAAAATTGTTGCAGACAAAAAGAACACACGTCATATTAATAAGAAGAAATTTTGTCAGTACATAAATGCCCCATGGGCCAAATATTACAAAAACTTCTTAAGGTAAAAAGACATTGCGCATCCTCTTTGGTGCGATGTAAGTGTTGAGGGTCTCCTCCTCGTGAAGTCGGCGGGTAAGCTCCAAAACCTTCTTCTCACTGGCGTAGAAGCTGGCTTCAAAAGTATTCCGTTCCTCCTTGAGTTGGATCCAACTCTTTTGCATCTCCTCCCATGATGTTGGCATGTCAGGATGTAGGATGGTGTAAGGAACCTCTCCTTCCTTAACAGGCTCTTTAATCAAAGGGAGAATGTGAGGGTAAGGCATCATAAGACTCTGAGCGCGGGCTCGCACCCACTTGAGGTAAGGCTCAAGAGGGATGGAGTTCTTGTGCCCCAGTGTCTTGCTATCTACCTTGTTAGGCATCCTTCAAGCTCTGATGAATCTTTGGCGAAGTCCTTGCGCATCGTTGTAGAAGTCAAAAACTAGGTCAGGAATCAGCATGTCATGAGGGCCATCCCTCCGTGCATATCCAAATTACCTCAAAGCTAGACAAGGGTTGTAGGTAATGCCTCCTCTAATGCCAAGTAATGGAACATTAGGGAACTTACCATAATGATCGACGATGATAACATTTTCTCTGGACCGAGAACACCAATGTACATCAGAGTGTGTGAGGGTCATCAATCGTTGTGACCACCTTAAGCCTTGTTCATTCTTCAAAACAGATTGTGGAAGGTGCGAAATAAACCACCTTGCAAGGAGAGCAGTACAACACATGAGAACACCTCTCTTCCTCATTGTTCGTGTGTAAAATGAGTGGAGGATGTCCCCAAGCAATGTAGGTATGGGATTCTTGGATAGGAAAATCTTGACAGCATTGACATCTATAAGTTGGTCAGGATTTGGGAACAAGACCAACCCATAAATGAGGAGTGCCACAATCTCTTCAAAGGCTTGCAGATCCAAGGAATTCCAACACTCTTGTGCCTTCTCAAACAAGAATTTTGCCAAGAAGCCTTTGACACCACTTCTAGTCTCCCAATGCCCCTTGATGTCAGATGGTTGCAAGCGTAGTGCTTGAGCAACATCTTCGGGCTTTGGTTCTTTTTCCGTACCGTTGTAGGGTAGTTGATTAAGAATAGGAATTCTTAGGAGTTAAGAAAATTCCTCCAAAGTGGGCACCAATTGATAGTCGGGGAATGTGAAACAGTGGTGAAGGGGGTCAAAGAATTGGAACAACACTTTCACCATGTCTTCTTCAATGTTGGTGTTGACTAGGCTGAGCAGTCTACCATGTCTTTCACTGAAGAGAGAGTTTTCTGGAATTCTGGATGTGAGCTCCTTGAGTTGGGGAGGGATTCTCACAAGGTTGACTTGGATAGTTTTCCTGCGAAGAATTTCCATGACCTACAAAACAAGAACAAAGATGAAGATCCAAACCCTTGAAATGGTTAGTGGATGCTGTTATACCCCAAAATTTGCCCTCCCATATTCCTCAAGAAATTGCCAAGCCAAGCTAGAAAAGTCCCCAAGGGTTGTGCAGTGCAACAGTCTCCCATCCAGTCAAAATTAGGGTTTGTGTCCTGATCAAAGAAAAGGAAGTTTTCAAAGGCTCAATCAAGTCTCATATGCTTACAAACATGGTCAAGCATCCTCATATCAAGTTTCAAGGCATTCAGCTCAAGATTGTACAGTCAAAACCCTAAATTGCACTACAGTCAACTGTAGGGGCAAAATGGTCATTTGACAGTCAAAGGTTCAAATTTTTGGTCAACCTATCATTTTGAAGCCACAAACATCATTTGATCAATGCTTGATCATGATTCTCAAAATTTGGCTCAGAAATCATCAAAGATGCAAAAGTTGCTATGTTTGGACAGTTGAAAAAGTCAACTGGAATTGACCAGGGCATAACTTTCACATGGATTATCAGAAAAATTCCATCCAAAGCTCATTTTGAAGAGAAGGACATTTCCTACAACTCATCTTCATACTTCAAGTCCAAGAAATGCTCTCACAAAAAGTTATCAATTTCAACATTATAGGTCATTTTCAAAAGTCAACAAAAAGGGACTTTAAGTCAAAGGCCATAACATGAGATTGGTAAATCAAAATGACATGGGACCAAAGGCATTGGTTAAAGGACTCAAAGACCTTTCCAAAATGTCCAAGAACATGTGAAAAGCTTAAAAATTGAGCAAGTTATGCCTTGTAGAAGTTGGGAAAATTTTGTGAAATGGCAAAAGTCAACTATCCTTGAAAATCCAATTTTGACAAAAGGGCCCCATTTTTCTCACTTTGTTCATCCTTGTCATGCCACACACGTGTCCCATGGTTGATTTCAAGACCAAATGTTGACTTTTTTATTTTATTTAATTTTTGATGATTTAATTCATTTTAATTCATTGAAAATTCAAATAAAATTTAAAAATCAATGAAATGATGTCAAATGAATTTGGACAAGTTCTATACATCATGAACCAACTCAAAAATCAGGCCAAGGTTCATTTACACACTAGGTCTAGGTTTTGGCTAGAAAATAGGAAAAATGGTTAATGGATGAAACCCTAATGCCAATTCTTTCTCAAGCATGGATTAAGGAGAGATAGCAAGCCAAGTCTATTCCATAATGATCATTGAGTCAAACCCTAACTGGAACATAGCACAAAACTCGTCCAAAGGCCATTTGGGAATTTGAAAAATGAACCATAAAAGGAAAATCTGATTTCAAAGCTAGGGATCTTCTCAAGCCATAATTTTTGTATCAATAGCTTCCTGAGACGATTTTGAACGTATCCCAAATCATAACATATTCCAAAGCTCCTTGAACTGGTATCCACGAGTCCAACTGCTTCTTAAAAATTTTGAAATCATGTAGCACGATTCAAGCACATTCTTGCAGTTTTAATTACATATTCATACTCACAATGAAGTTTCTGAGCTAACCCTTGTATTTAATTTCATTTTTGTGCCATGAATAAAGAATTGCCATTTTCGAATCCTAGGGTTACAGCTTAGTCAAAATTAGGGATTTTGCCTAGGGGAAAAATTAGGGTCCCTGACTGCCATGGCTGAACTCAGTACACCCAGACGAAGAAGAAGATGCCATCGCGAACAATTTATATAGCCTATATGGCTATTCGCTATTTTCTCATAGCATGTGTAAACAACGTTTCAAAACCGTTGCCTTCTTTGTTTGTATTTCAGGAAATTGGAAGGGACGATGAGTTGTCACACGGAGACTGGACAATTCGAATTTGCGCGCGTTTTACATAACACTAACCATTTTTATTTTATATTGTTTATTAACTATTATATGTTAAATGAAAACAACTAGCTCAGCTGGCCAAGACACGCGCATGTGACCTCAAAGACCTGGGTTCAAGTCCCAGGTCTTGCAAAATTTAATGTTATTTTTCATTTCTAATTCATATGCAGCGCTCACACTGATGCTCACCATGCTCCATCAGAATTCAACCTCCACGTGTCCCAGGGCCTCAGATTCATGGCTAAGATGAAGAGTGCACCATACATCAAGTCAGCAAGCGCACACTTGAATGGAAAAAGTCAACCAATTGCCAGCAAATGGGCCAGGCCTCTCAAAATTGCACCTCCAAATTCAAATCCACACCTCCCTGGTTATATCTTTTTTTCTTTTTTCTAATTTTCTTTATATCTTATTATTTTTAAATTTACTTGTGTTTTTATTTTCTGATTTAATTAATTTTTTACAAAAATATAAAAAACATTAAAATACAGAAAAGGCAAAAAAAATATAATTAATTTTGATTCTTCTTTTTTTAAATAAATTAAAATGTAACTCATTTAGTTTAATTAGGCTTTAATGTTAATTTTAATTCTTTTTTTCATAATAAAAATCCAAAAAATGTAGAATTAGGGTAATTATTAATTTTTCATATCCTTTAATTTTTTCCTTTTTTTCACAATATTATTATTTATTATTTATTTTCTATAAATCAAAAATTGTACATAATTAGTTTAGAATTTAATTAGGTTAGAAATTAAATCTTTTTTTTCATAATAAACTTAAAAAATGATAGAACTAGGATTTTAATTTTAATTAACTTTTCTCTGTTTCTTTTAAACCTAAAAAACACAAAAACATTATTTTTCATTTAATTTCTAATTTCCTTGATTAATTTTAATTATTTGTAAAAGGGTCCAACGCCCTAATTTTGTTTAGTCTTTATTTCGCGCATTTATTTTACATTGTTTAAATACCTCTGTATATGCCCCAAAGCCTTGTAATAAGTTTAGATTTATTTCTCGCACTTTTATTTATTCGCTTTGTTTATTTTCAGTCAAATCGGGTTCGGTTTTTTTGGCGATGTGGACCCGCGTCAGTTGTAATAGTTAGATTTATTTTCTCGCAAATATAACTGTTAATAAATATGCATGAAAGAATGAATGCCCGAAAAATAAAATTGAATCGTTAGATCACCAATGCATGACAAGACAAACAATAAACTGAAAATGACACACAATTCGCACACACCACCCCTAGGGTACGCCTCACTGTTGCCTTTCGAAAGGTGGTCGTCGAGTATAGGACGTTTTAGTAAGTCCTCATGATCCGGGAACCTGGCATGAGGGCAGCTTCTAAGGTGTCCTCCCATTGCTCCGGTGATCACCACGTCCCTAAAACTCGAATTGACCCGAACACCTCCAACAGTGGTGCTACCTACCTCTCAATGGTGGGATGGCACTACTTTAAAGGACATTTACACAGACTAATTCCTTAGGGTAGGTAGGTTCTCAAAGGTACTTGCTCTAATTTCAAACAAATCAAAATACTTTTCACACCAACACACTTTCAAAAACTTTCAAAACGGACTTTTCAAACACTCTGACGTACGAGTTGAACTGAAACTTTTCAAAGAATATTTTTGAAACCCACATTGAAAAGCAAGCAAACATTTTGAAAACACGTTGAGCAAGTACCTAAGAGCCCATGGATAACCATGGATAGAAAGGGTGCTAATACCTTCCCTTTCTATAACCTACCTCCCGAACCGAGAGCAATCTCTTTAAAGGAATTTTTCTGTGCTTTTGTCCTTTCCTATTGGAGAAAATAAAAGACGGTGGCGACTCTTGCTTCCGCGACATTTTCGCGAACCAGCTTTAAAACAGTCAGTTCCAGATCCACCGATCACAGAACTGGCGACTCTGCTGGGGATACTTTTAAAGTGAGGTGTACCTTAGGGCTAGTTCATAACTGTGTTTTCAATTGCTTTCCTTGTTTGCTTTAAATTGTGGGACTGTCTTGGGAGTTCTATAGATCCTAACCCGGATCTGGGGGATACCTTCTTAGAAAGTAGCAACAAGGCTGTGAGGGAACTGTGCGGGGTATACCGACATGGTTGAAACAGTCTGCTACGTTGATGTGGCATTTTGGTGTGTACCGGTAACCCTTGAGTCAGTCAAGGAGAGTACGGGGCCTCCATGTGGTGTCATGAAGCATCAACAGACCTTAGGAACCTTAATTGAACAATCTTGGCCTCTTTAGGGTAGTGAGATAACTGACTTTGGTGCAGTCCGAGGTTGGTTGATACTCGATACTACACTCAATTGAGGGTTGCTTTCCTGGAATATTTCGGTCGCCAGTTCAGTGGCTAAATCGAAACGATGAACAATGAAAGCAATCCCGTGATATTGGGAACCTTAGAACCCGGTTACTTTGATTAGGACAGGTTGAACCCACCAACTTCAAGAGGGTACTACCCAGACCCCATGCTGGCCTTAAACCTTAAGGGCCTGTCTTGTGTGCCTTGTGTGCCTTACATGTTTGTCTTTGTAAATATCTGTGTTTAATCATAGCATCATGACATCATCCAGCATCATATGCATTAACTAACCATTTCAGGGGTTCGAATTTTCATCTTTGTTCTTGTTTTGTAGGACATGGAAACTGTTCGTAGAAAGACAATTCCAATCAGTCTTGTAAGGATCCCTCCTCAGCTTAAGGAGCTTACATCCAGGATTCCTGAGAACTCTTCATTCAGCGAAAGGCATGGAAGCCTCATCAGCTTGGTCAACACCAACATTGAGGAAGATATGATAAAAGTCCTGTTCCAATTCTTTGACCCTCTGCATCACTGTTTTACCTTCTTGGACTATCAGTTGGTACCTACATTGGAGGAGTTCTCCCGACTCCTGAAGATCCCTATCCTTGATCAGCTACCCTTCAACGGTACAGAAAAGGAACCTAAGCTTGAAGAGATTGCTAAAGCCTTGCACCTACAGTCATCTGACCTCAAGGGACATTGGGAAGTTAGAAGTGGTATCAAAGGGTTCTTAGCCAGGTTTCTGTTTGAAAAGGCCTATGATTGTTGGAACTCCCTTGACTTACAAGCTTTTGAAGAGGTTGTGGCTCTCCTTGTTTATGGTTTGGTGTTGTTCCCTAACCCAGATCAGCTCATTGACATCAGTGCTGTCCAGATCTTTATGTCCAGGAATCCTATACCTACGTTGCTAGGGGACCTCCTTCACTCATGTTACACTCGAACCATGAGAAAAAGAGGTGTCCTAATGTGTTGCACTCCTCTTCTGGGAAAGTGGTTTATTTCGCACCTTCCACAATCAGTCCTGAAGAACGAGCGGGGTTTGAGATGGTCACAACGGTTGATGACTCTTACGCATGCAGATATACATTGGTGCCCTAGGTCCAGAGAAGATGTCACTATCATTGATCGTTGCGGGGAGTATCCTAATGTTCCTTTACTTGGAATCAGAGGGGGTATTACTTATAGTCCATGCCTGGCCTGGAGACAGTTTGGTTATGCTCGGAGGGATGGTCCTCATGACATGTTGATTCCTGACATAGTCTTTGACTTCGACAACGATACTCAAGGACTTCGCCAGAGATTTATCAGAGCTTGGAGGATGCCTAGTAGGATAGACAGCAAGACACTGGGGCACAGGAACTCCATCCCTTTGGAGCCTTACCTCAAATGGGTACGAGCCCGCTCTCAGAAGTTAGTAATGCCTTATCCTCACATGCTTCCAGTAATCAAAGAACCTGCCTTGGAGGGAGAGGTGTCTCATGTTATTCAGCACCCTGATATGCCCACATCCTGGGAAGAGATGCAGAAGAGTTGGATCCAGCTTAAAGAAGAGAGGAATTCTCTTGAGACTAGTTTGCATGCCAGTGAAAGGAAGGTCTTGGAGCTCACCCGTCTGTTGCACGAGGAAAGGAGTCTCAACACTTACATAGCTCCAGAGAAGATGCGCAACATATTTTGGATGTGACTTGATCTTTTTGTATTTTTGCCCATGAGGCTTTGATGTATCAAACAATGATTTTCTTAATAATAACGTGTGTTCCTTTTGGTCTACGACAAATTTGAATTTTCGAACTCTTGAATGCATTGCATAAACACATATCATTCATCATGTGCATCATAAATACTCTTCTTTTCAGGTTGTTTACCGTTCTTCGCTGTTTATTTCAGCATCATGAACCCTCCTGAATCATCAACCGATGCGGCTATCAAGGCTCTTCAGGCGCAGAACGTCCAGTTTCAGGCGCAAAACGCCCAATTTCAGGAGCTGATCAAGGGCTTGTCTCAGGGTCAACAAGAGTTAAAGACCATGCTGTTGAAGAAGACTAAGAAGAAGAGGAGGACTGTGCTATTTAGCACTGGGCGCAGACTCGGGAACACCTTGCAAATTGAAGCTGAAAGGACTCCTCCATCTGTGACAGAAGGTAGTCACCATGAAAGGGAGGTCACTACTCCTGTGGGCTCTGATACTGAAACAGACTTCAATGACGACCAGTACCCTCCTGCTGAAGACCGGTACAAACAGCTGGAAGACAGATTAAAGGCTGTGGAAGTTCAACGGGTACCTGGATTGGATTTCGGAGACTTGGGGTTATCTACTGGAGTGGTGATCCCGCACAAGTTCAAAACACCTGCCTTCGTGAAGTATGATGGGGCTTCCTGTCCCAAGATGCACCTCCGTTCTTATGTAAGGAAGATCCAGCCTTACACAGCAGACAAGAACCTTTGGATCCACTTCTTCCAGGAGAGTCTTTCAGGGACTCACCTCGATTGGTTCTATCAGCTAGATGGAATCAGCATTCGTAACTGGGAGGATCTGGCCACTGCTTTTTACAAGCAGTATCAGTATAATGCCGACCTCGCTCCTACGCGTACCCAACTCCAGGGTATGTCGCTAGGGTCGGGTGAAGGTTTTAAGGAGTATGCTCAGAAATGGAGAGACTTGGCTGGCAGGGTGCAGCCACCATTGACGGATCGGGAGCTGGTAGATATGTTCTTGGGGACCCTATCTGGTCCATTTTTCAACCATCTCATTGGTAATTCCTCTGCTGGGTTTACCGATCTAATCCTGACTGGTGAAAGGATTGAGGCCGGTATAAAATCGGGGAAGATACAGAAAGTTGCCTCCTCCAGTACTGAGAAGAAACCCTTCAAAAAGGAGGCTAGTGCTGTATATAACTCCCGGAGAACAGAGCGACCTGAACACCGCCAATCTGTCAGTGCGGTAATGATTGCCAAACCTGTTGCCGCTCCTCGGCCAACTAATCCACAAAAGTTTGAAAGACCCCGGAGGGAGTTTACCCGGTTAAGCATGACCTTATCACAGATCCTGCCACAGTTGCTATCCACCAATTTAGTGACTGTCAAGGAGGCTCCCAAGTTTCCCAACACTGCATCTCCCAAGTTCAATCCAAATGCTCGCTGTGCTTATCACTCTGATAGCCCGGGGCATAACACAGATGACTGTTGGGCCCTAAGAAACAAAGTTCAAGACCTCATTGATGCAAAAGAGATACAGTTTGAGGCGCCCGAGAAGCCGAATGTTGTAAATGCTCCCATGCCCCAGCATGGAGTGAACGCTGTTGAGGAGAATTTGTATGTAGCTTCGGTGGATGATGTTGCTACTCCGTTGCTGAGGGTCAAGAGGAATCTGTTGCTAGCCGGTTTATTTCCGGGATGTAGTGAAAGTTGCTCTCTATGTGTTGCTTCCCCTATTGGTTGTTCTCTGTTGAAATCAGGCATCCAAAACCTGATAGATAATAGAGAGATTTTGTTTGAAAAGACTGTTGTTCCTGCTGCTCCTGTTGAAGAAGTGTCAATCGTTACCATCTTCAACAATTATTCCGAGGCTCCTTCAAAGAAGCCTATACAAGTTTTGTCAGTTCGCAAGAATGTTCCCATCACCATTACTGTTCCGGGGCCTATACCCTACAAATCTGATAAGGCTGTCCCATGGCACTATGGGGCGGATGTTTATGTTCTGGGTGTGAAACAAGAGTGCAACATTGATGCTGGTGTCTCCAACATCACCGGGCCTGCTAAGGTCACTCGTAGTGGAAGACTGTTCTCGCCAGACATTGCTCCTCCGGCAATTCATAGGCCTTTGATCTTCACACCTGCCAGAGTGCCTGTCTCTCCTTCTGACCAAGTATCCACCCCTGCTGCTGAGTCATCTGATACTCGGGGCAAGGGAACTGCTGCTGATATGCCTGCCAGGACGGAGGCACCAAAGACCATTGTTGAGGCTTCCAAGCAGGAAATGGAAGAAATTCTCAAGATAATAAAGAAAAGTGATTTCAATGTTGTGGAACAGCTGGGGCACACCCCCTCTAAAATCTCCATGTTGTCACTGCTGCTGTGTTCAGAGCCCCATGCAAAGGCTCTGATTGCTTTCTTAAAGACTGCCCATGTACCCCAAGATACGACTGCTGACCAGTTCACCGATTGTGTGGCCAACCTAACTGCTGATAATGGCCTGGGTTTCTCTGATGCCGATCTGACAGCAAAGGGGAAGAATCATAATGATGCCCTGCATGTCTCCATTGAATGCAGGGGCACTACTCTTGCTCATGTGCTGGTTGACACAGGTTCTTCATTAAATGTGCTGCCCAAGAAGGCTCTGGATAGGCTGGATTGTGAAGGTCTAGAGCTCAAACCAAGTAGCATTGTTGTCCGGGCCTTTGACGGGTCCAAAAGAATGGTGCATGGCGAAGTGGACATCCCAATCAGGGTTGGGTCACAGGTATTCGATTCAAAGTTCTATGTGATGGATATCCATCCGTCCTATTCTTGTTTGCTGGGTCGCCCATGGATCCACAAAGCTGGAGCTGTGACTTCTACATTGCATCAAAAGCTCAAATACCCGGTCAGGGGGAGGATCGTAACAGTGCAAGGGGAGGAGGAATACATGGTCAGCCACCTCAACTCTTTCAGATACGTGGAAATGGATGGGGAGTTCATTGAAACCCCCTTTCAACATTTTGAGGAGGTACCACCAACCTTGGCAACAGCAGAAGATGAAGAGGTTTCTCCTATGAAGATGGCCTCCTTAAAGGACGCCCGGGCTGTGATCGAAAAAGGCGAATGTGCAAACTGGGGCAAGCTCCCTGATCTTACTCCTAAGACTAACAAGTTTGGGCTGGGTTTCACCACAGAAGCTCAGAAAGCGGTGCGCAAGGCAAGAATTGGAAGACCTCCGTTGCTCATCACTCAGCATGGAGTGAATGCTATTGGGGAGGAAGATGAAGTGGGAGAGTCAGAGTTCGATAGCTGGATCTACCCAACGGCCGACGGTGGATTGACCAATTGGACTGCTAAAGATTTTACTCCAATAACTTTTGTTCCCCAGTAATGAATTTCTTTGTTTTTGATTTGTAATAAACAATAATTTGAGACTATATGGCCCGGTGTCTTACCCGGGGCACCGTGGTTTTATTTATGAGGGCTTTTTGTTTGTCACTATCATATATCATGAATAAAAGCATTGGACGTTTTTCACATTTCAAATTTTGCGCTCCTTTTCTTTCCTTTCTTTACATATTGCAAAACAGCTGTATTTACACACACACTCACTCATACAGGTTTCAATCCACTCTGGATCTCACTGGTAACGACTCTGCTACTGCCAGTTATGACTTCGAAAATCCGATCAACTTAGCCGCAGACGAAGGTGAAGATGATTGCGAAGTGCCTGGTGAACTTGCAAGACTGTTACAACAGGAAGAGAGGGCAATTCAACCCCATGAAGAGCCAGTGGAAATAATAAACTTGGGTACGGAGGAAGACAAGAAAGAGGTGAAGATTGGTGCCAACCTAGAACTCAGCGTGAAGCAACGGTTGACTCAGATGCTGCAGGATTACAAAGAAATCTTTGCCTGGTCCTACGAAGATATGCCCGGATTAGATACCGACATTGTGGTCCATCATTTACCAACTAAAGAAGATTTCCCTCCGGTTAAGCAAAAGGTTCGTCGTATGCGTCCAGAGATGTCTGAGAAGATTAAAGCCGAAGTTATGAAGCAGTTTGATGCCGGATTTCTTGCTGTGACTTCTTACCCTCAGTGGGTTGCTAATGTGGTGCCGGTACCTAAGAAGGACGGCAAGGTCAGGATGTGTGTTGATTACAGGGATCTGAACAGGGCCAGCCCCAAGGATGACTTCCCTCAACCCCACATTGATGTCCTTGTTGATAATACAGCTCAGCATAAAGTGTTCTCTTTCATGGATGGTTTTTCAGGCTACAATCAGATCAAGATGGCACCTGAAGACATGGAAAAGACTACCTTTGTTACTCAGTGGGGCACCTTCTGTTACAAGGTCATGCCGTTCGGGTTAAAGAATGCTGGGGCAACCTACCAACGTGCCATGGTTACCTTATTTCATGATATGATCCACCACGAGATAGAGGTGTATGTGGACGACATGATCGCTAGGTCCCAGACTGAGGAAGAGCACCTTGATCA
Organism: Vicia faba; assembly: GCA_948472305.1. NCBI lineage: Eukaryota > Viridiplantae > Streptophyta > Magnoliopsida > Fabales > Fabaceae > Vicia > Vicia faba. The sequence continues at coordinate 756,838,093 of OX451736.1, read as the reverse complement.
TCTGCAGAAACTGTTTGACCGTTTGAAACTATACAAGCTGAGGTTGAACCCGAACAAGTGCACCTTCGGGGTAAGATCTGGAAAGTTGCTAGGCTTCGTGGTCAGTGACAAGGGAATTCAAGTGGACCCTGCTAAGGTCAAAGCCATTCAAGAGATGCCAGTTCCTAAGACAGAGAAGGAAGTCAGAGGCTTTCTAGGACGTCTGAATTACATTGCTCGGTTCATCTCACATTTAACTGCTACCTGTGAACCAATCTTCAAGCTGCTGAAGAAAGATCAGGTAGTACGTTGGAACGATGAATGTCAGGCTGCTTTTGACAGAATCAAAGAATATCTCCAAGAACCACCCATCCTTATGCCACCAGTTGAAGGGAGACCTTTGATACTTTACCTGACAGTGCTTGATAATGCAATGGGGTGTGTGCTGGGGCAGCATGACGAGTCTGGCCGAAAAGAGCATGCCATTTATTACCTTAGCAAAAAGTTTACCGACTGTGAGACCCGATACTCACTGCTTGAGAAAACTTGCTGCGCTTTGGTATGGGCTACTCGCCGGCTGAGACAGTATATGCTGACTCACACTACCTTGTTAATCTCAAAAATGGATCCTATAAAGTACATATTCGAAAAGCCTGCTCTGTCTGGGAGAATTGCAAGATGGCAGATGATCTTGACGGAATACGACATTCAGTACACGACCCAAAAAGCCATCAAGGGAAGTGTGTTGGCAGACCACCTAGCACATCAAGCTGTGGATGACTACCAATCAATGAACTTCGAGTTTCCAGATGAAAGCATTATGATAGTAACTGACTGTGAAATACCCGGACCGGATGAAGGACCTGAACCAGGATCCCGATGGTCTATGCACTTTGACGGAGCCTCCAATGCTTTGGGAAATGGTATCGGCGCCATAATCGTATCTCCACAAGGTACTCATACTCCACTCACCGCCCGGCTGTGTTTCAACTGTACCAACAACATGGCGGAGTATGAAGCGTGTATTATGGGTCTTCAAGCTGCGATAGACCTGAGGATCAAATTTCTGAGTGTCTTCGGGGATTCCGCTCTTGTGATCAATCAGATCAAAGGAGAGTGGGATACGAAACATCCAAACTTGATTCCTTACAGAGAATGTGTGTTGGCTTTGATCCCCCATTTCACAGAGATAACATTTGAGCACTTTCCAAGAGAAGAGAATCAGCTGGCGGACGCGTTAGCTACCATGTCTTCAATGTTCAAGGTTAAATGGGATAATGAAGCTCCCCGGATCATCATTTGGAAACTGGACGAACCGGCATACTGTTGTGATCTCGAAACTGAATTGGTAACTGAGAAGCCTTGGTACCACGAAGTGAAGAGATACCTAGAGGCTCAGGAATACCCTGAAGGAGCATCTGTCAATGATAAGAAGTTCCTGAGAAGGTTCGCAGCCAAGTTCTTTCTTAGCAACGGCATCTTGTACAAGCGAAACCAGGATTCAACCCTACTGCGTTGTGTAGATAAGACTGAAGCGGAAAGAATCATGGAAGAGCTACATGATGGGACCTTTGGTACACACTCCAGTGGACATACTATGGCTAAGAAGATCCTACGGGCAGGATATTACTGGTCCACCATGGAAGCTGATTGCTACCAACATTCTAGGACATGCCATAAATGCCAGATCTACGCAGACAAGGTGCATGTTCCTCCGGTTCCCCTGAATGTTCTGACTGCGCCTTGGCCGTTTGCAATGTGGGGCATAGACATGATCGGTGAGATTAAACCTACGGCATCCAATGGACATCGCTTCATCCTAGTGGCAATTGATTATTTTACGAAGTGGGTGGAGGCAGCATCCTATGCTACGGTAACCAAGACTGTTGTGGCACGGTTCATTCGGCACAACCTGATCTGTCGGTACGGTGTCCCTGAGCGGATTATTACAGACAACGGTACCAATCTAAACAATAAGATGATCACCGAGCTTTGCGAACAGTTCAAGATACAGCACCACAATTCTTCTCCTTACAGACCGAAGATGAATGGGGCTGTAGAAGCAGCTAATAAAAACATCAAGAAGATTGTGCAGAAGATGACAGTAACATATAAAGATTGGCACGAGATGTTACCGTTCGCTCTGCATGGGTATCGTACTTCAGCTAGGACGTCAACTGGGGCAACTCCTTTCTCTCTGGTTTATGGCATGGAGGCAGTCTTGCCGATCGAAGTACAAATTCCTTCTCTCCGGATAATGAAGGATGCAAATCTGAACGAAGATGATTGGATCCAGACACGACTTGATCAACTCAACCTTATTGACGAAAAGAGACTTGCTGCTATCTGCCATGGTCAAACGTATCAGAAGCGAATGATCAGGGCATTTAACAAAAAGGTCAGACCACAGGAATATCAAGTCGGGGATCTGGTGATCAAGCGAATCATCCTTCCTCAGAGTGATCCAAGGGGCAAATGGACCCCTACGTACGAAGGGCCATTTGTGGTTAAGCATGTGTTCTCAGGAGGAGCAATGATATTAACCAATATGGATGGTGACGACCTTCCTCACCCCGCCAATGCAGACATAGTTAAAAAATACTACGCATGAAAAAAGACCCGCTAGGCTGACATGTCTAGGCAAAAATTAGGGCTTCCCGTCGAACCAAAAGGGTTCGGGCAAAATGAAGGGATGAAAATGAAAAAATCTGTACACCCGGCAAGTCGAAAACCTGAAAAGGCGGCTTGGGCAAAAATGGGTATCCCGGTGGACTGAAAACCCGAAAGGGCAGTCCAGGCAAAAGTTAGGGATAAAAGCGTAATACTATGTCTCATTGGATCACTTTGCATCCAGAATCCGGTATCTACATCAAGACGGCATCGATCAGTCAGCTTCACCTTCAACCAAGGTCATCAAGTGATGAGACGCTCCGAGTTATAAAGGCGATGGCAGAGTTGAAACCTAGTGGATCATTCATATTTCACACAGCTGTTTTATTTTCTTTTGTACAAAACTTGTATAAACTCTCTTGTTCGGCGACGTTCCTCTTACTAGGACGTCAGCCTCCTGTACGCAAAACGCCTATTCACAGGCTATTCAAAATCAATACAAATATACTTTTCAGTTAAACGTGCCAACTGTTTTTCTTTTTTTGTTTTGGTTTTGCGAAGAACGTCCAAGGTTCAATTTGTGATATATGCATTGATAATAATTTGCTAGCTCATAAATATTTGCATACGAAACAAAGAATTAATTGCAGGTGACACTAGAAACAGGGGCAATAAGGAGTTGTCTGAGCAGTCTAATTGTTCTATCCTCCAAGGTACCAAAGTAGGTTCAGCTAAAGAACTTAACCAGGCATCTTAAATTCCCCAGAGAGTGAGACAGCAAGTCAGTGCACTCTTCCTCAAACAAAGTTAACAAGTCTCAAGGAAATTGGGTATCCTCCAGTAGATCCCAATATTCCCCGGCAGCATACACTCTTGACAAACATCCCCGGCAGTCTTGGTCTAAAGATTGTTCCCCGGCGGTACATCAACATTCAAAGGAATCACTTCCCCAGCATATCAAAACTTCCCCAGGAGAGTCCCATCCAAGTTCCCCAGGAAAGATGGAATTCATCTTCCCAAGCAGTAAGCTTATCCCCAGTGTATTCTGGAAGCTTATCCTTCACGAACGCGTCGTCTGGCTTGATTTAAAGAGTTATTTCCTTAACAGGATATAACTGGGTTATCCTCAGCCAAAAGCCAAGGGAAGGTCGTCGTCAACGTAGTTCTTTCCTATCCCCAGCGAAGTCTATTCACACTTCCAATATAACAACAGTATCCCCAACAGAGTTACTATCAACATTCAGCAAGGCATCACTCTGCCCCACAGAGTATTGCTTTCCAGCATGATCGCTAGAGTATCTTTTCTCCCCGCAGAATCTCCCATTCGCCAAGTTTATTCCGCAACGGAGTCATCTTCTCCTACCGGTATCCTTGCAACTATCATCCCCAGCGGAAGGGAAACCTATTCTTCGACATCAGCCCGGGATACGACTTCCCGGCACCCGTCAAGGATTCATTTTCCTGGACGAAAACATACATAAAACATCACATACATCATTATAGCATGCATAACGCACTGCATCATACAAATCTCATTTATGTTGAGAACATCATTGCTTGATCCATATCATGCATTGCACATGACTGACTTTTATCTTTCAGGGAAAATTCAGTTAAGTTCTCAAGACATTTCAAGACCTAGACTGGTTCAGTCAAAGGCCTCCTCTGGTTCAGTTAAATCGTCCCAAGATTTTCCTGATTGCTTATCCAGTGGAAGACATTTCAAGACCTAGACCGGTTCAGTTAAATCGTCCCAAGATTTTCCTGATTGCTTATCCAGTCAAAGGCCTCCTCTGGTTCAGTTAAATCGTCCCAAGATTTTCCTGATTGCTTATCCAGTGGAAGACATTTCAAGACCTAGACCGGTTCAGTTAAATCATCCCAAGATTTTCCTGATTGCTTATCCAGTCAAAGGCCTCCTCTGGTTCAGTTAAATCGTCCCAAGATTTTCCTGATTGCTTATCCAGTGGAAGACATTTCAAGACCTAGACTTATTCAGTCAAAGGCCTCCTCTGGTTCAGTCAGATCGACCTAAGATCTCCCTGATGCTTATCCCATTGAAGACATTTCAAGACCTAGACCGGTTCAGTTAAATCGTCCCAAGATTTTCCTGATTGCTTACCCAGTCAAAGGCCTCTCTGGTTCAGTCAGATCGACCTTAAGATCTCCCTGATTCTTGTCCCAGTAGAAGACACCCCAGATTTTTCTCAACAAGCGTTGTTGAAGTTAAAGTCACCCAAGGCTCTCTTACCATTCATGCTAAGGCAGTGACCATCCCTGGTTCATTCATCAGCGTTTGAAGCTCCAGACTCAGCTCCTGTGACTAGTCAGGACACATCAATACCAAGCATTTAAAAATCAGCTCCTGCAACGGGTCAGGTACTCATTTTTCTGTTTTGCAGGTATGCAGGTTCTCGCTAAGGAATTTCCTACGCGGTCAACACCCAGATGGCATCTGTAAGCCCATCGTCCAATCCAGCAATCTCCAAATGGCATCTATAAGCCCATTCCACCATCATTGCCAACATGTGAGCGCAAATTTCCGGGCACTCTAGTGTCCAATCATCTTTTACCCTCGGATTACAAAAGGCACGTCAGCCAATCTACATCCTCAGGTCTAAGAAGATTGAACAGGGGCAACTGTTATACCCCAAAATTTGCCCTCCCATATTCCTCAAGAAATTGCCAAGCCAAGCTAGAAAAGTCCCCAAGGGTTGTGCAGTGCAACAGTCTCCCATCCAGTCAAAATTAGGGTTTGTGTCCTGATCAAAGAAAAGGAAGTTTTCAAAGGCTCAATCAAGTCTCATATGCTTACAAACATGGTCAAGCATCCTCATATCAAGTTTCAAGGCATTCAGCTCAAGATTGTACAGTCAAAACCCTAAATTGCACTACAGTCAACTGTAGGGGCAAAATGGTCATTTGACAGTCAAAGGTTCAAATTTTTGGTCAACCTATCATTTTGAAGCCACAAACATCATTTGATCAATGCTTGATCATGATTCTCAAAATTTGGCTCAGAAATCATCAAAGATGCAAAAGTTGCTATGTTTGGACAGCTGAAAAAGTCAACTGGAATTGACCAGGGCATAACTTTCACATGGATTATCAGAAAAATTCCATCCAAAGCTCATTTTGAAGAGAAGGACATTTCCTACAACTCATCTTCATACTTCAAGTCCAAGAAATGCTCTCACAAAAAGTTATCAATTTCAACATTATAGGTCATTTTCAAAAGTCAACAAAAAGGGACTTTAAGTCAAAGGCCATAACATGAGATTGGTAAATCAAAATGACATGGGACCAAAGGCATTGGTTAAAGGACTCAAAGACCTTTCCAAAATGTCCAAGAACATGTGAAAAGCTTAAAAATTGAGCAAGTTATGCCTTGTAGAAGTTGGGAAAATTTTGTGAAATGGCAAAAGTCAACTATCCTTGAAAATCCAATTTTGACAAAAGGGCCCCATTTTTCTCACTTTGTTCATCCTTGTCATGCCACACACGTGTCCCATGGTTGATTTCAAGACCAAATGTTGACTTTTTTATTTTATTTAATTTTTGATGATTTAATTCATTTTAATTCATTGAAAATTCAAATAAAATTTAAAAATCAATGAAATGATGTCAAATGAATTTGGACAAGTTCTATACATCATGAACCAACTCAAAAATCAGGCCAAGGTTCATTTACACACTAGGTCTAGGTTTTGGCTAGAAAATAGGAAAAATGGTTAATGGATGAAACCCTAATGCCAATTCTTTCTCAAGCATGGATTAAGGAGAGATAGCAAGCCAAGTCTATTCCATAATGATCATTGAGTCAAACCCTAACTGGAACATAGCACAAAACTCGTCCAAAGGCCATTTGGGAATTTGAAAAATGAACCATAAAAGGAAAATCTGATTTCAAAGCTAGGGATCTTCTCAAGCCATAATTTTTGTATCAATAGCTTCCTGAGACGATTTTGAACGTATCCCAAATCATAACATATTCCAAAGCTCCTTGAACTGGTATCCACGAGTCCAACTGCTTCTTAAAAATTTTGAAATCATGTAGCACGATTCAAGCACATTCTTGCAGTTTTAATTACATATTCATACTCACAATGAAGTTTCTGAGCTAACCCTTGTATTTAATTTCATTTTTGTGCCATGAATAAAGAATTGCCATTTTCGAATCCTAGGGTTACAGCTTAGTCAAAATTAGGGATTTTGCCTAGGGGAAAAATTAGGGTCCCTGACTGCCATGGCTGAACTCAGTACACCCAGACGAAGAAGAAGATGCCATCGCGAACAATTTATATAGCCTATATGGCTATTCGCTATTTTCTCATAGCATGTGTAAACAACGTTTCAAAACCGTTGCCTTCTTTGTTTGTATTTCAGGAAATTGGAAGGGACGATGAGTTGTCACACGGAGACTGGACAATTCGAATTTGCGCGCGTTTTACATAACACTAACCATTTTTATTTTATATTGTTTATTAACTATTATATGTTAAATGAAAACAACTAGCTCAGCTGGCCAAGACACGCGCATGTGACCTCAAAGACCTGGGTTCAAGTCCCAGGTCTTGCAAAATTTAATGTTATTTTTCATTTCTAATTCATATGCAGCGCTCACACTGATGCTCACCATGCTCCATCAGAATTCAACCTCCACGTGTCCCAGGGCCTCAGATTCATGGCTAAGATGAAGAGTGCACCATACATCAAGTCAGCAAGCGCACACTTGAATGGAAAAAGTCAACCAATTGCCAGCAAATGGGCCAGGCCTCTCAAAATTGCACCTCCAAATTCAAATCCACACCTCCCTGGTTATATCTTTTTTTCTTTTTTCTAATTTTCTTTATATCTTATTATTTTTAAATTTACTTGTGTTTTTATTTTCTGATTTAATTAATTTTTTACAAAAATATAAAAAACATTAAAATACAGAAAAGGCAAAAAAAATATAATTAATTTTGATTCTTCTTTTTTTAAATAAATTAAAATGTAACTCATTTAGTTTAATTAGGCTTTAATGTTAATTTTAATTCTTTTTTTCATAATAAAAATCCAAAAAATGTAGAATTAGGGTAATTATTAATTTTTCATATCCTTTAATTTTTTCCTTTTTTTCACAATATTATTATTTATTATTTATTTTCTATAAATCAAAAATTGTACATAATTAGTTTAGAATTTAATTAGGTTAGAAATTAAATCTTTTTTTTCATAATAAACTTAAAAAATGATAGAACTAGGATTTTAATTTTAATTAACTTTTCTCTGTTTCTTTTAAACCTAAAAAACACAAAAACATTATTTTTCATTTAATTTCTAATTTCCTTGATTAATTTTAATTATTTGTAAAAGGGTCCAACGCCCTAATTTTGTTTAGTCTTTATTTCGCGCATTTATTTTACATTGTTTAAATACCTCTGTATATGCCCCAAAGCCTTGTAATAAGTTTAGATTTATTTCTCGCACTTTTATTTATTCGCTTTGTTTATTTTCAGTCAAATCGGGTTCGGTTTTTTTGGCGATGTGGACCCGCGTCAGTTGTAATAGTTAGATTTATTTTCTCGCAAATATAACTGTTAATAAATATGCATGAAAGAATGAATGCCCGAAAAATAAAATTGAATCGTTAGATCACCAATGCATGACAAGACAAACAATAAACTGAAAATGACACACAATTCGCACACACCACCCCTAGGGTACGCCTCACTGTTGCCTTTCGAAAGGTGGTCGTCGAGTATAGGACGTTTTAGTAAGTCCTCATGATCCGGGAACCTGGCATGAGGGCAGCTTCTAAGGTGTCCTCCCATTGCTCCGGTGATCACCACGTCCCTAAAACTCGAATTGACCCGAACACCTCCAACAGTGGTGCTACCTACCTCTCAATGGTGGGATGGCACTACTTTAAAGGACATTTACACAGACTAATTCCTTAGGGTAGGTAGGTTCTCAAAGGTACTTGCTCTAATTTCAAACAAATCAAAATACTTTTCACACCAACACACTTTCAAAAACTTTCAAAACGGACTTTTCAAACACTCTGACGTACGAGTTGAACTGAAACTTTTCAAAGAATATTTTTGAAACCCACATTGAAAAGCAAGCAAACATTTTGAAAACACGTTGAGCAAGTACCTAAGAGCCCATGGATAACCATGGATAGAAAGGGTGCTAATACCTTCCCTTTCTATAACCTACCTCCCGAACCGAGAGCAATCTCTTTAAAGGAATTTTTCTGTGCTTTTGTCCTTTCCTATTGGAGAAAATAAAAGACGGTGGCGACTCTTGCTTCCGCGACATTTTCGCGAACCAGCTTTAAAACAGTCAGTTCCAGATCCACCGATCACAGATGCATATGATGCTTTATGATGTTCATGATGTATGCACAAACATATGTACAAGCAAGTCACACAAAACCCTAGTTTCAGGCTTGCATGGGGTTTCATAGGTAAGTACCCTCTTGAGTGTAGTTGGCTTAAAAACCTGTCCTATAAATAGTAACCGGGTTCTAAGGAGCTCAATATCATTGGATTGTTTTCCATGTTCATTGTTTTGGTTTAGCCACTTAACTAGCGACCAAAATATTCCAAGAAAACAACCCTCAATGAGTGTAGTATCGAGTATCTACCAACTTCGGACTGCACCAAAGCCGGTCATCTCACTACCCCTAATAAAAGGCCAAGATGGTCAAGTAAGGTTCTAGGTCATTAGTGCTTAGTGACATCACTCAGCGGCCCCGTACTCTCCTTGATTGAACTCAAGGGTTGCCGGTACTCACAAATATGTCGCACTAATATAGTTATTGCTTCAACCGTGTCGGTATACCCTGCACAGTTTCCACAACGTATTGCTATCTATGAATGTTTCCCCAAATCCGGGTGTAGGATTTCAAGCCCAAACAAGAGAACCAAGAGGTAAAGCAATCAAAGCAAACAATTAATCATGCAAAAGGGTGATCTAAGCCCTAAGGTTACTCCACTTTTAAATTATTCCTCAGCAGAGTCGCCAGTTCTGTGATACGGTGGGAGAATTGACTTGAGGTTTTACGTTTGTTTTCGCAAATGTTTCGGTTGAGCAAGAGTCGCCACCGACTTTTTATTTTATCCTAAGGAAAGGTAAAAAAGCACAGCAAAAACCTTTGAGATGTTTTCTTGGGTTCGGGGAGTAGATTATAGAAAGGGAAGGTATTAGCACCCTTTCTATTCATGGTTATCCATGGGCTCTTAGTTACTTTCTTAGATCACTTGCCTTTGCTTTTCAATTGTTTGAAATGGTGCTTTGTGGGTGTGGTTTTGAAAATGTTTTGAAAAAGATGCCTTTGTCTAGGCAACCCTTGTAACAATTCTTTACTCGAATGTTTTACAATAGGTATTTGTCTTTTTGAAAAGATGTTTCAAGGTTTTGAAAGTTGTGTTGTGGAGTGTGTTTTGAAAGTAGGCAAGTGTGTTTTGCAAGTTTGATCAAGTAACTAAGAGTTGTCTACCCCTATATTTACTCAAAGATTTTTCCTATGTTTTAACCCTTTTAACAGTATTGTTCCACCATTGTATTTGGTTGACAATCTTGTGTTAGGATGTAAACAGGACGGGCGCGGGTCATCGCTTAGACCATGAATGCAATAGTGCCAAGTGTCTTTGGCAATTTTTCCTTTAAGGGACTTGATCATTTTTAGGCAACTTGAGAAAACGTCATCGAGGGACTATGATCAATTGATTTGTTTTGTTTTGCCAAAGAAACTCAACATGCAAGCATGGCCCATTTTTGAAGGCAACAAGTGGAGTAACCCTAAGGGTGCAAGTGTGATTGGTGTTGTCCATTTTCATGCATTTTTGTCTTTGAATTAGGTCAAGCTATTTGTTACTTTTGATTTGCATACAAACCCTAGGTCTATCATGGCATAATTTGAAAGCTTTTAAATGCGGAAATTTAAAGTCCTAAATTATTACAACATGATTATGGGGATGGGGGTACAAATGTTTGAATGGGGGATATTTAGCAAGAAATTTAAATCTAAACTACTACATCCATATTGAATAGACAAATAATAAATTGTACAATATTTAAACAAATATAAAATGCAAAATGTATTATGCACAAAAGAGAGATTTTTTATGTATGTAAAAGTTTTCATGTTTGAAATATAAACAAAATAGAAAAAGATCATTTTTGACTATTTTCATGGTTTTAGGGTTAAACCCTAGTTTTTGAATAAACATTATTATTTATTGATTATGTACAAAATTTGTTAATTATATACAAGAAATAAAAAGTATATTGTAAAAAGGGTATTCTTGATGTCAAATATTAATAAAAATAAAAATGTATTATTTCTATATTTTTGTCCTAAATATTTAATAAAATATGTATAAGTATTTATATTATATATTAAATATACTAAATATATACAAAATAAAATATTAATTATTTACAAAAAAGTATATTTTTAGAAAATGTTTCCAAAATGTAAATAAAAAATAATAACTAAAAAAATATATATTTTTGTATTATTTTCTAGGGTTTTAAATAAAAAGTATATATATTTATTTACATGTATATGCTAAATAAAACAAATAAATGTCAAATAAATGCTAAAATGGGTGAAAAAATATTTTTAATATTTTTTATATTTGAGCAAAAAATAATAAGTCAGAATCAAAAAGAAAAAATCAAAAATGATCAAAATATCACACAATGGGCCAGGGGGGTGCAAAATGGAAAAAAGGGGTGCAAAAAGTAAGGATGACTCAGACCCAGCCCAAGCCATCATCTTCAACCTCCAGCTTCTGTTTGAAACAAAAAACGCGCGCCTCTTGCTCCACCTGCTAACTCCTGATTCTTTGATCTTTTGACAAAACTTAAAACATGAAAATTATAGAGCTTGAAGCAACGATTTCAACCATATAAAACACTTGACCTAACTCTAAGAAACCAGGGAGAATTTCATCATCCCCAATTTCTGACCTAATTTTTCTTCAATGTTCAAGGTTAAAATTCTCACAGCACGCTTAACATAAATGAAAAGTAATCATATGTATGGCTTCAGGGCTATGAGTAGAGCATGTTTCATTCACAAACCTAAGCTTAACTCTTCCTAGATTGAGAGATAGAAGTTCATAGATTACCTGTTTCAGCTTGAATTGTGTACAGCAATGTGGCCACCTTCAATGGAGTTTGAGGATTTGTACAGCTTGTCTGAGGTCCAAGGAACCTTCTCCAACACCTAGCTTGCTTTGAATCTGCGTGTATCGAGCTATGGAAGTCAACCTGCACAGTTGAAAAGTGAAAATGGAAAACTTGGTTAGGGGTGTTACAGTTTGTGTTTAGGGCTTGGGATAGTTTGTCTGGATGATGTGGAATGTATTGGAACTGGTTTTTGGCAAAAACGCACGAGTGGATTGTTCTATGGAGGTCAAGTTGCAGAACTTGCCCTGTTTTGCCACAAAACAGGGATTCTGAGTATTGGGAGGTATGAGGGATGGTTTGGTCGTGTTTCAAGCTTGGTTTGATGTATGGAAAATGTTCATGAAGTTTGTTTAGGCTTTTGTTCACAGGAAATGCAAGTTATGGTTCTTTTGCAAAGTTGCTTCTAAGGTAAGCAAGGATAGTCAAGTTGGGTTATAGGCCAGTACAGGTCCCTCAAGCATGCTGCAACACTCTCTCTTGATCAGTGGGATTTTTCCACAAACTTGTGCCTCAAAGATTTTGCTTGTACTTCAAAGATTCAGAATTTGACATAAAGCATTACTTTTCCAAAATGGCAAACTTGTTTTTTCTAATTATGGATTAATCTTGCATGTAATGACCAAATGAACAAAATAATGCTTGAACACAATGGTTTGGCATTTAATTATTGAGTGTGAAGAGGATTAGAGGCCTGCAAGCTAGCATAAACCATGCTGAGTTGAAAATGCAAAGTGTTATGAGCAAGCCTTGGCCAAGAACAAAAGTGGATTTTGCCCAACTTTGCAAATTCGATTCTCCCTAACCACAAGGGTGTTTGAGAAGTTCTTGGACAATTTGGAAAGCTTGGAATGTGTACTACAATCCATCTTTATAATGCAAATAGAAACTCCAAGTGGAACCATGTGAAAAGTGGCCATGAAGTTGGACAAAAATCCTGCCTAGAATAGGTCAAAATTTCTCTAAGTTAAAAATGTTTTGTACCCTTATTCCAAAAATCATAACTTGAGCTACAAGATTATTTTGAGGAAACTTTGTGAATCAAAGTTGTAGATTTTGCAATTGAATACAACTTTAATGTTTTGAGTTTTGTTTGAATCCATTTGCATCTTGGTGAAAAAATGGGACAAAGTTAGGAAAGAATAAGGAAATTTTATAACTTAGAAAATTTCTAAGTTATGAAATTTCTTCATTTTAAACCCTAATTTGCAATTTTGGGTTTCTTGATGAACAAGTTTCATAATTTGACGTGTCTTGATGAAAAATGAATCTTGGCACTTGATTTTGACCAAAAAGTCAAAGTTTGACTTTTCAGTATACAGTCAAATTTTGATCAGTTGACTGGAAAATTCATCTGTCAATCTTTTGCATTTGGGATCTTTTGAACTTGTTAAATGTGTCAAGACAATTCCATTGAGTCCTTGAGTCCATATATGAGCTTGGTTTGCCATTGGTTAGGTCAAACAGTCAAAAATTGCCTTTGTGCAGTCAAAACCCTAAAAATGACCATTTTACCCTTTTGGTGATCTGATCAAATTTCTTGTGGAATTGTGATCCAAACTTGATCAAATGGTCCATATGAGTTCAAAATGTTGATGTGGGTCAAAAATCATGAAGTTTGACTGTCAATTGGCCACATTTGACTTTTCCCCAATACAGCTGATTTCTATGTCAACTGTCCAATTGACTGGGCAAAGATTGGAATCAAGGCTTGAAACTTGGTATGGATAAACTTGTGAGTCCAACATGAAGCATGAAAGTCACTTTGGGCATCTTAGGTCAAAACATCTTTGTGCAAACTCAAACCCTAATTTGGGTCAACAGTGCAAGGAGGAGTCTTGAACAGAGTAAACCCTAACTTGATCTTGAGCTCCAAGGGGTCTTGTGGTGAGAAAATGTTGATGAAATGAGAGGGAAAATTTTGGGGTACAACATCAGGGCTTTCGATGGATCAAAAAAGATGGTGCACGAGGAGGTGGACATCCCTGTCAAAGTGGGTTCTCAGACCTTTGGATCCACCTTCTATGTGATGGATATCAGACCACCATATTCTTGCTTGTCGGGTCCCCCTTGGATTCATAAGGCTGGGGCAGTGACTTCCATGCTCCATTAGATGCTGAAGTACCCAGTACAAGGGAAAATTGTCATGGTACAAGGGGAAGAGGAGTATATGGTGAGTCATCTCAATTCCTTTCGCTACGTGGAGATGGATGGGGAGTTCATCGAAACCCCTTGTCAGAACTTTGAAGAGGTCCCCCAGACTTTGGCGTCAACTGAAGTTGCTACCGACAAACCTCCAATGAAGATGACTTCTCTCAAGGATGCCAGGGTTGTAATCGAAGAAGGTGGGTATACCACTTGGGGTCAGCTCTCTGATTTCACGCACAAAACTGACAAGTTTGGTTTGGGCTTTACTACAGGTGCTCAAAGGGCTGTTAGGCGCGCACGAATTGGAAGACCTCCTCTACACATCAGCAATCATGGAGTTAATGCAGTTGAAGATGGTGAAGAAGATTCAGATATCGACAGCTGGATCTACCCTACAACCAATGATGGATTGAACAACTGGACGGCGAAAGACTTCATACTTGTTTCTTTTATTTCACAGTAATTGACTTTTGTTTTAAGACTTGTAATAAACAGTTTGAAACTTTACGGCCCGGTGCCTTGCCCGAGGCACCTTGGCTTCGCTTGTGAGGGCTTATTATTATTTGTCATTTTCATATATCATCAATAAAACATTGGACGTTTTTTTGCATTACAAATTTTGAGCTCTTTGCTTTTCTTTTCTGTCTCCCATTTTATCAAAAACAGTTATTCTCTTACACACACTCACGTATCATACTGCATATCCATATCCACTTTGGATCCCATTGATAACAGTTCTGCTATTGCCGATTATGACTTCGAAAATCCGATCAACCAAGCCGAGAACGAAGGTGAGGATGATTGTGAGGTGCCTGGAGAACTTGCTAGACTGTTACTGCAGGAAGAAAGGGCCATGCAACCTCATGAAGAGCCAGTTGAATCAGTGAATTTGGATATAGAGGAAGACAAGAAAGAGGTTAAGATAGGTGCGAATCTGGAGCCTAGTGCCAAACAACGGTTGATACAGATGCTACACGACTATGTTGAGATCTTCGCTTGGTCTTATAAAGATATGCCTGGTTTAGACATTGATATTGTGGTACACCACCCAGCAACCAAAGAAGACTGTCCTCCGGTAAAGCAGAAGGTTCGTCGTATGCACCCTGAGATGTCTGAGAAAATCAAAGCTGAGGTCATGAAATAGTTCGACGCGGGATTTTTAGCTGTCACTTCTTATCCGCAGTGGGTTGCCAACGTTGTTCCAGTACCTAAAAAGGATGGTAAGGTACGGATGTGTGTGGACTATAGAGATCTGAACAGGGCAAGCCCCAAAGATGACTTCCCACTTCCTCACATCGATGTTCTAGTCGACAACACCGCACAGCATAAGATCTTCTCCTTCATGGATGGTTTTTCTGGTTACAATCAGATCAAGATGGTTCCCGAGGACATGGAAAAGACAACCTTCATTACACTGGGACACCTTCTGTTACAAGGTAATGTCGTTTGGGTTGAAGAATGCTGGGGCAACTTATCAGCGCATCATGGTCTCTTTGTTCCACGACATGATTCACCATGAGATTGAGGTTTATGTTGATGACATCATCGCAAGGTCCCAGGCTGAGGAAGAGAACCTTGACCATCTCCAGAAACTGTTCGACAGGTTGAAGACGTACCAGCTGAGGTTGAACCCGAACAAGTGCACCTTCGGGGTAAGGTCTGGTAAGCTGCTGGGTTTCGTCGTCAGTGATAAAGGTATTCAGGTGGACCCTGCCAAGGTAAAAGCCATACAGGAGATGCCGGCTCCCCGCACAAAAAAGGAAGTTAGAGGTTTTTTGGGACGTCTGAATTACATTGCCAGATTAATTTCACATATGACCGCTACTTGTGAGTCATTCTTCAAGCTGCTGAAGAAAGATCAAGTGGTAGAATGGAATGATGAATGTCAGACCGCTTTCGAGAGAATCAAGGAATACCTCCAAGAGCCACCTATTCTGATGCCTCCAGTTGAAGGAAGACCTTTGATCTTATACTTGACAGTACTGGATAATTCAATGGGGTGCATGCTGGGGCAGCATGACGAGTCTGGCCGAAAAGAGCACGCTATTTACTACCTTAGCAAAAATTTTACCGACTATGAGACCCGATACTCATTGCTCGAGAAAACTTGCTGCGCTTTGGCATGGGCTGCTCGCCGGCTGAGACAGTATATGCTGACTCACACCACCTTATTGATATCAAAAATAGACCCAATCAAGTATATTTTCGAGAAGCCCGCTCTCTCCGGAAGGATAGCAAGATGGAAGATGATCTTAACTGAGTATGACATCCAATACACAACCCAAAAAGCAATCAAGGGGAGTGTATTGGCAGATCATTTGGCACATCAGGCCGTGGATGACTATCAGTCCATGAATTTCGAGTTCCCGGATGAGAACATCATGTTGGTGACCGACTGTGAAGAACCTGGACCGGATGAAGGACCTGAGGAAGGATCCCGATGGTCTATGTATTTTGATGGAGCATCAAACGCGTTGGGTAATGGCATTGGTGCTGTGATCATATCTCCTGAGGGCTGTCATACTCCATTCACCTCCCGATCATGTTTTAACTGCACCAACAATATGGCGGAGTATGAAGCATGTATCCTGGGTCTTCGAGCTGCTATTGACCTAAGGGTTAAGTTCTTGAGTGTATTCGGAGATTCTTCTTTAGTGATCAGTCAGATCAAAGGCGAGTGGAATACGAAGCACCCAAATCTTATTCCTTACAAAGAGTATGTACTGACATTGCTCCCGCACTTTGAGGAGATAACCTTTGAACACTTCCCAAGAGAGGATAACCAGTTAGCAGACGCGCTAGCTACCATGTCTTCTATGTTCAAAGTCAGGTGGGACAATGAAGCTCCCCATATTACCATTGATAGGTTGGACGAACCCGCATAATGCTGTGACATTGAGACTGAAGAGGTAGCAGATAAACCCTGGTTTCACGAAGTAAAAAGGTATCTTGAGGCTCAAGAATACCCCGAGGGGGCATCTGTTAATGATAAGAAGTTTCTGAGAAGGTTCGCTGCAAATTTCTTCATCAGTAATGGGATCCTTTATAAGCGTAACCATGATTCAACCTTATTGCGATGTGTGGACAAAAGCGAGGCGGAAAGGATCATGGCAGAGTTACATGAAGGTACCTTCGAAACTCATTCCAGCGGGCATACCATGGCAAAGAGGATCCTACGGGCAGGATATTACTAGTCTACTATGGAAGCCGATTGTTATCAGCACTCTCGGACCTGTCATAAGTGCCAATTACATGTTGATAAAGTGCATGTACCTTCAGTTCCTTTGAATGTTTTGACAGCTCCTGGGCCTTTCGCAATATGGGACTTCGACATGATTGGAGAGATCAGACCCACTGCGTCTAACGGGCATCCTTTCATTCTGGTAGCTATTGATTATTTCACGAAGTGGGTTGAGGCAACTTCCTTTGCTACAGTAACCAAGAACGTCGTGGCACGGTTTATCCGACACAATCTGATCTATCGATACGGTGTACCATAGAGGATCATTACGGATAATGGTACAAATCTCAACAATACAATGATCACCGAGCTCTGCAAAAAGTTTAAGATACAACATCATAACTCTTCTCCCTACTGGCCGAAGATGAATGGGGTTGTTGAAGCGACTAACAAGAACATCAAGAAGATTGTGCAGAAGATGACGGTGACCTACAAAGACTGGCATGAGATGTTACCATTTTCTCTTCATGGGTACCGTACCTCGGCAAGGACATCGACAGGGGCAACACCTTACTCCTTGGTGTATGGCATGGAGGCAGTCCTACCCATCGAAGTCCAGATACCCTCTCTCCGGATTATGAAGGATGCAGGTTTGAACGAAGATGACTGGATCCAAACTCGGCTTGATCAACTGAACTTAATCAATGAAAAGAGACTTACTGCTATTTTTCATGGTCATATGTATCAAAAGCGAATGATCAAAGCTTTTAACAAGAAATTCAGGCGACAAGAATATCAAGTTGGAGATCTGGTGATCAAACGCATCATACTACCATAAGGTGATCCCAGGGGCAAATGGATTCCCACGTACGAAGGGCCATTTGTGGTTAAGAACATTTTATCGGGAGGAGCTATGATTCTAACCACCATGGATGGTGACGACCTTCCTCACCCCGTCAATGCAGACATAGTGAAAAGATACTACGCATAATCAAAGATCCGCTAGGTTGACTGGCCTAGGCAAAAATAAGGGTTTCCCGGCGAACCAAAAGAATTCAGGAAAAAGTAAGGGATGAAAATGAAAAAACTGTACACCCGGCAAGTCGAAAACCTGAAAATGCGTATTGGGCAAAAAAGGGTATCCTGGTGGACTGAAAACCCGAAGGGGCGGTCCAGGAAAAAATTAGGGATCGAAGCGTAACACTATGTGTCATTGGATCATCTTACAACCAGACTTTGGTATCGACTATCAAGCTCGGACAACACCAATCAATCTAATCTACCTTCGACCAAGTAGCAAAGTGATGAGACGCTCGAAGATATAAAGGCAATAGCAGAGTTGGAACCCGATGGGGTTGTTTCACATAGTTGTTTTTCTTTCTTTTTACACAAAATGAATAATTTCTATTCCCTCAACGGCGTTATCTTACTAGGACATCAGCCTCTTGTACCAAATGCCTATTACAGGCCAATTTCGAAAATCAATACAATTCAATTTCACAAATTTCAACTTGTTTTTCTTTTTCTGTTTTGTTTTGCAAGAACGTCCAATGATTCATTTTTGATATATGCACTTGAACATAATTGCTGCTCATAAATATTTACATATGAAACAAAAGACAATTACTCGTAATTCCAGGAACCAGGACAAACAAGAAGTGCCCAAACCTTACAGTTGCTCTACCCACCAGGCACAGGGATAGAGCCAGCTTGAGAATATGACTAAAGGTATATACACTCCCCGTATAGTAGGAAGTATTCAAAGACAGTGATGTTAACTCCCCCCAGCCGAGGTTCATAATCGCGAATGAGTCGGCAAATTTCTCCCCAAGCAAAGTTTATCTGTCATCAAAAATAGAAGTTCACCACCAGCGGAGTTTGCTTCTCCAAATCATCAGATCATCCAACAGAGTATCTCTCTTTCCCACAAAGTCATTCTCCTACAGGATTATTCTCAAACAGAGTCTCTCCCGGCGGAATATTCTCAAGCAGAACAGACACAAGTCTCCAGCTAATCATCTTCGGTCATTATTCCCAGCGAGAACGAAGTACTCACCTCCTTATATTCTCCAACAGCAGTCCAGGATTTATTCTCCCCTGCCGGAGAATATCACAAGAACATTGCATATTCATACATCGTGGCATGCGCATATGCATCATACAGTACAATCTCATTTATTTTTAGAACATCATTACCCAATACATTTCATACATCATGACATTACATACGACTAACTCTTTACCTTTCAGGGAAAGATGCAATCAAGTTCTCACAAGTTTCATGTGGTTTAGTCAAATCGATACAGATTTATATTCCAGTTCAAGCTTTGAAGCCCGGAAATCGACCGGAAAACAGCCTAATCCTCAGCAAGTTATTGTGAAGCCTGAAAATCGACCAGATAGCAATACAAGATACCATGAAGTCTGGAATCAACCAGATAATAGGTATAAGACACCGTGAAGCCTGGCGCACGACCAGATAACGGTATAAGACGCTGTGAAGACTGGAGCACAACCAGATAGCGGCAAAGGACACTAAAACCTGGGACACGACCAGATAACAGTATAAGTATTAGTATGCCTTAAATTTAAGTTGAAACCCGGATGCGACCGGATAACCACTTAATTCCTTCTGAAGCCTGGAGCACGACTAGATAAGAATTGAGAAATTGCGAAGCCTGGAGCACGACCAGATAGCAGTTCATTTTCACCTCCTCGACTAAGAGATGATTCCCCAGTAGAATAACGGACAACTGAAGCTCCTAAAATTCTATTTCTCCCAAGACAGAGACCAGCATTCCCCAGCGAAATTCTCCTTAACAACAGGTATACGGGTTCTCGCAAAGGAATCTCTTATGCGATCAAAACTTCTTAGGATGGCATCTTTAAGCCCATCTTCCGTCATTGACTTCCAAATGGAATTTATAAGCCCATTCCCGATATCTCAAGACAAGTACCACTTCATGCGAGTGCAAATTTCTGGGCACTCTAGTGTTCAATCATCTTCAACCTTCGGATCACGAAAGGCAGACAAGCCAATCTACATCCTCGGGTTTAAGAAGATTGAACAGGGGCAGTTGTTGTACCCCAAAATTTTCCCTCCCGTATTTCTCAATACATATCAAGTGAGGTCCTCAAATTGCTCAAAGAAGTCCAAGGGTTGACCAGACAAACTCTCTCCTAAGGCAGTTTTCCCCAAATTAGGGTTTCATTTTGCATCAAGATGTTTGAGTCCAAAGGATCCCAAATGCTCACCATTGTCCTAATATGTTCTCAAGATCATCCATGTCATGTTTCAAGCCTTACAAAGGTAGTTGGCTCAGTCAATTGCTCAAAGGCCTGAAAATCGATTGTGTTAGGGCAAAAGTCAACTGTGGCCCACATACAGGAAAACTTCAATATTTTTGGTCAACCATTGGTTTTCATTTATCATACATGTACAAGATTTTGGAAATACGCAGGGTTATACCTACGGTGAACGTCCATAGGTAAAAGCTTTTGATCTCTAAAACGACAGGCCAGTGAAGGAGACGATGGTGTGGCAGCATGTGACTCGTCCGTTTGAATTTCGCGCGTTTTAAAATCTGTTCTTTTATTTTTCCCATATTATATTATATTATTGTTATAACTACAACTAATCATCCTTGCTCAGCTGGTAGCGTGGCAAGGGGAGAATGCTCAAGGACCTGGGTTCGATCCCCAGGTCCCAACATTTACTTCATAATATTTTTCTTTACATGATCAGGTGCGCTAGTATCCCATGTGTCCACCATGCATCATCAGCATCCAACCATCAGATCATCAACAAGCCAAATCCAAGGCTTCTCCATGAAGGACCATCATGCGCCCCAGTCAAGAACGTGCATGGGATTGGACAAAGTCCAAGGGGCCTGAGCTTATTGGGCCAAGACTTTCCAAACCACACCCCATTTTTTTGCTAAGCAACCAGGCCCATTCTTTTTCTTTTCTATTTATTTTCTTTTATTTAATTTAATTTGTTTAATTATATTTTAAACCAAAATTAATTTCTTTTTCACAAAATCATAAAATCAAGAATTTCACAAAAATTAGAATTAGGTTTTATTTTATCAAATTTAATATAATTTAGTCTAATTTAATTTAGGGTAATTCTAACTTTTTTTATATAATTAAAATCAATTAGGAAAATTAGGGTTAGATTCTTGATTTAATTTTTATTTCTTTTCTCAAAATAAAAATACAAAAATAGGTTAATTTAATTATTTTTCTTAGTTAAAATTAAAATTAGTAATTAGGTTTTTGTTATTATTCAATTAAGCTTTATTTTCTTAAATAACTCAAAAACGACAAAAAAATGATTTTTCTTTTAGTCTACAATTAGGCTTAGTTGGGGTCAAAACCCTAGTTATTTTGTATTTGATTCATCGCACGCGTTTATTATTATTTTTTGCAATATTGATGTAACTGTCTACGGTATGTATTAGTTTAATCTAGGATTTCCTTTCATTTATCATTTTTACGGGTTTTTTGGCTATGTAATTAATCCCTACCCCGAAGCCTTGTAATAGCGTAGGTTTTACTTTCTCGCATTTTAATTTTCACAAAAGTTAACTGTTTAGATGTATGTTAATAGGATTGTATGACAAGATTGCATGATAATTTAAAACGGCTAGAAAACCCTAATGTGCAAAGATAATAACTGAAATCAAATCACTCGCACATGTGTACTCCTAGGGTATACTCTCACTTCGGTTGCCTTCGGTAAACGGTCATTAAGTATAGGGTGTCTTAGTGATTTCCCTCGTGTCTAACAAAGATCAAAAGTCCTGCTCGGAAATGTTGCCTCGAAAATGTTGCCTCAAATATGATCTTAAGACTCTAGGGTTATTACTAAGACGTCCTAATATTGCTTTGGTGATCGTACGTCCCTTACGAATTGACCCTTACAATTCCAATGATGGTGCTACCTATTTCTCAATAGTAGGATAGCGATGTCTAAAGGAAACAAGAATAGAAACGGTCTTTTTTCGAGTAGGTAGATGCTAATAGGTACTTGCTCAAAATCAAACTTTTCACACTTACACTTTTTCAAACAAAGCTTTCAAAAAAAAACTTCATAACACTCTTGAGGACAGAAACAAGGGTTAAAACGAAGTAAAACAAAACTTTTCAAAACAAACACACACAAGCAATTTTAAAAGATGAGTAAGTACCTAAGAGCCCATGGAAAACCATGGATAGAAAGGGTGCTAACACCTTCCCTTTCTATAATCTACCCCCCGTACTCAGAATATCTCGAAAAAGGATTTTTTTTTCTGTGCTTTTTTCCTTTTCGGTTGGATAAAATAAAAGTCGGTGGTGACTCTTGCTTATTGCGACATTTTACAAATACAAAACGCAAAATGCAAACCAACATTTTCAAAACAGTCGATTCTGCCACCGTATCACATCTATGTTCTGTTCTTCTTCTTGCAAATTCTGGTTCAGAATTACGGGCAAATTGAATGATTATTGGATGATTGGTCGATTGAGAGCAGGAGGTTGCTGGAACTTGTGTTGTTCTAAGGTTTCGTGTATGAATGAGGAAGATTTTGTGACTTTCTGCAGGTTTATAGATGACGGTTTTGGAGTTTGCTTATGAAGAATTATGAGATGGATTTGGAATTGCAGCAAGGAGGTTAAGGATCGGTTTTAAACTAGTGAGTGGTTTAATGGAATTGTGCAGATCCATCGAGGAAGATTATGAGATGGTGAGGTAAGTAGTTAGATTTTAGAGGATGCATTTGTGGAAATTAGGTTGTTATACTAATAAGGGTGTTATACTAAACAACCAAAATTCATAAGTATATAGACAAACAAAAAGGCTCACAAAATCAGGCTATGATATAATGTTGACAGAAAAGAAAATGCAGAGGAACTTAGAGAGTACCTGCCCCGAACATTCTCGGAGGTAGAAATCCAAAGGTAAGCTCGACCCTCTTTTGTTCTACTTCTTGCGACCCTCTTCCTTTATTTCTCTCTTTCTCCTTATTTTTTCAATGTTTCAGGTGAAGATTATTGGTGGTCTGTATTGGATTATGGGATTTTTACAGGCTTGCCATGAGTTTATGTTTTAACAGATGAATCGATTATGTTGAATGAATATGGAGGTTAACAAGTGAATGAGAGTTTGTAGAAGGATTTTTGTGCAGAGAAATTGAGTAAGCTTTGGAGGAGTTATTTAGGTGAATTCTTGGTCTATTTAGTGAGAAGATTGATTAGAGTTTTGAGAGAGTATTGGGAGAGATTTCTTAGTCTCTTCTGTATTATTTTCTTTTTGTTTTCTATATTGTCCTCCTCCATCTTTAACAGAGTCAAAACCCCCTTTTTATTTAGCTCAGATAATCTCCATTTGGGAGGGAATTTCTTTGAATTTGAACAAACAAATTGCTCTGTTATCATGCCTTTTTTCTATAGTCTATGATTTGCTCATATTTATACAATGCTTTGACTATTTTTGACAGTTTTTCTTCTGGTTTGTGCGGGTTGTTTTTGGATGCAGGTTTTTGGACTGGTGTGGACTGTTTTGATAGGCTTGCAGTGGGTTTTATAGCAACTGGTTTTTGGAGCTTATTGTGCAGGAGGATAGCAAGCATATTGGAGTAGAATTTGGAGTGCAGTGTCATGGAGAAGTCCCTTTCCACTTTGTATTTTTTATGATCTTTCCATGTGACAATACCTGTATTTTTCCCTCTCCTTTCTATTGAATTTTTGAACTGGTTTTGTGTAACTTTGTGGGCAGATCGACTGCTTATTAGACAAGCAAATTTGCATCAAATTGGAGAAAAATGATCATGGCATGAAACTTTGAAGAATTATTATGAAGTCTTTAGATTTAGGCTTAAAAATATGTAAATTTTTCTTGTAATTTCTTTAAGTGTAAAAGAAAAACTCATGGTATTAATGTAACTTGAATCATGAATGAATTTGATGAATGTCTTAAATCTCAAGTAATCATGAACTTCCCAATTTTACATACTCAAATTGATTCTTAAGATCAAGATGTACACTTTGTCTTTGATGAGTTTTGACTTTTGAATGAGCTTGAATTAAATTTGAATGTCTTGTTACTTAAATCTCAAGAAATCGAGGTGTCTTTTTCTTTCCAACCTTACAAGCTTAATGAACAAACAAATGTCTTAAAAGTTTTGATTAAAATCCCACTTCGATCCAATAATCACTAACGTTCAAACGCAAGTGATTTGTATTACGAATAACAAACAATCCATGAACCTTCAAACTTAAACTCCTGTTTCATGAATCATCGTAACATCTTTGAAGAAATTATTATGGCATGATTTGAAATTAGAAGCTAAGAACATTCTAAAGTTAAGAAATGACCTATAATAATTTAATAATTTTCATGATCTTTTATGCACAATTAACTCTCGATCCTTGAAGAGAACTTGTAGATGACATCACTCATGACAATGTGAAAAAAGAATCACCTCAAAATGTCGAGAATCAAAGAAGTTATGATCCTTGGAAGTTGGGCACAACTATTTTGAGATTAGGTCAAATTCCACAAAATGACCTCTAAAGGATTTGAACTTTCAACGATCTTCTGCACATAACTAACTCTTGACTTGTAAAGAGAAGTTGGAGATGATGTCAAGGAGAGTCGTATGTAAAAATAACCACTCAAAAATATTGAATAATAAAGAAGTTATGATCGTTTGAACTTGATCTTGAAAATGTTGGATTTTTTGGTCCAAGTGCTATGAATCAACTTGCAAACTTTATCACACCTCGCATTCCCAGACACATTGACGCACATGTGAACCAGTGATTATGAAATATTGACTATGCTCTTGAGATTATAGGCCAAACTTTGATGAAGTAGTCTTTGAGAGTCGATGATTCACCATACTTGAACATTTGAGGGATCCAAAACCCTAATTGTGGCGCAACTCTGATGCTCTTAATTTTTAGTCACACATAGAGAAATAAACCCTAATCCAAGATCTTGGTGAATTTGAATGAGAAACGACCTTGTAAATGGATGAATAAGAAACTCATGATAACCATACTTCCAAACCTGATTCCGCTGTCCACTGCCCAAGGAGGAGCCAAGGAAATCAATTGTAGAATGTAGAAGCCTCAAACCAAAATTGAACCCTAGGTAGCACAACCTCTGACGCTGAACCCCTGCCTTATTGAATGAAGGAATGATGTGTGAATGACCTAATGAGAATGATACAAATGAAATACAAAGCCTAGGCCAGATAAAAGTGAAAAGGTAGGACAAATTTAGGGTATGACAATAAGGATGTGACACTCTGAAATACCACTAGACATAACCGAATGCACAACTCTAGTTGGTAGGAGCTATTATACCTCATGCTTCACTCAATATTAGATAATTAAGGAAATCATCATACATGACATATACATATTTGCATGCTATAGTAGGAGGAACCGAATTAGAGGGGTCGCTTGGAACAAACTGCATATACATGCACTGGCGTATGACACACTCAGGAAGATGTGGATACATATATGTGATCCACATACCGACCATCTAAATAAGAAGCCTATATCATCCAAGGGACGTGTTTGACGATGATCTTCATACGTATGAAAGTGTATATCACCTACTATTGTGTGATCAAGATACATTCTAAAGGGATATGTCTCCGGACTCCCTCTGAGTGGGATGAATGCACAAGTATGAGGCATGTTCTCAGTGTAGGTATTAACATATGACCAATCAAATATGTGTGGGAAGTGCTGAAGGATCCATGCCTAAAAATGATAATTAGTACTAGCGTAGCACGAATGTTATGAAACAATAAAAGATGCAAATATATTACTGTCAATAGCGTGCAGCTAACTATCATTTGTTTGGTATTCCACATACAACCTTCAACTAACTTAGAGTACAGGTAGACCAAAAAAGCGACCTGCTAGTTGTACTCATGAATCTGCTCAAAGTTAACGAAGTATATAAGATAAACCATATCCATATTATAAGCACTCTTATCCAAAAAAATGAATGTGCCAACCAAGTTCAACCAATATGCTTTATGCTACATAACCTACTCATCATCACCAACGACGTCCCCTGTCGTTATCAGTTATTGAGCATACAGTCTCTCAACGAATCGAAACCTAGCATGAAACCTTCAGGTGTCTTCTATCTCCTTCAAAAAATCCCATGCGCTAGCTCCCAAATATGTCACCATCATCTCTAGTACCTCATCTATGATAATCATGTTGTGGTCTAATAGTCTTCCCCTGATCAAAAGATGCAGCATGCATGAGACACAATCTAGTGTAATATACATCTCACTATAAGGAAGATGAAAAGATGGCGCCTCAGAGTTCCATCTCTCAACAAACGTTGGCAACATACCATGGTTAATAGTAGAATAATCAACTCTGTATAAGTCTCGTAGCCCAGGTAGTTGCATTACATCCTGAAACAATTGCTCATTAGGTTGCGACATACCTGCAATATTTCGATCATAGTTTATGCATTTTAAAGAATCACGATACTATAAAAAATAAATCATCAGAAACATTGAATATGTGTTTTGAAGAATAAATATAGATAAATTTTACTTCTCAGTCCCACACGTGTCTGGCAGCATGGTTCATATATAGATGTGGATACATTTGCGTCTTAGATAAATGTTTCACATGATGTCAAAACTAGGATAAATTTAGCTTTTCTATATATTGAATGATATCTCTGAGACATTGTGTGCACCCTTGTATTAGTGATCTTAGAATGCATCTAGAACATGTTTGAAAAGGTTGCCAATAGGTATCATGCATCAAAAGTAATTTTTTGCCTAAAAATTAGTTGGAAGTGTTGACACATCCATACTATACGTCGACACATGTGAATCAATAATAAAGCCTGTAGGCTTTGTAACTATATGTCGACACAGTGACCTCATATAGGTCAACACATGTCATTAAAATAATTTTTTGCATAAAAATCAGTTGCATGTGTCGACACATCCATTCCATGCATCGACACATATACTATTGTTTTAAAGCCTAAAAGTTTCTATAATTTCGTGTCGACACATTGACCTTATACAGGCCGACACATGTCATTACATGTGTCGACACACAACTTACATGTGACAACACATGTGTTAGAATTTCAAAAAAATTTGTTTTCTTTTTCAAACTTCTAGGGTTCCCTTTTGCCTCTAACTTTCACTCCTATATATATTTCATACACGCATCATTTTCAACACACACACACACACACACACACAACATTGATTGTGCAATTATTTTTTATAGACAAATCATTTAATTGTTAAATTTTTTAATTGATTATCTTACAATCAATTAGATTTTAAGAGGTATTTGATATCAACAAAGCTCAAAGGAAAATCTGAAAAATTAAGTGCACACCAAGTATTCGATAAATTATTTTATTTAGTTTTATCAATTGTTTTATTGAATATTGGTTCATCTTGTAGTTGTAAAGCAACTAATGGAGATTTTATTGTATTAAAATCTTATTATCATCATTCGATTGAGTATTGATTGTATGCCTATCTGAGCCTTCAATAACCTATTTGGTTTGGACGATTTGTGTAGGATACGACTTCCACTTGCCATAGTTTTTGCTTAAATTTTAAAACAAGTTTTTAAGTAAAAAATTTCTTTGGGGTTTTATTTATCTCCCTCTAGATAAGTTGTCATCGTCTAACAATAGAGGCAGTAGCGATAAATCGTACATGCCTTCTCAAAATTCCCCAGGAACGACACCAACCTGAGGTGCCTCAACTTGGACCAATGAGACTTCTAGGGAATCGAGAGGTGACACATGCCTCCTCCGGGAAAATGAAGTCAGAGATGCATGAACCTGTTTACAGTGATTTCTGGTAAACAGCCGCTAGTCCTCCAAACTATCAAATAATCTTAATGATTGTTATTTAATCTCTCTGGTAACTTGCAGGATCGACTAGATTGATCCTATGGGGTATTGGTCGTTTGGATAAATCTATTTGTAAAACTGATATTCATAGTTAGGATTTGTATTTAGAATGTTTTATAGACGTTCAATTCACTTCGATTACCATGTTAAAAGAATCTAATGACATGATCAAGTAAAGAAATACGAAATTGAATTGAATGAATAAAGATTCGATTGCAAAGAAATGTTTAAATGCAGAAATAAGTAAATGACTTTGAATGTAAAGACTTTAATGTAAACAACATGAGTATAAAAGCATGAAATGTAAAAGAGTTTCTGAAATGTAAAGGATTCGAATAGAAGAAAACGTTTAAATGCAAGAAATAAGTACATGACTTTGAATGCAAAGGTATTTGAATGACATTGACATGAAAATGGAAGATAAACTGGAAAAGGTAAAGAGTTTTACTGAATTATAAATGTTTGGTGTTATCATACGTACATTGTTCGAGCATTCGTTTCCCTAGCCATGTGGTATTTTGAATGTTTACTGAATTTTGTACAATAGATATGACACACGAAATCCTAATACTAAGACTTCTATTTATACTACTTCGACCATAACGGTCTTGCCTATAAGATTTTGCCACGTTCAGAACATGCAGAGCACTGCTCCTCTCTAGCTTCCATGCGTCTTCGAATGCTCCAGCGCATATATATTTGAATTCCAACATCCCGCTCGCGTTTGAATTTCAAATGCCTTGGCAATCTTCGCTTCGAACTCATTCCTCAGACACAGTCTCGTTACCACTTCGAGGCTTCTTTTAAACATATCTTCACAACTGTCACTCGAAGCTCCGAGCTTTGACATGTCCGTTCGAAGAACCGCTTCTACCATTCCGAACTGTAACATTTTACTTTATTCCAACGAAACATCCATATTGCTTCATTTCGAACTGTATCATCAAAATCTTCAGCCAACAAAATGCCCCTTTAAAATATGTATTTCGATCCTTTGAGAAACACTTATTTTAAATATATTTGCAAGATTTTGATATGACTTTTGAGTAATCATAACATTTATTGTGTATGACTTCAATCACGTCAATCACGACGCCTCTTGGATTTCTTAACCGTCTTGAATCAGTATTTCACAGCATGGTGCAGTTATAAAACAATGATTATTATTAATCACGCTTATTACCAATATCAGCCTTTACGCCACCTCCTCCTCAATCCAACCCACGACTCCCACGTATCCTAGTCTCACTTAGTGGATGTTTAAGCTTCCACACTATAAAAACTAATCAACTTAGTCTTTTATTCTTTTTCCACATTCTGAAACTTTTTCCTTCCTCTCCTCTTACTAAAACCCTAAAACTTCCAACAATCTTCAACAATGTCTTCAACAACATCATCCCAACTGAAGAAAACTTCCAAGAAGAAAAGCAAGAACACATGAACAATTATGGAAAGCAAGGTTGGTACTTATCAAGGTCAATCTGTGCTTATCCCTCAAATGATCTCCAAGGAAAAGGAAATGCTCTACGCATCTCAGGTATTGATTCCAACTAACGCTGCTGGAAAGAGGTTTGCTCTAATGGGTCCTCTTACAGTTTTTGAAATCTTGAAAGATACTAGAAAAATCTTCCCTGTCTGTTACAACTTTAAGCCCTTGTTTAATAAAATGGATATCCCTAAGATAGGCGAGTCTTCTGATTCGACAACCATAGAAACTCCAACCTTTCCCCCAAAAGATCCCTTTGTGTTAGACTACGTGAAGAGCAACTTTAAACCATTCCGATCCTGCCCTACCTCTGACATAGCTTACCAAAACTGGCTTACCAAAGTAGAAGCCAAGAAATCCTAGCAATGGGAGGAATTAGGAATCTATAATTTGATTAAGTTATCGAAACCAGGCTTCACCTATAGTCATCCACTGTTATTTGCATCCTTATATTTCTAGGACAGCACCTACAACACCTTTCATCTCCCTGGGGGAATGATAACACCCACATTTTTCGATATAGCAGCCATCACTGGTTTGTCACCAGTAGGAGAAACCTACATCCCTGATAATGAATAACACTCCAGCATTATTGACTTTGATGTCAAATTAGCCAGTTTTTCCAAATTCATTAGCCATTACCACACTGAAGGAGATAATGTGTCAGATGTGGAACATATTGCTTTTCTCACTTTATGGTTATTAAGATACGTATTCTGTAGCAGGTCCTTACAGGTAGCAAGCAGGTTCATCCCTCTAGCTAGAGACTTACATGAGAATAGGAGGGTATGTTTGAGCGAACTGTTACTTGTTGATCTTTACGAAAGCTTAAGATCAGCCGTTTCGAGTTTGAAATCCCATACTCCCAAAAACATCCTTCTAGATGGCCCCTTCTGGTTACTCCAATTATGGCTTAATTCCATGTTTGAACCCTCACTATCAACTGC
The DNA here is from genome assembly GCA_948472305.1 of Vicia faba. NCBI lineage: Eukaryota > Viridiplantae > Streptophyta > Magnoliopsida > Fabales > Fabaceae > Vicia > Vicia faba. Next base: position 756,807,632 of record OX451736.1, on the reverse strand, counting down.
TGACACCGTTGTTGAACAAGATCCGGAGATAGCGGATAAAATTATTGAAGGTACAAGGCTGCGAAAACTCACCCCGAATGATGATAGAGATGACTTCAAGGTCCTTTTCTCAAACTACATCATGATTTTTTCCAAAAGACACAAATTTGAAGAGACCATGGCACCCTTTGCTTCAAGGACTCATGGACCATCATGGTTCACCATGTCTCTTTCAGAAGCAGTTAAAAGTAAAGAAATTCAAGATATTTGGAAAGCCTTTTTGCTCCCTAGATTAATTTCCTCACGAATCACTCCTTCCAAGAATCAAATCTTCCTCTTTGCCTATCAACCTAACTTTGTTTCCAGACAATTTGGCCTGTGCCAACTAATCCCTGAACCTCTGTTCCAAACAGAGAGTGCCATCACTTCTGGTCGAACCTTTAAAGCAAGAGAAGCCAAACTGCAACAAGAACAATATCAAGACTTCGCTCAATTCGAACTACTACCTTTTGAACCCACACACTTCACAGCGAAGGGTTTTCTGGAATGGTGGACTAAGTTCTACCAATCTTATATGTTCGATACCCTCTCCAGTCAACAGAAACTAACTGATGCGTTCGATGTGCAGGTACACTCTAAGAAAGGTATGTTCACTCACGCCAAAGAGATTAGGGCTTTTCAAAATTATTTCGAAACCACTTATGATCCCACACACTTGGAAACCACTGTGCATCAAGCGGCTGAGACCTTGAAGGAAAAATTTAAAGAAAAAATTTCTAAGCTCAAACTTCCTTCAGGGTTGTCACCTGAGGATAGGTATAGGTTGGCACTCGAAATGCATCCACCTAAATTCCCTAGGTTGCCTACCTCAGAACTGGCTCTGGCTTGGTTTCCTCCATACCCTTGGTGGTTCACTTGCAAAGAAATGTTCAAATACCTTCAAAAGAAACCAAAGCCATCTGAGACTGTGACATGGGCTCGTCATTGGCTCCATGATTTCCCAGGAAATCTTCGCTATGACCTTTCTGCCATGTCGATTATATCTAATCAAGGAGCAGGTGTGAATGCTTGGGAAAATCCCAAATGTTTCTTACTTTCTTCATTTTTAACATTTACCTTACTTGTTTCGATTTTCAGCCATCAGGATAAAGTCCGTTGCCTAGAAGTCTAAAGAAGGAAGTACCTCCCAACAATCTGTCGAAACTACTGATGATGTGCCCTTAGCCATACAAACAACAACTACTGCAACAACAACAATACCAACAATAACAATTGTTCCAACTCCACTGGTAATCAATTAGCCCTTGGTGTTTCGAATAAACTGAAATTCATGATTTAGATCTAACTCATGTTTAAATCTTTTCAGACTAACAAACTCCCACCAACCACTCCGAAGAAAAGGAAAACAAGCACTACTGGGAAGAATCCCAATGCTGGAGGGAATTCAACAACCGCTTCGAAGAAGAAGCAGAAGAAAGAAGTTTCCAAAGGCGCTGGACCAACTGGCATTTCTGGACTCGATTCCAGAGATGCTGCTCCCTCAACAAAATTCAAAAATCCACCTTCGACCTCCAACGTAATGTTGGAACATATAGATAGTAACCTTTCCTCTGAGAATCCACAGGTAAATTGAACTCGAATCTTTAACAAAAACAGTTATTCATTACCTTGGTGCATGCTCTTAATATTCTTTGTCTCTGTAGGACATTTCGAACCCAACTCCTATTACTTCAACTTCTCCATCAAAGACTGTTGCTCCCATCAACTCTTCTCCTCATGGGGACTCCAGTAACCTGGTGCAAAACAAAGGATCCTCCAACATGGCGGTTCCGACTGGGGCTTCAGAGCAACAAGATGACCAAAGCACTTCTCCTCCTTTGAAAGAAACGAACGAAGCAACGCTTCATGAATTTGCAGAGATTTTACCAGAAACTTCTCTTCCAAAGTCTCCTCTCGAAACCCTTCAAGAGAGCCCAAAGGATATTCATGCTGAAGAGGAGAAGGCTGATTCTGATCAAGAGAACGAAGAATCTGCAGAGGAAGGATCCGAGGAAGAAGATGCCCAGAATGGTTTGACTGATAGAATAGAGTCAGATGTCAATAGCAGTGAGAACAATGATATCGAAGTGGTGGATCTGGTTGATAATGAAGAAGGAAATGAGCAAGAAAAAAGTGAAGGTGATGGTGACCAGACCAATGAACCTATGGAAGTCGAGATGGATGTGACTCCCTTGCGTATGGAACTTCCTCAATCGTCTCAATCTCAAATGACTGAAGAGGAGCTAGCTCTCCTAAGACGAAATGACCCAATTGGGTATATGAAGGCTAAACTAGCTCAAAGGGACATTCCTCTTGCTAGGGCTGGTACTAGTTCGACTAAATATCCATTGCCCTCAGATGATAGAGTTGTACTCCTTAACAAAATTAGGAGAACAATCCTTGATGTGGACTTGTTCGAAGTGCTCAAGAAGGATAGCACAGCTTGCTATACCATGAAGGAGTTACTTACGCAAGTTAACCTCGCCACCTGCTCTTTGCCAGTCAGCACCATATTATTCGATCTTCATGCTTTGTTAGATAACGTGACTGGGTGTCTTCTTCAAGACGAATTTGCTACTAAAAAGGTCCAGGAGAAACGAACTTCCATGGACGCTGCTTATGAGCATGCTTCGAAGCTCTCTAAAGAAGCTGAAGACCAAGCCATGCATATAAAGCAAGCCAAAACTGACTATGAAGCTCGAGCTCAGTCTATTCTTCTCTGGGAAAAGCAAATTCAAGAGCTCCAACAAAAGGTTAAGGAGGCTCAACAACAACAATTGGCATATGAAACCAATACTGCTGGAAATCAGTTCGAAGAGCTCCTCAACAAAGGACTTGCAGAAATGGAAGCAGCAGAGCAACTTAAAGGAGAAGTAGCTACCCTAGAAGAAGCAAGGCGTTTCACTCAACAAAGGCTTGAGTCCTTTCGGAGTACTTTTAATAGATTGAGGAACAATGCCTATTTTTAAATCTCAGTTTATTTAATTAGTTTTAAATCTTGGTTGAATTTTGGTCTGTAATATCCAAACAACGCCATTTTGGCAATCTATATTACCATTTTGGCATTCCTTTATGATGTTTCGATTATGTTGTTATTATTCGAATCTCCTGCAGACGTGGCTTATATTTCTTTAAATATTTCCCATTAACCTTTAGGATTCGCTTATCATCAGCCAACTCTTCGATTTCATATGCATTGTTTGAAAATATCTTTACTATTCGAAAAGGTCCTTCCCAATGAGGTGACCATTTACCTAATGTTTTATTTTTCTTGTCCATGGGCAATATGACTTTCCAGACTAAGTCATTAATAGTGAATGCTTTTCCTTTCACCCTTTTGTTATATGCCCTGGCTACCCTTTCCTTTTGTCTCATTAGGATTTCCAATGCATGCAATCTAACTTCATATATCTCAACTAACTCATTCATCATCATCTCCCAATATAATGCAGATGGGATCTCGTTTTGTCTTTGAATTCGAACTGATTGTAGATGAATTTCTACTGGTAGAACTGCATCATGACCAAATGTTAGTTGGAAAGGCGTGGTGTTAGTAGCTTCTTTAGGAGATGTTCTACAGGCCCATAGTATTTGATCCAAAGTCTTGTGCCAGTTCCTTGGCTTTTTACCAACATGTTTCTTAATTAACCCTATTATCACTTTATTGGCTGCTTCGACCTGACCATTTGCTTGAGCATAATATGGTGTTGATGTTAGTAATCTAAACCCCATCTCTTGAGCAAATTCTTGCATCTTCCTACCAGTAAACACAGAACCTTGGTCTGTGGTTATGCTCTCTGGCAATCCGAACCTATAGATAATTTGTTTCTGTATGAACTCAATAATAGCCTCTTGATCAGCAGCTATTAATGGTATTGCTTCTATCCACTTGGTAAAATAATCTATTCCTACAAAGATATATTTCTGTCCTTTAGACGAAGCAGGATTAATTTCTCCTATTAAATCTAATGCCCATCCTCTAAAGGGCCATGGTTTAATGATCGAATGTAACTCACTTGCAGGAGCATGTTGAATACCTGCATGTTTCTGGCATTCTTCACACCCTTTAGCAAAGTCTATACAATCTTTGAGCATGCTGGGCCAATACATGCCATATCGAAATAACAACCATTTCATTTTATTACCTGCTTGATGTGCTCCACATGCCCCATTGTGGACTTCTGACAATGCTTAGTATGCCTCACTTTCTCCTAGGCATTTCAGTAATACGCCTTCCTGGGTCTTTTTGAACAATTCATTTCCCATGAGGACATATGATAATGCTCTATATTTTATCTTCCTATCAACATTCAATGTTGGATTTGTTAAATAATTCACAAGTGGACTTCGCCAATTTGCATCTGATAAGGTGTCTATGGCTAGTACTTCGAATCCCTGTTTATCAGCACAACCTAATTTTATACTCTCTAGATCTGATGGTATAAGTCTAGTAGCCATAACCCTACCTCTTAATTCTACCAAATCCTCAAAGTTTTTGGTAGAAATTTTATAACCTGAAGCCAACTGTGCTAAGTCATTTGCTTCTTGGTTTTCTATTCTTGGTATATGTTGAATATCCATGTATTCGAATTTTCTAAGTAGCCTGTTAACTATGACGAAGTATGTCATCAGATTTTTCTTTATGCATTTGTACTCCTTTGTTATTTGCTTGACCACTAACTCTGAGTCTCCTTTAATTTCGACTCTAGTTGCCCCCAATTCCAACAAATCTTCAAGTCCAACAATAAGCGCTTCGTACTCAGCTTCGTTGTTCGAGCAACGAGGACCATCTAACTTATACTTGAATTTTGTTGGGATTCCTTCAGGAGAAATTATAAGAACTCCAACACCACTACCATCCCTATGGGTCGAACCATCAAAGTATAATTTCCAAGGTTGCATTTCAACGTAACCCATGACAGTCTTTTCGACCAGTGAATGGTCCACAATGAAATCAGAAATTACTTGACCTTTCAAAGCTCTTAAAGGCATGAAAGTCAAAGAATATTCTGTTAAGGCTAAAGCCCATTTACCAACTCTGCTATGCATTATTGGTTTTGAAAGCATGTGTTTGATAACATTGAAATGAGATGAAACATAAACATCAACAGGCTTTATATAATACTTAAGTTTCATACAAGAAAAGTACAAACAGAGACATAGCTTTTCTATATTGCTATATCTAGTCTCTGCATCATTCAATACCCTACTTAAATAGTATATGGCTCTTTCGATACCATTGCTATCTTCTTGTGCTAACATACTACCTATACTAACTTCAGAGGCGGATATGTACAATCTCATGGGCTTTCCCCATGAAGGTGGAGACAAGATGGGAGGCTGAGAGAGATATCTTTTTATCTTGTCAAATGCCTCCTGATGAGCTTCGTTCCACTCGAAGGCTTGGCCTTGCTTCAAACGAAGCAACGGAGAGAAGGCTTGGGTTCTTCCACTTAGATTCGAAATGAACCTTCTGAGAAAGTTAATCTTCCCTAGCAAAGATTGCAGCTCCCTTTTTGATGTAGGTGCTTTCGTCTCCATTATGGCTTTGGTATTATTTTGGTTGATCTCGATTCCTTTTTTATGAACCACAAAGCTAAGGAAATCTCCAGCCTGCACAAAAAATGCACATTTAAGGGGGTTCATTTTTAAGCCATGTTTTCTCATTCGTTCGAATGATTGACTCAAATGATGCAAATGGGTTTATGCAGATATATATTTGATGACTATATCATCAATATACACCTGCATAAAGGTTTCAATGAAATCATGGAAAATAGAATTCATTTCCCTTTGATAAGTTGCCCCAGCATTTTTTAAACCAAAAGGCATCACTACCCATTCGTAGGTGCCTAAGGCTCCTGGGCAACGAAATGCTGTCTTGGCAACATCTTCTTCAGCAATAAAAATATGATTGTACCCAGAGTATCCATCTAACATACTTAAATATTCGAATCCTGCAGCAGAGTCTATTAACATTTCTGCCACAGGCATAGAGTACTCATCTTTAGGGGTTGCAGTATTTAAATCCCTAAAATCTATGCAAATTCTCATAGAGCCATTTTTCTTAATAACAGGCACTATATTTGCTAACCATTCGACATACCTTGTGGTTCTGATGAATCTGCAGCGCAACAACCTTTCGATCTCAGCTTTGATCTTTATGAGAACCGCTGGTGCGAATCTTCTAGGAGTTTGCTTGATGGGCTTCTTGCCATCCTTGATTGGAAGTCTGTGTTCCACTAACTCCCTCTTTAAACCAGGCATTTCATCATAGTCCCACGCGAAGCAATCTTTGTTTCTCTTGAGGACTTCGATCACTTCCTGCTTGAGGCCTGGATTAAGTTTTGCGCTTATGTAGGTTATTCTTTTCGTGTTCTCATCCCCCAAATTCACTTCTTCGAGCGGATCCTGCGCCAACATTTTGGCACCTGAGTCTGAGGGGTCCTTCTCGAAGCCTAAGGGTTCTTTATCATAGATGGCATCTAGCCTTTGATCTATTTCGTATTCTTCAAAGGGTGAGCCTTTCGAACCATCCCCATTTATTTCGTTCACTTCTACAGCCAATTTATCTATTTCAGCCTCTAAGGCCGCTTTCCATTCGTTCTCAGCCATATAGGCCGAAATCCTTTCGAAGAAGGAGGACTCAATCATGAGCAAGGTTGTCGAACTCCCAGCCTGTTGGCCGTCTTTGCGTAGTACCTTCGACTCCTTCATCTTCACTGACTATTCTTCTATCCCAATACATGCCATCATGGCGAAGGGTCATATAATAGTGTGCGTTCCTGGTTTCGTTGATTTCGTCGTTATGGGCACAAGGAGCAATCTTGGCCAAGTGTTTGTCATAATTTCTCTTGTCAACTAAGTTGACTGCTGTCATGAAGTAACTCTGGTCCACTTCGATGTTCTCCACAATCCCATCTTCTCTCCATAAAACCAACCTCTGATGCATTGACGAAGGAACTGCTCCTACGCCATGGATCCACTCTCTTCCCAACAACAAGTTGTAGTTGGCTTTGGCTTCGATCACCATGAACATGGTGGGCCTGCAGCTCGATCCTACCGTCAAGTCCAGTTGAACTACCCCCAACGTTTGACCTACTTTCCCTTCATAGTTGGATAGGACCATGTTGTGTGGTTTGATGTCACCCTCGTGTATTCCTAACTTTTTCAGCATGAAATGGGGTATTAAGTTAACTGCAGCGCCTCCATCCACTAAGACCTTATTTACGCCATGGGTACCGACCTTTGCTCGAATGAATAATGGCTTCAGATGATTTTTCATAGCTGGCTCTAGGCGCTCGAAGAAAGCATTCTGCTCCTCGACAGCTCCGTTATCCATTACGTAGTAACACACTGGCCTATGCTTCATCATATCTATTGTATCATCCTCCTCATACTCTTCGATTTCAGTTTCATGTCCAAACTCACAAGGTAGTACAGATACCACGTTGCAATTGATATTGAGTGAAGACTCCCCCTCTGATTCGAAGTTGTCCGCAAGCATATCCTCGTCTTCTTCTGGACCTGGTGTGTACTCCTTCGATTCATTTGGTTGTGTTTCAGAGAAGAGTCTCCTACTAACTGGGGGTTTGTCCTCAGGTTGATTATTTGGTGTAGGTTTGTTGGTGCTTGATTCTCCTTGGTTTTTTATCGAAGTTGCTCCTTTATTTGCCATAGCTTCCCTTTCAGCCTTTCGAATTCTCTGTTGCCTTCGCCATTGTGATCTTGACATAGGGTTTCTTCCTTTGTAGTTTTCTAACCTCACTTCTTCCCTCTTCGCCATATTGAACTGCCTTCTATATGTCATGGCGTGGCGTGCATTTCGTTCATTGTTTCTCCATTTGTCTTTGCCCTTGTCAGTTCTGACTTGCAGCCATTTGTCTGTTGGTATTTCCGCAGGAATTTTGAACGTTACCCTTCGAGCGCCTTTGGGATGAGGACTATCAGGCCTTCGTTGAGTGTATTTGCTCTCAAAACGTTGGCTCATCTGACCAGTCTCTTTGTGGTTCCAGCATGGGGCGAAAGGGATTGTTTCGAAGGCTCCAACCATGTTTTGATCGTACACTACAGAACACCTTGGGCATACTAGGCATTTGGTTGCCCCTTTGTAACAGCGAACCAAAAACTCCAACAAACTTTCTCCAGCTTTAGGGTAACATCTGAATAACTGGTTATCCTGGCGCCAATTGATGCCAGTTCGTACCCTTTGTTTTCTCTCGAAGTTTGCAGCAATTCTCTGGTTGCAGATGATGCTGCATCTAGGGCATAGTATCATTTCGGCATCTCCTTTGTGGCACAACATGAGGTAGTCTTTAAGACTGGCATCCCTAGCATAATTATCCTCCATTTTGTATTTTTCTTTTTCTAAGTATCTCTCCATCTCCTTCATTTCAGAACGAGGTCTCTCCATATCCACCATATTGACATCTACATCCTCCCCCTTTATGTCATCATCTCCCCATCCTGTAGGTTTGACATCTTCGATTTGGATTTTTGAACTTTCTGGGGCAGAATACTTCACCAAGTAGTCAAACTTTCCACCGGGCTCTCCTAAAGTATCCCATATTTCTTTCTGAGGGGAGGCTGGCTTTGTGATCTGGACTTTCTCCAATTTTAGCCTCAGGCCTTCAGTAACCTGTGTCAACTCTTGCTTTTGGTTCTCCTGGCCTTCAGTAGCCTGGATCTCTTTCGAAACAGCCAAAGGTACTACTTCGATCAAAGCCTCTAGTTGCTTGTGGACGTCCTCAGTGACCCCCTTGTTGACTTTGACTAAAACCCAGTTTTCATTCTCAGTGCTTTTTTCTCCTAATGGAGTGTCATCTTGATTTGCTTCCACCATATTGATTTCTCCAATGCATGCAGGCTCGTAGTAATTGGTGTCTGCAACATCTAAAGGGTCTTCATCTACTTTCATTTTTGGCTTGTCAGCGAATTTCAATCTGCCATCCTTAATTGCATTTTAAATCAGATCCCTGAAAAGAAAACACTGTGAGGTTTTGTGGCCTAGGAAACTGTGATACTTACAAAATCCTCTTTTCTTTCTTTGATCTAAAGGAGGTATTTTGACATTCGATGGAACAATTAGTTGGCCATCTTTGACAAGCAAATCAAAAATCTCGTCACACTTTGTCACATCGAAAGTATACACCTTCTTTGGGAATTTGTCACTTTTCTCATTTTCAACAATTTCTTTCCCCTTTGTGGGAACTAATAATTTACAAGAGTAAGGTGGAGCCTGTTTCAATTCAGCGAGATCAATTTCGACCTCTTCGAATTCAGGGTAATCTTCTGCTTCCTCAGCTCCAACATAGGAGACCCTTTCTTTCTTGTTATTTTTAAAAACTCTGGCCTTTTCGGCCTTTAGCCTTTCGACTTGTCGAACCCTATCGGCTAATTGAGTCATGTCCCTCAAGTATTGTGTGTCTAATTTCTTTCGAATAGAGTAATCCAGGCCGCCAGCAGCCATTTCGACTAACTCATGTTCAGGAACTACTGTGAAGCATCTAGATTTCAAGAGTCTGGACCTATTCAGATAATCATCTATGGGTTCAGTAAATTTCCTCTTAACACTGGCTAGTTCCTTCAAACTTATTTTAGATTGTCCCATGTAGAACTGTTCATGGAATAATCTCTCTAAGAGGGTCCAAGTATCTATGGATCCAGGAGGCAATGTGGTGAACCATGTAAAAGCGTTCTTAGTTAGGGAACTTGGGAAATATTTAATCCTAAGGTCTTCATTATTTGCTATATCTCCTGCTTCGTTTAGATACCTGGCTATGTGTTCGACTGTTGATTCATTGGTGTCTCCAGCGAACTTTGTAAATTTAGGGACTTTATATCCCCTTGGTAAATCAGTATGCATTATGTAATCTGATATAGGAGAGGCATAATTTGGCCTTCTAATTCCTGTATTGAGGCTATTTTGGGCCATAATCCTCTCTATCATGGTGGTTAAATTATTTTCTGCCAAGATGTTATCGTTTCGAATTCTGTGAACGACTGCATCAGCATCTTGATTTCGACCCACCATGACAACTCCTCTAGGTTGTTCTTCTCGAAACTCTGGGACTTCTAACCTTTCGACCCTTGCCCCTGGTTCTATAATTTCCCTTTGTGGGTCTTGAATCACTGGGGCTTCTAACCTTTGTGCCCTTGCCCCCAAGTTAACCCTCTCTCTGGCTGGTCTATTTGGTGGGTCATCAGCAATTTGTTCTATGATAGGTATGTTTGCTCGAACCCCCATCTGATTCTGCCTACGCCTTTTTGGCAGAGTGAAAAAATCTGCTATTCAACTCATGTTGTCCGCGTTTTCTCTGTTGGTTACAGTTACGTTTTGTACTATTGGGGCAAAGATCTCTTGCATAGTTTATGCTAACACTCCTATCATATTATGGTTACTATCATCCATTAATTGCCTAAAAGCCATCTGATTTTCTGTGGTTAAGATAGGCAATGCACTATAACCTACTGACCCTTGGTTATTTGTCATAAATTGATTAGCCCCAGATCCAGACCCTAATTGTGGTGACGTATTCGATGTCGAAGTGTGCAGACCCGCCATAAAAGATGTTGGCATCCCATAAGAGGAATTTATGTGTCTGTTACCATCGAAACCGGGTGGTCTAGTTAGTGGGGTGGCGAAATGGATTTGTGTCCCTGATGGTGGGACGAATCCCCCAGGATAACCAATGGTTCCTGTATTTCCTAGGATCGAACTGTTAGTCGACATGCCACTTGTTCCATTCGTGGCTACACTACTGGTAGAGGATGCAACAGACTGTGCGCTCGAAGGGATCGCATTAGACGTTCCCGTCGAAGCAGACATATTAGTGCCTGTTCCATGTGGGGCATTTTGTTCCCCTTGTTGATTGTTTGGATTAGACATCTTGTTATTACGTTTTCTTCTGGGTAAGGGTTGGTTGCTATTGGTTATTCTACCACTTCTAAGGTTCATATAACAACGAACTTATCACTCAGAAAGAACTTTTACAATGATTATATCCTAACAATCTTTACTTTGTTTTAACTTTCGTAACAACCAATGACCGTCCCATCAGGTGTGCCAATTTGTTTACAGTGATTTCTGGTAAACAATCGCTAGTCCTCCAAACTATCAAATAATCTTAATGACTGTTATTTAATCTCTCTGGTAACTTGCAGGATCGACTAGATTGATCCTATGGGGTATTGGTCGTTTGGATAAATCTATTTGTAAAACTGATATTCATAGTTAGGATTTGTATTTAGAATGTTTTATAGACGTTCAATTCACTTCGATTACCATGTTAAAAGAATCTAATGATATGATCAAGTAAAGAAATACGAAACTGAATTGAATGAATAAAGATTCGATTGCAAAGAAATGTTTAAATGCAGAAATAAGTAAATGACTTTGAATGTAAAGACTTTAATGTAAACAGCATGAGTATAAAAGCATGAAATATAAAAGAGTTTCTGAAATGTAAAGGATTCGAATAGAAGAAAACGTTTAAATGCAAGAAATAAGTAAATGACTTTGAATGCAAAGGTATTTGAATGACATTGACATGAAAATGGAAGATAATCTGGAAAAGGTAAAGAGTTTTACTGAATTATAAATGTTTGGTGTTATCATACGTACATTGTTCGAGCATTCGTTTCCCTAGCCATGTGGTATTTTGAATGTTTACTGAATTTTGTACAATAGATATGACACACGAAATCCTAATACTAAGACTTCTATTTATACTACTTCGACCATAACGGTCTTGCCTATAAGATTCTGCCACGTTCAGGACATGCAGAGCACTGCTCCTCTCTAGCTTCCACGCGTCTTCGAACGCTCCAGCGCATATATATTTGAATTCCAACATCCCGCTCGCGTTTGAATTTCAAATGCCTTGGCAATCTTCGCTCCGAACTCATTCCTCAAACACAGTCTCGTTACCACTTCGAGGCTTCTTTTAAACATATCTTCACAACTGTCACTCGAAGCTCCGAGCTTTGACATGTCCGTTCGAAGAACCGCTTCTACCATTTCGAACTGTAACATTTTGCTTTATTCCAACGAAACATCCATATTGCTTCATTTCAAACTGTATCATCAAAATCTTCAGCCAACAGAACCCCAGAAGTTGATACCTTCACATCAAACAAACTAGAACCGATTGATGCCTGTGATAATCTGGCTTTTTCCCTATGAACCGATGCATATTACGACTCTCTGCCGAACCTCAATCTAGCTTGGTTATCATCCATAATGACTAAAATTAAACCACATAAGCATTATCCAAATGAAACACAATGAAAATAAAGTCAAACAATACAGACAAACTAAATACAAAAATGTGTTTTTGGAAAATCAAATTTTGATAAAATTCAAAAGTGCATTTTCGTATTAACTTGCAACTCACAAGTGCACAAAAATGACAAAAATACATAACAACCAAACATGCTCAAAACAGATTGTTCATCTAAACTACATATCAAACACATTATTTAGTTAAATAACATATCTAAACTACGTATTACACAATCTAATGCTCAATTTTTACAAATGTATAGAGAAATAAAAAAACTCTATCAAATGTGAGTTTGATGTTGACCTCTTTAATTGATTGAATATTGAGAATAGAAATTTAAAAAGTGAATTGAGAGAGTTTAAGAAAACAAACCTTAACATAGAAAGAGTCATTCCCAAACAAAATGTCATTAAAATTTAGGTCCACTAAGATATTGGTCAAATAGAATCTCACACCCAACAAAAATGAATGGCCCCATCTTGTTGTGAGCATATAAGGTCAAGTTCATATTCTTTAATTTGTCTCTTAGAATTTAGTTTTGTTAGAGAAAGTTGTTGGTGAATGAATGTTAGGCTAGGCTAATAGGCTACTTGGTACCATTAGCTTATTTGCATATTATATAATATATTATTTTACATACTTATATATATAAAATCATTGTATGTGGGATGCATTGTATACCCGACCAACCGAACAAACTGTTTGGATTAGATCAGATCATATAATTCAAGGTTTCAACATCAAATATTCTATAGAATCATGGACTTTTCTTACTCTATATAATAACAATAAGTTAATACCTTTTGTAAAGTGTAAGGGAAAAAGACGAATCCACCGAATACTTATGGTATTTTAATTGATCACATAAGATTTGGCATCTTCTTTTTCAATATTGTGTGTGATTTTGGGGTATCATTATTTTATTTGCTTGTACTATACCATATCATAGGAACTTTGGATCTCATTTTACCAAACAGGTAATCAAAGCTTTTAATATAAGTAAACAAAGAAAGCAAAATCATAGCATCCTTCGTCTTTTCAAGTATTAAAAGAGATACGTGTCTGAAAGTGGAATTCAAAGATATGGTATCATATGGTAAGGGTATCAGTTAATTAAAGTTTATTAGGATTATATTTTATGAAAAATAGATCTCGTAAATGACCATTCAAATTTGTACGGCTAAGGTATTTTGTTTAATTAAATCAATTTGTGGTTAGGTTCCGGTGTTTAGATGTAGAATTATTGTATACTTGTTTAGTATATTGCTATGAATTATGAAAACGAATCGAATCGTTAATAATTTTTTTCTTAACTAAATTATTATATTTTTCATTTTAAAAACTATTTTTCTTTTACAATTTTTATAAATATTTTGATAGGAGATTAAAACATAAATTTAACAAATGTTATAAAACTAAAGATTTATTTATAGTTTTTGTTTTTCTATTTTATCTGATTCACAAAATTGATCTTCTTCTCTCTCTCTCTCTCATGGTGATGGAGTAGTTACAGTTGTACAAAGAGGTTATGGATGAGTTATATTTGATGTATGAGAGGTGTTTGAGGTGGAAATTTGAAGAGTGCAGTAGTGGATTGATAGATGGATGTTTATGGTGTGAAAACTTGCAACAATAGAGTTTTTGTGCAAATTTTGGTGTGTTAAGACTTGAGACTTGGACCTTTATTTATAGTGAATGTATTGAGACAATGGAAGTGATTTGGTTCGGTTCAAATATGAGACAACTTGGTTTGGTTCAAATTCAACAAATAATGTCCAAAAGTGTGATGTAGCTTATTGGTGAAGAAATAAAAATGACATGGCTTTCTTGGAAACATTCTGATGGAGCGCTTTAGATAATTTAGGTGGATTATGTTTAGATCAAATTCAGGTTCACAAGGCTCAAGATCATAAAGTAAGATTTTGGAGATTTTGACAAAAATCACTTTATGCAGGTCCATTTATGGTGTGGAATTTGGGTAATGATTGGACTCCTTAAATAATGCAATGTTAGGGCATCCTAAACATTAGAAATCTTGAGTATTAGAGGTCTCAATGAAAGATCTTGTAGATTACGGGGCTTAGGCTTTTAGATTGTACATGAATTTGATAAGAAAATGGACATCCAATTCAGTTTTGGATGCCAACTTCATCTCTTTGAAACTCACAACTCAATTGTGATAAATTCACGCTCTTGGATATTTTACAAAACTTGAAACATCCTCTACAACTTTCATATTGATCACTTTCCTTGAATCAAATGAGATCATGAGAAAAATGACCATAAAGTCAGCTACTTGACAAGGTTAGAATGCTGGAAAATTTGCTCTAAGTGTTGGTTAATGAAGTCATGACTTTGTGAGCTCACATCTTTTTATTCGTGCATTTTTGGAGGTCATCCCCTATGACAGTTGTAGTATGAAATATTATCTTCAATTTGATCTTTTGGGTATGATAAATGGTTGCTTAATTAGGAAGTTACAAGCTTGCAAAGTAGTGCATTTGAACATGAGAATTTAAGGACTTAGTGAAATTTTCACTACCCCAATTTTGCATAATTGATTCTTTCTCTTGATTTTCTTGATTAAATTTGATCAAATGACTTCATCAATCATACTTTCATGATCCTAGGCTTGAGAAGTCCATGGTTGACCAAAAATTCCAAAAGTCAAAGCTTTGACTTTGCAGTTGACTTTTCACTAGATGAATTCAAATCCTCTACAATCGTGTGATCATGATGCAATTGAAATACTTTGAAGACCATGAGATGATATTGTTGATGATCCTTTGAATGAGGTACACTTTGAAACTCAACCCACAAAACCATAATTTTTGATTTTTACTGATGAATGCCAAAACCCTTAGTTCACTTCAATCAACTGACGAACTAATGCTGAAACCCTAACAGTTGAAAAAATCTTGAAGAAGATGATGATCCTTGTGTCTTGATGAATAAGATTATGATGATGCAAGTCTCTGAGAGATAAGTCTCTTCTCTTCAAAACCCTAATCAAAGGAGGTATGTGATCCCATGCTTTTAAGAACCAATATTATGAATACTTGTGATTGTAATGCAAATAAATGTGAAGCATAAGTCAATTGTAAAATCCATAGGATAAATCTTGGGGTGCAACACACCAAAATTACTTTTTTAATTATTTATTTATCCATTAGAATCTCATTCTTGCTGAGAGGCCTAATTATTATTAGCATTAATTATGGCCTAATATGAAAACATGTTAACAAAGAGTAAATGACTCATTAGATTAATAAAGGACTCTAATAGTAGTAATTCATAAAGTATCCTTACTACATCATCTTTGTTCAACCTTTCATCGATGAAACAACTTGTCATCTTTGTCGAATTCCATGAGACCCATGACCAACGAGAAGCAACACCAAAGGCGTTGTCAACGTTAAAAAAAATTGTATGTTGGAAACATGCTTTAGAAATTCAAAGATGAAAACATGTTTTTCGTGAATGGAGAAAAGAAATTTATAAAAATAAACTAGAAAGCCACCAACAATCAGCATTCAAGAAGGATGGAGAATAACGAAGTATGAGGCACTTGCTACAATTCCACTAGGATCAAATATGTTTTATTCCTTGCTACAAATATCAATGGTGAACCGAGAATGTTGTTGATACTTTACTTCTGCGGCAACGACGTGCACTAAATTTCTCTTTGTTGAGAGTGCATGTGTTGTTGATGAAAATAATTTATGGTCCTAGAGGCATTAAAGCTGCGGGGAACCTAGTAGAGAAGCATCAATAATTTGTGATGGTTCATGATGTTGAGGTAACCTAAAAAAATGGTGGTGGAAGAATAACTCTATTTTGATGCTTTAGTTGAGAATTTTTCATAGTTTCTTCCTTAACAAACTAGGAGATGGAATCAAAGAGTGTGGAAAATCACCTAATTACTGACTATGTGTTGCGGTTGTACTGTTTTCTTCTTACTATTTATGTTTTGTTCCAAAAATGATATAGAATGAGTATGATATACATGATCAATGATGGATGACGCGTTTGTTGGTTATTGTTTAGAAAATGGAAACTTTGAATCCTGTGAGTCTGGTGTGAGTTGTTAAGGATGACTTACAAGTAGGGTTGTTCAAAAAATCTATAGAACTGAATTAAACCGTCAAACCGAACTGAACTGGAGTTAAAATAACTGAATCGTTATTAATGGTTAGTGAACCGAACTTATAATTTAATAATGATTCTAGAATCGAACTGTTAAACAATTAACCAATCTCAAAATAGTTCTGAACCAAACAGTTGGTACTTTAATAAATTAAAAAAAAATCTGTTTTTTATGAAAATTAAAAAAAAGTCAGCTTTTTTCGGAAAAAAAATATTTTTTTTCGAAAATAAAAAAGTCAATTTTTTCGAAAATAAAAAGAAAACATTTTTTTCGAAAATAAAGACAGTTTTTCCTAAAATAAATAAAAAAAGTCAGTTTTTTCCGAAAATAAAAAAAAGTTTTTTTTTCCGAAAATAAAAAAAGTTTTATTTTCCTAAAATTAAAAAAAAATCGATATTTTTCGAAAACAAAAAAGTCAATTTTTTCCAAAAAAAAAAAAGTCATTTTTTTTCAAAAAAGAAAGTCAATTTTTTCTTTAAAAAAAGTCAATTTTTTTTCGAAAAAATCATTTTTTCTCAAAATTGAAAAGTCGATTTTTTCAAAAATAAGAAGTCAACTTTTTCCGAAAATTAAAAAAGTTGATTTTTATTTGAAAAAAAAAATTGATTTTTCCGAAAATCAAATAAAATAAAATAATTTCAGAAAAAAAAATTCTATTTTTGTTGAAAATAAAAAAAAAAAGTCGATTTTTCTCGAAAAAAATAAATTTTTTGACGAAAATTAAAAATTTGATTTTTTCGAGAAAAAAATAAAATTAATTATTTTCGAAAAATAAAGATGTCGATTTGTGGCGGAAATAAAAAGTCGATTTTTTTGAAAAAAAATAGATTTAACAAAATCAAGTATAACCCTTTGATTATTTAACAAATGGTTCGATTTTGAAAAAAATTATCTTATAATGATTTGGTACAGTTCAGAATTCCTAACCGTTGTACCAAACTAAAACTTTTGATTCAATTCGGTTCGGATGGCCTTATATAATGGTTTGATTCAGTTCGGTTCAATTTTCTAAGAGAATTGTACCATGAACGATCCTACTTACAGGAGTACAAATGTTTTGGTGGTAGAAAGGTGTGTCACATACATATGTTTCTTATTGGTTGTTGATGTGAGTGGAGAAAATGGGTGTGTGATATGCTATAACTGTATTGGATGGTTATATATGTGGAGTGAAAATTATATGTTATCGGTGATAGTTGTATGAAGTATATGGGTGGTGTATAGTAAGGCTAACTCTGAGCGAGGGTAAGAAGACTCTTAGCACAAGACCTTCAAAATTAGGAGGCTCATCTGTATTAAAAAAAGAAGAAAATTTATATAAATAAATTAAGGAATGAAAAATTTTCATGTACCAACCACTAGTCGAGTTGTAGTAAAGTTATGATAAGGTATTTGTTAAAGGGAAGTGTATTTGATCTTTGATGTAGCATTTTTAATTTTTAAATTTATATATTTTTAGTTTAGACTTATTTTTTTATATTAGAACATGATTTTTGGATTGATGGGGTCAACTCAGGTGTTTAGCCATATAAATTTGGTAATGTAGTTAGAAAAATGGTGTTGATGGAGTAAAATGGAGGATAACCTATGAAGATTCAATCTAACCATAAATCATAAAGCCAAACAAGTATATCGAGTGGTTAAAGATGCACAAAATAGTTGATGAATTAGGGTTTCATAATCATTGTATACATTCTTTAATGCTGGCATTCAACTTGAAGATATATCAAGCCTCATCTCCAAGAAGATTTGTGCAAGTGGTTGAATGATTGGTATATTCAGAAAATTCTTGAAGCTTCAAAGTATGAAAGAGAGGAAGTGTGAAAGCTCACCCTGACATGTTTGAGTGGTCATTCTTTTGTAAAAATATAATATGGTTTTTGTAAAGTAATATGGATAAATCACACACTCACTAAAACCATTTTAAAAGCCTATATTTCTCAAAGAAAATAATCTAAAAATATTTTGGAGCCTATCTAGATGAATCAGGAACTGTTAGAATGATTTGGACAACTTTTTTGAATTTTCCAATCGATTGGTACATATTCCCAATCGATTGGGTAAATACAACAATGTCCATAATTTCTCGTGAGCTCAGCCCATATAAAACCTTAAACTGGTTCGTAAGCTCAACCTGTCTAAAAACTCCACTTGGTTCGAGATTAACTTGGTGTAAAATCCCAACTCGATTTGTGGTCACCCTAGGTAAAACTGTAACACCATAAACCCCACACATAATTTATTGAAGAATTTAGTCAATAAACTGTAACCACTTAGGGTGTCATACACAACAAAACATAACATGCTCCATAACACAGGTTAGAACAGAATATTTAATACACATAATTTCACCTAGGACGTTTACACGACATCAACTTCTTTGATCTATAACACATACTTGTAAAATAAAATATTTAACCGGTCATCGCATGCTCACCTTCACTTAGGGTATCATCACATTAGGGTCACTATCAAAGCAAATTAAAAAAAAAATTTCAATTCGTGGAATACAATCTCATAAATGTTAACTTCATAATATAAGCAAAAGGAATTGTGACATGACAGTCAACTCAAACAACATAGAAATTTCAACAAAACAAAGTAATCTTTAACTCCAAAATAAACGACATAAGAATCAAATCAATCATTCTTCCCTAACCCAATATTACATGATCAGAGAAAGACACCAATAGTCAAAACGATGAACTAAAGAAGTAACTCCAAGAGCGATCTTCTACTTACTTCAACAATGATACTCCTGAGTATCTACAAGTTGTTCATGGTGGACAACATTAAAGCAAAAAAGGTGAGAATACACTTCAATAATTAACGATGAAAGCAAGCAGAAGTAGATTATTACATAACAACAACATACATATTGATCAAATCCACACAAACATGTTTATCATTCTCATCCAACAACAAACCAACAACAATTAACATAAATGTAACATTTATGAAATGTACTCAACACTGAATCAACATGCATGTGGTACCAACTATGAACACTCAAGTTCATATCGCTCCCAGATCCTCCATCATATGACCAAATTTCCTCTTGGAACCAGAGCACACAAAAATCGCTACCACCATCATAGGTAACACTTCACTAATTCCCACTGGAACCAGCTAATCACACCAGAACCACCACCATAAGATCAAGGCAAACTAAAAAGAACAAAAATTCTGATAACATGAATGTATAGGCTCTTAACACGCAACAACAACATATACATATTGGCCTGTCTTCTAACTGCGTATGCCACCAACAACATAATCACCATCAACATAGATGCATATATTTGAACATATAACATCATTAACATCATCATAATAACATCATCATAATAACATCATCATAATAACGACATCAATATTAACATCATAACAATGCAGACTTAACAACATCATCAAAATTAGCACCATAACAAGATCATCCAACCTCGTCATCATAACAACGTCATCATAATATAACATCATACACCATATGCAAACATTAATCAATATTAATAAAACCAACAACTACATCAACTTCAGCAACTCAACATATGCATATTCATAAACATATAATCATGTTATTTTATTATAACATAAATATTTCATTGTGGTAACTCAATGATTCACTATTCGATCATACAAATCATCATACACTTTCCTATGTTAGACACTTGACTATCATTCAATTAGTTTGGACTTATGAATAAAATATTATGGCTAAAATCGTCATACAATGCAATAAAAATTAAAGCAGAAAAATTCTCACAATTTGGCCTACGACAGTCAATTGTCATAGGATGACAATGGATTTTCATCAACGATGCTTAGTTACTTCCAGACCCAAAAAATCACATTTAGAGACATGTAAATCAATTGTCATCTAGCGGCAATGTATTGTCACAGTGTTTGTGAGGGAAAGGTCCCTCTATAAGTATTTTAATGATGTCAAAATGATTATTAATCTTTCTCTATTTGGGTTGGTCCTATGAACAATCTTGCAATTGAATGATTGGAATTAAGATCTCAAGAAACACTTATTTTTGAGAAAATTCAATCTGTGCGTCGACTCAAAGATATGTGCGGTCAACTCATCACCTTCAATCAAGCCCTGGATGTGTCAGGTCGACCCTTCCGGTCGAATCAACCTGGAAATCAAAATATTAAACTATTGCGTTGATGCAAGCCCTGTAGCGGTCGATGCACTGCACTTTATAATGCTTTTCCCTCAAACTGCTGGATGTGTCATGTCGACCCTTCCGGTCAACTCAACCTGGGAATCAAAATATTCAAAGTTTGCGTCGAAGCAACTCCTAAAGCGGTCGACGCATTGCACTTCAAAATAGTTTTTCCTTTGTCTACAGGTTGTATCATGCCGACCCCTATTTCTGTTTGAGTCGAATGCTCGCTGGCTTCATCTGATTTTCTGCTATAATTGTGTGTATATATATATATATATATATATATATATATATATATATATATATATATATATATATATATATTCATTATGCATAATTATTTGAAGTTAACAAGAACTAGTGAAAGATACACATAGTGCTCATCATCTTCATCCTCTCTTCTCAAAAATAAACATCTACCTATAATCATGGTTGTTGATTCAAGTAAATTATTATGGTGATAAAGTTCAAATCAAGGATTCAATTCAGATTTGGGTTGAGTAATTGTGGGTTGTTCTTGAATAAAATTGTTTGGATTTTCTCCTCCAAGATTCCTATTGGTGTGGGGGGTTTTTGCACAAGTCTTTGCTTCATTGAATTCAGCCGAGTGAAAGGATTAAGAAAACGGTGGGTTTGCTTAATCAGGTAGCGGTAACCGGAGGATTGTGAAGATTTATTTGGGGTCAAATGGCTTGCGATCAAAATCAGTCGAGTGAAAGGATTAAGAAGCGGTGGGTTTGCTTAATCAAGTAGCGGTAACCGGAGGTTTGCTCGAAGAATTTGGCACTTGGTTTTGCTCAAACCAAGGAAAGGGAAGAAGATTGTTACATCAGCAACATTGGTTTGTTTGTATTGTGAACTCTCTCTTCTCTTGTATCATTTGCAACTTAATATCAAATATCTCAATTCTAGATTCTAGAATTGGGGGCAGGCGTACCCTACGCGAGGACGACAAGGGGAACTGCCTTAACAAATTGTGTGTTCTTCTTCTTTTTCTTTATCTTCATACTTAATTAAAATAATTTGTGAAAATTAAATTGTCAAATCTGCATGTACTGAAATTGTGGTGTGTTGAGATCATTTTTCAACATTGGTAACAATCATTTTGATTGATACCCAAGAAAACTAACCACTACAATTTAGTGAAATCAAACCTAAGGTGCCTTGATCATAAGGTGTTTGACAAATTGACTAATTCATAAATTGTTCATTGTGTATAGTTTTATCTCATTCAACTTATTGGAAGTAATTCACATTCATTGAGAGTGTATAAGTGATTGACCAATTGAGTAAAATGAATTCTTTCTTTCTTTGTCATTATATCACATACGGTTTCGCATATCCGATCTTTTCAATAGAGGATCGTTTAGACGATTGGAGATTCCGGAGCTTTCGCATAAATTTCTTTAAAAAAATTTCAAAATGCGCAAATTATTTTAAATGATCTATTCAACCCCCCTTCTAGATCGATCACATAGTCTAACAAGTGGTATCAGAGCACCGGTTCATCTGGTGCTTCACATATTACTTTGTAAAATATGGACAACGATCCAAAAGGGGCTTATACGAGAGCTCCTATTTTCACAGGTGAAAATTATAGCTATTGGAAAGATTGTATGCGTGTGCATATTAATTCTGTTAATAGAAAGATATGGAAAGTTATCGATGATGGTCCTATGCAAATAACCATGACTAATGAGGATAACATTACCATACCCAAATCGAAAGCACTATGGGATGAGGAAGACGAGAAAAAGTGTAGCTATGATTGGAAAGGTAGAAATATGCTTATTGCTTCTTTAGGTGTTGATGAATATTTTAGAGTATCACATTGTGCGACTGCTAAAGCAATGTGGGATGCTCTACAAAAATCCCATTAGGGGACAAATGATGTTAAACTTGCTAGAATTAATACATTAACTCAAGAGTTTGATCTCTTTCATATGAAGCATGGTGAAACCATTGCTGATATGCAAAAGAGATTTTCTCATGTAATCAATCACTTACACACTCTTGGTCATGTTACTCCCAATGTTGTTTCTACTCACAAAATTTTAAGATGTCTTAATAGGGAATGGCAGCCTAAAGTTACAACGATCAAGGAAGCAAACAATCTAGCTACACTCGACATAACAACACTGTTTGGGAAGCTTCAAGAGCATGAGCAAGAGCTCAAAAATCTCAATAAGCATGATAAAAAGGAAAAGAAGGAAAAAGCAAAAGACACGGAAAAGATGTCTATTGCATTAAAGGCTTCAAGCTCAAAGTCCTCCACCAATAACCCTTGTGTGAGTGATTCTAGTGATAATGATGAAAGCTCAAGTGAAGACATGGGGTTTTTTGTGAGAAAATATCACAGATATCTCTGAAAGAATGAAGTTCAACACTCGGACAAAAATCTCATAAATTATAGAAGCCAATCAAAACCTTCAAGACAAAATAAGAAATCTAAATCAAGAGGATCATGTTTCAACTGCGGAAAACCCGGCCACTACAAGTCGGATTGCCCGTTTCTCAAGAAAGACAAAGGAAAAGATAAATTCCAAAAGAGACCGAACAAAGCTAGAAGAGCATACATTTCTTGGGATAGTGATAGTGAAGCCTCAAGCAAAAGTGACTCTATTAATGAAGAAGAAACAGTCAACCTTTGCCTCATGGCTCATCAAAAGAAGAAAAGCAATGTAAGTCACTCTAAATATAATCACATTGATAAAATGTCTCACATAGAATTGCAAAGAGCTTTTGATACTCTACAAAATGAGGCTAAGGAAGCTTTTAGACGATTAGCCTCAAATAAGAAAAAAAATTCATACCTTGAGCATAAAGTGTCCAAATCCCAAAAAGAATTGGAATCACTCAAGGCATCCATGGTAAAGAAAATCAAAATTGATAGGAAATATGATAAGTTTTCTTGGCATGATTAGGCTGGATGTGAAACTTGCTACATTTGGCAAAGAGAGGTAAAAACTCTTAAAGCAAAACTTGATAAGGCTTTACAACCCAAAATTAATTTTAGCATTGATAGATCAAATTTCAGAAGTAGTATGATAAATCCATATAAAAAATACACTTATGAAATAAGAGATCCTCCAAGAAAAAGTAACTTACCCAAAACTATAACATGTTTATATTGTTGCAAAAGTGGGCACACCATTAGCAAATGTCGATTTAGGAGGTTTTTGGTCCCTCGAGGCATTTTCAAATGGTTTCCAAAATCCAACTCAAGTATCATTCACACACAAGGACCCAATAAAAATTGGGTACCTATTTCCCTTGTTTAAATTTGTAGGTGGAATATCTTGAGACTACGGAGAAAAGATGGTTTCTCGATAGTGGGTGCTCAAGACATATGACGGGCGACATCTCCCTATTTTTTTGACTTTGTGGCAAAAAAGAAAGGATTTGTCACCTATGGCGACAATAACAAGGGAGAAATACTCGGTAAAGGTAGTGTAGGTAATCCCTCTTCTACTACTATCTTAGATGTCCTATTAGTTGATGGTCTTAAACAAATTCTTATTAGCATTAGTCAATCATGCAACAAAGGATACAATGTATCATTTTCAAAAGTTTGTTGCATAATTGAACACAATGATAAGAAAGATAATGTGTTCAAAGGCTTGAGGGTAAATAATGTATACATGCTTGACTTGAATAATGTGTCCCTAACCGGAGCTAAATGTCTAGTCACTTTAAATGAGGATTCATGGTTGTGGCATAGACGTCTAGCTCACTTGAATTTTGATTTGTTAAATAAAGTTGTCTCAAAAGATTTAGTAATCGGTTTACCAAAACTAAAATTTCCCAGGGATCACTTATGTGATGCTTGCCAAATGGGGAAGAAAACTAGAATCTCGTTTAAATCTAAAAGCATTACTTCTACAACGATACCTCTTAAACTTCTTCATATGGATCTTTTTGGAACATCTAGAATTAAAAGTCTAGGTGGTAACTACTATGAATTTGTTATTTTAGATGACTACTCAAGATTTTATTGGACAATTTTCTTGGCAAATAAAAGTGACACCTTTCCGACATTTGAAAAATTTGCCAAGTTTTCTCAAAACAAATTGAACACTAGCATAGTTATTATTCCAAGCAATCACGGTGGTGAATTTGAGAATGATCTCTTTGATAAATTTTATGAAAAATACGGCATTGATCATAACTTTTCCGCTCCACGTACTCCTCAACAAGCCGTGTTTTAGAAGAACTCGGAAGAACTATGATCAATGAACACCGTCTTCCAAAATACTTTTGGGCGATGCCATTAACACGAAATGTTATGTGTTGAATATGATTCTAATATGTCCTATTCTAAACAAAAATCCCTATGAACTTTTGAAAGGAAGAAAACCAAATATTTCTAATCTTCACGTCTTTGGATGTAAATGCTTTGTGTTAAATAATGGTAAAGAAAATTTAGGTAAATTTGATTCAAAAGCTAACGAAGGTATCTTTCTCGGATACTCTCAATCAAGTAAAGCCTATAGAGTATTTAATAAAAGATTACATATAGTTGAAGAGTATGTACATGTATCCTTTGATGAATCCGATCCGAAATTAGTCGGAAAGGGTAGTGTTTATGATGGTGCAGGTGTATCTTTGGAAAGCATACTACAAGATCCCAAATAAAAGGACTTTGAATCTACTAAAATTGAAGAAGAGTTGAATCAAGTATCTGAAGAAAGAGAGGAAGATCATCCAAACAATAAAAATGATCTTCCTTTGGAATGGAAAACCTCTAAGGATCATCCCATCGATAACATCCTAGGAGATATATCAAAGGGAGTCACCACCCGCTCTAAGTTAAGTAACTTTTGTTATAGTTTTGCTTTTGTCTCTCAAATTGAACCCAAAAACTCTAAAGATGCCTTACTCGATGAACATTGGTTTTTAGCCATGCAAGAGGAACTAAATCAGTTTAAAAGAAATGAGGTTTGGGACCTTCTCCCCCCTCCGTGAGATCATCGAGTTATTGGAACTAAATGGGTTTTTAGGAACAAACTAGACGAAAATAGAATTATAACTTGCAACAAGGCTCAACTTGTTGCCCAAGGGTATAACCAAGAGGGAGGCATAGATTATGAGGAAACTTATGCTCCAGTGGCCCGACTCGATGCTATACGCCTTTTGCTTGCATATGCATGCTCACAAAACTTCAAATTATTTCAAATGGATGTAAAAAGTGCCTTCTTAAATGGATACATTAATGAAGAGGTTTATGTGTCTCAACCTCCAGGTTTTGAGAATGTTGAGAATCATAACTATGTTTACAAACTTAAGCATGCACTATACGGTCTTAAACAAGCCCCTAGGGCTTGGTACGAACGTCTTAGCAAATTCTTACTAGATCAAGGATTCTCAATAGGAAAGGTTGACACGACCCTTTTTTATTAAGCATGAAGGAAATCATTTTATTTTAGTTCAAGTTTATGTAGATAACATTATTTTTGGTTCTTCTAACACATCTTTGGTCAAGAAATTCTCTAAGCTAATGCAGGGAGAATTTGAGATGAGCATGGTGGGGGAGTTAAACTACTTCCTTGGACTTCAAATCAAGAAATTAAATGAAGGAACATTCGTGAGTCAAACTAAATATTGTCTTGACCTACTCAAGCGATTTGACATGGCAAACTCAAAAGCAATTGATACTCATATGCCTATGACCGTGAACTTAGACCGAGATGATAATGGTAATCCCGTCGATATAAAAAGGTATAGAGGTATAATTGGTTCCCTCCTTTATCTTACGGCCTCTCGTCCAGATATTATGTTTAGTGTTTACATGTGTGCTCGGTTTCAATCAGGTCCTAAGGAGTCACATTTAAAAGTCGTAAAGCGCATACTTAGGTACCTTAGTGGTACAACTAAGTATGGACTTTGGTATTCCAAGGGTAGTAATTGTTCTTTGGTTGGCTTTTCCAATTATGACTTTGCCGGTTGCAAATCGGATAGGAAAAGCACTAGTGGTACTTGTCATTTCTTTTCAAATTCTTTGGTCAGTTCGCATAGAAAAAAGCAAGTTTTAGTTGCCTTGTCAACCGCTGAAGCGGAATATGTTGCAGCCGGTAATTATTATACCCAAATCTTATGGCTCAAACAAGAATTACTCGACTTCAATGTTCGACTTGATCACATTCCTATTTTTTGTGACAATACAAATGCCATCAACCTAACCAAAAATCCTATTTTGCACTCTCGCACAAAACATATTGAGATAAGGCATCATTTCCTAAGGGATCATGTGGAAAAGGGTGATGTTATTTTCGAGCATGTTGATAGAAAAAATCAACTTGCTTACATTTTTACTAAACCACTCGCTACGGAACCCTTCTTTCACATCCGTAGGGAACTTGGTGTTATCGATATCTCGGATAGGTTGTAACTTAAGTAAGTTGCATACCCCTTATTTTATTGAACATATTCTCTTAATGCTTGATGCCCTTATGGATAGCCTTAGTGAAAGCTATTATCAACTCTCATGAAGGTAATATATTTCTCATCCATTCTCTATTCTTAACTATGTGTAAATGCTAAACTTGTTCTTCTTTATCTTTATTGTTAAGTACATAGGGATTCTAAGTGTTATATAAATTGCATGAAATCAATTGAAGAAGCTGCATAAAATCAAACATCTTTGTTGTTGAGTCGACTCATATCTTGAATGCGTCGACGCGTATCATATATCTCACTTAGCATTAATTAAAATTATTCTTGCATCGACTCAAAGCCCTACATGCGTTTATCTAATTATTGCACTTTATGATTCTCACTAATCTCATTTTATGTGAATGATTGTTAGTGTATTAAGTTGAAAATAGTAGATGATTTTGCATTTAAATTATTTTGTTACTCTTGACCTTGTGCTTTTTCTTTTTTTAATGTTGTCAAAGGGGGAGAAGCGAACACACAAAAGATCAGAAGATTATATGACGCTTACAAGTGGTGCTTTACTGAACGCACAAACTCAGGGGGAGCATATTTGAGCATTGTTTTGCCATCATCAAAAAGGGGGAGTATGTGAGGGCAAGGTCCCTCTATAAGTATTTTAATGATGTCAAAATGATTATTAATCTCTCTCTATTTGGGTTGGTCCTATGAACAATCTTGCAATGGAATAATTGGAATGAAGATCTCTAGAAACACTTATTTTTTAGAAAATTCAATCTGTGTGTCGACTCAAAGATATGTGCGGTCGACTCATCACCTTCAATCAAGCCCTGGATTTGTTAGGTCGACCCTTCCGGTCGAATCAACATGGAAATCAAAATATTAAACTATTGCGTCGATGCAAGCCCTGTAGCGGTCGATGCACTACAATTCATAATGGATTTCCCTCAAACTATTGGATGTGTCACGTCGACCCTTTCAATCGACTCAACCTGGGAATAAATAATATTCAAAATTTGCATCGATGCAAGTCCTGAAGTAGTCGACGCATTGCACTTTAAAATAGTTTTTCCTTTGTTTGTGGGTTGTGTCGCACCGATCCCCATTTCTGTTTGAGTCGACTGCTCGCTGGCTTCATCTGATTTTCTGCTATGATTGTGAGTCTTGGATATTAGGTAACATATATATATTCATTATGCATCATTATTTGAAGTTAACAAGAACTAGTGAAAGATACACATAGTGCTCATCATCTTCGTCCTCTCTTCTAAAAAATGAACATCTACACATAATCATTGTTGTTGATTAAAAAAAATTGTTGTGGTGATAACGTTCAAATCAAGGATTCAGTTCAGATTGGGTTGAGCAATTGTGGGTTGTTCTTGAATAAAAACATTTGGATTTTCTCCTCCAAGATTCCTATTGGTGCGAGGGTTTTTGCACAAGTCTTTGCTTCATTAAATTCAGATGAGTGAAAGGATTAAGAAAATGGTGGGTTTGCTTAATCAATTAGCGGTAACCGAAGGATTGTGAAGATTGATTTGGGGTCAAATTACTTGCGATCAAAATCAGCCGAGTGAAAGGATTAAGAAACATTGGGTTTTCTTAATCAAGTAGCGGTAACCGAAGGTTTGTTCGAAGAATTTGGCACTTGGTTTTGCTCAAACCAAGGAAAGGGAAGAAGATTGTTACATCAGCAACATTGGTTTGTTTGTATTATGAACTCTCCCTTCTCTTGTATCATTTGCAACTTAATATCAAATATCTCAATTCTAGATTCTAGAATTGGGGGGCATACGTACCATACGCAATGACGACAAGGGGAACTGCCTTAACAAATCATGTGTTCTTCTTCTTTTTCTTTATCTTCATACTTGATTAATATAATTTGTGAAAATTAATTTGTCAAATTTGCATGTATTGAAATTATGGTGTGTTGAGATCCTTTTTGAACATTGGTAACAATCATTTTGATTGATACCCAAGAAAACTCACCACTATAATTTAGTGAAATCAAACCTAAGGTGCTTTGCTCATAAGGTGTTTGACAAATTGACTAATTCACAAATTATTCATTGTGTACAGTTTTATCTCATTCAACTCATTGGAAGTAATTCACATTCATTTAGAGTGTATAAGTGATTGACCAATTGAGTAAAACATATTTTTTCTTTCTTTATCATTATATCCCATACGGTTTCGCATATTCGATCTTTTCAATAGAGGATCGTTTAAACGATTGGAGATTCCGGAAGCTTTCGCATAAATTTCTTTAAAATAATTTCAAAAAGAGCAAACTATTTTAAACGATCTATTCAACCCCCCTTCTAGATCGATCACATCGTCTAACAGTGTTATTTTCCAAAAAAATTGCACTAGTGTTGTGATACGGTGGGAGAACTGACTTGGGTGTTTTGCGTTTAATCGCAAATTTTGCGGTTAGCAAGAGTCGCCATCGACTTTTCTTTTATCTAAAAGGAAATGTGAAAAAGCACAGGAAAGACCTTTGAGATTGTTTCTTGAGTTCGTGGGGTAGATTATGAAAAGGGAAGGTATTAGAACCCTTTTCATCCATGGTTTTCCATAGGCTCTTAGTTACTTTCTAGATCACTTTCTTTTGTTTGAAAATGTGCTTTGTATGGTTTTTGAAAGTATTTTGTAAAGAGGCATTTGTTTAGGCAAACTTTGTAATGATTCTCGTTTGTAAGAATGTATACAAAGTGTTTGATCTTTTGAAAATGTTTTCAAGTTTGAAAGATGTTTTGAAAGTGTTGGTGTTTGTTCTAAAAATAGCAAGGATGTTTTTGTTTTGAAATGGAGCAAGTAACTAGGAACATTCTACCTACTCAAAAGTATTTCATATTCATTTCCTTTTTCCTTTGACATTGTTATTGTGATGCGGTGGGAGAACTGACTTGGGTGTTTTGAGTTTTATCGCAAATGTTGCGGTTAGAAAGAGTCGCCACTGACTTTTCTTTTATCCAAAAGGAAAGGTGAAAAAGCACAGGAAAGACCTTTAAGATTGTTTCTTGAGTTCGGGGGGTAGATTATGAAGGGGAAGGTATTAGCACCCTTTTCATCCATGGTTTTCCATGGGCTCTTAGTTACTTTCTAGATCACTTGCTTTTGTTTGAAAATGTGCTTTGTGTGGTTTTTGAAAGTATTTTGAAAAGGAGACATCGTTTAGGTGAACTTTGTAATGATTCTCGTTCGTAAGAATGTATACAAAGTGTTAATCTTTTGAAAATGTTTTCAAGTTTGAAAGATGTTTTGAAAGTGTTGGTGTTTGTTTTGAAAGTGAGAAAGTAACTAAGAGCATTCTACCTACTCAAAAGTCTTTCATGTTTATTTCCTCTTTCCCTTAACATTGTTATCTTACCATTGATTTGGTAAGTAACCCTATCTTTGGATGTAAACGGGACGGTCATGGGTCATCGTATGACCATGATTAGCAATGTTGCAAGGTATCTTAGCATCTTTCCTTAGGGACTAAGATCATTTTGAAAAGGCAACATAGATATCATCATCCAGAGACTATGTGAAGAAGTGAAAAACACAAGAAGGGGGGGGGGGGGGGGGGGGGGGGGTT
The DNA here is from genome assembly GCA_948472305.1 of Vicia faba. Classification (NCBI taxonomy): domain Eukaryota; kingdom Viridiplantae; phylum Streptophyta; class Magnoliopsida; order Fabales; family Fabaceae; genus Vicia; species Vicia faba. The sequence continues at coordinate 756,777,026 of OX451736.1, read as the reverse complement.
GAATTGAAAACTTGAAATCAAATGCGCAATGACAAAGTATTTTTATCCTGGTTCGTTTAATCGCAAACTACTCCAGTCCACCCGCCAAGGTGATTTCTCCTGTCTCCAACGAGGACTTAATTCACTAATCAAACTGATTACAATTCTACTTTAACAACTGTTAAAGTCTTCTTGATTCCAAAACCACAACCTGGTTTTCTCAAAGAATTTCACTAAACAGTTAATTGTATAAAAGTGTACAATGATGTTTCTAAATAAACAGTATTACAAACTTGTGATGTATTACACAGTTTAATATTGAATCATTGAAGATGAAGAATGAAAGCTGCATTATTTACTTTTTTTCACGTGAGTTTTTCTTTATGAGGGCAGTTGTTCATCGTCTTGAAATCTTCTTCTAGTCTGCTTTATATAGGCCTTGCAATAGAGACATAAGAAGATACTTTTGGTAAGTCCATATCATGAGTTAATGAGTTTTCCAAATTAGGAGATCTTTGTCTGTTTGTAGCCGTTACTTATGATCTTGCATTGATGGAATTGTAACGCTTCAGAGCTTCTCACATCAGAGGACGAATATTATCGTTGAGAGTTCTTTACAGCTTGATCAGAATTTTGCACATTAGAGTATCAGAGATTCTGTTTCGCAGCGCTGGTGCATTCAGAAGTTCAATCAAAACTTCTTCATATAAGTGTGTCATGCATATTTGACGTGTCTGAATCTTTCATTGTCCTCTCAACTTCTGTGCTCGCATAATCATAACTTCTGGTGATGTTCTGGCAGAACTTCCAGTTGCATCAAAACATTATGCATGTAAAGATATTTTTTAATAGCGAGCATATTTGTTCTTTATATCATGTGTTTGTTATCATCAAAACTCTTGCTGGGATGTAGAACCAAATTATGTTCTAACACTATGATCTTGCATTTTGCTTGTTTTTGCTACGATACCTCACATGCATAACATATCCATTTTTGTAAGGCAACCAAGTGGATTTACCCTAAGGGGTGCTTGTGTGCAAGTGCATTGTTTTTCATGCTTTGTTTTTTTTTTATTAGGGTTTTCTAATTGATTGGTTTTAGTCTTTCCATGCAAAATTCTAATTACTAGCATTTGTATATAAAGCGATAAATTGCGGAACTTAAAATTACTATGCTATTACAATACTTGTGGGAAGGGGGTGTACAAATTACAAATGGGGATTGCAAGAAAATAAACCTAATTATCTATTACAACCATATTGAATTTGGATAAATAATGTACAAAAATGAATAAATATACAAGAATGTAAATGGAAAGAAAAATGGATTTTTGTTTGGATGTTTTTGGAAAAGGGTTTGGTTTTAACCTAATTAACTAAAAGCAAATAATTAGTTAAATTAATAAAAGTAAACCTAAATTAATTAGGAACAAAAAATTAGATAAAACCCTAATCTAAATATTAATTGATTAAGAAAGAAAAAGAAATTAAGTTTGTAAGAAAAATATATTTAATGTCTTTTTTGTCTTGAAAATAATGTATGGTATAGTAAAATATTTTTGGTCTTTTTTGGTTTTAAAAGAATGTTTTTTAATTGTAAAAGAAATAATTAAAACCCTAGTTTCTAAATAAATTTACAAATTAATTAGTAAAATAGATAAAGTATGATTAAATAAAAATAATTTTTTATTATAAAAATAAATAAACTATATCAAAATATAAATCTAATGTTTTTATATTTTTTCTGATTTTTCTAATATTAAATAAAATATTAAAGAAAACAAATAAATAAAAAAGAGAAAAGGAAAATAAAATGGGCCAGGGGTGTGAATAGTGAGCAGGGAGTATGAATTTGAGCAAAAATACTAGGCCCAACACAGGGGGCCCAGCGCTGCAAATAAACATAAAAAATGTGAGAAAAAATGAGAAAATAAGCAAAGGGGTACCACTAGGGCTCGAACCCGGATCCCAAAGGTTAACAGGCGCGCGCTTTACCACTGGGGTGGCTATACATCCGCTCATATAAATAAAACAATAAATATATATTAGAAATCAAGTCCATGGCCTGAACTTCATCTTCAACCTCACGCCCAGCCAGAGTACCTACATCTTGTTCATTTCTCATCCATTTAGAAAAGTGTAAACATGAATCTTGTGGAAAATTTCCTCCCGATTTCAGAAATGTAAAGCAATAAAATTATAGATCAAAGACAAGCATAAATTTTAATGGCCCTAATCTGAACCCTAAAAATTTCAGAAACTTCAATCTTAAAATTCTCTAAGCTCAAGCAACATAAATAAAAACTATGGACATGGTTAGCTTTAGGGCAATGATATCTACATTTTTCATTCACAAATAAGCCATTAATGATGCTTGTATGAAGATTTCAAAGTTAAGGAAACTTACCTCAAAACTGGAAATCATATTCTGAGTTTGAGCACTCCTCAAGGTGTTGTGATGACCAGAATAACTCCACTGAGGTCCCAAGAAGCTAATGCAATGATTAGCTTGGTTGGAGAATGGCTGAAATGGTTTGGAGAAGTCCACTTGCAGTGCTCTATTTTTGAACTTGGAAATGGAGGAAGACGGTGTTACAAAACTGTAACAGGGTATGGAATTATTTATGTGTGATGCTTGGAAGCTTTTGGAAGCAAGAAGCCAAGAAACGCACGAGTAGTTTTTGGTTTTGGGATTTCTGGCCAGAATATGCAACAATGGAGGTGTGAGATGCAAATCTGAGTTCTTGCTCTTTTCAGGGCTCAAGCATGCATGTGATTTGTGGCAAATGACTTGCACATAAGTAATGAGAAGTTTTTTTTGCTTGAGAGGGTCAGAAGTACAAGATATATGATGATTGCTATGTTACGTGATTTTGAAGAAAAGTGGGAAGTATGGTTCCAAGAGGAAGTGCAAGCATGGGATGAGTGATTGTAAGTGTTTGGACAAACTTCTCTTGAGTTATAGGACATGTATGATTAGAAGAAAACAATTGCAAGGCTCAAGAACAAGTTTTGTACAAAAAGCTACTTTATCAAAATGGTATTGTGCACTTTCTTCCCAAAATGGATATAAAGCACGGCCTTGCATTGAATGCTTGAATTGAGACCTCTAACAGTTGTGAAAGCAATTATTATGGAGTGACTAACAAGTTTGAGGTCTGTAAAGTAGAGATTATGCAACATAGGTTTGAAATTTGAATCTTGTTCATCACAAAATGACTTATATTTCAAGTGTGAAAACCCTAACTTCATCTCTTCGATTCTCCCTGCTCAAGAATGATCTCAATGAATTATTGGACATTTTGGAAAGCTTGTAATGTGCTCTACAACCCCTCTTTGAATCACTTTTGAAAATTCCCCTTGGAACTATATGAAAAAGTGCCATGAAGTTAGGTCAAAATCCTGACCAAAACTAGGGCAAAATTTCACTAAGTGTCCAATTTCAAGACCATGACTTTAGGAATTAATAACTTGAGATCAAAGAATTTTTAGAAGAAGTTGTGTAAATAAATATTGTAGATATCATGGATATCTACAACATTCATGTTGAAAGTTTCTTCCGAATCCTCTTGCGTCATGGTGAAAAATTGGCTTAAAGTTATGAAAAAACATGAAGTTTTAAAAACACTTAGAAAAATTTCTAAGTTATAAAACTTTGACTTTTCAAAATGAAATCTTGAGTTTTTGATTTATTGATGAATAAGTTTCATATCTTGACATATTTTGATGAATTGTGATCTTTGACATTGAATTTTGACCAAAAAGTCAAAGTTTGATTTTTCAGTGTAAAGTTGACTTTTCCCCAATACAGTTGATTTTAGGTCAACTGCTCAATTGACTGAGAAAAAGTGATCCAAGGCTTGAAACGTGACATGAGAAATCTTGGTGGTCCATAATAATCCATGAAAGTCATATGAAGCATTGAAAGTTCAATTGTCCTTGTGCAATCCCAAACCCTAATTTTGGTCATCAGTGTTTAAGGAGGTGTCTTGAGCTGATCAACCCTAGTGAAGTCTTGAACCAAGAGAGGTCTTTGTGAGAAAATATTTGATAAATGAGATGAAAAATTTTAGGGTACAACAGTTATCTTACCATTGATTTGGTAAGTAACCCTATCTTTGGATGTAAAAGGGACGGGCGTAAGATGTCTTAGCATTTTTCTTTAGGGACTAAGATCATTTTGAAAGGCAACATGGATAGCGTCATCGAGGGAATATGATCTTGTATTTTTGCTTGTTTTTTCTAAGATACCTCACATGCGTAATATCGCCATTTTATAAGACAACAAAGTGGGTTTACCCTAAGGGTGTAAGTGTGCAAATGTATTGATTTACATGCATTGTTTTGTCTTTGATTAGGGTTTGCTATTTGTTGGTTTTAGTATTTCCATACAAAACCTTAATTACTAGCATTGGTATATAAAGCATTTAAATTGCGGAAATTAAAATTACTACGCTATTACATCATTTAGGGGAGGGGGTGTACAAATTGCAAATGGGGAATTACAAGAAATTAAATCTAAATGATTATTACAACCATATTGAACTTTGAATAAATGTACAAAATAAATAAGTAAGAATGCAAGAATATAAAATGCAAGAAGAAATATGTTTTTTTTTTGGTTTTTCCATGAAAAGGGTTTTTTAACCTAATAAAATAATTAACTAAAAAAAGAAAATTAAGGTTAAGTTAGTAAAAGAAATTAAAGGAAACAATTTTTTTAGGGTTTTGGTGAATTTAATTAAACTAGTAAATAAAAATAATTAAATAAAAATCCTAAATTATAAATTGATTTTAATTTACAAAATAATATAATAATAATTAAAATTTATTATCTAAGTATTAAAAAAAAGAAGTTAATTTATTAAAGAAAATGTTTTTGCTCTTTTAGTTTTATAAAGAAAAATAAAATGTATAAGTATTGTTTAAATATGTAAATAAATAAATAAAATATTTTTGGATTCTTTTATTAATAAAATAATAATAATGATAATAATAGTAATAATAAAAATAATAAAGAAAATATGAAATAAAAATAAAATGAAGGGAAAATAAATAAAATGGAAAAATAAAATAATGGGCCAGGGGTGTGAACAACAAGGCAGGGGGTCAGAAGTAGCAAAAAAAATAAATCCCAAAGGGGGGAGGCCCAGCGCTGCAAAAAACAGAAAAGTGTCAAAAAATGGAAAAAATGCAAAAGGTCACGCTGGGGCTTGAACCAAGGACCTAAGAGTGACAGGTGCGCGCTTTAACCACTGGGATGGTGATACATCCTTTAACTTAAACAAAACAACAAATATATAATATAAGTTTTTCCCTAAATGTACTTCATCTTCAACCTCCAGCCAGAATCCCTGCAACTCATTCGTTTCTCAACCATTTGTAAAAATGTAAACATGAAAGTTGTGTAAAATTTCATCACGATTCCAGAAATGTAAATAACTAAAACTATAGATCAAAGATGAATGAAAATTTCTAATGGTACCAAATTCTGACCTAATTTTTCCAGGATATTCAGATTCAAAATTCTAACTACGCAAGCAATGTAAATGAAATCTAAAGACATGGTTAGTTTCAGGGCTATGATATCTACATTTTATCTTCATAAATGGAAAGCAAATGATGCCTATATGAAGAGTTCAAAAGTAAAAAAACTCACCTTGAAAATGGAATTCGTGTTTTGAGTTAGAGCTTGTTTCAAGATGCTGCAAGGATCAGGTTAGCTTCCTTGAGGTCCCAGGAAGCTAATGCAATGATTAGCTTGGTTATAGAGTGGCTGAAATGGTCTGGAGAAGTCCAACTGTGATGCTCTGTTTTTGAACTTGGAAATGGAGGAAGATGGTGTTACAGTCGTGTAACAGGGACAGGGATGGCTTGTGTATGATGTTTAGAAGCTTTTGGAAGCAAAAGGCCAAGAAACGCACGAGTAGTTTTTGATTTTGGGATTTCTGGTCAGAATATGCAACAATGGAAGTATATGATGCAATTCTGAGTTCTTGTGAGTTTTAAGTCTTGTGTATGCATGTGTTTTTGTTGCCAAGGATTTGTACATAAGTAATGAGAAGGTTTTTTGTGCTTGAGAGGGTCAGAAGTACAAGATATAGGCTGAATGCTATGTTACTTGATTTTGAAGAAAAGTGGGAGCATGGTTCTAAGATGAAGTACAAGCATGGGCTGAGCGATTGTAAGGCTTGAGACAAACTTCTCTTGAGTTATAGGACGCGTATGATCAGAAGAAAACAATTGCAAGGCTCAAGAACAAGTTTTGTGCATAAAGCTACTTTTTTAAAATGTCATTGTGCACTTTCTTCCTAAAATGGATATAAAGCATGGCATTGCATTGAATGCTTGAGTTGAGGCCTCTAACAGCTGTGCAATCATTTAATTATGGAGTTCCTAACAATTTTTAGGCCTACAAAGCAAAGATTATGCAGCATAGGTTTGAGATTTGAATTTTGTTCATCACAAAATTTGCCTTGTAAAACAACTTGAAACCCCAACTTCTGACCTTCGATTCTCCTTGCTCACAAATGATCTCAAGGAGTTATTGGACATTTTAGAAAGCTCGTAATATGATATAAAACCCCTCTTTAAATCACTTTTGCAAAATACAAATGGAACTAGGTTAAACTTGGGTCAGAAGTTAGGTCAAAATCCTGACCAAAAATGTTCAAAATTTCACTAAGTGTTTAGTTTCAAGACCATGACTTCATGGATTAATAACTTGAGCTCCAAGCATTTCTAGGAGAAGTTGTGTAAAGCAATGTTGTAGATATCATGGAGATATAAAACTTTCATTTTGAAAGTTTCTTTTGAATCATCTTGCATCATGGTAAAAAATTGGCTCAAAGTTGTGAAAAAACATGAAGTTTTCAACACTTAGAAAAATTTCTAAGTTTGAAAACTTTGACTTTTCAAAATGAAATCTTGACTTTTTTGATTTCTTGATGAACAAGTTTCATATTTTGACATGTTTTGATGAATTGTGATCTTTGACACTTGATTTTGACCAAAAAGTCAATGTTTGACTTTTCAGTGTACAGTTGACTTTTGATTAGTTGACTGAAAATCAACTATCAATGCAATTGATCTTAAGCAATATTTTGAGGCATGGCATTAGGTAAAAATGATACAATTTAACTCTTAAGATCATGCCTCAAACCAATTAACCATTTGCTAGGTCAAAAATCAGAAATTGCCCTTTCTCAGTCAAAACCCTAATTTTGACCATTTTGCCCTTTTGATGGTTTGATCAAATTTCTTGATGGATTATGGTCCAAACTTGATCAAATGATACATATGAGTTTAAAATGTTGATTTGGATAAAAAATTATGAAGTTTGACTGTAAATTGGCCACAATTGACTTTTTCCCCAATATAGTTGATTTTTAAGTCAATTGCTCAATTGATTGGGCAAAAATGTGATCCAAGGCTTGAAACTTGACATGAGTAATCTTGGGGGTCCATAATGATCCATGAAAGTAATATGAGGCATTTAAAGTTCAACTATCCTTGTGCAATCTCAAACCCTAATTTTATTCATCAGTGTTTAAGGAGGTGTCTTGAGCTGATCAAACCTTGGGCAGTCTTGAACGAAAGGAGATATTATGGGAAAATACTTGGTAAATGAGAGGGAAAATTTTAGGGTAACAACAGCTGCCCCTGTTCAATCTTCTTAAACCTGAAGAGTTAGATTGGCATATCCGCCATTCATGACTTGAAGGTGAAAGATGATTAGACTCTAGAGTGCCCAGAATTTTGCACCCGATAATGTGGTGGTTGACGGTGTAGGAAATGGGCTTAAAGATGCCATTTTAGAGAGATGATGGAAAGTTGTTGTAGATGGGCTTATAGATTCCATCAAAAAGGATTGTTGGCAGGAATGGAAGAAGTGTCAGAATAAATCTCTGGTTGATTTATACTGAAATAGTGGATGTGTTAGGTTGAGTACTAGAATAATATCCATAAATGGATTGTATTTGAATCGTATCTGAAAGTTGAATCTGAATGAGTATCAGAATGGCGTCTGTATCTTGAGCGTATTTGAACTGTATCTGAATAAGTATCAGAATGGCGTCCGTATCTGGAGCGAATCTTAACTGTATCTGAAAGCTGAATCCGAATGAGTATCAGAATGGTGTCCGTATCTGGAGCATATATGAACTGTATCTGAAAGCTGAATCTGAATGAGTATCAGAATGGCATCCATATTTGGAGCGTATCTGAAATGTATCTGAAAGTTGAATCTGAATGAGTATCAGAATGGTGTCAGTATCTAGAGTGTATTTGAACTGTATCTGAAAGCTGAATCTGAATGAGTATCAGAATGGCGTCCGTATCTGGAGTGTATCTGAACTGTATCTGAAAGCTGAATCTAAATGAGTATCAGAATGGCATCCCTATCTGGAGCATATCTGAATTGTATCTGAAAGCTGAATCTGAATGAGTATCAGAATGGCGTCTGTATCTAGAGCATATCTGAACTGCATCTAAAAGCTGAATGAGAAGAAACCTGTGTAGGATTGCTTCAGCTGGTCGTGTAGATGATTGTCCTGGCTTGTTTTAGGTATTAATCTTTGACCTTTTGCAAATTATTGATGATAGCCATCTGCTGACTAATCTTTCCTGAAAGATGAAAGATTAGTTGTATGCAATGTCATCATGTATGAAATGCATTGTACAATGATGTTCTCACAAAATGAATGAGATTATGTTGTATGTATTTGTGTTGTCAATGTTATGACGTATGGATGCGATGTATGGGCATGTAATCTATGTTGATGTAATACTGTTGGATTAGGGAAATAAATCCCTGACTGCTATTGGGGATGTGGAGTGTAAGTCTTCATGTTTTGAAGTGCTGATGAGTTGATGAGCTTCTATTTGTTAGAGAAATAAACTTTGTTGTAAGGGAAACACTGTGTATTGCTTGTGAAATCCTGTTTGGGAATCCTGAGAAATTGGGCGACTTCTACTGGTGAGTGATAACTGGAAGTTTTGTTCTGCCGAGGATGTGAGAGAACTTGATATCATTAAGCTGCACACTGTGGGGGATTTTATGGAATAGTTTAAAGACATTATCCTATTTATTAAAGCCATTAGTGATTGTCTTTCCATTTTTTGTTCCTTTTTGTTCATTTGTAGACAGTAGTTACGTTTAAATGCATATGCTCAAAAATAAATCATTGGACATTTTTGTAAACAAAACACCGAAATAAGGAAAAACAGATAGTTTTGCATTTTCAAAGGAGTATTTTTGTATTAACTTTGAATAAGTATTTTTGTACAATGAGACGATCATTCTAGTAAGAGAATGTCGTCGTAAAAAATGGAAATTTGATACAAAGAAAAGATAGCTATGTGAAATAATTCCATGGGGTTCCCATTCTGCTATAGCCTTCGTGTCTCTGAGCGTCTTGTCCACTTGCTGCCTTGTCGGAAGTTGATTGGATTGATCAGAACCGTGGAGTTTATCGGTCAAAGCTAAAGGTTGTCTGTAAGGTGATCCAATAGGACATAGTCATACGCTTTAATTCCCTAACTTTTGCCTGGACTGCCTTTTCGGGTTTTCAGTCCACCGGGATACCCTTTTTTGCCCAAGTCTCCCTTTCGGGTTTTCAACTTGCCAGGTGTACAGACTTTTTTTATCCCTAATTTTTGCCTGAACCTTTTTGGTTCACCGGGATGCCCTTGTTTTTCCTAGGTGTGTCAACCTAGCGGTTCTCTTATGCGTAGTATCTTTTGACTATGTCTGCGTTCACAGGGTGTGGAAGGTCGTCGCCATCCATAGTGGTCAAGATCATTGCTCCACCAGAGAATATGCTTTTGATCACAAACGATCCTTCATATGTAGCAGTCCATTTTCCCCTTGGATCACCTTGTGGTAATATGATACGCTTGATTACCACGTCACCAACCTGATATACCTGACGTCTGACCTTTTTGTTAAAAGCCTTGATCATACATTTTTGGTACATCTGGCCATGACAGACAGCCGTAAGCCTCTTCTCATCAATTAGATTCAACTGGTCAAGTCGAGTTTGGTTCCAATCCTCTTCATTCAACCCCATGTCCTTCATGATTGTCAGAGAAGGGATCTAGACCTCAATAGGTAAGACAACTTCCATGCCGTATACCAGAGAGTAGGGTGTTGCCCCGGTTGATGTGCACGTCGTGGTACAGTAACCGTGGAGAGCGAATGGTAGCATCTCATGCCAGTCCTTGTAGGTTACTGTCATTTTTTGTATGATCTTTTTAATGTTCTTATTTGCGGCTTCGACAATGCCGTTCATCTTTGGCCGGTAAGGGGAAGAATTATGGTGTTGGATCTTGAATTGTACGCACAGTGCGGTGATCATAGTATTGTTGAGATTCACACCATTGTCTGTGATGATTCTCTCTGGGATGCCTTACCGACATATGAGATTCTATTTGATGAACCGGGCCATAACATTCTTGCTAACGGAAGCGAAAGAATCTTCCTCAACCCACTTCGTAAATAGCCAATGGCCACCAATATGAAGCAGTGTCCATTAGAAGCTGTAGGTTTGATTTCTCCAATCATATCGATGCCCCACGTCGCGAATGCCCAGGGAGAAGTCAGGACAATCAGAGGAACTGGAGGTACATTCACTTTTTCAGCATATATCTGACACTTATGACAGGTTCGTGAATATTGATAGCAATTTGCTTCCATGGTAGACCAGTAATACCCCGCCCGTAGGATTTTCTTAGCCATCGTATGTCCACTGGAATGGGTGCCAAAAGTGCATTCATGTAGATAAACCATGATATTTTCTGCCTCAACCTTGTCTATGCAACGAAGCAAAATAGAGTCATGGTTACGTTTATAGAGGATGCCATTACTGATGAAGAACTTAGTAGAGAATCTCCTCAAGAACTTATTATCATTGACTGAAGCTCCTTCTGGATACTCTTGAGCCTCAAGATACCTCTTGACTTCATGGAATCAAGGTTGATCCATTACTTCTTAGGTATTGATCTCGTGACAATAAGCTGGTTCATCCATTCGTTCAATGGTGATCTGGGGATCCTCGTTATCCCATTTGAGTTTAAACATGGATGACATTATGGCTAGCACATCCACTAGTTGATTTTCTTCTCGCGGGAAATGCTCGAAGGTAATCTCCTCAAAATGTGGGGTTAATGTCAACACATGTTCTTTATAGGGGATGAGGTTAGGGTGTTTCATATCCCAATCTCCTTTGATCTGACTGATGTTACACTTAAAGATTTGATCCCCAAATCTATGGCAGCTTTGAGACCAAAAATGCACGCTTCGTATTCTGCCATGTTATTTATACAGTTGAAGCAGAGTCTTGCAGTGAAGGGAGTGTGACATTGTGATACGGTGGAAGAACTGACTGTTTTTGGAATGCTAGTTTGCGTTTTGCATTTGTTTTTGCAAAATGTCACGGTAAGCAAGAGTCGCCGCCGTCTTTTATTTTATCCAATAAGGAAAGGAAAAAAGCACAGAAAAATTCCTTTTTCGAGATATTTATGAGTACGGAGGGTAGATTTATAAAAAGGGAAGGTATTAGCACCCTTTCTATCCGTAGTTATCTACGGGATCTTAGGTACTTGCTCATCATTTTCAAAATGTTTTCTTTGTGTTTGTGGGTTTTGAAAAGTTTTTATTTTAAACTTCGATTTAACTCTTGCTTCTGTCCTCAAGAGTGTAATGAAGTGTTTTTGAAAACTTTGTTTGAAAAGGAGTGTACGTGTGAAAATTTTGTTTTGGATGAGCAAGTATCTAAGAACTATCTACCTACTCGAAAAAAAGAATTGTTCTATGCTAATTTCCTTTAGACAATGATATCCCACTATTAGTGAGTAGGTAGCACCGTCGTTGGAGTTTTAGGGTCAATTCGAATGAGGGACATACGGTCACTAAAGCAATCTTAGGATGTCTTAGCGGTAACCCTAATGTCTTAGATCATTTGTTTGAGGCAACAATATCTGAGGCAACCGTTTCGAGGCAACTATGATCTTTTAGACAAGAGGACGACCTCTAAAACGACCTATACTCAATGACCCTGTACGAAGGCAACCAAGTGGGGTGTACCCTAGGAGTGCGCATGTGCGAGTGTGTTGATTTCAGTTATTCTTATCTTTGCACATGTTAAGGGTGATCTAATTTGATTTTAAGATTAGACATTCATTCTTGTCATGCAAGCCCTGTTATCAAACATCTAGGAGTTGTATAATTTACAGAATTAAATTGCGGAAATTAAATTACAAGGCGTCGGGTATTTACATCGCCAAAAGCAAACCCTTTGAAAATAAAATAAAGCGGTAAAATAATTAAATGTCCTAATTAACTATTACATACCGGAAGCAGATACATCAATATGGATAACGAGCAGTAAATCGCGACACGAAATTAAATCGGATGCACAATTAGGGTTTTGACCCTTTTAAAAGAAAATGCTTTTTTTTATTGTTTTTTATTTTAACAAAGGAAATTAAATCCTAAATTAACTATTAAATTAATTATAAAATAAATTAAATAATAAATAACATATTTTTGGAGTTTTTGATTATTTTAAAACAGAAAATAAAAATAATTAAATGAATTAAAACCTAATGATTTCTAATTACTTTTATTTATTTACAAAAAAAAAACAAAATTAAAGTTTTCTAATTAATGCCCTAATTAAATTAGTTAGTATTTATCAAAAAAGAATTCTAAAATTTTATTGGATAAAAAATATTTTTGATGATTTTCTAATAAAAAGAAAAATTGTTATTGGTTAAAAATTAATTAAAATAAAATAAAATAAAATAACTAAAAATTAATAAAAAGAAAAAATAAAGAAAAGGAGAGAATTGGACCTTTTTTGGAAGTGCTAATAGCATTTTCTTGGCCCATTAGTAGTTGATCCGTTGGACTTTTGGAATCCAGTACACACACGTTGACTAACACTATCATGTACCCTCAAGGTTTGGCCACCAGATTTGGCCATCTGGCCATCTGGCGTGTGGATTGGTGAGGGAGTATAGTAGACATCAAGCCTGAGCGTGCATGTGATTACCTAAAAAATATCAAGAAAATACAATTTGTTGGAGGCAGGGATCGAACCCCTGACCTCCAGCCACTAATGCCTTGAACGTACACCTGGTGACCAACTGGGCTATGCTGCTTTATTGTTAACAAAATATAACATGACAATAATATAAAACAAACAAATGTGTTAGTGGAATTTGGCGCGAATTTCAAACAAACCAACAGGAGGGTGACAACGCATCATCCTCTTCCTCAAAACCCTGTAAAAATTACCTGCGGATTTTTATCTGCAGCTAAAAGCATGGCTTCCTCCTAAAATCGTCCTCAGACCATGTAAAAACATTCCAAGAACATGGTTGAACTCGTCATAACCTCCTGATCACAACCATGTCCTTCATGTGGACCAATTGTACCTGAAACGAAAATGCCCAAAAAATTCCAAGAAACCCTAACTATGAAGATTCTTGTTACAGATCAGATAAATGAAATTCGTTAATACCAAAAGCTTGCAAATGTTATTGTGATCACAAATATGTAATTATTTCACTCAATGGATGCCAGAATAATGCGAATCAAAATCAATAATGTAGCTATGTTACGAAGGACTTACAGTGCACTAGGAGGTCTGGAAACGCCTGGTTTGGATTGTGTTAGCTTGTGAGCGTTGCCAGGAAGCGATTGGGATACGTCTCAGCTCCTGAAAATGTCTCCAACCTTGATTTTGATCTCAAGCTTTTTTGTGATTTTTGCAAAGTTGGTTCTGCCTCCACACTTGATCTCCAACCCTGATTCTCGTGCCTTTAGCTGGCTTATATATTGTACATTGGATTAGGGTAGCATTTGTGGTTCAAATCTTGCTCTATCAATGCCCTTGAATTTGATTTGATTCCTCCATAAAAACTTTCCAAATTTGCTTGATTTCAATCTTTTTTGCACATAATTCATTTGATACGAGTTTGATGAGGTAATAGTTGTCCATTGGAACCTGAAATCATTAAAAAATCTTTGGTTATCAATATCTTTGATTTTATGTGATTTTATTTGATTTAAAATGAATTAATTCAAATAAAAATAAGATATGGACACATGGCCAAAGCTAGAGCACGTGGGCAATAGGGCAAACTCAAAACAAGTGAAAAAGAATGGGCCCATTTGGCAAAATTTGAAGTTTTGGGGATAGTTGACTTTTGACAATTTTGCAAAAAGGTCCAACTTCAACAATGCATAACTTCTTCAATTTTGAACTTTTTGAGGTGTTATGGGACTTTTTAGAAAGCTTGAGGTGTCCTCTAACCAACCCTTTTGGTCCTATCTCAATTTTACATTCCATGCTCAAGTTAGAAGCTTTTACAAAAAAGGTGTTTTTGTTGACTTTTCAAAATGACCTATAATGTCCAAATTCATAACGTTTTATGAGTGCTTATTTTAATCTTGGGGTATGAAGATTGATTGTAGGGAATTGCATCCTATTCAAAATGAGAGTTGTATGGGTCATTTCTCATAAAGTATGAGAAAGTTATGCTTGGTCAAAGTTGAGTTGACTTTTCCTGCAAAACCCTAATTTAGCAACTTTTGAATCTTGATGAAATTTGAGCAATCCTTGATGAATCATGATCAACACTTGATCAAATGATGAAATATCCTTCAAAATGAGAATGCTGACAAAAAATCTTGAAGTTTGACTGTATTTGGGTAACAGTTGACTTTTGTCCTAGCACAATCAATTTTTGGACCTTTTGAACAATTGATTGAGCAAACTGCCTCTGCAAGGATTGAAACTTGACATGGATGATCTTGAGAACATATTAGGACATTGGGGAGAACTTGAGGTCATTTGGACTCAAGGATCTTGATGCAACACAAAACCCTAATTTGGGGTAGACTGCCTTAGGAGAGAGCTTGTCTGACCAATTTTTTAGCAACCATGAGTAACTTGGAGATCTTTCTTGCAATGTTTTTTGAGAAATATGGGAGGGAAAATTTTGGGGTACAAAATCTGCCCCTGTTCAATCTTCTTAAACCTGAGGATGTAGATTGGCTTTCGTGCCTTTCGTGATCCGAAGGTGGAAGATGATTGAACACTAGAGTGCCCAGAAATTTGCACTCGCGTGAAGTGGTATCAGCCTTGTGATGTCAGGAATGGGGTTAAAGATGCCATTTGGAGATTGGTGACGAGGGGATGGGCTTAAAGATGCCATCTGAAGGAGTGTCGATCGCATAAAAGATTCCTTAGCGAGAGCTTGTATGTCTGTCGTTTGAGGAAGATTCCGCTGGGGAAGTTTAATTTTGCTGAGATTTAGGAACTTGCCTGTACTCCATCTGAGAGAACATCTCTGCTGATTTTTAAGAACTTGTCCGTAATTCAACTGGGGGGAAACATCTTCATCGAGATTTAAGAACTCGCCCGTAATTCA
This sequence comes from Vicia faba, assembly GCA_948472305.1. Classification (NCBI taxonomy): domain Eukaryota; kingdom Viridiplantae; phylum Streptophyta; class Magnoliopsida; order Fabales; family Fabaceae; genus Vicia; species Vicia faba. The sequence continues at coordinate 756,761,606 of OX451736.1, read as the reverse complement.
ACTGAGAAAACTCTACTGAGATTTAGGAACCTGTCTGTAATTCGACAGAGGAACTTTGTCGAGATTTAGGACCTTGGCTGTAATTCAATTGAGAAAAACTCTATTGAGATTTAAGAACTTGTCAGTAATTCAACTGAGGGGGAAACATCTTCGTCAAGATTTAAGAACTTGCCCGCAATTCAACTGAGAAAACTCTGCTGAGATTTAGGAACTCGTCTGTAATTCGACAGAGGAACTTTGTCGAGATTTAGGACCTTGTTTGTAATTCAACTGAGAAAAACTCTATTGAGATTTAAGAACTTGTCAGTAATTCAACTGAGGGGGAAACATCTTCGTCTAGATTTAAGAACTTGCCCGTAATTCAACTGAGACAACTTTGCTGAGATTTAGGAACTTGTCTGTAATTCGACGGAGGAACTTTGTCGATATTTAGGACCTTGTCTGTAATTCAACTGAGGATAACTTTGTTGAGATTTAAGAACTGGTCAGTAATTCGACTAAGGGGGAAACATCTTCATCGAGATTTAAGAACTTGCCCGTAATTCAACTGAGACAACTCTGCTGAGATTTACTCGTCTGTAATTCGACGGAGGAACTTTGTCGAGATTTAGGACCTTGCCTGTAATTCAACTGAGGATAACTCAGTTGAGATTTAAGAACTGGTCAGTAATTCGATTGAGGGAAACATCTTCATCGAGATTTAAGAACTTTCCCGTAATTCAACTGAGAAAACTCTGCTGAGATTTAGGAACTCGTCTGTAATTCGACGGAGGAACTTTGTCGAGATTTAGGACCTTACCTGTAATTCAACTGAGGATAACTCTGTTGAGATTTAAGAACTTGTCAGTAATTCGACTCGTAAAAGCTTCATAGTTTTGAATTTTATGAGAATTTGACCGCATCCTTCTTGAAAGGTAAAGATTAGGCGTATGTAATGCATGATATGCATCAAGCAATGATGTTCTCAAAATAAATGAGATTGTGTTGTATGATGCGTATATGCATGTGTCATGATGTATGGAAATGTAATGTTTTTAGCTGGGGAAAAGAGTTTAATTCTTTGTTTCCGCTGGAGATAGTGGATGAAGATAATCGTGAGAATAAACCTGCAGGATAGGATAACTTTGTTGGGGGATAAACTGATGAAGAGATTACTCTATGGGGAATAGATGCTCTGCTGAGAACTCCACCGATAAGTTCCGCTGGGGATGAATTACCGTTGCTGATGATACTGAATCCTGTTGGGGATTGAATTTTTGTTTGCGAAAGGAATGAACTCCGTTGGGGATGATTTCTTTCAATAGAGACCTTACTGGGGATAACCTTTTAGGCTCTACTGGGGACAATCTTCCAGAGTCTACTGGGGATGATTCTCTACATTCCACTGGGGATGCTTTTTCAGACTGCGCTGGGGAAACTTTTCAAACTCCACTGGGGATGTTTTTTACTCCGCCGGGGATGATAAGACTTTACAGTGCTGATGATAGATGAACTCTGCTTGGGGAGAATATTATCGATTCATTCACGGTTGTGAGTCTCAGCTTGGGAGAGCTACCATTGCTGCCTTTTCTTACTCTGCGGGGAGTGAAAGTATTTCAGCCATATTTTTTAGCTGAATTTATCCTTGTACCTGGTGGACAGAGAAACTGTAAAGCTCGGACAATTCTTATTGCCCCTGTTTCTGATATTACGAGTAATCGTCTTTTGTTTCGCATGTAGATATTCATGAGCAGCAATTAATGTCAAATGCATATATCAAAAATGAACATTGGACGTTCTTTGCAAAATAAAACAGATAAAGGAAAAACAGTTTAGAATTTATTTGAAGATGAATTGTATTGATTTTGAAGTTTGGCCTATAAATAGGCTGTTGTACCCCAAAATTTTCCCTCTCATATTTCTCAAAACATTGCAAGAAAAATCTCCAAGTGGCTCAAGCTTGCTCAAGAGTTGGACAGACAATCATCTCCTAAGGCAGTCTTCCCCAAATTAGGGTTTTGTGTTGCATCAAGATCCTTGAGTCCAAATGACCTCAATTGCTCCTCAATATCCTAATATGTTCTCAAGGTCATCCATGTCAAATTTCAAGCCTTGCAGAGGAAGTTTGCTCAGTCAATTGCTCAAAGGGTCCAAAAATCGACTGTGCTAGGGCAAAAGTCAACTGTGACCTACAAACAGTCAAACTTCAAGATTTTTTGTCAACGTTCTCATTTTGAATGATATTTCATCATTTGATCAAGGGTTGATCATGATTCATCAAGGATTGCTCAAAATTCATCAAAAACTCAAAAGTTGCTAAATTAGGGTTTTGTGGGAAAAGTCAACTCAACTTTGACCAAGCATAACTTTCTCATACTTTATGAGAAATGACCCATCCAAATCTCATTTTGAAGAGGATGCAATTTTATACAGTCCATATTCATACCCAAAGATCCAAAAATGCACTCACAAGAAGTTATAAATTTGGACATTATAGGTCATTTTTGAAAGTCAACAAAAACACCTTTTTTTCCAAAGCTTATAACTTGAGAATGGAATAAGACAATGCGATGAGGCCAAAAGGGTTGGTTAGAGGACATCTCAAGCTTTCTAAAAAGTCAAATAACACTTCCAAAAGTTCAAAATTGAAGAAGTTATGCATTGTTGAAGTTGGGCATTTTTGCAAAACTACCAAAAGTCAACCATCCCCAAAACTTCAAATTTTGTCAAATGGGACCATTCTTTTCCACTTGATTATTTGAGCTTGTACCATTGCACACGTGTCCTAGATCCAGCCTTGAGATCATATTTCTTTTTTATTATTTTATTTGATTTTGTATTGAATTATTTCATTTTAAATCAAATTAAATCATGTAAAATCCAAATATTGATTACTTGAGATCTTTTTGATTGTTTTAGGACTTAATCATCATCATGATCAGCATCAAATTCGTATCTCACCATATCATGTACAAAAAGATGGATTTTTGACAAATTAGGCAAGCTTTAAAAAGTGAATCAAATCAAATATGCAATGCATTGATGTGGAAGATTCAAGGCATATTTGTTAACCTAATGCATTCCATAATACATAAGCAAGAGAGGCACACGAAATTGAAGGCTAGAGGCTGCAAGAACAAGCAGAAACAAGTTTGAAGAAAGTGACAAAAAGTTGGAGATCGAAATCAAGCTTGGAGGCACTTTCAGGACTTGGCAAGCATCACAATCATTTCCTGGCAATTCTCAGAAGCAAAACCAATCAGAATTACGCATTTTCCAGCCTCCTAGAGCACTGTAAGTATCTCATAGATCAGCCATGTTCTTGAAGTTGCAAATATTTATTCTTGCATCCATTGTCAAAAATAATTGCATATTCTGATTCACCACATCATTTGCTAGCTTTCTGCAGTTACCAATTTCATTCTTATGCTTTATATCGTAAAACACCATTGTAGGGTTTTCTAGGTTTTTTTTAGGGGTTTTTATTACAAAAATAATTGGCTTGTGTGAAGGGTACCATCTTGTTCAGGGGAATAAGACGAGCTCAACCATGGTGCTACCTTTCATTTATATGGCCTATGCAAGATTTTGGAATGGACACGGTTTATAGCGACGAACCTTTGTCCGTTGGAGGTGTTCTGGTCTTTATCCACGGTCCAACGACAGGGATGATGGCGTGTTGCTTCCTCATTCGCCCATTCAAATGTGGCGCGCATAATTTTGTTTTCTGATCCATTAATTTTGCTTTGTTTTATTATCATTATTTTACAATATATTAACAGATGAAGCAAAGTGGCCTAGTGGTAAACATGTGCATCCAAACGCCTATAGGACCTGGCTTCGAATCCCAGGTCCCCCGTGCTATTTGTTATAATTTTTCTTCAGGTAATCTGGTGCAAACCTAGGCGTGAAGCTCATCATGCACCCTCAAGCATCTGATGGCCAGATGGCCATAGGTTAAATCTGGTGATCCAGAGATGATGGTCTACCATGGATCTAGTCAACCAGCGCGTATGGAATCCAAGAAGTCAACCAGGCCAGCGCTTAATGGGCCTTGGTATTGCTATTCTGACCTCCTTTTCAGGCCCATACTCCTTTCTCTCTATATTTTTTTGTTTTTTTTTGTTTGAATCATTTATTTATTTTTTCTAATTTAACAACTAACCAATCATTTTTTTCCTTTATAAAATTAAAACCAAAAAAATATTTTCTTTATTAAATTAAATTTTAGTATTTTATTAACAAATTAATTTAATTAATTTAGGCTTTAATTAGAAATAACTTTAATATATTTTTTTGTAAATAATTAAAATCAATTAGACTTAATTAGGGTTTTTTACTAACATTAATTAATTTTTATCTTATTTCTTAAAATACCAAAAAATCCAAAAAGATTTTATTTTTTATTAATTAATTTATTTAATTCAATTTAGTTATTAATTTAGAATTTATTTCTCCCTTAATTCAAAAAACAACAAAAAATCTTTTCTTTAACAAAAAAGGGTCAAAACCCTACTCGCACTCGATTTAATTTCTCGCACGCGATCTGTTTGTTCAATATTGTACTTGTTCCCGGAATGTAATAGATAATTAGGACCATTTATTTATCACTTTATTTATTTTTCCGCATTTAAATTTCAAAGGGTTACTTTTGGCGATGTAAATACCCGACGCCTTGTAATTTAATTTTCGCAATTTATTTTCCGCAAAATATAACTGTTAGATGTTTGATAATAGGAGTGCATGATAAGATTGAATGTTTTAACCTAAAATCAACATAGATCACCTTTAACATATACAAAGACAAAAATTAACTGAAAACAACACACCCGCACATACGCACTCTTAGGGTACACCCCTCTTGGTTGCCTTCGTACGCGGTAATTGAGTATAGGTCACTTTAGAGGTTGCCCTCTTGTCCAAAGATCATAGTTGCCTCGAAACAGTTGCCTCAGATATTGTTGCCTCAAAACAAATGATCTAAGAAATTAGGGTTACCGCTAAGGCATCCTAACATTGCTTTGGTGACCGTAAGTCCCTAAGTTCGAATTGACCCTTAAAACTCCAATGGCGGTGCTACCTACTCATCAATAGTGGGATAGCATTGTCTAAAGGAAGATAGCATAGAACGATTCCTTTTTCGAGTAGGTAGATGTTCTTAGATACTTGCTCTTTTAAAAACAAAAACTCTTCACACTTACACTTTTCGAACAAAGTTTTCAAAAACACTTCATTACACTCTTGAGGACAGAAGCAAGAGTTAAATCGAAGTTTCAAAACAAAAACTTTTATTCAAACCCACAACCACAAAGAAAAGAAATTTTGAAAACAATATGAGCAAGTACCTAAGAGCCCGTGGATAACCACAGATAGAAAGGGTGATAACACCTTCCCTTTCTATAATCTACCCCCCGAACCCGAGAAATATCTCGAAAAAGGAATTTTTCTGTGCTTTTTTCCTTTCCTTGTTGGATAAAATAAAATTCGGTTGCGACTCTTGCTTACCGCGACATTTTGAGAAAACAAACGCAAAACGCAAACCAGCATTCCAAAAAACAGTCAGTTCTTTCCCACCGCATCACATAGGCGTTTTTGTACAAGAGGCTGACGTCCTAGTAAGAGAATGTTGCCGAACTAATAGAATTTACACAATTTGTGGAAAAAAATAGCTATGTGAATAATCCCACTGGGTTCCAACTCTGCTATTGCCTTTATGTCCTCGAGCATCTCATCAATTTGCTACTTGGTTGAAGGTAAATCAGATTGTTTAGTGTTGTCCGCGCTTGATAGTCGATACCGAAGTCTGGTTGCAAGGTGATCCAATGAGACATAGTGTTATGCTTTAATCCCTAATTTTTTCCTGGATCGCCCTTTCGGGTTTTCAGTCCATCGGGATACCCTTTTTTTCCCAAGCCGCCTTTTCAGGTTTTCGACTTGCCGGGTGTACAGTTTTTTTTTCATTTTCATCCCTTATTTTTGCCTAGGCCAGTCAACCTAGCGGGTCTTTGATTATGCGTAGTATTTTTTCACTATGTCTGCATTGACGGGGTGAGGAAGGTCGTCACCATCCATGGTGGTTAGAATCATAGCTCCCCCTGAGAAAATGTTCTTAACCACAAATGGCCCTTTGTAAATAGGGGTCCATTTGCCCCTGGGATCACCTTGTGGCAGTATGATGCGCTTGATAACCAGGTCCCCAACTTGATACTATTGTCGTCTAACTTTCTTGTTAAATTCCTTGTTCATCCGCTTTTGATACGTCTGACCATGACAAATAGCAGTAAGTCTCTTTTCGTCAATTAAGTTCAGCTGATCAAGTCGGGTTTGGATCCAGTCATCCTCGCTCAAACCTGCATCCTTCATAATCCGAAGAGAGGGTATCTGAACTTCAATGGGCAAGACGTCTTCCATACCATAAACCAAGGAATAGGGTGTTGCCCTTGTTGACGTCCGTGCTGAAGTACGGTACCCATGAAGAGCAAATGGCAACATCTCGTTCCAGTCTTTGTATGTCACCGTCATCTTCTGCACAATCTTCTTAATGTTCTTATTAGCCGCTTCTACAGCCCCATTCATCTTCGGCTGGTAAGGAGAAGAGTTATGATGTTGTATCTTGAACTACTTGCAGAGCTCGGTGATTATCTTATTGTTGAGATTTGTACCATTTTCTGTAATGATCCTCTATGGTACACCATATCGACATATCAGATTGTGCCAAATGAACCGTGCCACGACGTTCTTGGTTACAGTAGCAAAAGAAGCTGCTTCAACCCACTTTGTAAAGTAATCAATAGCCACCAGGATGAAACGATGCCTGTTAGATGCCGTAGGTATGATCTCGCCGATCATGTCAATGCCCCACATTGCAAAAGGCCAAGGTGCTGTCAAGATGTTCAGAGGGACTGGAGGTATGTGCACCTTATCAACATAGACTTGACACTTATGACAGTTCCGAGAATGCTGATAACAATCGGCTTCTATTGTGGACCAATAATATCCTGCCCGAAGGATTTTCTTTACCATGGTGTGTCCATTGGAATGAGTTCTGAAAGTACCTTCATGTAACTCTATCATGATCCTTTCTGCTTCGTTCTTATCCATACATCGCAGTAAGGTTGAATCATGGTTACGCTTGTAAAGAATGTCATTGCTGATGAAGAACTTCGCCGCGAACCTCCTCAGAAACTTCTTGTCATTAACAGATGCACCCTCGGGGTACTCCTGAGCTTCAAGATACCTCTTTACCTCATGGAACCAGGGTTTATCTGTTACCTCTTCAGTCTCAATGTCACAGCAATGTGTAGGTTCGTCCAATCTCTCAATGGTAATTTTGGGAGCCTCATTGTCCCATCTGACCTTGAACATAGAAGACATCGTAGCCAGCGCATCTGCCAACTGATTCTTGTCTCTAGGGAAGTGTTCAAAGGTTATCTCCTTGAAATCTGGAAGCAACGCCAATACACACTCCTTGTAAGGAATAAGATTTGGGTGTTTCGTATCCCACTCGCCTTTGATCTGGCTGATCACGAGAGCGAAATCTTTGAATACACTTAAGAACTTAATCCTTAGGTCAATAGCTGCTCGAAGACCCATAATGCACGCTTCATACTCTGCCATGTTGTTGGTGCAGTTCAAACATAGTCGGGCGGTGAATGGAGTATGAGAGCCTTCATGAGATATGATCACGGAGCCAATTCCATTACCCAAAGTGTTTGAAGCTCCATCAAAGTACATAGACCATTGGGATCCTTCCTCAGGTCCTTCATCTGGTCCAGGTGTCTCACAGTCGGTCACTAACATGATGTTCTCATCCGGGAATTCAAAGTTCATAGACTGGTAATCATCCACTGCCTGATGTGCCAGATGATCTGCCAATACACTTCCCTTTATTTCCTTTTGGGTCGTATATTGGATGTCATACTCAGTCAAGATCATCTGCCATCTTGCTATTCTTCCTGACAAGGCAGGCTTTTCGAAGATATACTTGATTGGATCCATCTTTGATATCAATAGAGTAGTGTGAGTTAGCATATACTGTCTCAGCCGGCGAGCAGCCCATGCCAAAGAGCAGCAAGTTTTCTCAAACAACGAGTATCGGGTCTCGTAGTCGGTAAACTTTTTGCTAAGGTAATAAATAGCATGCTCTTTTCGGCCTGACTCGTTATGCTGTCCCAGCACACACCCCATTGAGTTTTCGAGTACTGTCAAGTATAAGATCAGAGGTCTCCCTTCAACTGGAGGCGTCAGAATGGGTGGCTCTTGGAGATATTCTTTGATCCTTTCGAAAGCGGCCTGACATTCATCATTCCATCTTACCACTTGATCTTTCTTCAGTAACTTGAAGATTGGCTCACAAGTAGCAGTCAGGTGTGAGATGAATCGGGAAATATAGTTCAGACGTCCCAGAAAGCCTCTGACTTCTTTTTCAGTTCGGGGAGCTGGCATTTCCTGTATAGCCTTCACTTTGGTAGGATCCACTTGAATGCATTTATCACTTACGACGAAACCCAGCAGCTTACCAGATCTTACCCCGAAGGTGCACTTGTTCGGGTTTAACCTCAGCTTATACAACTTCAACCTGTCAAATAGCTTCTGAAGATGGTCAAGGTGTTCTTCCTTAGTCTGGGACCTTGCAAACATGCCATCGACGTATACCTCAATCTCATGATGGATCATGTCGTGGAACAAAGCGACCATGGCGCGCTGATACGTTGCCCTAGCATTTTTCAACCCGAAAGGCGTGACCTTGTAGAAAAAGGTACCCCATTGAGTAACAAAGGTTGTCTTCTCCGTGTCTTCGGGAGCCATTTTAATCTGATTATAACCGGAGAAACCATCCATAAAGGAGAAGACCTTATGCTGTGCGGTGTTGTCAACCAGAACATCGATATGAGGCAGAGGGAAATCATCCTTGGGGCTTGCCCTGTTTAGATCCCTATAGTCAACACACATTTGAACTTTACCATCCTTCTTCAGCACAGGAACCACGTTGGCCACCCACTGTGGGTAAGAAGTAACTGCTAGAAAACCGGCATCAAATTGTTTCATAACTTCGGCGTTAATTTTCTCAGACATCTCTGGGCGCATTCGGCGGACCTTCTGTTTCACTGGAGGACAGTCTTCCTTGGTAGGCAAGCGGTGAACCACAATGTCGGTATCCAACCCGGGCATATCTACATAAGACCAGGCAAAGATCTCAACATGGTCACGTAGCATCTGAATCAGCCGTTGCTTACCACTAAGCTCCAGATTTGCACCGATCTTGACCTCTTTCTTGTCTTGCTCTATACCCAGATTTACTATTTCCACTGGCTCTTCGTGCGGCTATATGGCCCTCTCTTCCTGAAGCAACAGTCTAGCAAGTTCACTAGGCACTTCACAATCATCTTCACCTTCGTCTTCAGCTAAGTTGATCGGACTTTCAAAGTCATAACCGGCAGTAGCGGAATTGTTATCAGTGGGATCCAGAGTGGATTCAGACCTGTATATGTGAGTGTGTGTAAAATAGTTGTTTTGCAAGATAAAAATTAAAAACAAGGAGCACAAAATTTGAAATGCAAGAAAACGTCCAATGCTTTTATTAATGATATATGGAAATGACACAAATAAAGCCCTCACAAACAAAGCCACGGTGTCTCGGGTAAGGCATCGGGCCGTAAAGTTTAAAAATTGTCTGTTACAAATTCAAAACAAAAGTCTCATTACTGGGTAATATAAGAAATTGGCATGGAATCCTTCGCTGTCCAATTGCTCAGGCCACCATCGGTAGTTGGGTAAATCCAGCTATCAATATCAAACTCTTCATCATCATCATCCCCGATAGCATTCACTCCCGCGTCATGTTTTGGCATAGGAGCCGTTATGACGTTAGGCTTTTCGGGCGCTTCGAACTCAATCTTTTTAGCATCAATTAAATCCTGTACTTTGTTCTTTAAGACCCAACAATCATTCGTGTCATGCCCCGGGCTATCGGAGTGAAAAGCACAGCGGGCGTTCGGATTGTACATTGGTGATGTGGTGTTGGGATTCTTCGGGGCTTCCTTCGGAATCACCAAGTTGGTCTTTAGCAACTGCGGAAGAATCTGAGACAGGGTCATATGGAACTGAGTGAATTATCTTTGCGGCCTCTCGGCTCTTGGATGATTGTTGCGTTGTGAGGCAACAGCAGGTCTTGATATAACAACCGCATTGACTGCTTGGCAGCATTCAGGTCTATTATGGCTTTTTGAACTGTAGATTGCACCGGACTCCTTCTTAAAAGGCTTCTTCTCGGTACTTGACGAAGCACCCTTCTATATCTTACCGCTCTTGATACCGGCTTCAATTCTCTCCCCAGTCATGATTAACTCAGTAAACCCGGACGATGAACTTTCAATCAGATGGTTGAAATACGGACCAGACAAGGTCCCCAAAAACATATCTACTAACTCCCTGTCAGCCAGAGGGGGTTGTACTCTTCCAGCAAGGTCCCTCCATTTCTGAGCATAGTCTTTGAAACCTTCGCTCGCACCCATAGACATACCCTGAAGTTGGGTACGCGTGGGAGAAAGGTCGGCATTATATTGGTACTGCTTGTAGAAAGCAGCAGCAAGATCTTCCCAATTACGGATACTAGCTCCTTCCAGCTGGTAAAACCATTCAAGTTGAGTCCCTGAGAGACTATCTTGAAATAAGTGGATCCAGAGGTTCTTATCAGCAGTGTATGGTTGGATCTTTCTAACATACGAGCGAAGGTGCAGCTTTGGACAAGAAACCCCGTCGTATTTAGCAAAGATTGGTGACTTAAACTTGTGGGGAATCACCACCCCAGATGACAAACCCAAATCACCAAAGTCCAATCCAGGGACACTCTGGATCTCCATCGCACTTAACCGGTCTTCAAGCCGTTTATACCTATCCTCGGCCAGAGGATACTGGTCTTCGTCAAAGTCAGTCTCGTTGTCAGAAACCACAGGGCTAGGAGCCCTCCTTTCTTCCTGATTCTCTCCCCCTCCAGATGAGTGAGTCGAATCAACCTCTTCTCGCAAATTGTTTCCAAATCTGCGACCCATATTCAGTAGGACCGTCTTCTTCTTCTTCTTCTTCTTATCCTTCAAGATAAGAGTCTTCAGATCTTGCTGACCCTTAGCCAAGTTCATGAACATTTCCTGGAATTGAGCGTTTTGAGCTTGTAGAGCCTTGATAGCTTGATCAGTTGATGTTTCAGCAGACATGATATGCTGAAATAAACAGCGAAGAAGATAAGAGACCTGTAATGGGTACCTGTGATGAGGTGCATGGAATGAAATGCGTATGATATGATTTCAAAAGACTTTAGGGATTCAAATTCGTAAACCAAAATGAAACACACTTTTATTATATTCAAAACTCGAAACAATGTTTGATAAATGGCTTTAAGGCGTTACAAAAGGAAATACTGAAAATTAAATCAAAACTAGAAATAACAAAAGACATCAGCGCTCCCATGGTCGTTTGCATCCTGTGCTGACATAGTCGTTGAGGACCTTCTCATTCTCCAGCTGTCTTGTAAGCTTTAGAATCTTTCGCTCCTGCTCGTGATACTTTTCTCTATAAGTATCCCGCTCTTCTCTTAGCTGCATCCAATACCTCTTTAATGCCCCAATGTCAGTAGGCATGTACGGATGGAGGAAGGTAGGAGGAACCCCTTCTTCATCAGCAATCTCAACAATCAGAGGCAAGACAGCTTCGTACGACATTCCCAGCTTTTGGGCACGAATTCGAACCCATCGGAGATATGGTTCTATCGGAAGAGAGGTCTTCATCCCTAACTCATGTGGATCAGACCGGTGAACCCTGTCCCAAGCTCGTATGAACCTGTGGCGATGCTCATCACTATCCCCTTGGAAGTCAAAGACAATGTTTGGCATCAGTAACTCATGAGGTTCATCCCTCCTAGCTCGCCCAAACTGACGTAAGGCAAAACAAGGATTGTAGGTAATCCCACCTCGAACTCCAAGTAGTGGAACATTAGGGTATTCCCCACAGCGATCAATAATAGCCACTTCTTCCATGTCCTTAGTACTCCAGATGATGTCATTATGAGAGAGAGACATAATCCTGTAGGCCGAACCCATGCCTTCCTTGTTCTTTAAAACTGATTTGGGGAGGTGAGAAATAAACCACCTCGCTAGCAATGGTGCACAGCACATAAGGGTTCCCCGTTTACGAGCAGTACGGGCATAAAGAGAATGCAAAATGTCACCCAAGATAGTGGGCACAGGATTACAGGACATGAAAATCTTTATTGCGTTCACGTCGACGATATAATCTGAGTTAAGGAACAACACCTAACCATAAATGAGAAGAGCCAGAATATCCTCGAATGCCTGAAAGTCTAGACTGTCCCAGAACTGATTAGCCCGATCAACCAAGAATTTAGCCAAGAAGCCTTTTGTCCCATTTCGAGTCTCCCAATTAGACATTACCTCAGCCTTTATCAGATGGAGGGCTGAAGCAACCTCTTCCGGCCTAAGGACTTTCTCCCAACCTGTAAACGAGGTCTGCTCTAAAATAGAGATACCAAGTAGATCAGAGAACTCCTCCAGAGTAGGGACTAACTGATAGTCCGGGAAAGTGAAGTAGTGGTATAATGGATCAAAGAACTGGCACAAAACACTCATCATCTGCTCGTCTAATTTGGAAGTGACCAAACCAAGGAGGCACCCATGTCTTCTAATAAAGGAGGTAGTATCTGGAACCTTTGCAACCAAATCTCTAAGTTGATTAGGAATCTGTACAAAGCTGATCCGAATAGTGTTTCTACGCATACAAGCCATGGCCTACAAAACATAACAAAGATGAATCCCCTCTGTCTTTAAAATAGGTTAGTCTGATGCAAGATGCATGCAATGTCATGATGCATGATGTCATGATAGAAACACACCACAAGTATTCACAAATAGCAAACATGGTAAGGGCAAACAAGTCACACAGATAGCCCTTAGATTTCAGTCTGGCAAGGAGTTTAGGTATTACCCTCTTTCAGTTTAGTTGGTTCAAACCTGTCCTGGTAATAGTAACCGAGTTCTAGAGGATCTCAATATCACTGACCACCCTCGATCGGTCATAATTTCAGTTTGGCAACCTTTTCTTGCAGCCAGAATCATCGCAAGAGTTTGGTCTCAATGAGTGTAGCATACTGCTACTGTTCTATGGCCAAGTTGGTCAATTATAGGTTCTAAGGTCAGTTGGTGCTTAATGACCCCTTAGCAGACCCATATTCTCCTCGTTGCGCCACAAGGGATATCGGTAGATACTAAAGTGCCACACCAACGTAGCTACTACTTCTACCGTATCGGTCTACGTCGTACAGTTCCCTCATAGTCTATTGCTACTTACCTAAAGGGTATCCCCAAATCCGGGTTAGGATCTATAGTAACTCCGATTCAAACCCACAAAGATAAAGCATACAAATCAAGCAATTGAAAACATTATGATGAACTATTCCTAAGGTACACCCCACTTATTTTCCCCAGCAGAGTCGCCAGTTCTGTGATACGGTGGAAGAACTGACTGTTTTTGGAATGCTGGTTTGCGTTTTGCATTTGTTTTCGCAAAATTTCGCGGTAAGCAAGAGTCGCCACCGTCTTTTATTTTATCCAATAAGGAAAGGAAAAAAGCACAGAAAAATTCCTTTTTCGAGATATTTCTGAGTACGGAGGGTAGATTTATAAAAAGGGAAGGTATTAGCACCATTTCTATCCGTAGTTATCTACGGGCTCTTAGGTACTTGATCATCATTTTCAAAATGTTTTCTTTGTGTTTGTGGGTTTTGAAAAGTTTTTGCTTTAAACTTCGTTTTAACTCTTGCTTCTGTCCTCAAGAGTGTAATGAAGTGTTTTTGAAAACTTTGTTTGAAAAGGAGTGTAAGTGTGAAAATTTTGTTTTGGATGAGCAAGTATCTAAGAACTATCTACCTACTCAAAAAAAATCGTTCTATGCTAATTTCCTTTAGACAATGCTATCCCACTATTAGTGAGTAGGTAGCACCGTCGTTGGAGTTTTAGGGTCAATTCGAATGAGGGACATACGGTCACTAAAGCAATGTTAGGATGTCTTAGCGGTAACCCTAATATCTTAGATTATTTGTTTGAGGCAACAATATCCGAGGCAACCGTTTCGATGCAACTATGATCTTTTAAACAAGAGGACGACCTCTAAAACGACCTATACTCAATGACCGTGTACGAAGGCAACCAAGTGGGGTGTACCCTAGGAGTGCGCATGTGCGAGTGTGTTGATTTCAGTTATTCTTATCTTTGCACATGTTAAGGGTGATCTAATTTTAATTTAAGATTAAACATTCATTCTTGTCATGCAAGCCATATTATCAAATATCTAGCAGTTGTATAATTTGCAGAATTAAAATGCGGAAATTAAATTACAAGGCGTCGCTCGGGTATTTACATCGCCAAAAGCAAACCCTTTGAAAATAAAATAAAGCGGTAAAATAATTAAATGTCCTAATTAACTATTACATACCGGAAGCAGATACATCAATATGGATAAAGAAAATTAAATCGCGACGCGAAATTAAATCGGATGCACAATTAGGGTTTTGACCCTTTTAAAAGAAAATGCTTTTTTTGTTGGTTTTTTTATTTTAAGAAAGGAAATTAAATCCTAAATTAACTATTAAATTAATTATAAAATAAATTAAATAATAAATAACATATTTTTGGAGTTTTTGATTATTTTAAGAAAGAAAATAAAAATAATTAAATGAATTAAAACCTAATGATTTCTAATTACTTTTATTTATGTACAAAAAAAACAAAATTAAAGTTTTCTAATTAATGCCCTAATTAAATTAGTTAGTATTTATCAAAAAAGAATTCTAAAAATTTATTGGATAAAAAATATTTTTGATGATTTTCTAATAAAAAGAAAAATTGTTGTTGGTTAAAAATTAATTAAAATAAAATAAAATAAAATAACTAAAAATTAATAAAAAGAAACAATAAAGAAAAGGAGAGAATTGGGCCTTTTTTGGAGGTGCTAATAGCATTTTCTTGGCCCATTAATAGTTGATCCGTTGGACTTTTGGAATCCAGTACACACGCGTTGGCTAGCACTATCATGTACCCTAAAGGCTTGGCCACCAGATTTGGCCATCTGGCCATTTGGCGTGTGGATTGGTGAGGGAGTATAGTAGACATCAAGCCTGAGCGTGCACGTGATTACCTGAAAAATATCAAGAAAATACAATTTGCTGGAGGCAGGGATCGAACCCCTGACCTCCAGCCACTAATGCCTTGAACGTACACCTGGTGACCAACTGGGCTATGTTGCTTTGTTGTTAACAAAATACAACATGACAATAATATAAAACAAACAAATGCGATAGTGGAATTTGGCGCAAATTTCAAACAAACCAATAGGAGGGTGACAACGCATCATCCTCTTCTTTAAAACCCTGTAAAAATTACCTGCGGATTTTTATCCGCAGCTAAAAGCATGGCTTCCTCCTAAAATCTTCCTCAGGCCATGTAAACACATTCCAAGAACATGGTTAAACTCGTCATAACCTCTTGATCACAACCATGTCCTTCATGTGGACCAATTGTACCTGAAAGGAAAATGCCCAAAAAATTCTAAGAAACCCTAACTATGGTGATTCTTGTTACAGATCAGATAAATGAAATTCGTTAATACCAAAAGCTTGCAAATGTTATTGTGATCACAAATATGTAATTATTTCACTCAATGGATGCCAGAATAATGTGAATCAAAATCAAGAATGTAGCTATGTTACGAAGGACTTACAGTGCACTAGGAGGTCTAGAAACGCCTAGTTTGGATTGGGTTAGCTTGTGAGCGTTTCCAGGAAGCGATTGGGATACGTCTCAGCTCCTGAAAATGTCTCCAACCTTGATTTCGATCTCAAGCTTTTTTGTGATTTTTGCAAAGTTGGTTCTGCCTTCACACTTGATCTCCAACCCTGATTTTCGTGCCTTTAGCTTGCTTATGTATTGTACATTGGATTAGGGTAGCATTTGTGGTTCAAATCTTGCTCTATCAATGCCCTTGAATTTGATTTGATTCTTCCATTAAAACTTTCCAAATTTGCTTGATTTCAATCTTTTTTGCACATAATTCATTTGATACGAGTTTGATGAGGTACTAGTTGTCCATTGGAACCTGGAATCATTAAAAAATCTTTGGTTATCAATATCTTTGATTTTATGTGATTTTATTTGATTTAAAATGAAGTAATTCAAATAAAAATAAAATTAAATAATAAAAATAAGATATGGACACATGGACAAAGCTAGAGCACGTGGGCAATAGGTCAAACTCAAAACAAGTGAAAAAGAATGGGCCCATTTGGCAAAATTTGATGTTTTGGGGATAGTTGACTTTTGGCAATTTTGCAAAAAGGTCTAACTTCAACAATGCATAACTTCTTCAATTTTGATCTTTTGGAGGTGTTCTTGGACGTTTTAGAAATCTTGAGGTGTCCTCTAACCAACCCTTTTAGTCTCATCTCATTTTGATATTCCATGCTCAAGTTAGAAGCTTTGACAAAAAAGGTGTTTTTGTTGACTTTTCAAAATGACCTATAATGTCCAAATTCATAACTTCTTGTGAGTGCTTATTTTGATCTTAGGGTATGAATATGGATTGTAGGAAATTGAATCCTCTTCAAAATTAGATTTGGATGGGTCATTTATGATAAAGTATGAGAAAGTTATGCTTGGTCAAAGTAGAGTTGACTTTTCCTACAGAACCCTAATTTAGCAACTTTTGAATCTTGATGAAATTTGAGCAATCCTTGATGAATCATGATCAACCCTTGATAAAATGATGAAATATCCTTCAAAATGAGAATGTTGACAAAAAATCTTGAAGTTTGACTATATTTGGGTCACAGTTGACTTTTGTCCTAGCACAGTCGATTTTTGGACCTTTTGAGCAATTGATTTAGCAAACTTCCTCTGCAAGGCTTGAAACTTGACATGGATGATCTTGAGAACATATTAGGACATTGGGTAGAACTTTAGGTCATTTGGAATCAAGGATCTTGATGCAACACAAAACCCTAATTTGGGGTAGACTGCCTTAGGAGAGAGCTTGTCTGGCCAATTTTTGAGCAACCTTCAGTAATTTGGAGATCTTTCTTGCAATGTTTTTTCAGAAATATGGGAGGGAAAATTTTGGGGTACAACACACGTCCTTCAGGGGATATGAGTACAACACCTATGCCATTGCCGAGTGCATTTGATGCTCCGTCAAAAACCAGGGTCCATCGGGATCCTTGTTCAGGTCTGTCATGTAGTTTGAATTCTTCACAGTTGTTTACCATCATGATGTCTTCATCCAGGAATTTGAACTTCATGGACTGATAGTCATCCATAGCTTGATAAGCAAGGTGATCGGCTAGCACACTGCCCTTTATTGCTTTCTGGGTAGTGTACTGAATGTCATATTCCGTCAGGATCATCTGCCATCTCGCTATTCTCCCATAGAGGGCGGGTTTCTCGAATATGTATTTTATTGGATCCATCTTGGATATCAATAAGGTAGTATGGGTCAGCATATACTGTCTTAGCCGGCGAGCAGCCCATGCCAAAGCGCAACAAGTTTTCTCGAGCAGTGAGTATCTTGTTTCACAGTCGGTAAACTTTTTGCTCAGGTAATAAATAACATGCTCTTTTCAGCCAGACTCGTCATGCTTCCCCAGCACACACCCCATTGAATTTTCCAAAACAGTTAGATACATGATCAATGGTCTTCCCTCGACGGGTGGCATCAAAATAGGAGGCTCTTGAAGGTACTCTTTGATCTTGTTGAAGGCAGCTTGGCACTCATCATTCCATTTGACTACTTGATCTTTCTTCAATAATTTGAATATTGGTTCACAAGTAGCATTTAAGTGAGAAATGAATCTGGAAATGTAGTTTAGCCGTCCCGAGAATCCTCTGACTTCCTTCTCGATACGAGGAGCAGGAATTTCTTGTATTGCTTTCACCTTGGCAGGGTCTACCTCGATACCCTTACCGCTGATGATGAAGCCTAGGAGTTTACCGGACCTTACCCCAAATGTGCACTTATTCGGGTTCAACCTCAGCTTGTATTTCTTTAACCTCTCAAACAGTTTTTGTAAATGGTCAAGATGTTCCTCTTCAGTTTGAGATCTGGCTATCATGTCGTCCACATAGACCTCTATTTTGTGATGTACCATGACATGAAATAGAGCTACCATGGCACGTTGATAGGTTTCCCCAGCATTCTTTAACCCGAATGGCATAACCTTGTAACAGAATGTGCCCTATTGTGTGACAAAGGTTGTTTTCTCCATGTCCTCAGGCGCCATTTTGATTTGGTTGTAGCCTGAGAAACCATCCATAAATGAGAACACTTTATGTTGTGCGATATTGTCGACCAAAATATCGATGTAGGGAAGTGGGAAATCATCCTTAGGGCTTGCCCTATTCAAATATTTGTAGTCTACACACATACGTACTTTGCCGTCCTTTTTAGGCACTTGAACAACTTTGGTGACCCATTGTGGATAGGAGGTGACAGCCAAGAATCCAGCATTAAATTGTTTCATAACTTCGGCCTTAATCTTCTCTGACATGTCTGGTCGCATGCGACAGACTTTCTGTTTTACCTGAGGGCAGTCTTCTTTTGTTGTTAGACGATGTACCACGATATCAGCATCCAGTCCTGGCATGTCTTTGTACGACCAGGCAAAGACCTCAACATAATCATGTAGCAACTGAATTAGACGCTTCTTGACACTGGGTTCCAGATTGGCACCCACCTTGACTTCTTTCTTGTCCTCTTTGGTACCTACGTTAACTGTGTCCACTGGTTCTTCGTGGGGCTGTATGGTCCTCTCTTCTTGTTGTAGTAACCTGGCAAGTTCCCCTGGCACTTCACAATCTTCCTCACCTTCGTCTTCGGCTTGGTAGATTAGATTTTCAGAGTCATAAAAGGCCATAGCAGAATCGTTACCCAAGGGATCCCGAATGGATGTAGATCTACATTTTGAATGTGAGTGTGTGTAAGAGTATAGCTATCTTTGAAAGAAATAAAAATGTAGAAAAGAAATACAAAGAGCACAAAGTTTGTATGCAAAAGCGTCCATGATTCATTGATGACATATGAAAATGAGGTAACAACCCTTACAAATGGACCGTTGTGCCTCGGGTAAGACACAAGGTTTTAAAAGTCTGAATTATTTAATTATTACAAGCCCGAAAAAATTTAAAGACAATTACTGTTGGATAAAAGTAATTAGGACAAAGTCTTTATCTTCCCAGTTGCTGAGTCCTACGTTGACAATTGGGAAATCCATTCCTCCAGGTCGTAGCTGTCCTTATCATCCTCCACTGTGTTGACTCCGTGGTTGCTGATCTTCAAGGGTGGTCCCCCGACACGAGCACGACGTACAACTTTCTGGGCTCCTGAAGTGAAACCCAAACCAAATTTGTCATATTTGTATGGGATATCCGGGAGCTAGCCCCAAATAGTACACCCACCTTCTTCGATCACTGCCTTGGCATCTTTCAGAGAAGACATCTTTAACGGAGGTCTTGTAATCTTTGGGATTTGGGAAACAGTCTTGGTTACTGCCACGGTTTATGGGACTTCCTCGAAGTGCTGAAATGGATTTTCAATGAATTCACCATCCAATTCCACATATCTGAAGGAGTTCAAGTGACTGACCATATATTCCTCTTCTCCATGGACAGTAATGATTTTCCCCTTGGTCGGGTATTTCAGCATTTGATGTAATGTAGAGGTGACGGCACCAGCATTGTGAATCCATGGTCGGCCCAATAAGCAGGAATAGGAAGGGCGAATGTCCATCACGTAAAAAGTTGAATCAAAGGTTTGAGTTCTAACTTTTATAGGGATGTCCACCTCCCCATGCACCATTCTCTTTGAACTGTCGAAGGCCCTTACCACTATGTTGCTGGGTTTTAAGGTCAAACCTTCACAATTGAGTCTATCAAGAGCCTTCTTAGGTAGCACATTCAAAGACGAACCAGTATCAACCAAAATATGGGCCAAAGTTGTGCCCCGACATTTGACAGAGACATGTAATGCCTCGTTGTGCTTCCTCCCTCTAGGTGTCAAGTCAGCATCAGAAAAGCCTAAACCATTATCAGCGGTTAAACTGGCCACACAGTCTTGGAACTGATCAGCAGAGGTTTCTTGTGGCACATGGGAAGTTTTAAGGAACTTCACCAAGGCCTTCGCATGAGCCTCGGAGCATAACAATAAAGCTAGCATGGAAATCTTTGACGGAGTCTGCCCTAGTTGTTCGATTACGTTGTAGTCGCTTCTCTTTATAATTTTTAGAATTTATTCCATCTTCTTTTGGGAGGCCCCGGGGATAGATACTGATTGCACCTTCATCCGGACAGGTTCAACCAGAATGCCTTTGCCCCGAGTCTCGGTCGACTCGGTGGTAGGAGTGTTAGTAGGGGTAACCATAGGGATTGTAGTAGTAGTGTCAACATGAATAGAAACAGGGATGATCACAGGACCAGTAATAGTCTTTGGAGGAGCAATCTCAGGAGAGAATACTCTTCCACTTCGGGTTATCTTGCTGGTTCCCGCAATATTGTCGATGTTGGGGTCAGCCTTCTCAAAAATTAAGTCTTCACCAGTCAGCCAATCTTTCTTGACACCGTGATAGTAGACGTCGCCCCCATAATTCCATGGGACAGTTTTATCTAAGGAGTACGGGACTAGTCCTGGAATAGTAATTATCAGTGGAGCCACTTTAAGAATTGATGTAATCCTAACGGGTCTTTTGGTGGAGACCCTGGAAGGATTGGCGGAAATGGTTATATTGAAACGTCATTGTAAGAAATGGTTGGAACGGGAGTCTTTTCGAACAAAATATCTTTGTCATCCATTAGGCATTGGACACCTGCTTTCAGTAAATGGCAACTAGTTGGTAGGGATAAACAGAGGTGGTAGCTTTTGTCACAGCCCGGAAATAAACCGGCTTTTAACAGGTTCCTCTTGACAGTCAGAAGAGGAGTAACAAGTTCATAACAGTAGTAAAAAACATATCGTCTTCAACAACGTTAACATCACGTCCATGCTTGGGCATAGGAGCGGTGATAACATTTGGGATCTCAGGAGCATCAAATTCAATTTCTTTTGCTTCAAGAAGGTCTTGCATCTTGTTTTTCAAAGCCCAACAGTTGTTAGTATCATGGCCTGGACTTTCTGAATGGTATGCACAGTGAGCATTAGGATGGTAGTGAGGAGAGGTTGTGTTGGGATTCTTCGGAGCTTCTTTCAAAGTTACCAGATTAGATCTCAACAAATGTGGCAAGACTTGAGATAGTGTCATATTAATCTGGGTAAATTGTCTTACTGGTCTTTCTGTTCTTGGCTTGTAGCTCCTTTGTTGAGTAGGTGCAGGCTTAGGGATCATGACAACCCCCACCATTGGACGGTGTTCAGTTCTTTCTTGATTCCTTTGAGGATACACAACACCAACTTCTTTCATCCCAATAAATGGTTTTCTTACAGCAGTGGAGTATGTGTCTTTTTGGATCTTCTCGCTCTTAATCCCAGCTTCCACTCTTTCTCCGGTCAAGATTAATTCAGTAAAGCCTGCTGAGGAGCTCCCAATTAGATGATTGAATAAAGGACCAAACAGGGTACCCAAAAACATGTCTACTAGCTCTCTTTCAGACAGGGGAGGCTGGACTCTTCCTGCTAAGTCCCTCTATTTCTGAGCGTAGTCTTTGAAACCTTCACTTGAAACCATAGCCATACTCTAGAGTTGAGTACGGGTGGGAGCAAGATCTGCGTTGTACTAATACTGTTTATAAAAAGCAGCGGCAAGGTCTTCCCAATTATGGATATTGTCCCTCTCTAGTTGATAGAACCAATCAAGCCGAGTCCTAGATAGACTGTCTTGAAAGAAGTGTACCCACAAATATCTGTTAGCAATGTGAGGCTGTATCTTCCTCACATAAGATCAGAGGTGCATCTTGGGACACGAAACCCCGTCGTACTTAGCAAATACTGGTGCCTTGAATTTTGGTGGAATAACAATCCCAGACACTAAACGCAGCTCTTCAAAGTCCATCCCAGGCACTTTCTGAATCTCCATTGCACTTAGTCGTTCTTCCAAATGTTTGTATTTGTCGTCGGTCGGGGGATACTGCTCTTCAGAGTAATCCTCTTCTTCTTCTTCCTCTTCAGATTCTGGCTGGGCAGTTGCTTCCTTGCCTTTCCCTTCTTGATTGTATTTTTCACCAGATGATGTTGCGAAGTCTAAGATCTTTCTGGCTGCCCCTGGGAACCTTCTTCCTAGATTCAGAACACTGGTTACATTCTTTGCTTTCTTCTTCTTTTCTTCAATCAGCAAAGTTTTCAAATTCTCTTGTCCTTTGGCTAGAGTCGAGAACATCAGTTGAAACTGAGAATTCTGCACCTGGAGGACTTTTATTGTCTGCTCGAGATCCATCTTACTGAAATAAACATTAGAAAGATGAGGAGACTTGTTGTAAGAAACCTGCTTATGTTATGATGAACGGTAGATGCATATGCAATGATTTCAAGGAAATTAGAGATTTAAATTTGCTTTAGACCAAAAAGGAACACACGTTATATTAATAAATCAAAGCTTGAGTACATCATTCCTCTTTTGGGCTTACAAAGAAATACAAAAACTTTAAGATAAAAAAAGTTGTACGCATCCTCTTTGGTGCGATTTAGGCGTTCAGGCTCCACTCCTCATAAAGTTGCTTAGTGAGTTCCAAAACCTTCTTCTCGCTGGCGTAGAATTGGGCCTCGAAAGTGTCTCGCTCCCCCTTAAGCTGTATCAAATCCATTTGTAAGTCTTCAAGAGAGGTGGGCATGTCAAGATGCAGGATAGTGTATGGAACATCTCCTTCCATAAAAGGCTCTATGATAACCGGGAGAATGGAGGGGTAAGGCATTATAAGACTTTGAGCACGAGCTCGTACCCATTTGAGGTAAGGCTTGAGAGGGATGGAATTCTTATGCCCTAATGTCTTGCTATCTACCTTGTTCAACATCCTCCAAGCTTGGATAAATCTCTGGAGGTGACCTTGATCATCGTTCTCGTAGTCAAATACCAAACCTTGAATGGCTAAGTAGGGGTTGTAGGTGATACCTCCTCTAATTCCAAGTAAGGGGACATTAGGGAATTCTCCACAATGGTCGACAATTGTAACATTCTCTATAGATCGGGAACACCAATGAATGTCTAAATGTTTGAGCGTCATCAACCTATGTGACCACCTCGAACCTTACTCGTTCTTCAATACATATTGGGGAAGATTTGAAATAAACCATCTTTCCAAAAGAGGAGTACAATACATAAGGATACCTCTTTTCCTCATAGTGCGAGTGTGAAAAGAATGTAGGATGTCTCCTAGCAAAGTAGCCACCAGGTTACGAGACATGAAGATTTTGACGGTGTTCACATCTATGAGTTGGTCAGGATTTGAAAACAAAACCATCCCATAGATGAGGAGAGCCACAATTTGCTCAAAAGCTTGCAAGTCTAAGGAGTTCCAACAGTTTTGGGCTTTCTCAAACAAGAACTTGGCTAAGAAACCTTTGACACCACTCCTCGTTTCCCAATTAGTTGTGATATCAGATGATTACAAGTGTAGAGCTTGAGAAATCTCTTCTGGCTTTGGATCTCTTTTCGTACCGTTGAAAGGTAGTTGATTGAGAATGGGAATCCTCAAGAGTTGGTAGAATTCTTCCAAAGTTGGAACAAGTTAATAATCCGGAAATGTGAAGCAATGGTGTAAAGGATCAAAGAACTGGAAGAGTACTTTCATCATGTCCTCATCAGTGTTGGAGGTAACCAAGTTTAGTAGGTGACCATGTCTTTCAGTAAATGGAGAATTTTTAGGAATCCTTGATGCCAGCTCTTTAAGTTGAGGAGGGATCCTTACAAGATTGACTTGAATGGTTTTCCTGCGAATAGAATCCATGTGCTACAAAACAGAACAAAGATAAATCCCCAGATCCTTTAAATGGTTAGTGAATATGAGTATGATGTTATGATGTTTATGATGTTATGTACAAGTATATATATACAAACAAAGCAAACAAGTCCTTAGGTTTAGGCTTGCATGGAGTCTCATAGGTAACCACCCTCTTGAATTTTAGTTGGCTCAACCTATCTGTGATCGGTGGGAATGAGAACTGACTGTTTTGGAATGCTGGTTCGTGTTTTGCGTTTGTTTTCGCAAAATGTTGCGGTAAGCAAGAGTCGCCAATGTCTTTTATTTTATCCAACAAGGAAAGGACAAAAGCACAGAAAAATTCCTTTTTCGAGATGTTTCTCGAGTTCGGGAGGTAGATTATAGAAAGGGAAGGTGTTAGCACCCTTTCTATCTGTGGTTGTCCACGGGCTCTTAGGTACTTGCTCATTGTGTTTTCGAAATTTGCTTTTCTTTGTGTTTGTGGGTTTGAAAGAAGTTTTATTTTGAAAGGAGTGTAAGTGCGAAAAGTTTTGTTTTGTTTTTAAAAGGAGCAAGTACTTAAGAACCATCTACCTACTCGAAAAGGGAATTAAACTGTGCAAATGTCCTTTAGACAATGTTATCCCACTATTGAGGAGTAGGTAGCATCGTCGTTGGAGTTTTTGGGTCAATTCGATTAAGGGACGTGTGGTCACTAAAGCAATGTTAGGACGCCTTAGCGGTAACCCTAATGTCTTAGATCATTTTATCCGAGGCAACCGTTTCGAGGCAACTATGATCTTTGGACAAGAGGGCGACCTCTAAAACTTCCCATACTCAATGACCACGTTCGAGGCAACCAAGTGAGGTGTACCCTAAGAGTGCGCATGTGCGAGTGTGTTATTTCGGTTAATTTTATCTGTACATGTTATGGGTGAGCTATGTTGATTTTAAGTTCATACATTGGATCTTGTCATGCATTCCCTATTATCAAACATCTAACATTGTATATTGTGCGTAAACTAAATTACGGGAAATTAAATCTAAGCTATTACAAGGCGTCGGGTATTTACATCGCCAAAAACAAACCCTTTAATTTAAAATTGCGGAAAGTAAAAATAAAACGAAATAAATAAAGTCCTAATTAATTATTACATACCGGGAAACAATTACAAAATTGGAATCAAATGAATCGCGTGCAAGAAAATTAAATCGGCGCATTCTTAGGGTTTTGACCCCTTTTTATTTAAAGAAAAGATTTTTGTTATTTTTGAATTAAATGGAAATTAGATCTAGGTTAATAATTAAATTAATTAATTAATGAAAATATTTTTGGATTTTATATTTAACGAAATAAAAATAAAATGGATAAAATTGTTAAAACCTAATATTCTAATTGTTTTTTTTTAATTTATTGCAAAAATGTTAAAATTATACCTAATTAAAAAAACTAAATCAATTAAATTATTTATTTACAAAAATAATGAAATTAATAAAAATAATATTTTATGGTTTTCTGATTTTATTAAGAAAAAAATTATTGATTTGTTAATGACATAAATAATAATTATAAAAATAATTAAATGAAAAAAATATAAGGAGAAAAAGAAATAAACCAAATGGGGGGGGGGGGTGCTGGGCCCAATTTGAGTGTGTGATTTGCAATTTCCAGGCCCAATAGTTGTCAGCCTTGTTTGACTTTCAGGATCACCCACGCGCCTGTTGACTTGGATGCATGATAGTCCCTCAATCTTAGCCTTCAGATTTGGCCAGTAGGCCATCTGGCGCTTGGATCTTTGAGGCATATGGTGGACCATGTTTGGAGTGTTGCATGAGAGTGCCTGAAGAAAAATCAAATAAATGTTTTGGGGGACCTGGGATTCGAACCCAGGTCCCAATGGTATCCCACTCACGCTTCCACCAACTGAGCCATGTTGTCTTATTGTTAATGTAATGGACAAATAATATTATATAAAAAAAAGCAAGCAATATACTGGAAAACAAAAAATGCTCGAAATTGATTTGAACGGGCCAATGAAAGGAAGACACCTAATCGTCTTCTTCACCAAAAACCTGGTTTTCTTACCTGTGGATTTTTATCTGCAGGAAGATTCATAGGATGTTTCAAACATTCATCCTAGGCCATGTAAAGGCAAGCTAAGACCATCATCATGTTCGTCTTGCTTCCCTGAACACAACTATGGCCATGAATTGCCTTGATTTTTCCTGTATAAAAAATGCCTAAAAACAAAGCAAGGAAACCCTAGGTTCGGGTATCACATTAGAGGCCATGAAAATAAAATCAAATGATGTAGAAAGCTTCGAAATCAAACAAGGATCAAGAATATGTCCATGGTTTGTCAAAAAGATGTAAGAATGAGTGGTTTCGATTTCATGTTCAGAGCTATGTTCGTGGATACTTACAGCGAGTTTGGGGCTGTTTCGAGGCTTGATTTTGATCCCTTTGGCTCCACTGGATGTCAGGCAAGGGAGCTATGTGGAGATTTTTTATTGAATCGTCCTTTAACAAAGATTTTGATCTTCCACTTTTTCACACTTTTTTCAATTCTGGTTTGGCCGTTCCTTCTAGTTTCCAGTCGTGCTCTTGATGTGTCTATGTTGTATATGTATCAAGCAAGCAATTAGGTTAAATCTTGGGCTTCCAATCTTTGTGCATTGAAGATTTGAGATATGATTTGATCACCATTGATAAAGTTTCCAAAAATGTCCAAATCTGATTTTTTTTGTTCATAACAAAGCTTGATACGAATTTGATTTGGTTCATGATGATAATTGAAGTCTATACCAATCACAAAGATATCATTCTATCAATTTTTAGATTTTTATTTGAATTAATATTGATTTAAAATGAATTAAATCAATAAAAATTAAATAAAATAGAAAAATTAATGAATGGACATGAAATTGAAGATAGGACACGGGTGTGGTGTGACAAGATCATATCAAGTGGAAAAAAGTGGGCCCTTTTGTCAAAAATTGGAGTTTTGAGGATAGTTGACTTTTGGCAATTTTGGAAAAATGCCCAACTTCAACAATGCATAACTTCTTCAATTTTGAACTTTTGGAAGTTTTCTTGGAATTTTTAGAGACCTTGAGATGTCCTCTAACCAACCTTTTTGGTCTCATCTAATTTTGATATTTCATGCTCAAGTTATAAGCTTTGGAAAAAAAAGGTGTTTTTGTTGACTTTCAAAAATGACCTATAATGTCCAAATTTGTAACTTCTTGTGAGTGCATTTCTTGATCTTGGGGTGTGAAGATGGATTGTAGGAAATTACATCCTCTTCAAAATGAGCTTTGGATGGGTCATTTCTCATAAAGTATGAGAAAGTTATGCATGGTAAAAGTTGAGTTGACTTTTCCTACAAAACCCTAATTTAGCAACTTTTGAATCTTGATGAATCTTGAGCAATCCTTGATGAATCATGATAAACCCTTGATAAAATGATGAATTATCCTTCAAAATGAGAATGTTGACAAAAAATCTTGAGGTTTGACTGTATTTAGATCATAGTTGACTTTTGCCCTAGCACAGTCGATTTTTGGACTTCTTGAGCAATTGACTGACCAAACTTCCTCTACAAGGCTTGAAATTTGACATGGATGACCTTGAGAACATATTAGTACATTGGGGAGCATTTGAGACCATTTGCATGTAAGGACCTTTATGCAACACAAAATCCTAATTTTGAATTGACTGCCTTAGGAGGTGATTTGACTGTCCAACTCTTTAGCCATCTTGAACAACTTGGAGATGATTCTTGACCTATCTTGAGAAATATGGGAGGGAAAATTTTGGGGTTCAACACTATCCTAGTAATAGTAACCGGGTTCTAAGGAGCTCAATATCACTGGTTTATTTCCTTGGGCATTATTTCAGTGCAAGCCTCTTTAATGGCGACCGAAATATCCCAAAAAACCAAACCTCAATGAGTGTAGTATCGAGTATGTACCAACTTCGGACTGCACCAAAGTCGGTCATCTCACTACGTCCTAATGGCCAAGTTTGTCAAGTAAAGGGTCTAGAAGTTCATTAGTGCTTCAGGGCATCACTCAGCGGCCCAATATTCTCCTTGACTACTTAAGGGCTACCGGTAGCCACAAATATGTCACACTAACATAGCTATTGCTTAGACCATGTCGGTATACCCCGCACAGTTTCCACAACGTATTGCTACTTACCTATAAGGTATCCCAAATCCGGGTAGAGGATTCAAATCCAAACAAAGAACCATAATGTAAAGCATACAAGTTAAACAGTGAAAGCAAGTAAGTATGATCTAACCCTAAGGTAACCCCACTTTAAGAATTTTCCCCAGCAGAGTCGCCAATTCTGTGATACGGTGGGAGAATTGACTTGGGTGTTTTGCGTTTGATCGCAAATGTTGCAGTTAGCAAGAGTCGCCACCGACTTTTCTTTTCTTTTATCCAAAAGGAAAGGTTAAAAAGCACAGGAAAGACCTTTGAGATTGTTTCTTGAGTTCGGGGGTAGATTATGAAAAGGGAAGGTATTAGCACCCTTTTCATCCATGGTTTTACATGGGCTCTTAGTTACTTGCGAGATCACTTGCTTTTGTTTGAAAATATGCTTTGTGCTATTTTTGAAAGTATTTTGTAAAGAGGCCTTTGTTTAGGCAAACTTTGTAATGATTCTCGTTCGTAAGAATGTATACAAAGTGTTTGATCTTTTGAAAATGTTTTCAAGTTTGAAAGATGTTTTGAAAGTGTTGGTGTTTGTTTTGAAAATAACAAGGATGTTTTTGTTTTGAAATGAAGCAAGTAACTAGGAACATTCTACCTACTCAAAAGTATTTCATATTCATTTCCTTTTTCCTTTAACATTGTTATCTTACCATTGATTTGGTAAGTAACCCTATCTTTGGATGTAAAAGGGATGGGTGTGGGTCATCGTATAACCATGATTAGCAATGTTGCAAGATATCTTAGAATTTTTCTTTAGGGACTAAGATCATTTTGAAAGGCAACATGGATAGCGTTATCGAGGGACTATGATCTTGTATTTTTGCTTGTTTTTGCTAAGATACCTCACATGCGTAATATGGCCATTTTATAAGGCAACAAAGTGGGTTTACCCTAAGGGTGTAAGTGTGAAAATGTATTGATTTACATGCATTGTTTTGTCTTTGATTAGGGTTTGCTATTTGTTGGTTTTAGTCTTTCCATAAAAAACCCTAATTACTAGCATTGGTATATAAAGCATTTAAATTGCAGAAATTAAAATTACTACGCTATTACATCATTTAGGGGAGGGGTGTACAAATTGCAAATGGGGAATTACAAGAAATTAAATCTAAATAATTATTACAACCATATTGAACTTTGAATAAATGCACAAAATAAATAAGTAAGAATGAAAGCAAATATAAAATGTAAGAAGAAATATGATTTTTGTTTGGTTTTTCCATGAAAAGGGTTTTTTAACCTAATAAAATAATTAACTAAAAAAAAGAAAATTAAGGTTAAGTTAGTAAAAGAAATTAAAGGAAACAAATTTTTTAGGGTTTTCGTGAATTTAATTAAACTAGTAAATAAAAATAATTAAATAAAAATCCTAAATTCTAAATTGATTTTAATTTACAAAATAATATTATAATAATTAAAATTTATTATCTAACTATTAAAAAAAAGAAGTTAATTTATTAAAGAAAATGTTTTTGCTCTTTTAGTTTTATAAAGAAAAATAAAATGTATAAGTGTTTTTTAAATATGCAAATAAATAAATAAAAATATTTTTAGATTTTTTTATTAATAAAATAATAATAATGATAATAATAGTAATAATAAAAATAATAAAGAAAATATGAAATAAAAATAAAATGAAGGAAAAATAAAATAATGGGCCAGGGGTGTGAACAACAAGGCAGGGGGGTCAGAAGTAGCAAAAAAAATAAAGCCCAAAGGGGGGAGGCCCAGCGCTACAAAAAACAGAAAAGTGTCAAAAAAATGGAAAAAAATGCAAAAGGTCACGCTGGGGCTTAAACCCAGGACCTAAGGGTGACAGGCGCGCGCTTTAACCACTGGGGTGGTGATACATCTGTTAACTTAAACAAAACAACAAACATATAATATAAGTCTTGCCCTAAATGTACTTCATCTTCAACCTCCGGCCAGAATTCCTGCAACTTATTCGTTTCTCAACCATTTGTAAAAATGTAAACATGAAAGTTGTGTAAAATTTCACCACAATTCTAGAAATGTAAATAACTAAAACTATAGATCAAAGATGAATGGGAATTTCTAATAGTACCAAATTCTGACCTAATTTTTCCAGGATGTTCAGATTCAAAATTCTAACTACTCAAGCAATATAAATGAAATCTAAAGACATGGTTAGTTTCAGGGCTATTATATCTACATTTTATCTTCACAAATGGAAAGCAAATGATGTCTATATGAAGAGTTCAAAATTCAGAAAACTCACCTTGAAAATGGAATTTGTGTTTTGAGTTGGAGCTTATTTCAAGATGCTGCAAGGATCAGGTTAGCTTCCTTGAAGTCCCAGGAAGCTAATGCAATGATTAGCTTGGTTGGAGAGTGGCTGAAATGGTCTGGAGAAGTCCAACTGTGATGCTCTGTTTTTGAACTTGGAAATGGAGGAAGATGGTGTTACAGTCGTGTAATAGGGACATGGATGGCTTGTGTATGATGTTTGGAAGTTTTGGAAGCAAAGGGCTAAGAAACGAACGAGTAGTTTTTGATTTTGGGATTTCTGATCAGAATATGCAACAATGGAAGTATATGATGAAATTTTGAGTTCTTGTGAGTTTTAAGGCTTGTGTATGCGTGTGATTTTGTTGCCAAGGACTTGTACATAAGTAATGAGAAGGTTTTTTGTGCTTGAGAGGGTCAGGAGTACAAGATATAGGTTGAATGTTATGTTACTTGATTTTGAAGAAAAGTGGGAGCATGGTTCCAAGATGAAGTACAAGCATAGGCTGAGTGATTGTAAGGCTTGAGACAAACTCCTCTTGAGTTATAGGACGTGTATGATTAGAAGAAAACAATTTCAAGGCTCAAGAACAAGTTTTGTGCATAAAGCTACTTTTTCAAAATGGCATTGTGCACTTTCTTCCTAAAATGGATATAAAGCATGACATTGCACTGAATGCTTAAGTTGAGGCCTCTAACAGATGTGCAAGCATTTAATTATGGAGTACCTAACAAGTTTGAGGCCTGCAAAGCAAATATTATGTAGCATAGGTTTGAGATTTGAATTTTGTTCATCACAAAATTTGCCTTGTAAAACAACTTGAAACCCCAACTTCTGACCTTCGATTCTCCTTGCTCACAAATGATCTCAAGGAGTTCTTGGACATTTTGGAAATCTTGTAATATGATCTACAACCCCTCTTTGATTCACTTTTTCAAAATCCAAATGGAACTAGGTGAAACTTGGGTCAGAAGTTAGGTCAAAATCCTGACCAAAAATGTTCAAAATTTCACTAAGTGTTTAGTTTCAAGACCATGACTTCCTGGATTAATAACTTGAGATCCAAGCATTTCTAGGAGAAGTTGTGTAAATAAATGTTGTATATATCATGGAGATCTAAAACTTTCATGTTTAAAGTTTCTTTTGAATCACCTTGCATCATGGTAAAAAATTGGCTCAAAGTTGTGAAAAAACATGAAGTTTTCAACAGTTAGAAAAATTTTTAAGTTTGAAAACTTTGACTTTTCAAAATGAAATCTTGAAATTTTTTTTATTTCTTGATAAACAAGTTTCATATTTTGACATGTTTTGATGAATTGTGATCTTTGACACTTGATTTTGACCAAAAAGTCAAAGTTTGACTTTTCAGTGTACAATTGACTTTTGATCAGTTGACTGAAAATCAACTATCAATGCAATTGATCTTAAGCAATATTTTGAGGCATGCAATTAGGTAAAAATGATACAATTGAACTCTTAAGATCATGCCTCGACCAATTAACCATTTGCTAGGTCGAAAATCAGAAATTGCCCTTTCTCAGTCAAAACCCTAATTTTGACCATTTTGCCCTTTTGATGGTTTGATCAAATTTATTGATGAATTATGGTCCAAATTTGATCAAATGATACATATGAGTTTATAATGTTGATGTGGATAAAAAATTATGAAGTTTGACTGTAAATTGGCCACAGTCGACTTTTTCCCCAATATAGCTGATTTTTAAGTCAACTGCTCAATTGACTGGGCAAAATGTGATCCAAGGCTTGAAACTTGACATGAGTAATCTTGGGGGTCCATAATGATCCATGAAAGTCATATGAGGCATTGAAAGTTCAATTATCCTTGTGCAATCTCAAACCCTAATTTTAGCCATTAGTGCTTAAAGAGGTGTCTTGAGCTGATCAAACCTTGGGCAGTCTTGAACCAAAGGAGATCTTGTGGGAAAATACTTGGTAAATGAGAGGGAAATTTTAGGGTACAACAGCTGCCCCTGTTCAATCTTCTTAAACCTGGAGAGTTAGATTGGCGGATCCGCCATTCATTACTTGAAGGTGAAAGATGATTGGATACTAGAGTGCCCAGAAATTTACACTTAATGATGTGGTGGTTGACGGTGTAGGGAATGGGATTAAAGATGCCATTTGGAGAGATGATGGAAAGTTGTTGGAGATGGGCTTACAGATGCCATCCAAAAGGATTGTTGACAGGAATGGAAGAAGTGTCAGAATAAATCTCTGGTTGATTTATACTGAAATAGTGGATGTGTTGGGTTGAGTACTAGAATAATATCCATAAATGGATTGTATTTGACTCGTATCTGAAAGATGAATCTGAATGAGTATCAGATAGGCGTCTATATCTTGAGTGTATCTGAACTGTATCTGAAAGCTGAATCTGAATGAGTATCAGAATGGCGTCTGTATCTAGAATGCATCTGAACTGTATCTGAAAGCTGAATCTAAATGAGTATCAGAATGACGTCCGTATTTGGAGCGTATCTGAACTGTATCTGAAAGTTGAATCTGAATGAGTATCAGAATGGTGTTCGTATCTAGAGCGTATCTGAACTGTATCTGAAAGCTGAATCTGAATGAATATCAGAATGGTGTCAGTATCTGAAGCGTATCTGAACTGTATCTGAAAGCTGAATCTGAATGAGTATCAGAATGGCATCCGTATCTGAATTGTATCTGAAAGATGAATCTGAATGAGTATCAGAATGGCATCCGTATCTGGAGCATATCTGAATTGTATCTGAAAGCTAAATCTAAATGAGTATCAGAATGGCGTATGTATCTGGAGCGTATCTGAACTGTATCTGAAAGCTGAATGAGAAGAAACCCGTGCAGGATTGCTTCAGCTGGTCGTGTAGATGATTGTCCTGGCTTGTTTCAGGTATTAATCTCTGACCTTTTTCAAACTGTTGATGATAGCCATCTGCTGACTGGTCTTTCCTGAAAGATGAAAGATTAGTTATATGTAATGTTATGATGTATGAAATTCATTTTACAATGATGTTCTCACAAAATGAATGAGATTATGTTGTATGTATTTGTGTTGTCAATGTTATGACGTATGGATGCGATGTATGGGCATGTAAGCTATGTTGCTGTAATACTGTTGGATTAGGGAAAATAAATCCATGACTGCTGTTGGGGACGTGGAGTGTAAGTCTTCATGTTTTGAAGTGCTGATGAGTTGATGAGCTTCTATTTGTTAGAGAAATAAACTCTGTTGTAAGGGAAACATTGTGTATTGCTTGTGAAATCCTGTTTGGGAATCCTGAGAAATTGGGCGGCTTCTACTGGGGAGTGATAACTGGAAGTTTTATTCTGCCGGGGATGTGAGAGAACTTGATATCATTAAGCTACACATTGTGGGGGTTTTATGGAATTGTCTAAAGACATTATCCTATTTCTTAAAGCCATTAGTGATTGTCTTTTCATTTTTTATTCCTTTTTGTTCATTTGTAGAGAGTAGTTACGTTCAAATGCATATGTTCAAAAATAAATCATTGGACGTTTTTGTAAACAAAACACAGAAATAAGGAAAAACATATAGTTTTGCATTTTCAAAGGAGTATTTTTGTATTAACTTTGAATAAGTATTTTTGTACAATGAGACGATCATTCTAGTAAGAGAATGTCGTCGTCAAAAATGGAAATTTGATACAAAGAAAATATAGCTATGTGCAATAATCCCATGGGGTTCCCATTCTGCTATAGCCTTCGTGTCTCTGAGCGTCTTGTCCACTTGCTGCCTTGTCAGAAGTTGATTGGATTGATCAGAACCGCTAAGTTTGTCGGTCGAAGCTAAAGGTTGTCTATAAGGTGATCCAACGGGACATAGTCATACGCTTTAATTCCCTAACTTTTGCCTGGACCGCCCTTTCGGGTTTTCAGTCCACCAGGATACCCTTTTTTGCCCAAGTCTCCCTTTCGGGTTTTCAACTTGCCGGGTGTACAGACTTTTTTTATCCCTAATTTTTGCCCGAACCTTTTTCGTTTTCAAAAACCTGTTGATTCATGATTCTTTGGTTAGTTACTTTTGTTCTTTGAGTTGTTTGGCATTATTTAAGGACAAACAATTTAATTTGGGGATAGTTTGATAAATATAAAATAGTTGTTATATTTGTGTACATTTTAGGTGGAACTTATCGACTAATTTTATTGTAATCCTTTGAATAAACCTCAACTTGTATGTGTATTTGTAAATATTGAGTATAATCGTGTTTTTGTGTAAAAATTGTATATTTGATAGTTTTCCATTTCTTTTGTTTGTATTCATTCATGTTTGGAGCATTGAGTAATAAAGAGCCGAAGTCATAGCTTCAAAGAGGCAATTTTGAGCAATCCATTAAAGAATAAGGCTCAAATCAAAGAATAGGAAATCATTAATTTAATTCATATTTAGTCATTATTAGATAGATCAATGAATAAGCTTTCCAAAACTTCTGTTCGAGCGTAAATCGGAGTTATGTTTCTCAAGTTATGGCGTAAGCAAAATCTGAATTTTTTCTCATGACAATAGAGTGCGCTTAGCGGGCTCTGTGCTGCTAAGCGGGACATGCGAGTCTCAAACCCATTAAATAGGGAAAAATCACATTTTTTTAGGTTATGTGTTGGGTATTTTGAGTCCCAACACCATCAACTTCATTTTTTGGTCTAGAGGGATTAGAAAACATCAATTGGTCTTGCATATGGATGATTCAGAGGTGGATTTCTCATCAATCAGCATTGATAACTCGCAAGATATTTGGTTCATTTCTCTTCTTCTCCATGTATTTCTCTATTTTTTTGGTTTTGTTTGTAAGCTTACTCTGAACATATGTATATTTGTTGATCATGGTATTGTATAAAGCTTGCTTTACACATTAATCTTGATGTCTTCTTTTATCTTTTTTGCTTTATGTTTGGATTTGTGTTTTTATAGACATATACCTCACAAATTCTGATTAGGGATGAATATATATTAGTTTATAGATTCTAGAGATATATTTAGAGTTAATAATCATTGTGGGTATTAAAGCTTAATGCTTCCGTGTTTTTTGTGTTGCGCTGAGAGATCATCGACGCGAGTAATACAGTTGTCTTCAACTTTGCATTAGACATAACCTCTATTGTGGTACATCTCGAGAGATACTTGATGATTTTGACAAGTATTGTAGGTTGAGTGCAACTAATCGATATGTTTACGTTTGTGATGAGTAGTGTAAATCCATGCCTGATAAGTTTCTCCTCTCCAAAGAATGAATTTTTTTCCTGTTCATATGTTCAATTCCCGAATTTTACTTTTACCCATTCTAAACCAAACTCATAAACACGAGACTTATCGAATGACAATTCAGTAACCATTAATCCCTATGGAGACAATGTGATAAAACTAAATAAATACTTACTTTTTATTGTCGCTTTACCTCTTCATCAATTACTCCATGGGTTCATGTATCAACAACATATTATAACACTGTCATCATGTTCATTGTCTCTAAATCACCATTGACACACTTAAGGTCACAACCTTCAAACATTCTCCCATGACATATTTTTATACATATAAAATCAAAGTAACTCACACATGATTACAGTCACACAATCATACATATGAATACCACAAATCATCATTCAAACATTAATTCATAAGAACATACAAAAATCATCATATAAAAACTATCATATCATCACAATTCAAAATCAAACACCCATTCTTAAGGAGGTTAAGGGTCCCTCCATCTTGTTGGATATAATTCGGGTGTCAATACGAGGGAGCATTTTAAAAATGGGTCTAGAGCAACACACAAGTGAGAGAGACACCACTTATTCACCCAAAGCCTTAAGGTGATAGGTGTATGGGTTCTCTCACTTATAAAGTGCTCAATCTTCCATTTCCTAACCAATGTCGGACTTCTTCCTCACACTTGACTCTCAATACTCCCTCTCAAGTGTGAGTCTAATGCTCCCCCTCAAGTGGAAGCACTTTCTTCCATATACACTTGTATCACCGTTAACACTCTTTAATGGGACACCTTTTACCCACCACCTGTGGGGAGTACTTTTGATACAAGTAAGTTGACCACTTCACTCGAAACCAGGCTCTAATACCACAGTTGGGTCTGTAGTGGTAAAATCAATGAAGTCGCCACCGAGTATTTATTTATCCCATATAAAAGGTAAAGGTAAATCATCAAAGAAAAACCTAAAGGGGAAATCAAGATCTTGCGACCGAGAGATTGGGTAAGGGAGTCGATTACGCGAGGGGAAGTTATTAGCACCCCACATGTCCATAGTACTCTACGAGATCCACTTACATTATCCTAATCAAAGAGTGTGTTCAATCTAATGCTTAAGATTTATAAACTAAGAGGGAATACATGCAAAGAAAACACGGGGAAAAGAAGGAAATATTTACAAATTTTCGCTCGGCTGAGCCCCATGACCAGATGCCTACGTATCCCTTTTAAGGAATCAAAGCAACATAGTTCGGCTCATATATTTTGTTTGTTTGTATTTTTTAAATGAACAATGTTGCATTCGATCATTCCACCGCTGCTCGACCTTTGGAGACTGTTGTACCCCAAAATTTGCCCTCTCATGTTTTCCAAAGTCTTCCCCCTGCATGGTTGATCACAAACCCTTGCCTAAGGAAAAAGAAATTTTTTGAGTGGTGCTTTAAGTATCTTTCGATTGGCATTCTGAAAGACCCTTCGATTGGTATTCTGAAGGAGCATTTCGATTGGCATGGACAAGCACTTCGATTGGCATTATGGAGAAGCACTTTGATTGGCATTTTGAAAGACCCTTCAATTGGTATTCTGAAGGAGCACTTCGATTGACATTATGTCAAGCACTTCGATTGGCATTCTGAAAGACCCTTCGATTGGTATTCTGAAGGAGCATTTCGACTGGCATGGACAAGCACTTCGATTGGCATTATGGACGAGAACTTCGATTGGCATTATGTCAAGGCCTTCGATTGGAATGCCAAGGGATCCTTCGATTTAGCATTCTGTCAAGGCAGCTTCGACAGGCATGTTAACCATGTCCTTCGATTAGCATGAACAACACCTTTCGATTGGCCTGTTAACAAAGCCTTTTGATTGGCCTGTTAACAAAGCCATCAAGAGGGCACTCAAAAAACATGTCCAGGTACACTGAACATGAGAAAATGGCGTGTTTCCCTTGCAAGTATAGAAATAATTAAATGCTGATTGTGGATTTAATTCTTGAGTTAAAGGCCAGATTCTTGCCTTTTCTGTTCCTAAAGAGCTGATTCGACCAGAGGGATTCTTTTCAAATCAGGACCAATCGAAGAGCAGGGCCTGAATGCATTCGAAAACCAAAAGTGTCCAGATTCATTCCAGATTCCAAAGAGACACGAATGTTTCAAAAAAGGAAATATTTTAATGTGTCTGATTCTTGTCTCATGGATTTAAAGGCCTGTTTAATGGGTTATCTCTTGCCGTTACTAGACCCTCACACTCCTATAAATACAAGGGCCATCATACATATCCAAAAAACACGGACAGAGAACAAAAAAACATTGGAGAGGCGCTGCCCATACAATCCATCAAAGGTTGTCAGAATTTTCCAAGCCAAAGCAGTCCTTCAGATCAAAGGTGCCCACGCCCAGAAGCCCTCAGATTGAAAGTGCTCACATCCAGCCAGTACCCAAATCGAAGATTCAATCTACTAGTAAGAGAGGGTAAATTGTCAAAACTTTTCATTTTGTATAACACCTCCATGTTTTCTATCCCATTCGATTTGCCATCCTAGACAGAATCCAAAGGCTTGGGTTTGGCCCCAGGTCATGTTCTTCGTTTGCTAACATTTTCTGCAGATTTAGCCTGAAAAGACTCAGCACACGCAGGATCGAAGGGCCTGGGGTTCGATACCAGGCCTGAGTTTTATTTTGCTAACATACTTTTGCAGGTATAGCATCCCAGATCGAAGGAGACACCTTCTCTGGATCGAAGCTTCCCATAGTCCTCCTGGATCGAAGAAGGCATTTTTCCCAGGATTGAAGGGAAATCCCCTTCCCTGGATCGAAGGCTGTTCATGCCCACTTCCTGGCCCAATCGAAAGAACCATGACCCTGTTTGGATCGAAGCTTCCATTCCCTCCTTGGCTCTAAGCTCCTTTTTTTCCCTGGATCGAAGGATCCCCCTTGTATTTTATTTTTGTTTTCATTGACATCTTTTTATCTTTTTAATTAACATTAAAATAAAAAATAAAAAACCACAAAAACATTAGGCTAGTTTTTTTCTATTAAATTAACTTTGTCAATTAATCATTTAATTATCTTAACATTTTTCCAAAACTAAAATTAAGTAGATTTAGATCATTTTCCCAAAATAAAATAAAGCAACAAAAAAATTTTATTCTTAGGATTTTTAGAGGTTATTTTCAGATTCGCGCGCATTTATTTTATTATAACTGTCTACTGGTTTGTAATAGCTTAACTAAGACTTTTACACTTTACTGCTTTATTCCCCAATTTTGGACATATAAATAATCCCCCTCCCTGAAGCCTTGTAATAGAGTAGGATTTACAATTCCCGCACTTTAAATTCCTGTACATATATTAAATGTTTAGATGTATGCTAACTAGGCTATGCATGATAAGATTAACTCTTAACTTAAAATCAACAGTAGCTCACCATGACATGTAAAGATAATATAAACTGAAAATTGACACACTCGAACATGTCACTATTAGGGTACGCCTCACTTGGTTGCCTCGAACGTGGTCATTGAGTATAGGATGTTTTAGAGGTCATCCTTTTGTCCCAAAGATCATAAGTTGCCTCGAAACGGTTGCCTCGGATAAAATGATCTAAGACATTAGAGTTACCACTAAAGTGTCCTAACATTGCTTTAGTGACCACACGTCCCTTAAATCGAATTGACCCGAAAACTCCAACGACGATGCTACCTACTTCTCAATAGTGGGATGGCATTGTCTAAAGGATATGTGCACAGTTTAATTCCTTTTTGAGTAGGTAGATGTTCTTAAGTACTTGCTCCTTTAAAAACAAAACAAAAACTTTTCGCACTTACACTCTCTTCAAAAAACAAAACTCTTTTCAAAACCCACAAACACAAAGAAAAGAAAACTTTTGTAAACATAGTGAGTAAGTACCTAAGAGCCTGTGGATAACCAAAGATAGAAAGGGTGCTAACACCTTCCCTTTCTATAATCTACCTCCCGAACCCGAGAAACATCTCGAAAAGGAATTTTTCTGTGCTTTTTTCCTTTCCTTGTTGGATAAAATAAAAAACGGTGGCGACTCTTGCTTACCGCGACATTTTGCAAAAACAAACGCAAACGCGAACCAGCATTCCAAAACAGTCAGTTCTCATTCCCACCGATCACAGAACTGGCGACTCTGCTGGGGATGTTATAAGTGAGGTGTACCTTAGGATTAGATCACTTGTGTTTTCAATTGTATGCTTTGTATGCTTTATATTTGTGGGCTTGTATTGGAGTTCTATAAACCCTCCACCCGGATTTGGGAAACATTCATAGATAGCAATACGTTGTGGAAATTGTGCAGGGTATACCAACGCGGTTGAAGCAATAGTTATATTACTGCGACATATTTGTGAGTACCGGTAGCCTTTGAGTCAATCAAAGAGAATACGGGGCCGCTGAGTGATGTCACTAAGCACTAATGACCTAGAACCTTACTTGACCATCTTGGCTTTTTAGGGGTAGTGAGATGACCGACTTTGGTGCAGTCTGAAGTTGGTAGATACTCGATACTACACTCATTGAGGATTGTTTTCTTGGAATATTTTGGTCGCTAGTTCAATGGCTAAACCAAAACGATGAACATAGAAAACAATCCAATGATATTGAGCTCCTTAGAACCTGGTTACTATTTATAGGACAGGTTTTGAGCCAACTAAACTCAAGAGGGTACTTACCTGTGAAACTCCATGCCAGCCTAAACTTAAGGCTATATGTGTGACTTGTGTGCCTTCAAACTTGAACTACTTGCACATTCTTGTTATCTGACAACATGAGTTCCTTGCAAGTTTTGTTTACAGTCCTTATCCAATAATTTGGACTTATTGCAGGGTTTACTTACACCACCTTGCACTTTTGCTTAAACGCATATCATAACATCATGCCTTAACATTTCCTTAACCATTTCAAGGATCTCAGGGGCTTGTGATGCAGGTTATGGTAAATCAAATGTCCAGCAAGGGGCAAAGGGGATTTATTTTCCTCTAGCCAAGGTTGTTTAGAAATCAAGACACGATAACTTGAATCAGGGGATATGACCCACTCGATATGGTGAGCTTGACTCTTGAAGAAGGACTCTCAGCAACATGAAGTTCCTTCAATCAAGCTACCAGATTCAGATTCTAACAAGTTTCTTGTTTACCCCGCGAGATCCTTGAAAACATTGCATACATATATCATACATATCATTGCATTACAGGTACCATTACAGGTCTCTTATCTTCTTCGCTGTTTATTTCAGCAATCATCATGTCTACTGAACCTTCCACTGAGCAAGCTATCAAGGCCCTCCAGGCCCAGAATGCCCAATTTCAAGAGTTGGTCATGAGCCTAGCTAAGGGTCAACAGGACTTGAAGACCCTGATTCTGAAAGAGAGGAAGAAGAAGAAGAAGAGGACCATCATGTTCAATACTGGACGCAGGTTTGGAAACGGGCTGTAGAATGAAGTTGATCTGACCACCCCATCTGGAGGGAAAGACCGTCCACAAGAAAGGAGGACTCCTAGCCCTATGGTCTCCGACAACGAGACAGACTATGATGAAGAACAGTATCCTCCTGCTGAGGATAAGTACAAACAGCTGGAAGACCGTTTGAACGCTATGGAAATACAGAAGGTGCCAGGTCTAGACTTCGGAGATCTAAGTCTATCATCTGGGGTGGTGATTCCTCATAAGTTTAAAGCTCCTGTATTTACTCAATATGACGGGGTATCCTGCCTGAAGCTACACCTCCGCTCATACGTCAGAAAGATTCAACCTTATACTGCTGATAGAAATCTCTGGGTTCATTTCTTTCAAGATAGTCTGTCAGGGACTCAACTTGAATGGTTTTGTCAACTAGAAGGAGCTAACATCCGCAACTGGGAGGACCTTGTTGCTGCTTTTTACAAGCAATACCAGTATAACTCCGACCTTGCTCCCACACGTACTCAGATTCAGGGTATGTCTATGGGTACAGGCGAAGGCTTTAAAGACTACGCTCAGAAGTGGAGAGATCTTGCTGGTAGAGTCCAACCCCCTCTGTCTGATAAGGAGTTGGTGGATATGTTTCTTGGGACTTTGTCTGGTCCCTATTTCAAACACTTGATCGGAAGATCTTCAGCCGGATTCACCGAGCTAATACTGACCGGCGAAAGGGTCGAAGCTGGCATCAAAAGTGGGAAGATTCAAGAAGAAACACATTCTGATGCTCAGAAAAAGCCCTATAATGGGAAGAAAGAATATGATGCTGTGTATGGTCAAAAGAGTCGTCATGATCAACATATAGGGGCAACCCTGATCTTTGATCCCACGCCTGTTCAACAAAGACAGAGCAATAGACGTAGGGTAAGATATCAAGAAAGGAAGTATATTAACATCAACATGCCTTTGTCTCAAGCGTTACAACATTTGCTGAAGTTAAAGCTAATCACGCTAAAGGATCCTCCTCAAAATCCCGATACTTCCTCTTCTAAGTATAATCCGAGTGTGAGATGTGCCTACCATTCTGACAGTCCTGGACATGACACCAACGACTGTTGGACTTTGAAGAACAAGATCCAAGACTTGATTGATGCCAAGAAGATCGAGTTTGATCACTGATCCTACGCCAAATCATTGAGAATGTCTTTGTTTCATTTGAATTTTCAAGTTGTAATTTCTTTTGTTATTCAAACAATTATCTATTAATGTCAAACTTTGTTTCATTAATGCATTGCATATGTTTATCTTGAATTCATCCTTTCATTACATTTAAACTATGCTTTTTACTCTCCTTATGACATTCAACTCTTGCTAAAAGTTACAAGCCTTTAGAGGGAGGATGACGAAACAATGCCATAATCTCATACAGTATGCTTTTGGACAGACCTTGTTGACGATGTACAGGCATTTATTTCAAATCCTAAACACTGGAGTTATAAGGAAGATAATCCCTAGTCAACCCCTTCGAGCCAAAGAAGTAGGAGTTTTCTATTTTAAACACAAATTGAAACCTTTAACTTAAAACCTGGGGCAGGGTAGTCTCTCAGTTAATTCAAAAAGATGCGCATTGAAGTCGCAAAACTCTCAGTTCATAATACAACGAACGACATCAAAAGCATTCCTCTGGAATCAAAAGACAGTGGTGGTTCCTTATCTCATAGGCAGTCAATCTCTCAAAAAAGAAAAGCCCACTGAGCCAAAACCTATAAAGGAGGCTTAAGAATGCTGGGGCATCCCGCTGACTGTAATCTCGAAAACAGAAATAGGCAGGCAAAAATTAGGGATAATAAATCAAAAGAATGAGGTCATTACAAATCCTCGACAACATGAAAAATGTTGCAAAAAAAATGATGACTGCCTTCCAAAATCCAACTTGTGTGAACCATCACCAAAACGT
Source organism: Vicia faba (assembly GCA_948472305.1). Taxonomy (NCBI): domain Eukaryota; kingdom Viridiplantae; phylum Streptophyta; class Magnoliopsida; order Fabales; family Fabaceae; genus Vicia; species Vicia faba. The sequence continues at coordinate 756,718,593 of OX451736.1, read as the reverse complement.
CGTTCCAAATTCGAATAGAGTTCGACGCACAATTAACTGAGTTTAGGATTGAAGAACATCACGAAGAGCGGGTGGGTATAAATATACTTTGAGCCTTTATCCTTTGTTTCTTAAACCGTGAATCAAGCCACGTTACAACCCTTCAAAAGTCCTAATTGAAGCATGGGTTAGTTCAAAAGCATACTGTTACAAAAGGTATCCTGATTCCTGTAAGGCTTTGCCCTAAATCTTGTGTTGAATTTGTCTTATAAAAAGTTTTCTGCTAAAAAACGCATTTTTCAAAACTTCGAGACAAGCATAAACTTTGAATTATTTGAATATCACTGTTTGCATTTGGCTATTTGTTTGACAGCGGAGAAATTCACACAACGAATATCCGATGAACGAAATCCCTCTCAGTGAACAAAATCACTTCAAAAAGGATGGCACTTCCATTGACAAATCTCCTATCAACAAGGGGACTTGACATGTCACTATCCAGCACACCTGGGGCAGTCCAGTCAAGATTTCAAGAAATCTCTGAAGAAGTGCAGAGTAACCAGGGGCATGTCTCCATCTCCGTCACTTGGGGCATTGAACATCAATCTCGGTGAAGGGTTACATACAATTAAACATTTTCTGGCAATGTCACAAACACTTGCTACTAGGGGCAATGAAAAATCTCCCCAAAATCCTTCTCATAGGATGACATCCCAGCAAGGGTTTAATCTCTGAAAACCTTTCGCCAGCTGAATCAACCTCAAGAATCCTCGAGGACTTCCCCCAACGAAGATGACACCTCTCTAGCGGACTGACGACAGGGTTTATTTCCACAACAACACCAGGATTCCCCGGCTTGAGTTTGCCTCTCTGACTGCTACAAATCAAAGGACCACAACTCCTCTTCCCCAGTAGACTACTCTACAATCCCCAGCAAGTTACTGCGAAACCTGGACATGACCAGATATCAGTTCAACTTCGACTCCCCAGTAGAGAAACGGACGACTAAGACTCCTAAACTCTTTTCCCAAGCCGAAACAAACATGCTCCCCACAGAGTTTTCAATATCCCCCAACAGAGTTCTCCTCAAACAACAAAGCAGGGATCCCCGGTGGAAACATTTTGAGCAAAGTCCAAGACAAAATTACACTTCAACAACATTTATAACATATGCATACAAAATACATATGACACAAATCTCATTTTATTTTGAGAACATCATTACACAATGCATACATCATGACATTGCATACAACTAACTCTTTACCTTTTCAGGAAAGATCAATCAACAGGCAAAGATCATCATCTTTTGAGATTCCTTCTAGAGACAGTTCAGATGTGACCCAGATACGGCTGACATTCTGATACTTATTCCAGATTCCTTCTAGAGACAGTTCAGATGCGATCCAGATATGATTGACATTCTGACACTTATTCCATGTTCCTTTTAGAGACAGTTCAGATGCGATCCAGATATGGATGACATTCTGATACTTATTCCAGACTCCTTCTAGAGACAGTTCAGATGCGATCCAGATATGGATGACATTCTGATACTTATTCCAGACTCCTTCTAGAGACAGTTCAGATGTGACCCAGATATGGCTGACATTCTGATACTTATTCCAGACTCCTTCTAGAGACAGTTCAGATGCGATCCAGATATGGCTGACATTCTGATACTTATTCCAGATTCATTCAAAATACAGTCCAGATACGATCCAGATTCGGATGTCATTCTGTCACTCATTCAAAATACAGTCCAGATACGATCTAGATTCGGATGTCATTATGTCACTCATTCAAAATACAGTCCAGATACGATCCAGATTCGGATGTCATTCTGTCACTCATTCAAATTACAGTCCAGATACGATCCAGATTCGGATGTCATTCTGTCACTCATTCAAAATACAGTCCAGATACGATCCAGATTCGGATGTCATTCTGTCACTCATTCAAATTACAGTCCAGATACGATCCATATTCGGATGTCATTATGTCACTCATTTAAATTACAGTCCAGATACGATCCAGATTCGGATGTCATTCTGTCACTCATTCAAAATACAGTCCAGATACGATCCAGATACGGATGTCATTCTGTCACTCATTCAAATTACAGTCCAGATACGATCCAGATTCGGATGTCATTCTGTCACTCATTCAAATACATTTCAGATACGCTCCAGATGCCGACGCAATTCTGACAATCATCCAGATTCAACTCTATTCTCCAGCAAGCTATCCGGGATTTGTTTTCCCCAGCTAAAACATTACATTTCCATACATCATGATACATGCATAAACGCATCATACCACACAATCTCATTTATATTGAGAACATCATTGCTTGATCCATATCATGCATTGCATATGACTGACCTTTACAATTCAGGAATGATGCAGTTAAATTCTCAGCCATATCAAAAGGCCTTCTCTGGTCCAGTTAAATCGATTCCTAAAGATTTTTCTGATGCTGATCCAGTCAAAGGCCTTCTCTGGTCTAGTTAAATCGATTCCTAAAGATTTTCTGATGCCGATCCAGTTGAAGATATTCAAAGGCCTTCTCTGGTCCAGTTAAATTGATTCCTAAAGATTTTTCTGATGCCGATCCAATTGAAGATATTCCAAGACCTTGTCTGGTCCAGTTAAATCGATTCCTAAAGATTTTTCTGATGCCGATCCAGTCAAAGGCCTTCTCTGGTCCAATTAAATCGATTCCTAAAGATTTTTCTGATGCTGATCCAGTTGAAGATATTCCAAGACCTTGTCTGGTCCAGTTAAATCGATTCCTAAAGATTTTTCTGATGCCGATCCAGTCAAAGGCCTACTCTGGTCCAATTAAATCGATTCCTGAAGATATTCTTGTTCATATGTTCAATTCCCGAATTTTACTTTTACCCATTCTAAACCAAACTCATAAACACGAGACTTATCGAATGACAATTCAGTAACCACTAATCCCTATGGAGACAATGTGATAAAACTAAATAAATACTTACTTTTTATTGTCGCTTTACCTCTTCATCAATTACTCCATGGGTTCATGTATCAACAACATATTATAACACTGTCATCATGTTCATTGTCTCTAAATCACCATTGACACACTTAAGGTCACAACCTTCAAACATTCTCCCATGACATATTTTTATACATATAAAATCAAAGTAACTCACACATGATTACAGTCACACAATCATACATATGAATACCACAAATCATCATTCAAACATTAATTCATAAGAACATACAAAAATCATCATATAAAAACTATCATATCATCACAATTCAAAATTATTAATCAAACACCCATTCTTAAGGAGGTTAAGGGTCCCTCCATCTTGTTGGATATAATTCGGGTGTCAATACGAGGGAGCATTTTAAAAATGGGTCTAGAGAAACACACAAGTGAGAGAGACACCACTTATTCACCCAAAGCCTTAAGGTGATAGGTGTATGGGTTCTCTCACTTATAAAGTGCTCAATCTTCCCTTTCCAAACCAATGTCGGACTTCTTCCTCACACTTGACTCTCAATACTCCCTCTCAAGTGTGAGTCTAATGCTCCCCCTCAAGTGGAATCACTTTCTTCCATATACACTTGTATCACCGTTGACACTCTTTAATGGGACACCTTTTACCCACCACCTGTGGGGAGTACTTTTGATACAAGTAAGTTGACCACTTCACTCGAAACCAGGCTCTAATACCACAGTTGGGTTTGTAGTGGTAAAATCAATGAAGTCGCCACCGAGTATTTATTTATCCCATGTAAAAGGGAAAGGGAAATCATCAAAGAAAAACCTAAAGGGGAAATAAAGGTCTTGCGACCGAGAGATTGGGTAAGGGAGTCGATTACGCGAGGGGAAGTTATCAGCACCCCACATATCCATAGTACTCTACGAGATCCACTTACATTATCCTAATCAAAGAGTGTGTTCAATCTAATGCTTAAGAGTTATAAACTAAGAGGGAATACATACAAAGAAAACACGGGGAAAAGAAGGAAATATTTACAAATTTTCGTTCGGCTGAGCCCCGTGACCAGATGCCTACGTATCCCTTTTAAGGAATCAGAGCGACATAGTTCGGCTCATATATTTTGTTTGTTTGTATTTTTTAAATGAACAATGTTGCATTCGATCATTCCACCGCTGCTCGACCTTTGGAGACTGTTGTACCCCAAAATTTTCCCTCTCATGTTTTCCAAAGTCTTCCCCCTGCATGGTTGATCACAAACCCTTGCCTAAGGAAAAAGAAAAGTTTTGAGTGGTGCTTTAAGTATCTTTCGATTGGCATTCTGAAAGACCATTCGATTGGTATTCTGAAGGAGCATTTCGATTGGCATGGACAAGCACTTCGATTGGCATTATGGAGAAGCACTTCGATTGGCATTCTGAAAGACCCTTCGATTGGTATTCTGAAGGAGCACTTCGATTGACATTATGTCAAGCACTTCGATTGGCATTCTGAAAGACCCTTGGATTGGTATTCTGAAGGAGCGTTTCGATTGGCATGGACAAGCACTTCGATTGGCATTATGGACGAGCACTTCGATTGGCATTATGTCAAGGCCTTTGATTGGCATGCCAAGGGATCCTTCGATTTAGCATTGTGTCAAGGCAGCTTCGACAGGCATGTTAACCATGTCCTTCGATTAGCATGAACAACACCTTTAGATTGGCCTATTAACAAAGCCTTTCGATTGGCCTGTTAACAAAGCCATCAAGAGGGCACTCAAAAAACATGTCCAGGTACACTGAACATGAGAAAATGGCGTGTTTCCCTTGCAAGTATAGAAATAATTAAATGTTGATTGTGGATTTAATTCCTGAGTTAAAGGCTAGATTCTTGCCTTTTCTGTTCCTAAAGAGCTGATTCGACCAGAGGGATTCTTTTCAAATCAGGACCAATCGAAGAGCAGGGCCTGAATGCATTCGAAAACCAAAAGTGTCCAGATTCATTCCAGATTCCAAAGAGACACGAATGTTTCAAAAAAGGAAATATTTTAATGTGTCTGATTCTTACCTCATGGCTTTAAAGGCCTGTTTAATGGGTTGTCTCTTGCCGTTACTAGACCCTCACACTCCTATAAATACAAGGGCCATCATACATATCCAAAAAACACGGACAGAGAACAAAAAAACATTGGAGAGGCGCTGCCCATACAATCCATCAAAGGTTGTCAGAATTTTCCAAGCCAAAGCAGTCCTTCAGATCGAAGGTGCCCACGCCCAGAAGCCCTCAGATTGAAAGTGCTCCCATCCAGCCGGTACCCAAATCGAAGATTCAATCTTCTGGTAAGAGAGGGTAAATTGTCAAAACTTTTCATTTTGCATAACACCTCCATGTTTTCTATCCCATTCGATTTGCCATCCTAGACAGAATCCAAGGGCTTGGGTTTGGCCCCAGGTCATGTTCTTCGTTTGCTAACATTTGTTGCAGATTTAGCCTGAAAAGACTCAGTACACGCAGGATCGAAGGGTCTGGGGTTCGATACCAGGCCCTGAGTTTTATTTTGCTAACATACTTTTGCAGGTATAACATCCAAGATCGAAGGAGACACCTTCTCCAGATCGAAGCTTCCCATAGTCCTCCTGGATCGAAGAAGGCATTTTTCCCAGGATCAAAGGGAAATCCCCTTCCCTGGATCGAAGGCTGTTCATGCCCACTTCCTGGCCCAATCGAAAGAACCATGACCCTGTTTAGATCGAAGCTTCCATTCCCTCCTTGGCTATAAGCTCCTTTTTTTCCCTGGATCGAAGGATCCCCCTTGTATTTTATTTTTGTTTTCATTGACATCTTTTTATCTTTTTAATTAACATTAAAAGAAAAAAGAAAAAACCACAAAAACATTAGGCTAGTTTTTTCTATTAAATTAACTTTGTCAATTAATCATTTAATTATCTTAACATTTTTCCAAAACTAAAATTAAGTAGATTTAGATCATTTTCCTAAAATAAAATAAAGCAACAAAAAAATTTTATTCTTAGGATTTTTAGAGGTTATTTTTAGATTCGCGCGCATTTATTTTATTATAACTGTCTACTGGTTTGTAATAGCTTAACTAAGACTTTTACACTTTACTGCTTTATTCCCCAATTTTGGACATGTAAATAATCCCCCTCCCCGAAGCCTTGTAATAGCGTAGGATTTACAATTCCCGCACTTTAAATTCCTGTACATATATTAACTGTTTAGATGTATGCTAACTAGGCTATGCATGATAAGATTAACTCTTAACTTAAAATAACCAGTAGCTCACCATGACATGTAAAGATAATATAAACTGAAAATTGACACACTCGCACATGTCACTATTAGGGTACGCCTCACTTGGTTGCCTCGAACGTGGTCATTGAGTATAGGATGTTTTAGAGGTCGTCCTTTTGTCCCAAAGATCATAAGTTGCCTCGAAACGGTTGCCTCAGATAAAATGATCTAAGGCATTAGAGTTACCACTAAAGCGTCCTAACATTGCTTTAGTGACCACGCGTCCCTTAAATCGAATTGACCCGAAAACTCTAACGACGATGCTACCTACTTCTCAATAGTGGGATGGCATTGTCTAAAGGATATGTGCACAGTTTAATTCCTTTTTGAGTAGGTAGATATTCTTAAGTACTTGCTCCTTTAAAAACAAAATAAAAACTTTTTGCACTTACACTCTCTTCAAAAAACAAAACTCTTTTCAAGACCCACAAACACAAAGAAAAGCAAACTTTTGAAAACATAGTGAGCAAGTACCTAGGAGCCCGTGGATAACCACGGATAGAAAGGGTGCTAACACCTTCCCTTTCTATAATCTACCTCCCGAACCCGAGAAACATCTCGAAAAGGAATTTTTCTGTGCTTTTGTCCTTTCCTTGTTGGATAAAATAAAAGACGGTGGAGACTCTTGCTTACCGTGACATTTTGCGAAAACAAACGCAAATGCGAACCAGCATTCCAAAACAGTCAGTTGTCATTCCCACCGATCATAGAGACTTACGACCTGTAGTGGAAAGGAGCTAACATGCTATCTTAGAAGAGAAAAGTCGAATGGCGAAAAGAAATGGATTGGTTGGTATTTTTTACCATGAATTTTTTTTTGTATGCTTAGCATTTTTTATACATTTGCCAAGAAAAAGAAGTTTTAGTTTTAATGCAAATGCAAAAGGGGAAAGAAAAGTCTAAAGGGAGACTAACCTGAATCTAACCTTATGTTATCATACAATCAGGTATCCTATCTAAGTTAGCATGCCAAAGAAAGTCTAACAAACTATCCTATAGGGGACATACAATGAGAGTGAAGTCGTGATCTCAATTTCTAAATTGAGTGACTCATCGATCAATAAGAAATAAAGGAAAGCGATAAAATCCTATAGGGAGAATGCACTGAGAGCAAAGTCGTAATCTCAATTTCTAAATTGAGTGACTCATCGATCAACAAGAAAGGAAACAAACACATGTGTGATACGGTGGGAGAACTGACTATGGTTTTGCGTTTGTTTTCGCAAATGTTTTGGTTGAGCAAGAGTCGCCACCGACTTTTTATTTTATCCTAAGGAAAGGTTTAAAAAGCACAGCAAAAACCTTTGAGATATTTTCTTGGGTTCGGGGAGTAGATTATAGAAAGGGAAGGTATTAGCACCCTTTCTATCCATGGTTATCCATGGACTCTTAGGTACTTGCTTAGATCAACTTGCCTTGGTTTTCAATTGTTTTAAATGGTGCTTTATGTGTGGTTTTGAAAATGTTTTGAAAAAGATGCCTTGTCTAGGCTACCCTTGTAACAATTCTTTACTCGAATGTTTTATAAAAGGTGTTTGTCTTTTTGAAAAGATGTTTCAAGGTTTTTTGAAAGTTTTGTTTTGAAAGTGTTTGTGAAGTGTGGTTTGAAAAATAGGCAAGTGTTTTTGTTTTGCAAGTTGACAAGTACTTAAGAGCCATCTACCCTAAAGTTCTCAAAGATTTTTGCTATGTTTTAACCCTTTTAACAATTTTGTTCCACCATTGCATTTGGTGGACAATCTTGTGTTAGGATGTGAAAGGGACAGGCGCGGGTCATCGTTTAGACCATAATTGCAATGGTGCCAAGTATCTTTGGGCAATTTTCCTTTAAGGGACTTGATCATTTTTAGGCAACTTTTCGAAAGCGTCATCGAGGGACTATGATCATTTGATTGTGTTTATTTTGCCCAAAGAAACCTAACATGCAATATGGCCCATTATTGAAGGCAACAAGTGGAATACCCTAGGGGTGCAAGTGTGATTAGTGTTGTCCATTTTCATGCTTGTTTATCTTGAAATTAGGTCAAACTATTTTGTTGTTTTTATTTTGCATACAAACCCTAATTCTATCATGGCATAATTAGAAAGCATTAAAATGCGAAAAATAAAGTTCTAAACTATTACAACACAATGTATGGGAAGGGGGGTACAAATGTTCAAATGGGGGGTATTTGACAAGGAATTTAAACCTAGCTATTACATCAATTTGGAATTATTTACAAGATAATTAATTGCACAAATTAAATGGAAATAAAATAAATATGCAAGATGCAAAAATGTTTTTTATGTGTATGAAAAAGAGTATTTTTATATATCAAGTAAACAAAATAAAAAGTATTAATTTTTGGGTATTTTTATGTTTAGGGTAAAACCCTAATTTTATTAGGTAAAAGGTATTATTTATTTAATATGTACAAATATTTATCAATTATATACAAAAATAAAATAAAAATGAACTATATTATGACAAAGTGATTTTTGAGGTCAAATATTAATAAAAGAAAAAATGTATTATTTTCATGTTTTTATCCTAAATATTGTAATAAATAAATAAGCATTTATATTATATATCAAATATATTAAATATATACAAAAAAAATAAAAATAAAATATTTATTATTTATAAAAAAAAGTGTATTTTAAGAAAATGTTTTCAAAAGATGAAATAAAATAAAATCAGAAAAATAAATGTATTTACATTATTTTTTAGTATTTTAAAAAAGAAGTAATATATTTATTTATGTACAAAATATCCATTTAAACAAATAAATGCTTAATAAATACAAAAATGGTCTGAAAAATATTTTTAATATTTTTAATATTATGAGAAAAAATAAATAAGTCAGAACAAAAAAGAAAAAGTCAAAAAATCATAAAAATAAGCTCAATGGGCCTAGGGGGTGTAAAAGCAAACAAGTGGTGTAAACAGAAATAACAACACAGGCCCAGCCCACGTGGAGCTTCTTCAACCTCCAGCCATTCTTGTTCAAAAAACGCGCGTTTTGTACCCTGATTCAAACATCCTGATTCCTGGCTTTTTAATGAAAACTCACAACATCAAAAATGTTCAGCATCAAACAACGAATCCATACATACCAAAAACTTGATCTAACTCTCAAAAATGAGAGAGAATTTCTCCATTCCCAAATCTTAACCTAATTTTTTATCAATGTTCAGACATCAAATTCTCATGGCACACGTAACATAAATGAAAACTAACTACATGGGCATGTTCAGGGCTATGAATGTGACATATTTTCTTCACAAACCTAAAGCTAACAATGCCTGGATAGAGAGATACGAGTTCATGAACTTACCTGTTCAGTTGAAGTTGTATCTGGTGATGGAGGTACTTTCAGTGCAAGGTGATGATTGGTACAGCTTCCTTGATGTCCAGGGATGCTATTCCAAGTTTTACTTTGCTTTGAAACTAGCTGAATCGAGTTATAGAACTCCACCTGCAAATCAGAAAAATGAAAATGGCCAAACTGATTAGAGGAGTTACAGTCCACTTCTAATGCTTTGGATAGTTTGCATTGATGGTAGGGAAGGTGTTTGAACTGGTTTGGGCAAGAATGCACGATGGAAATGAGTTGTGGGATTCAATCTGCAGCAGGTGCTCTGTTTGGACAGTTTGAGGGTGATTCTGTGTTTGAGAGGGCAATGGAAGTGGATAGCTCGTGTTTCAGCTTGTGTTTGATGATTAGAAAGTGTTTGACAAATTTGCTTCAGCTTGGTTTACAGGAAATGAGAGTTGTTGTACCAAATGCTATCTTTCTTCACACTTAAGCAACAAAAGGTCAAGTGGAGTTCTAGACTGATAGAGGCCCCCATTCTATGCTGAACCACTTAGTCTTGATCAGTGTAATTAGTTCCTAAACTTGTGCCAAAGAGATTTCAAATGTACTTGCTTGGATTTGCATATTGACATAAAGTTCACTTTTGCAAAAGTGGATATAATGCTTTTTCTAAATAAGGATTAATTCTCCATGTAATGTCCAAATGCATAGAACAACATCTTGGCACAATGGTTTAGCATTGAATTATTGAGTAAAAATGGGATTAGAGGCCTGCAATGTAGCTTACACATGCTGAGTTTGAAAATGCACAAATTATGGACATGGAAATTGGCCATAACAAAAGTGAGTTTTTCCCATATTGCCAAATTCGATTCTCTCTAACCATGAGGTTGTTTGATGAGTTCTTGGACATTTTGGAAAGCTTGGAATGTGTACTACAATCCATCTTTGAAATGCAAATTGAAATTCCAAGTGGAAGTATATGAAAAATGGTCTTGAAGTTAGGTAAAAACCTTGCCTAAAATAAGTCAAATTTTCTCTAAGTTAAGAATGGTTTGGTACCCTTGTTCCAAAAATTGTAACTTGAGATACAAGATTCTTTTGGGAAAACTTTGTGAATAAAAGTTGTAGATTTTGTAATATGCTACAACTTTTATGTTTTGACTTTTGCTTGAATGCAAATGAATCTTGGTGAGAAAGTGGGGCAAAGTTAGGAAAAAATTAGGGTTTTTCATAACTTAGAAAAATTCTAAGTTATGAAAAATCTTCATTTCAAACCCTAATTTGCAATTCTTGATTTCTTGATGAACAAGTTTCATGATTTGGCATATTTTGATGAAAAATGAATCTTGACACTTGATTTTGACCAAAAAGTCAAAGTTTGACTTTTCAGTATACAGTCAAGATTGATCAATTGACTGGGAAATTCAACTGTCAATCTTGTGTATTTGGGATCTTTTGAACTTGTTAAGCATGTCAAGACAATTCTATGGGGTCCTTGAGTCCATATGTGAGCTTGGTTTGCCATTGGCTAGGTCAAACAGTCAAAAATTGCCTTTGTGCAATCAAAACCCTAAAAATGACCATTTTGCCCTTTTGGTGATCTGATCAAATTTCTTGTGGAATTGTGATCCAAACTTGATCAAATGGTCCATGTGAGTTCATAATGTTTATGTGGGTCAATTTTCATGAGATTTGACTGTCAATTGGCCACAGTTGACTTTTTCCCCAATACAGTTGATTTCTAGGTCAACTGTCCAATTGACTGGGCAAAATTTGGAATCAAGGCTTGAAACTTGATGTGGATAAACTTGGGAGTTCAATATGAAGCATGAAAGTCATCTTAGGCATTTTAAGTCAAAACATCTTTGTGCAAACACAAACCCTAATTTGGGTCAACAGTGCAAGGAGAAGTCTTGAGCAGATGAAACCCTAACTGGATCTTGAGTTCCAAGGGCTTTGTGATGAGAAATGTTGAGAAAATGGGAGGGCAAATTTTGGGGTACAACAGTTGCCCCTGTTCAATCTTCTTGAACCCGAAGAGTTAGATTGGCAAGTTTGCCTTTCGCGACTCGAGGGTAAAAGGAGATTGGACACTAGAGTGCCCTTAAATTTGCACTCGTCAAAGCAATGGATGCGGGAACGGGCTTAGAGATGCCATTTGGAGATGGGCTTAAAGATGCCATCTGGAAGGGTGACAGAATCTTGTCGGGGATGGGCTTAAAGATGCCATCTGGAATGAAAATCAGAAAGGTGTCCATACTTTGGACCATCTCTGAACTGGGGGTCTGAACAAGCAATAGATTGACATCCGTATCTGGAGGCATCCGTAAACTGTTTTCAAAAGTTGCATCTGAACAAGCTATAGATTAACATCCGTTGTTGGGAAGAATCCATAAACTGTTTTCAGAAGTCTTGAGAAGAAACTGAACAAGCGATAGATTAACATCCGTTACTTGGAGAACCCGTGAACTGTTTTCAGAAATCTTGAAGTTGAATAAGCAATAGAGCAGCATCCGTTGTTGGGAAGCGTCCGTAAACTGTTTTCAAAAGTTGCATCTGAACAAGTGATAGATTAACATCCGTTGTTGGGAAGAATCCATAAACTGTTTTCAGAAGTCTTGAGAAGAATCTGAACAAGTGATAGGTTAACATCTGTTACTTGGAGAACCCGTGAACTGTTTTCAGAAATCTTGAAGTTGAAGAGGAACCGGTGTAGGGTTTCCTGATGATGATCTCGTGTAAAACTCCATCTGAATGAATCCGGAATAAGTATCAGAATGTTGCCGTGTCGGGGTCACATCTGAACTATTCCTGGAAAGAATCTTTGAAAAGGTAAAGGGTTAGTTGTATGCAATGTCATGATGCATGATGCAATGTATGTTATATGATATGAATGTAAATGAATGGGCATGTAAGCTGGAGAGCTGTCTTGCAAAGGATAGATGAATCCGAGATGGTTGAAGATAAAAGCATCTTGACTGCTGCCGGAAGAATAATTCCTGGTTGTTGCTGGGGAATAAGGAGCTTGGGTTGTATACCAATCTTCTGAGGAATTCCTGTCTTGAGGAGACCTTCACTGGAGAATCTTCGAATATACAATGAGGAACTGAAAACTGAAAGTCTTCAAATTTGCTTGGGGAATACCAGTCCTTCAAACGTCGAGGGTCCTTAGAACCACTTGCGGGGACTTGGAATTTCCTTGGTGACTTGCAGGGTAAAAGAATTTCTGATGATGTCTACTGAGGATTTTAGAACCTGGTAGGCTCAAGCTGGGGAGATAAGACTGAGAATCTCTAGTCTAGTGAGAGGCATTTCTGTGGGGAAAAGGTTCACTAGTCTGGCTCCGCTGGGGTTTGATAATTTGAAGTTTTAGCTCTGCTGGGGATACTGAAACCTAAACTCTAAGGGGAATTGAGTTCTGGAGGATTCTCTGGCTGGGGATAACAAAGATAAACTCCTCTGGGGATTGTATTGATAAGTTATGTTGGGGAACTCTGATGAACTCCGCTGGGGATAGGAAGAATTTTTCCGAGTGCGATCTTCCGTGGCAATAAGCTGAGGATAACCCAATTATAAGCCCTTGTGAGGAATAACTTTGAATAAAGCTCGGGAGAGACGTCCGTACTCTGCAGGGGATAAGCTTCCAGAATCTACTGGGGATAAGCTTCAAGGCTTGCTGGGGATATGTATTCCAAATCTCCTGGGGATTTCCTTTGAAAGGGTATCAAGATACCCAACTGCACCTCCAACCTATCAGTGATCCTCTTTCTTGATTCATAAGGAAATGATTATGTTCAAATGCATATGCCTATTTAACAAAACATTGGACGTTCCTCAAAATAAAACAATTAGTGCAAGAGAAAAAGAAAAAGGAAATGACACAAATTTCTGGGAAGAGTATTTGTATTAAATTTCTCTAAGTATATTTGTACAAAGGAGACAATCATCCTAGTAAGAGGATTTTGTCGTAAATATTGAAAGATTTATACAAAATAAAGATGGCTATGTGAAATAATTCCATGGGATTCCATTCCGCTATAGCCTTTACAACTCTGAATATCTGTCCATCCAATGCTTCGTTTGCCGATGACTGGATTGATCAGAAACCTGGAACTGGTTGATGAAGAGATTGTCTTTGAAGTGATCCGACGAGACATAGTCATACGCTTTAATTCCCTAACTTTTGCCTGAATCTCCCTTTCGGGTTTTCGATCCACCGGGAAACCCCTTTTTGCCCAAGCCGCCCTTTCGGGTTTTCAACTTGCCGGGTGTACAGATTTTTTTGTTTTTATCCCTAACTTTTGCCTGAACCGCCCTTTCGGGTTTTCGGTTCACCGGGATGCCCATTTTTGCCCAAGTCGCCCTTTCGGGTTTTCGACTTGTCGGGTTATTTCATGCGTAGTATCTTTTGACTATGTCTGCATTCGCAGGGTGCAGCAAATCGTCGCCGTCCATGGTGGTCAGAATCATTGCACCACCAGAAAATATGCTCTTGATCACAAATGGTCCTTCATATGTAGGAGTCCATTTGCCCCTGGGATCACTTTGCGGCAAGATAATCCGCTTGATTACGAGATCTCTGACTTGATACACTTGACGTCTGACTTTCTTATTGAAGGCCTTGATCATCCGTTTTTGATACGTCTGACCATGGCATATAGCAGCGAGTCGCTTCTCGTCGATCAGATTGAGTTGATCAAGTCGGGTCTGCATCCAATCATCTTCATTCAAACCTGTGTCCTTCATAATCCTTAGAGAAGGAATCTGAACCTCCATAGGCAGGACAGCTTCCATGCCATATACCAAAGTAAATGGGGTTGCCCCGGTTGAAGTACGTGCCATCGCACGGTATCCATGCAGAGCAAACGGTAACATCTCATGTCAGTCTTTGTAAGTGACTGTCATTTTCTGAATGATCTTCTTGATGTTTTTGTTCGCAGCTTCAACAGCACCGTTCATCTTCAGCTGATAGGGAGATGAATTGTGATGATAAATCTTGAACTGTTCGCACAAAGCGGTGATCATCGTGTTATTCAGATTTGTACCGTTGTTTGTGATGATCCTATCTGGAACACCATACCGACAAATGAGATTTTGCTTGATGAAGCGGGCGACCACATTTTTAGTAACAGAGGCGAAGGAAGCTGCTTCGACCCATTTGGTGAAATAGTCAATGGCAACCAGGATGAAGCGATGTCCGTTGGAAGCCGTGGGCTTGATCTCTCCAATCATGTCAATGCCCCACATTGCAAATGGCCAAGGAGCAGCCAGAACGTTGAGAGGAACCGGAGGGATATGAACTTTGTCAGCGTAGACTTGACATTTGTGGCAAGTACGGGAATGTTGATGGCAGTCAGCTTCCATGGTAGACCAGTAATAGCCTGCCCTTAGGATCTTCTTAGCCATTGTATGCCCGCTCAAGTGAGTGCCAAATGTACCGCTGTGTATCTCAGTCATGATCAACTCTGCTTCAGCTTTGTCTACACATCGGAGTAACACACAATCATGGCTTCGTTTGTAAAGGATGCCGTTGCTCAGGAAGAATTTGGCAGCAAATTTCCTTAAGAACTTCTTGTCATTTACGGAAGCTCCTTCGGGATAATCTCTAGTCTGGAGATACCTTTTGATTTCATAGAACCAGGGTTGTTCCACTACTTCCTCGGTATTAATCTCGTGACAATGTGCCGGTTCATCCATTCGCTCGATGGTGATTTGGGGAGCCTCGTTATCCCAGTTGAGTTTAAACATGGAGGACATTGTAGCTAGAGCATCTGCTAGCTGATTCTCTTCTCGCGGGAAATGCTCGAAGGTAATTTGCTCGAAATGAGGCAACAATGTCAAGACATGTTCTTTGTATGGGATAAGATTAGGATGCTTGGTATCCCACTCTCCTTTGATTTGACTGATAACCAAAGCCGAGTCTCCAAATACGATCAACGATTTGATCCCCAGGTCTATAGCAGCCTTGAGACCAAAGATGCAAGCTTCATATTCAGCCATGTTGTTTGTGCAGCTGAAGCAAAGTCGGGACGTGAAAGGTGTGTGACAACCCTCCGGGGAAATGAGTACCGCACCGATACCGTTTCCAAGTGCATTTGAGGCACCATCAAAGTACAGGGTCCATCGGGATCCCTTTTCGGGTCCGTCATACGGTCCGTTACCTTCAATGTTGTCCAAATTCATGATGCCCTCGTCTGGGAAGTCAAATCTCATAGGTTGATAATCTTCGATAGCTTGATGAGCCAGATGGTCAGCTAGTACACTCCCTTTTATAGCTTTTTGAGTGGTGTACTGGATGTCATACTCAGTCAGGATCATCTGCCATCTGGCTATTCTTCCAGATAAAGCGGGCTTTTCGAAGATATACTTGATAGGATCCATTTTGGAAATCAACAAGGTAGTATGAGTTAACATATACTGCCTTAGTCGGCGAGCAGCCCATACCAAAGCGCAGCAAGTTTTCTCGAGCAGTGAGTAGCGAGTCTCACAGTCGGTAAACTTTTTGCTAAGGTAATAAATAGCATGCTCTTTTCGACCAGACTCGTCATGCTGGCCCAGAACACACCCCATTGAGTTATCCAAGACGGTCAGATACATGATCAATGGTCTTCCTTCGACGGGTGGCATCAGAATAGGAGGTTCTAGCAAATACTCATTGATCTTATGAAAAGCAGCTTGGCAATCGTCGTTCCATTCGACTACCTGATCTTTCTTCAAGAGTTTGAAAATTGGCTCACAGGTAGAAGTCAGATGAGAGATGAATCTGGCAATATAGTTCAAGCGCCCCAAGAACCCTCTAACCTCCTTTTCAGTACGGGGAGCAGGAATCTCTTGTATTGCTTTCACTTTTGCTGGATCGACTTTAATTCCTTTGTTGCTTACAATGAATCCTAGAAGTTTACCAGACCTAACTCCAAAAGTGCACTTACTTGGATTCAGCCTGAGTTTGTATTCTTTCAATCTGGCAAACAGCTTTTCTAGATGTTCAAGGTGCTCTTCCTCTGTTTGTGACCGAGCTATCATATCGTCTATATAAACTTCAATCTCATGATGTATCATATCATGAAACAAAGCTACCATGGCGCGTTGATAAGTTTCCCCTGCGTTCTTCAGCCCGAACGGCATCACCTTGTAACAAAAAGTACCCCATTGTGTGACAAAAGTTGTTTTCTCCATATCCTCGGGGGCCATTTTGATTTGATTGTAGCCCGAGAATCCATCCATGAAGGAAAACACTTTGTGCTGAGCTGTGTTGTCGATCAAAATGTCAATGTGTGGAAGTGGAAAATCATCTTTGGGACTGGCCCTATTCAAATCCCGGTAGTCCACACACATCCTGACTTTGCCATCTTTTTTAGGTACTGGCACGATGTTAGCGACCCATTGAGGATAGGACGTAACAGCCATAAATCCAGCGTCGAATTGCTTCATCACTTCTGCTTTGATCTTTTCAGACATGTCAGGCCTCATTCGGCGGACTTTTTGCTTGATCGGTGGATAATCCTCTCTTGTGGGGAGACGGTGAACCACGATGTCTGTGTCTAAACCCGGCATGTCTTCATAAGACCAAGAGAAGATTTCAACATACTCATTCAACAACTGTATTAGGCGTTCCTTGACACTTGGTTCCAGATTGGCACCCACTTGCACCTCCTTCCGGTCTTCCTCGGTCCCTAAGTTGACAGTTTCCAATGACTCTTCGTGAGGTAAGATGGCCCTTTCCTCTTGCTGTAGGATTCTGGCTAGTTCCCCTGGTACTTCACAACCTTCGTCATCTTCATACTCGGTTTGATTGACCAGATCTTCAGAGTTATTGAAGGATATGGAAGAATAGTCACCCATGGAATCCGGAGTGGATGGGTACCTGCATTTGTGAGTGTGGGTGTGTGTAAGGGATAGCCATCCTTAAACAAAAAATGCAAAAGGAAAGAAAATGAACACAAGCAGTTTATCAAATGAAAAACGTCCAATGAATCATTAAACATGGCATATGGATATGAAAAATAATCAAAACCCTTACAAATGGACCTACATGCCCCGGGCAAGGCATGAGGTAAAAAGATAGTGTACGAATTGTTCGAAAATAAATATTACAGACCAAATAGGAAATGTTTGACAGATAAATTACTGATGAATAAAAGTGATGGGGACAAAGTCTTTTGCCTCCCAGTTGCACAATCCTCCTTTGACAGTTGGGTAAATCCACTCTTCGATGTTGCTCTCTTTGTCTTCATCCTCCAAAGCGTTGATTCCGTAGGGAGAAATTTTGACTGGCGCCCTTTCAATCTTCAAACGGCGCATAGCTTTCTGGCCCGCGGCAGTGAACCCTAATCCAAATTTGTCTGTTTTATGTGGAATATCAGGCAACTGCCCCCATGCTGAATTCTTCCCCTCCTTTATTGCGGCCCTTGCGTCCTCCAGAGATGCCATCCTGGCCATCTGCCTCGGTGCCTCAACTGCCAACTTTGCTACTGTTATTTCAGGAAGGACTTCTTCGAAATGCTGAAAAGGCGTCTCAATGAACTCCCCCTCTACCTTCACATACCGGAAGGAGTTCAAGTGGCTGATCATGTACTCCTCTTCGCCATGGACGGTTATAATCTTCCCCTTGACAGGATACTTCAACATCTGATGTAAGGAGGAGGTGACTGCCCCGGCATGGTGTATCCAAGGCCTACCCAACAAGCAAGAGTATGACGGACGGATGTCCATCACATAGAAAGTAGACTTAAACACCTCAGTGCCCACCTTGATGGGAATATCAACCTCTCCATGGACCATCCTCTTCGAACCATCGAAAGCTCTGACAACAATATCACTCGGTTTCAACTCTAACCCTTCACAATCTAGTCGATCCAAGGCCTTCTTAGGCAGTACATTCAGCGACGAACCAGTGTCGACCAAGACATGTGTGAGAGTAGTTCCTCGGCACTCGACTGAAATGTGCAAAGCATCATTGTGGTTTCTACCTTTAGGAGTTAGGTCGGCATCAGAGAAACCTAATCCATTGTCTGCAGTAAGGCTAGCCACGCAATTTTGGAATTGATCTGCAGAGGTTTCCTGGGGCACATGGGCTGCCTTCAGGAACTTTATCAAAGCTTTAGCGTGCGCTTCCGAGCAAAGTAGTAGTGCCAGCATGGAGATCTTTGAGGGGGTTTTCCCCAGTTGTTCTACCACATCGTAATCACTCCTCTTGATTATCTTCAAGATCTCATCCATTTCCTTCTTGGAGGTTTCCGGGATGACCAAGGGTTAAGCCCTCGTCCTGACGAGCTCATCTTGGATTCCCTTACCTTTATCAACAGCGGTAGGAGGGACAAAACTAGGAACAACAACATCTTCAATCAATGGGGTTCTAGTGGAGAGTTTTATTGGTGCAGGGATGACCTTGTCAGTAGATGAGGGTCCAAAGGTTGCTCTTGGAGGGGCAATCTCTGGAGAAAAAATTCTCCCGCTCCGGGTGATTTTGCTCGTGCCTGCAATGTTTCCAATGCTGGCTTCTTCATCATCCGAACTTTCTTCAGTTATTTCGATTTGTTTAATACCATGGTAGTAGACGTCACCGCCGTAGTTCCATGGTATTGACTTCTCAAAAACATAGGGGACAGGCCCTGGCATTGTTATCTTCAAAGGAACAGATTTCGTAGCTGGTGTAATCTTAACAGGCTTTCTGATGGCCTTGGAAAGATTGGCGTGAATGGTTATGATTGAGACATCTTCAGTATGAGTTGGAATGGCAGAAACTTTTTCAAACAAAATTTGTCGACTATCCATTAGGCCTTGGATGCCTTTCTTAAGTAACGGACAATCAAACGGCAGAGAGTAACAACAATAACAATCTTCTTTACATCCCGAGAAGATCCCGGCCCTTAACAGATTCAACTTGATGGTTAACAATGGAGTTATCAGATCATTGACATCAGCAACATACAAATCTTCTTCAATGGCATTGACATTTCGGCCGTGCTTCGGCATGGGAGCAGATATCCCATTAGGCTTCTCCGGAGCGTCAAACTCCACCTCCTTCGCCTCTATCAGGTCTTGGATTTTATGCTTGAGTGCCCAACAATCATTGGTGTCGTGCCCGACACTGTCAGAATGGTAGGCGCATTTAGCATTAGGATGGTAATGCGGAGAGGACGTATTCACATTTTTTGGTGCCTCTTTGATAGTGGCGAGATTCAACTTTAACAGATGGGGAAGCACTTGCGCTGGAGTCATATTAATACGGGTGAACTGCCGTTGTGTCCGTTCCACCCGTTGTTGATTTGGTCTGGATTGGTTATAGTGAGGCTGCTCACTTGAAGGGTTTTGAATCATTACGGCCCCCACGGTCGGCCGGCGCTCAGTCTTCCCTGCTCTTCTCTGGGAGTATACAACAGCCGTTTCTTTCTTGAAAGGTTTCTTCTCAACACTTGCAGCGGCACCCTTCTGAATCTTTCCTGACTTGATGCCAGCTTCTATTCTTTCGCCTGTTAAGATCAAGTCAGTAAACCCCGCGGAAGAGTTACCAATCAGATGATTGAAAAATGGCCCAGATAGGGTCCCTAGAAACATATCAACAAGTTCACGGTCGGTTAAAGGAGGCTGCACCCTGCCAGCCAAATCCCTCCATTTTTGTGCAATTCTTTGAATCCTTCGCCTGTTCCCAATGACATACCCTGAAGTTGGGTACGCGTAGGAGCAAGGTCAGAATTGTACTGATATTGTTTGTAAAAGGCGGTGGCCAAGTCTTCCCAATTTCGGACGTTGGTTCCTTCTAGCTGATAGAACCACTCCAATTGAGCCCCAGAAAGGTTGTCTTGAAAGAAATGGATCCAAAGGTTTTTATCTGCCGTATAAGGTTGGATCTTTCTTACGTAGGACCTGAGATGCATTTTTGGACAGGACAGCCCATCATACCTCACAAAAACTGGCACTTTGATCTTTGGGGGAATCACAATCCTGGCAACTAAACCCAAGTCTTCGAAATCCAAACCCGGCACCCTTTGTAGCTCCATGGCGGCCAACCTGTCTTCTAAACCTTTGTATTTATCATCAGCTGGAGGGTATTGTTGATCAGAGTAGTCTTCATCCTCTTCGACCTCCTCTTCTTCCACATCGGACTCGGAAGGTACCGCAGCCCCACCTCCTTTACTGGTCCCTTCATCAGAAGTAGGAGGAAATTCAAGCACTCTCCTGGTCTCTCCTTCAAATCTTCTCCCTAAAGTAGCCACCCCGAGTCTCTTTTTCTTCTTTTTCACTGGGTCTTTGTTCCCCAGCAAGGTCTTGAGATCCTCCTGACCCTTAGCCAAGGTCATCAGGAGTTGCTGGAACTGTGCATTTTGAGCTTGTAGGTCTTTGACTGTTTGCTCGAGATCCATCCTACTGAAATAAACAGCAGACAGATAAGGAAACCTGGCGTGAGACCTGCTTATGCACATGATGAATGGTATGCTTATGTATGCAATGCATTCAAGGATTTAGAATATTCAAAATTGTTGCAGACAAAGAAGAACGCACGTCATATTAATAAGAAGAAATTTGTTAGTACATAAAGGCCCCATGGGCCAAATATTACAAAAACAACTTCTCAAGGTAAAAAGACATTGCGCATCCTCTTTGGTGCGATGTAGGTGTTGAGGGCCTCTTGCTCATGGAGTCGGCGGGTAAGCTCTAGAACCTTCTTCTCACTAGCGTAGAAGCTGGCTTCAAAAGTGTTTCGTTCCTCCTTGAGCTGAATCCAACTCTTCTGCATTTCCTCCCACGACGTAGGCATGTCAGGATATAGGATGGTGTAGGGAACCTCTCCTTCCTTAACAGGCTCTTTAATCACAGGGAGAACATGAGGATAAGGCATCATTAGACTCTGGGATCGGGCTCGTACCCACTTGAGGTAAGGTTCAAGAGGGATGGAATTCTTGTGTCCCAGTGTCTTGCTATCAACCTTGTTGGGAATCCTCCAAGCTCTGATGAATCTTTGGCGAAGTCCTTGCGCATCGTTGTCGAAGTCAAAAACTAGGTCAGGAATCAACATGTCATGAGGGCCATCCCTCCGTGCATATCCAAATTGCCTCAAAGCTAGGCAAGGGTTATAGGTAATGCCCCCTCTGATTCCAAGTAAAGGAACATTAGGAAACTCTCCACAATGATCGATGATGATGACATTTTCTCTGGACCGAGAACACCAATGTACATCAGAGTGAGTAAGAGTCATCAACCGTTGGGACCACCTTGAGCCTTGGTCATTCTTCAAGACAGATTGTGGAAGATGCGAAATAAACCACCTTGCAAGGAGAGGAGTACAACACATGAGAACACCCCTCTTTCTCATTGTTCGTGTGTAAAATGAGTGAAGAATGTCCCCAAGCAATGTTGGTATTGGATTTCTGGACAAGAAGATTTTGACGGCGTTGACATCTACCAATTGGTCAGAATTTGGGAATAGGACCAACCCATAGATAAGGAGTGCCACAATTTCTTCAAAGGTTTGTAGGTCTAATGAATTCCAACATTCTTGTGCTTTCTCGAACAAGAATTTTGCTAAGAATCCTTTGACGCCTCTTCTGGTTTCCCAATGCCCCTTGATGTCAGATGGTTGTAGATGTAATGCTCGAACAACATCTTCCGGCTTTGGTTCCTTTTCCGTACCGTTGAAGGGTAGTTTATTAAGGATAGGGATTCTTAGGAGTTGAGAAAACTCCTCCAAAGTGGGCACCAACTGGTAATCGGGGAAAGTGAAACAGTGGTGAAGAGGGTCAAAGAACTGGAATAGCACTTTCATCATATCCTCTTCAATGTTGGTGTTGACTAAGCTGAGCAGTCTACCATGTCTTTCATTGAAGGATGAGCTTTCTGGAATTCTTGAGGTGAGCTCCTTGAGCTGAGGAGAGATTCTCACAAGGTTGACTTGGATGGTTTTTCTGCGAGGAATTTCCATGACCTACAAAACAAGAACAAAGATGAAGATCTAAACCCTTGAAATGGTTAGTGAATGCATATGATGCTTTATGATGTTTATGATATATGCACAAAACATATGTACAAGCAAATCACACCAAACCCTAGTTTCGGGCTTGCATGGGGGTTCATAGGTAAGTTGGCTTAAAAACCTGTCCTATAAATAGTAACCGGGTTCTAAGGAGCTCAATATCATTGGATTGTTTTCAATGTTCATTGTTTTGGTTTAGCCACTTAACTAGCGACCAAAATATTCCAAGAAAATAACCCTCAATGAGTGTAGTATCGAGTATCTACCAACTTCGGACTACACCAAAGCCGGTCATCTCACTACCCCTAATGAAAGGCCAAGATGGTCAAGTAAGGTTCTAGGTCATTAGTGCTTAGTGACATCACTCATCGGCCCCGTACTCTCCTTGATTGAACTCAAGGGTTACCGGTACTCACAAATATGTCGCACTAATATAGCTATTGCTTCGACCGTGTCGGTATACCCCGCACAGTTTCTACAACGTATTGCTATCTATGAATGTTTCCCAAAATCCGGGTGTAGGATTGCAAACCCAAACAAGAGAGCCAAGATATAAAGCAATCAAAACAAACAATTAATCATGCAAGAAGGTGATCTAAGCCCTAAGGTTACTCCACTTTTAAACATTTTCCCCAGCAGAGTCGCCAGTTCTGTGATACGGTGGGAGAACTGACTATGGTTTTGCGTTTGTTTTCGCAAATGTTTTGGTTGAGCAAGAGTCGCCACCGACTTTTTATTTTATCTTAAGGAAAGGTTTAAAAAGCACAGCAAAAACCTTTGAGATATTTTCTTGGGTTCGGGGAGTAGATTATAGAAAGGGAAGGTATTAGCACCCTTTCTATCCATGGTTATCCATGGGCTCTTAGGTACTTGCTTAGATCAACTTGCCTTGGTTTTCAATTGTTTGAAATGGTGCTTTGTGTGTGGTTTTGAAAATGTTTTGAAAAAGATGCCTTGTCTAGGCTACCCTTGTAACAATTCTTTACTCGAATGTTTTACAAAAGGTGTTTGTCTTTTTGAAAAGATGTTTCAAGGTTTTTTGAAAGTTTTGTTTTGAAAGTGTTTGTGAAGTATGGTTTGAAAAATAGGCAAGTGTTTTTGTTTTGCAAGTTGACAAGTACTTAAGAGCCATCTACCCTAAAGTTCTCAAAGATTTTTGCTATGTTTTAACCCTTTTAACAATTTTGTTCCACCATTGCATTTGGTGGACAATCTTGTGTTAGGATGTGAAAGGGACGGGCGCGGGTCATCGTTTAGACCATAATTGCAATGGTGCCAAGTATCCTCTCCCTCTTTCATCTCATAATAGCGCCACCGCGACTATCCCTTCTCACCTCTTGCCTCCTCCTTCTCCTGGCTTCTGGTTCAGTTCGCCTTCATCAATTCACAATTTCAACGCAACCTTGTTCTTACCATCTTTAATTCAAACCACCACCGTCCACATCACAGACGTCGTTGCAACGATTCTCTTCCAATTGCCTCGCCGATCAACACCTCTTCTCAGTCTTACGCATTCACCATTTCCATATCAAATCAAATATGCAAACCACAGTGCATAGAAAAGCTAGGAGTTCGGATTACAACCTCATAGTGATAATAGAAACAATGTAAAACTCATGGAGGAATAAGACTTACCGACCGGAGAACTCCAGTGGCTCTTCAACAACGACGTCACTGATAAAAACTCAAGTATGCGTCTCTTAGCTCTGAATCTACGTGACTCTTCTTCTTCTACATTTTTTATTCTGTGTGTTTCCGTTATTGTGTTTTCTGTTGTGGTAATTGTGATATTGCAGATTCAGCGGTGTCGATGCAACGAAGATGATGTGTAGCTTGCAAAATGGATAGAAAAGATGTTTGTTGCCGTTAAGCAGGGCTGATTGAGGGTTGCACGCAGAAGATGATGATTGAAGCGAGGTTAATGCAGAAACTTCCCGATGATTGCAGAGAGAGAGGGCGGTTGAAATCAGGTACATAAGAAGCTTCTCCAGCAACTGATGAAGGTTCAAGAATATCTAAGCGTGGAAGAGAGTAATCTCAGAGGTGAGCCCTTTCTTGATTTTTCTCCTCAATATGTTGTGAATCCCCTTTCAATTCTGTCACCCATCCTCTTTCCATTCTGTTACCACCTCCTCTCGCCTTCCCAAATCTCCTATTTGTTATGACTTCTGTTAGGCTTTTGTTAGAAATTTAGTTGGAAGATGGTTAGGAGTCTGTACTAGGTTGTAAGAATTATGTTATTCGACTTAGTTAGGAAGGTCAAGATCCCGCTTAGTTATTTAGAGATCTGTTATTCAGTTACCGTTTCCTGAATTAACAATTTCTTCTTTCTGACTTAATTTTTTTTTGTTATTCTGTTAGTTTGTTGTTGGAGCATCAACAGGAACCAAATTCTTTAATAGCTTGGAAGGGGCGTCAACAGGAAGCGAATTATTCAATGCTTTGCAAACTCAGGAAGAAGATTTTGCCTTGAGTCGACTCGGGGCCCTGGTTTTCGTAAAAGTAGCTTTACAAAATGTGAATGGTCTTCTGTTTTTAATCTGGTTATAGGGCTGCATATGGTATAAAAAGTTGCAGCATGGCTGATTCTGTTCTTGATTTTATGATTATTTTTCTCTACTTCTGAACTGTCCTAAATTCTGGCTTTCTCATTTTCAGATTTTTGTTTTAACTTCTCCTTTGAAATGATTTTGCAGCTTGTTTTTCGTATGCGAATGCGGACGCATGTTCGGTTTAGGAATTAGGACAGCTGAACTATTCTTTCTCTCTGGTTTTATGTTCAGAACTTTTACTTCTGATTTTATATCCTGCTCTGATTTTTATTGAAGCTTGGTTTGTGTTTGAACTTTTGATTCATGGACTGTTTTATTTGTAAAGTATAGGGTTGTGCAAATCTGAGCAGCAGGTTGGTATCAGGGCTATTAATAGCATACCATTGGACTTGTCCTAAAGGTGCAGCCGCTTATGCATTGTTATGGTTGGTCTTTGGAAGCAGGAAGTAGATTTAAGGGTCACGAAATTGATACTTTGGATAGAACATGTATGAAACTTGACTAGTATTGAGTGAACTTTGGAATGTATTTGAATATATCTCAATGAGTCAAACTTGATTGGAACTTTTCATGTAAATTAATGGAAACAAAATCATGAACACGTTTAGATGGGGCTTGAAGAAAATAAAGTTGATAAATTTTGACTTTATGTCTATTTTAAACCAATACTTATGTGCAACTCAAGCTTTCATAAAAGATTGAGTCTTAATTGACTTCAAATGCCATGCTTGATCCTCGATAAAACTTTAACTCAACGTTTGAACCTTAAGGTCCAGTTGACTTGTATTTGAAGCAACAAACTTGATAAACCCATACTCCTTGCCTTTAATATATTCAAACCCCCCCTTTTTTTGCAATGTTCTCAAGACCTTAACCCCTTGACATCATAAGCATTTGTGAAAAAATGGCTAATCTTTGCAATATGGAATCCATAACATTTGAATGGACCTTAGTCAAAAGTCTCATCTTGATGATAATGAATGAATGAATCTTGATTTTTAAATGGTGCTTGAACGAATCTTAAAACATCCCTTGAATACCTTTTTAATTCTCAATTCAGATCCAAACCAACTTATATGACAAGTAACAAACAATGGATATAATGACAAAGGCCTTTGTAAATCAAATTCTCGATGATCCACTTGACTAGATTTTGAACTCAGATTATACTTTGAATTTGTTACTTGAAAATTATATTCCAACCAAACCATATGCATGAATTCTATTGAACCGATCTTGAGAGAAACCTTTCACAATAATGAATCCATTCTCTACTTCACTCTTCAAATTCAAATTAACTTATAAAAAATCAAGAAGTTGAAGAGATAACAAATCCTTGATTACAAATAATCTCCAAGCTCCTACCATGTTGTATTACTTGCTCTTTAGTCAACAAAATATTATGCTGAAAACCCAAAGCCACACTTAATCACTTGGCAAGTCCACAAAAAAGAAGTCCTTGATTAATTTCTCTAACTTCCTGAAATGAAAGTCTTATGTATAAATAAATGAAGAGAAACCTAGCATGATGAACCTCTGTTGAAGATCTAATATCAAGATCAAGCATAACATAAGAGAAACCCTAAATGATCTCGCATTACGTGCACATTAATGAAGAAGACTTGAGATAGCGCAGGGAACCAAACTCCGACTTCAGAACCTCTTATATCTCGAATAATTCTTCTAGTGAAAATGTCTATGATGTTTGCAATCTAAAACCCTAGTTCCATAATAACGATGATAGCACTAGCTGAATCAACTTGAGAAAGGTAGCAATCTCATTCCATAAAAAAACCTAATGCCAAAAGCTCTTCGATCTTGTAACCATGGGACCAATGCTATGTATGAGATGTAAAGAGTATGATGAGGGATCTTAGGGGGAAAAATTGGGTTGTAACAGGTCATTACAAGGAGCATTCTCATTGGGTCAAGATTAACACACAAGTGAAAGATACACCACATATTCATCCAAAACCTTAAGGTGATAGGTGTATGGGTCACATCACTTATAAATTTCTCAACCTCCACTTGCAATATGGGACTAACAACTCACACTTGTACACAACAATCTCCCCATCAAGTGTGAGTCCATACACTATGCTCCCCCTTAAGCAGAAATTCTTTCATCTATGTACACATGTACCACCGTTAACACTCTTTAACGAGACACCTCCTATCCACCACGTCTAGGGAGTACTTTTGATACAATCAAGTTTGTCCCTTCACTCGAAACCAGGCTCTAATACCACTGTTAGAGGCAATTCGGGGGTCAATACGAGAGAACATTTTAATATTGGTTCTAGAGTAACACACAAGTGAGAGATACACCACCTATTCACCTAAAACCTTAAGGTGATATGTGTGTGAATTCTCTCACTTATAAAGTGTTTAATCTTCCATTTCTTAACTAATGTGGGACTTCTTCCTCACACTTGATTCTCAACACATCTACACCTAATTCTTTAACACCCATTAGAGAAGTGTGTCTCCCCCTTACCTTGATTTTCCTATCAAAATTATTTAGAGTTCTTTCAATGGATGCTCTTCTTATGCCCCAGCCCTTGCCTTTTCCTCTTTCCACCAAATTCTGATTTTACGTCTGAAAATCTCTCACAACTCCTTACTAATATTTTATTAGTAAACTAATCTATCAACTAGAGACTTCCAAGATTACCTTCACTTATCCTCTATTCACCAAAATTCCCTTACCATTCTCTAATTTTTTTAAAAATAATACTACTATTACTACTTATTTTTCTATTATTTTATTATTCTAATACAATTATTTAATTTAATTAAATAAACTCTTATTATTTAACTATCAAAACAAGTCTAAATAATTTTAATTTATCCCAACTAACTTCTACTCCAATTGATTATTCAACTACCCCAATCCATCAATCTAATAAAATACACAAAATCATAATTAATTCATAATTAAATATATTAAATAAACTAATTGAAAATGGGGTGTTACAAATCTCATCCACTTATAAAATTTTCTCCCTCGAAAATTACCTCAGGAAAACAAAGTTAGATACAACTCTATCATATGCTTCTCACGCTCCCAAGTCATGCTCCTATCAACTAGTCATCCCCAAAATACCTCCACCAAGGCAATATCTTTTCCACGCAACTGCTTCACTTCCTAACCTTCTATCACTATGGGTGATGTCTCCACACTCAGGTAATCTCTCACCTTCACATCATCTACTTGTATCACGTGATGTTGTAACCGGTTTTTAAAATGAGAGTCGCCACCATTAATTTTTATCATAAGGAAGAGTATATAAAGGTTAACCATAATTTGGACAAAGATTCTAAGTTATTGACTCACTTTAGACGATGGGAAGGTATTAGACACCCCTCTTCTACCTTGTTCACAAGGATACTAGGGTTTAGAAACGCGATCTTTTAGAAATAGGATTTTAGTTTTTATTAGGGAAACTCGCCAAGATTTTAGTCGTATGCCTACGTATCCTCTTATGAGGAATCAGAGTCTCAATTCGTAGTTCGAAGTTTGGTTGGTGTTTTTTATAGGATTGCATAAAATTTCTTTTGAATTATCCTTGAACGTTGTCTGGGTTTAAAAAGTGAGTGATCGTAGATGCAGTTCGCAGTTAATTTGAAAATAATTCTCTTTAATCATTTTTCGAAAATGATCTTGGATTTTTATTAGGTTAGTAGAAAAATGATTTGAATTGTTGGTTAGCTGTTTTAAGTTTGACTTAATAACGAATATGATAAGACATATAGCGGAGAGTCTGATATAGTCTCCTCATCACATAGCTAGATATTAGCCACGTGTCGCTCGCGAATGGTGAATTTGGTGAACTACGTAGATTTTAATTGTTTGATTTTGAATAATAAACCGGTAGACGATGTGTCGACTTATTTAATTACTCGAAGATGAACATCCTATTATTTGTAAAAATATTTAAATTAATTTGATTAAAATTTAGAGAAGACGTACAAGAGTGATGAATTATTTTTGCTATTTTTTAGGAATGTTTTGATGAGAAAAACTAACTAACCTAATTATTTAAATAAATTAAACTAATTAAATTAAATAAAAGAAACTAAAAGATTGGGAGGTTCTAAGTGAATTAGGGGGTATACATTAATAATATGAACTTATGGGCTTAAGGCCCAAACTAATGTCATAATAATCTAAACCCAAGTGAATAATAAAACAAAACAACAAAATAATGTGGATAGAAGGTCTGCGCTCACTACCGTCTGTGCCAGCAAAAAATTGTTTCATTTTTTCATATAGCATCTAGCATATGGTCGCCGACACGTGGCGGTTCTAAAAAAATAAAACAAATAAATAAACTATTTGATCCGGTATTTGTTCCTACTTCGACTGTGACAGCGTGGGGGTGATGGATCCGGGTTGTGGTTGTGCCGATGGAGGACTCACGGTGGCTTCAGAGGGAAGCTGTTCTCGAGTCGAAGCGTTGGCCCAAACATTGTTTCATTTTGATGCTTCAGTTTCTTTTCCTCTTCTTCTTTGTTTCTATTTGATTCAACCTGCAATTAACAAAAGAATAGATTTGTTAAATTTGATTATTCGCTACGGTTTGGTTTGACAGATGATGATTGTGTTGTTAGCCTGGTATTGATGAATTTACAGGTTCAGATTAATGTTCATGAAGGGTTTATGGCTCTATTTTAGAGAACAAAATTGTAGTGAGTTTTTCTTTGAATGGTCCGTAAGGTTGATGGAATTGGATAATAGTTAGTAGTAAAAACACGCAACAGTTTGAAGGATGAATTAAAATTGGTGGATTGATGAAGTAAATAAAAAAGGTTTGTTTTGGTGAAAGAGACGTGAAGCAAAACGTTAAATCAGAGTGTATACATCGTGTGATAGTGAACAATGTGAAAATAACGACCTTAATGCAATATGTTAGTATAATATATATATATATATATATATATATATATATATATATATATATATATATATATATATATATATATATATATATATATATATATATATATATATATATATATATATATATATATATATATATATATATATATATATATATATATATATAAAACACAATAAATTCGAACCCACAACCTCATACTTGCAAGTTTCATTCCTTACCAACTGTGTTATGTTACTTATTTGAAATAAAAAGTCAATTGAAATTATACGAAGGTCAAACAAATATTTATTTATTCAAAAATACAAATGATCTGAAATAAATCATTATATTTTTAAATAGGTTTGGAAGCAAATATTTTAAAAACCCCAAAATGTTAATGTAATTAAAGTAAAGGAATTTTAAAACCCAAGTTTGAAAATAAATTTGACGGTAGCACCGAAGGCGAGAAAATTTGGGGTATGACAATATTTTGGGGTTTTTAAAATCCAAGTTCGAAAATAAATTTGAGGATAGCACCTAGAAATAGTAAAGCAGCAATAGAAAGAACACAAATAACTTATCCTGGTTCGCCAACTTGGTTAGTCCAATCCACACACCTAGTGAGATTATCCTTTATTGATTCTCCTTGTAATATATTTTCTTTCTATGTATTCTATAGCCTCACCAGGCTTACACTTCTGAATAATAAAGCGTTCAGGGAGCTTACAGAGTATTGAGTTTGTGTATTTATGATATACTTATACTACAAGCTTTGAGTACTCACTATATGGCAGTGAGAATATAAAATGAATTGAAGGCTTATAGTATGTTTACAATAAGCTTTAAGTGCTCACTATATGGCAGTGAGGATATGTGTATACGGTGGGAGAACTGACTTGGGTTTTGCATTTGTGTTCGCAAATGTTATGGTTTAGCAAGAGTCGCCACTGACTTTTCTTTTATCCAAAAAGAAAGGTGAAAAAGCACAGGAAAGACCTTTAGAGATGTTTTCTTGAGTTCGGGGGTAGATTATGAAAAGGGAAGGTATTAGCACCCTTTTCATCCATAGTTTTCCATGGGCTCTTAGTTACTTGCTAGATCACTTGCTTTTGTTTGAAATTGTGCCTTGTGTGGTTTTTTGAAAGTATTTTGAAAAGAGGTCATTGTTTAGGAAAACTTTTGTAATGATTCTCGTTCGTAAGAATGTATACAAAGGTGTTGATCTTTTGAAAATATTTTCAAGTTTGAAAGATGTTTGGAAAGTGTTGGTGCTTATTGTGAAAATAGCAAGGATGTTTGTTTTGAAATTGAGCAAGTAACTAGGAGTATTCTACCTACTCAAAAGTCTTTCTTGTTCATTTTTCTTTTCCTTTGACATTGTCATCTTACCATTGATTTGGTAAGTAACTTTATCTTTGGATGTAAATGGGACGGGCGTGGGACGTTTATATGGTCATTGAAAGCAACCTATGGAACGTTTTAGCAATGTCGTTTTAGGGACTAGATCATTTATCAAAGGCAACATTGAGGGTCATCGAGGGACTGCGATCTTTTATCGAGGGTCTTTGCTAAAACGCCCATGTTCGAGGGACATGACTATTTTTCCGATAGGCCACAAAGTGGGATTATCCTAGGGATGCTAGTGTGCAAGTGTGTTAGATTACAATTTAGTATTTGATTAGGGTTTACTACTTGTTGATTTCATGTCTTGTCATACACGCCCTAATTACTAGTAATATATGAAAGCAATAAAAAGTGTGGAAAGTAAATATCCTACGTTGTTACAATCATTAGGGGGGATGGGGTGTACAAATTTACAAATGAGAATTGAAAATAAAATTAAATCCTAAGTTACTATTACAACTATATTGAATGGATAAGGATGTACAAGAAGATGTGAAATGCTTGTTTTGTTTGAGAAAAGGAATAAGTTTTGTTTAAGAAAATATTTTTGATCTTTTTGTTTTAAGAAATAAAATAAAGCATAAAAAAATATAAAAATGTTTTTGGCGTTTTTGATTAGTGAAAATAGAAGTGATGACAAAAATGGAAAGAAAAAAGGAAAAAAATAGAATCAGCGCATTGTTGAGCTAAAAGAGATAAGAAGTTCTGACTCTGGCGTTCTGCAAAAACAGAAATCATATTAGTGGAAATAGGTAAAGTCAGAAGTTCTGGATCCGCTGGGAACAAAGAAGATTTTTGAAGTTCTGATGTCTACTGGCAGAAATTCGTCTCCCTCTCCATGCTAGTCAGAACATCTACAACTTAGTTATTTCTCAATAAAACAGAAGATGTGTATATAACAGTTATGGCAGGTTTCATGATGTTTCAGAAAAAATAGACATCAGAATTATAAATCAGAAGCAAGCATGAATTTTCTAATCCTAATTTTGAGTTCTAATTTCTTCAAGAAGTTCTAAACTGAAATTCTCTCTACTTAGGAAGGCAGATGCACTAAATCTCTGGAATATGTACATCATCAGAATCATAATGTTTACATTGTATTTTTAAACATGAAAATTTGACAATGCCTAAGCAATATGATGAGAGTCAGCAGAAATTTACCTTGCAGTTGGAAAATAATCTGTGAGCTGAAGTCTGGTTCTGAACGCTGGTGATGTTCTGAACAGCTCCTTCACGTGCTCAGCAGGCTGGAGGCTTTCAACTTGGGCTACAAAAGGTTAGAGAATTCTGGAACAGCCAAGGGGTAAAATTCTGACTTCTTTGAGGTGGATATTGATGGAGAATGTGTTACAGTTTGGCTACAGAAGTTAGGATGGCTTTTGAATCTATATCAGAAACTATATGGGTGGTTTTGGTCAAGAAACACTTGAGGAAAAATGGAGTTTGAATGCAAGAATCAAAAGCTAACAGGTTTTGTATTTTTGTGTTTGCAGCTTTTTCAACTCTTGAAATTTTTGCAGGGGTTCAAGGCTTTTCTTTCTCAAATTTTTGACCTCTTTACAGTTGCCAATGGTTTTCAATTTATAGGCAAGGGTCTTGTAGCTTGGAGAGATCAAGGGTACAACCATCATATGCTAGGCGCTGACTTGTTCTTGAAGCAAGTTCAAATAGGTATGGTGGTCAACAGTTTTTTAGCCGTGCCTAAGCTGGATTAGTAAGCAGGAATTAAGGAAAAGTAACCTCAAAAGTAAAAGCAACGCATGGGCCCTAACATATTCTTGTACAAAAGTTTCTTTTCAAGGACAGCAAAGGTACTTCTATGCCACACGTGGGGAAATCCTTTGAATAAAGACTCAAAAGTGGTTGTGAGAATTAAATGATGATGAGATTTTTCAAACCAGAAATCCTGCAATGTGAGGTTTTACATCATTGCTTAGTTCTGGATCAGAAGTTCAGGTTCAGCGTAACTTAGAACAAACATCCAACTTCTGATCTTTGTATCTCTTTGCTTCAGCATGTTCTGAAGGAGCTCTCAGACTTTCCAGGAAGCTTGCAACACACTTTTTAAACCTTCTTTAAATTACCCTTGCAAACTCTGATTGAATCTTTGTGAAAACTGGCCCATAAGTTGTAACCAAACTCTGTCTTAGAACTGTCCAGAATTTGCTGAGTGCTTCAGTTTCAAGGACATGTCTTTGAGGGGTTATAACTTGAAATCCCAACATTCTTAGGTGAAGTTTTGTTCTGCAATATTTCAGATCTTGTTTGAGTCCATAACTCTTGTGTTAGAAGTTAATCCAGAATCAACTTGCATCATGGTGATAATCTGATCAGAAGTTCTGAGCTTGTTATGTTTCTTAAACACTTGGAAAAAAATTCTAAGTATTTTAGAATTTTGACTTTTCCCAAAGTAAATTGACTTTTGATTTTCTTGATGAAACAAACTTCATATTTCAACATGTCTTGATGAAATATGATTCTTGAAACTTGGTTTTGGTCCAAAATTCAAAGTTTGACTTTTCAGTGTGCAAATGACCATTTTGCCCTTGTGAGTGATTTTCTTGGAAAATTTGTAGTTCAAGGCTTGGAATTGGATGGAAGCAAACTTGAGGATCCAGGGTGATTCATTGAGAAATGAGAGGGCAAATTTTGGGGTACAACAGTTGTCCCTGTTCAATCTTCTTACACCTGAAGAGTTAGATTGGTAAATCTGTCATTCATGACTTGAAGGTGGAAGATGATTGAACACTAGAGTGCCCAGAAAATTTGCACTCGAAGATGTGTTAGTTGATTATGTAGGGAATGGGCTTAAAGATGCCATTTGGAGAGATAATGGATAGTTGTTGGAGATGAGCTTAAAGATGCCATCCAGAAATGATTGTTGGACTGTATCTGTAAGCTGGAACTAAATGATTACCAGAATGGCGCCCGTGTCTGGAGCGTATCTGAAACGTATCAAATGTTGAATCTGAATGAGTATCAGAATGGCTTCCATGTCTGGAGCGTATATAAACCATATCAAACGTTGAATCTGAATGAGTATCAGAATGGCATCCGTGTCTGGAGTGTATCTGAACTATATCAAACGTTGAATCTGAATGAGTATCAGAATGATATCCGTGTCTGGAGCGTATATGGATTGTATCAAAAGTTGAATCTGAATGAGTATTAGAATGGCATCCGTGTCTGGAGCGTATCTGAACTGTATCAAAAGTTGAATCTAAATGAGTATCAGAATGGAATCTGTGTCCGGAGCGTATCTGAATTGTATCAAAAGTTGAATCTGAATGAGTATCGGAATGGCATCCGTGTCTGGAGCGTATCTGAACTGTATCAAAAGTTGAATCTCAACAGGATGATGAAGGAATCTTGGATAATTACTACCTCAGAAATATGATGACCTTTATCTTTTGATTGATCTTTCCTGAAAAGGTAAAGAGTTAGTTGTATGCAATGTCATGATGTATGCATTGCGTAATGATGTTCTCAAAATAAATGAGATTTGTGTTATATGTATTTGTCACTTATGTAATATGATGCATGAAGTAGGAAACATTGTTGGAATGCAATTTTGTCTTGGAAAATAAATCCTTGACAAATGTTAGGGAGTCACTAAATTCTGGACTGCTGTTGAAGAGTAGGTGTGTCTTCAGATTTTGCTTAGAATGTTTCCACCGGGAATTCCTATTTTGTTATTTGAGGAGAACTCCGCTGGGGAATGTTGAAAACTCTGTGGAGAGTGTTGATCCTTGCTTGGGAAAAAGAGTTCAAGAGTCTCAGTTGTTCATTGCTCTACCGGGGAGTCAAAGTTGAACTGATATCTGGTCGGGTCCAGGGTTTACAGTAACTTGATGGGGGTTGTAGAATAGTCTACTGGGGAAGAGGAGTTGTGGTCCTTTGATTTGTAGTAGTCGGAGAGGTAAACTCAAGCTGGTGAATTTGTAGTTTGTTGGGGAAAAGTCTTCTCTACTGGGGATAATCCTCGAGGGCTCTTGAGGTCGACTCAACTGGTGAGAAATTTTCCGAGATTGAAACTCTGACTGGGAGTCATCCTATGAGAAGGATCTTGAGGATATTTGTCATTGCCCCTATTAGCGAGTGTTGTAGTAATGCCAAAAAATGTTTGCTTTGGTCGCACATGACCCTTTATGTGGGATCCTGTTTTGCCCCCGGAGTTAATCGGGTGCACCTTGACGTTTGAGAGTTTGATCATATTTCCGGTAGCCCTGAACTTCCTAAAGATATTTTCTAATACTATTGTGGAAGAAAACAAAGACCTGATACCGACACCATCTGATACTACTGCTACAGACAAACAATTTGGTGGTACCGGAAGTCTTCATAGTGGATACTGTTCAAACCCCTAACATTACCCCTTGAGATATACATATGGAGATTTGCCCCTGGTTATTCCACAATTCTTTTGAGAGATTATTTGAATCTCGACTTGACTGCCCCAGATGTGTTGGACAAAGGTCATGTTGTGCCCCTTGATCATGAGAGATTTGTCATTGGAAGTGTCTTTCCAATTGAAGTAATTTTGTTCACTGAGAGAGCTTTCGTTCATCGGATATTCGTTGTGTGAATTTACCCGCTATCAAACAAATAGCCATATGCAAACAACGATATTCAAATAATGCAAAGTTTATTCTTGTTTTGAAATTTTGAAAATGTTTTTTTAGTAAGTGAAGAAGTTTTTATAATAAAAATTCAACTCAGGATTTTGAGTAAAGCCTTACAGGAGTCAGGATACCTTTTGTAACAATATGCTTTCGAACTAACCCATGCTTCAATTAGGACTTTTGAAGGATTGTAGCGTGGCTTGGTTCACGGTGTAAGGAACAAAGGATAACGACTCAAAATGTATTTGTACCCACCCGCTCTTCTTAACGTTCTTCAGTCCTATACTCAGTTAATCGTATGTTTGAACTCTAATTGAATCTGGAATGACGTTTTGGTGATGGTTCAGTCAGGTTAAGTTTGTCGGGAGGCAGTCATTTTTGCCATATTTTCCATGTTGTGGAGGGTTTGTAGTGACCTCCCCCCTTTATTTATTTATTTATTATCCCTGATTTTTTCCTGACTGTTCTTGTTTTGAGATTATGGTCAGCGGAATGCCCCAGTTTTTCTTAAGTCTCCTTCGTAAGTTTTGACTTAGTGGGCTTTTCTTTTGAGATATAATGATTGCCTATTTGATAGGGAACCATCACCATCTTTTGATTCCGGAGGAATGTTTCTGATGTCACTCGTTGCATTACGAGATGAGAGTTTGTGATTTGAACGCGCTTTTGAATTAACTGAGAGACTACCCTGCCCCGGGTTTTGATTAAAGGTTTCAATTTGTGTAAAAAATAAAAACTTCTACTTCTTTGGCTCGAAGGGGTTGACTAGGGATTATCTTCCTTATAACTCCAGTGTTTAGGATTTGGAAGAACGCATGTACATCGTCAGCAAGGTCCATTCAAAAGCATACTGTGTGAGATTTATGGCATTGTTTTCGTCATCCTCCCTCTAAAGGCTTGTAACTTTTAGCAGGAGTTAAATGTCATAAAGAAAGTAGAAAGCATAGTTTAAATATAGTGAAAACGAATGGATGAATTCTAGACAAACATATGCAATGCATTAATGAAATAAACTTTGACAGTAATAGGTAATTGTTTGAATGACAAAAGGAATTACAACTGAAAATTCAAATGAAACAGAAGCCTCTTTGTCTGAACTTGTCACTTTAGGTGGTGAGCCTTTGAAGGATGACAGAAGAACTTAGTCTGGCCACCTTGTGTAAACTCTAATGCTCCCTCGTCGATCAGGTCTTGAATTTTATTTCTCAACGTCCAATAACTATTGGTGTCATGTCCAGGACTGTTGGAGTGGTACGCACATCTTGTATTTGGATTGTACCTTGGGGAGGCTGTGTTGGGATTATGAGGGGGGTCTTTTAACGTAACCAGCTTGGTATCCAACATGTGTTGCAATGCTTGAGCTAATGACATGTTGATCTCGATAAAGCATCTCTCAGATGTATTCCGCTTACGCTGATTGCCCTGTTGTTGTTGGCTATATTGTTGTTAGAGTCGAGACGTGGCGGCAATTTGGAACGGTCTACTCTCCCTTAAACCGGCTCCATGTCGTATGGGAGGCTGAGTAGTGACTTAATCTCCAATTCTTCCTGTTTGTCCCATACGATTGTAACCGTTTTGACAAAGCTGGTTGACAAGAACTTTCAACTCTTCTTGTCCTTGAGCTAGATTTTGGATAAGAGCCATCTGGCCCACCAGTTGTCCCATCATTTGGACCTTCATTATGGCTATCTCGGTTTGTAGCCGCTCCAGCTGGTTATCCTTATTATCCTCCGGATTTCCCGTGATCATGCCCCTGGTTAGGAGCGTCTTCACCTCTTCTTGTCCCTTGGATAGGTTCAAGAACATCTCTTGAAGTTGAGCATTCTGAATCTGGATGCTCTTGATGGTTTGTTCTAAGGCCATATCTACTGAAATAAACAGTAGGAAGATAAGGAAAAATGTGTCGGAGAAACCTGTCATGATATGATGCATGATATATGGATGCATGTTTTCAAGATCTCGCGGGGTAAACACAAGAAAATGTTAGAAGTTTAACTTTGATCAATAACTTTGATTAGAGAACTTTGTATCGGTGGATGTCCTTCCATTAGAATTTAGCTCACCATGCTAAGTGGGTTGTTGCCCTTGACTCAAATTGTTGTACTTGATCTTTGACAGTGTTTGGTTAGTGGGAAATAAATCCTCTTGCCCCTTACCAGACGTCTGGTTCAACGTGACCCTTGCGTCAAAAACCCTTGAGATCCTTGAAATGCTATGGTTCAATGCTATGATATGATTTTATGATGTTATGCAAAAGTATGCAAAGTAAGAAAATTTATATACAAATAATCATATTCACACAAAGAAGACAAGTCCTTAGGTTTAGGCTTGCATGGAGTTTTAAGGTCATACCCTCTTGAAGTTGGATTGGTTCAACCTGTCCTATAAATAGTAACTGGGTTCTAAGAGATCTCAATATCACTGATCTTTCTCCCAGCTTCGTTCAATAGGCGATTGACTCGCAACCAAAAAAAGCTCAAGAATCAAACCTCAATGAGTGTAGCATCGGGTATCTATCGACCTTGGGAATACACCAAATCCGGCCACCTCACTACGTCCTATTGGCCAAGTTGTGCAATTAAAGGTTCTAAGGTCAGTTGATGCTTAACGACACCATGCGGCGGCCCTGTACTCTCCTTGATTGACTCAAGGGTGACCGGTAGCAACCAAAGTGCCACATCAACGTAGCTACCGCTTCAACCGTGTCGGTATACCCCGTACAGTTCCCTCATAGTTTATTTCTACTTACCTAAAAGGTGTTCCCCAAATCCGGGTGTAGGATTTTTAACAGTAACCCAAACAAGGACCCAAAATATAAAGCATATAAGTCAAACAAAGAAATCAAATAAATGTGATCTAACCCTAAGGTAACCCCACTTAAAACATTCCCCAGCAGAGTCGCCAGTTCTGTATACGGGTGGGAGAACTGACTTGGGTTTTGCGTTTGTGTTCGTAAATGTTGTGGTTTAGCAAGAGTCGCCACCGACTTTTCTTTTATCCAAAAGGAAAGATGAAAAAGCACATGAAAGACCTTAGATGTTTTCTTGAGTTCGGGGGGTAGATTATGAAAAGGGAAGGTATCAGCACCCTTTTCATCCATGGTTTTCCATGGGCTCTTAGTTACTTTCTAGATCACTTGCGTTTGTTTGAAATTGTGCTTTGTGTGGTTTTTTGAAAGTATTTTGAAAAGAGGCCATTGTTTAGGCAAACTTTTGTAATGATTCTCGTTCGTAAGAATGTATACAAAGGTGTTGATCTTTTGAAAATGTTTTCAAGTTTGAAAGATGTTTGGAAAGTGTTGGTGTTTGTTGTGAAAATAGCAAGGATGTTTGTTTTGAAATTGAGCAAGTAACTAGGAGTATTCTACCTACTCAAAAGTCTTTCTAGTTTATTTTTCTTTTCCTTTGACATTGTCATCTTACCATTGATTTGGTAAGTAACTTTATCGTTGGATGTAAATGGGACGGGCGTGGGACGTTTATATAGTCATTGAAAGCAACCTGTGGGACATTTTAGCAATGTCGTTTTAGGGACTAGATCGTTTATCGAAGGCAACATTGAGGGTCATCGAGGGACTACGATCTTTTATCGAGGGTCTTTGCTAAAACGCCCATGTTCGAGGGACATGACTATTTTTCCGATAGGCCACAAAGTGGTAGGGATGCTAGTGTGCAAGTGTGTTGGATTGCAATTTAGTCTTTGATTAGGGTTTGCTACTTGTTGATTTCATGTCTTGCCATACACACCCTAATTACTAGCAATATATGAAAGCCATAAAAGTGTAGAAAGTAAATATCCTACGTTGTTACAATCATTAGGGGGATGGGGTGTACAAATTTACAAATTAGGATTGCAAATAAAATTAAATCCTAAGTTACTATTACAACCATATTGAATGGATAAGGATGTACAAAAAGATGTGAAATGCTTGTTTTGTTTAAGAAAAGAAATAAGTTTTGTTTAAGAAAAATATTTTTGATCTTTTTGTTTTAAGAAATAAAATAAAGCATAAAAAAATGTAAAAATGTTTTTGGCGTTTTTGATTAGTGAAAATAGAAGTGA
The DNA here is from genome assembly GCA_948472305.1 of Vicia faba. Classification (NCBI taxonomy): domain Eukaryota; kingdom Viridiplantae; phylum Streptophyta; class Magnoliopsida; order Fabales; family Fabaceae; genus Vicia; species Vicia faba. Next base: position 756,678,541 of record OX451736.1, on the reverse strand, counting down.
TGGCAAAAATGGTAAGAAAAAAGGGAAAAAAATAGAATTAGCGCATTGTTGAGCTAAAAGAGATCAGAAGTTCTGACTCTGGCGTGCTGCAAAAACAGAAATCATATTAGTGGAAATAGGTAAAGTCAGAAGTTCTGGATCCGCTGGGAACAAAAAATATTTTTGAAATTCTGATGTTTACTGGCAGAACTTCGTCTCCCTCTCCATGCTAGTCAGAACATCTGCAACTTAGTCATTTCTCAACAAAACAAAAGATGTGTATATAACAGTTATGGCAGGTTTCATGATGTTTCAGAAACAAGAGACATCAGAATTATAAATCAGAAGCAAGCATGAATTTGCTAATCCTAATTCTGAGTTCTAATTTCTTCAAGAAGTTCTAAACTGAAATTCTCTCTACTTAGGCAGGCAGATGCACGAAATCTCAGAATATGTACATCATCAGAATCATTATGTTTACATTGTATTTTTAAACATGCAAATCTGACAATGCATAAGCAATATGATGAGAGTCAGCAGAAACTTACCTTGCAGCTGGAAAATAATCTGTGAGTTGAAGTCTGGTTCTGAACGCTGGTGATGTTCTGATCAACTCCTTCACGTGCTCAGCAGGCTGGAGGCTTTCAACTTGGGCTACAAATGGTTAGAGAATTCTAGAACAACCAATGGGTAAAGTCTTGACTTCTTTGAGGTGGATATTGATGGAGAGTGTGTTACAGTTTGGCTACAGAAGTTAGGATGGCTTTTGAATGTATATCAAAAATTGTATGGGTGGTTTTGGTCATGAAACACTTGAGGAAAAATGGAGTTTGAATGCAAGAATCAAAAGCTAACAGGTTTTGTATTTTTGTGTTTGCAGTTTTTTCGACTCTTGGAATTTTCGCAGGGGTTCAAGGCTTTTCTTTCTCAAATTTTCGACCTCTTTACAGTTGCCAAGGGTTTTCAATTTATAGGCAAGGATCTTGTAGCTTGGAGAGATCAAGGGTACAACCATCATATGCTAGGCGCTGACTTGTTCTTGAAGCAAGTTCAAATAGGTATGGTGGTCAACAATTTTTAGCCGTGCCTAAGCTGGATTAGTAAGCAGGAATTAAGGAAAAGTAACCTCAAAAGCAAAAGCGACGCATGGGCCCTAACATATTCTTGTACTAAAGTTTCTTTTCAAGGACAGCAAATGTACTTCTATGCCACACGTGGGGAAATCCTTTGGATAAAGACTCAAAAGTGGTTGTGAGCATTAAATGATGATGAGATTAATCAAACCAGAAATCCTGCAATGTGAGATTTTGCATCATTGCTTAGTTCTGGATTAGAAGTTCAACTTCGGTGTAACTTAGAACAAACATCCAACTTCTGATCTTTGTATCTCTTTGCTTCAACATGTTCTGAAGGAGCTCTCAGACTTTCCAGGAAGCTTGCAACACACTTTGTAAACCTTCTTTAAATTACCCTTGCAAACTCTGACTGAATCTTTGTGAAAACTAGCCTAGAAGTTGTAACCAAACTTTGTCTTGGAACTGTCCAGAATTTGCTGAGTGCTTCAGTTTCAAGGATATGTCTTTGAGGGGTTATAACTTGAAATCCCAACATTCTTAGGTGAAGTTTTGTTCTGCAATATTTCAGATCTTGTTTGAGTCCATAACTATTGTGTTAGAAGTTAATCCAGAATCAGCTTGCATCATGGAGATAATCTGATCAGATGTTCTGAGCTTGTTATGTTTCTTAAACATTTAGAAAAAAAATTCTTATTTTAGAATTTTGACTTTTGATTTTCTTGATGAAACAAACTTCATATTTCAACATGTCTTGATTAAATATGATTCTTGAAACTTGGTTTTTGTCCAAAAGTCAAAGTTTGACTTTTTAGTATGCAAATGACCATTTTGCCCTTGTAAGTGATTTTCTTGGAAAATTTGTAGTTCAAGGCTTGGAATTGGATGGAAGCAAACTTGAGGATCCAGGGTGATTCTTTGAGAAATGAGAGGATAAATTTTGGGGTACAACAATATGAAATGAATATCAGGTGTACACTTTTTTTGCTTGATAATGTTTATGATTTTCTTCGTGTTGGTTTAGTGTGTTTGAAAGAAACATGAGTCTCCTTTTATAGAAGAGCAACTAAAATTGTGGAAACATTTGTCAAGTATGTCCTTTGTCTTTTTTCATAATCACGAAATGGTGCAGACGATATGAATTGATATTTTTAGATGTCCTCTAAAAGGTCTTGACAAAAGCTGAAGAGTACTATTTTTGTACAGTACTTGTATTTTCTTATTCTTGAATAATGCTTATCCTCGTATACTTCTTATCCTCGAATACTGGTTATCCTCGGATAATTCTTATCCTTGAGAGAAACTTATCTTTTAATAATGTTTGTGAGTCTTCAAGTTGCATGAAGCCTTTGTTTGAGAAAGTCTTGCTAAGCTTTTGATTCCATGGAGTTGACTTTATTAAAGTGGACTGTATTAGAGTTTCTTTAGAAAAATAGTTTGTTAGATTCAAAACCAGAATATGCTTCAACATTCTCTCCCTTTTTTAATGGTGACAAACTATTTGTTTTATGCTCTTGATGAGAGCAGCTTAGTTTTAGAATCTACCCCTGAAATTATGCATGCCTTTGAAGAAAAATTCTCCCCCTCTATGTTAGTAAGCTAATACAATATTTTTAACAGTGATAAGTATTTGCATGGGATAAAACATCAAAAGATAATTTCATAGATAGATAATATATTTATACAATAATTGTTTTAGGATCAAAACATCATTTTCATCAATATGTAAATAGAATTGTCACAACAAGAGAGGGTTGGATTGTGTCCTTTTAATAATTATAGTTTTATAGTGATGTTGTAAAAATTATTTAAGGACATGACTATATTATAAGTATAAGAATAATGAAGTAGTTTATAACTGACAAAATTAGTTAGATCAAATAGTAATATGTGGGAAAGTGTTTAATTGTGTAGCATAGAACAAATGCAGTAATGTAGTAATAGAAAGAACACAAATAACTTATCCTGGTTTGCCAACTTGGTTAGTCCAGTCCACATACCTAGTGAGATTATCCTTTATTGATTCTCCTTGCAATATCTTTTCTTTCTATGTATTCTATAGCCTCACCAGACTTACACTTCTGAATGATAAAGCTTTCAAGGAGCTTACAAGATTATCGAGTTATTGTATTTATGATCTACTTATACTACAAGCTTTGAGTACTCACTATATGGTAGTGAGAATATGAAATGAATTGGAGGTTTATAGTATGTAACAATAAGCTTTAAGTGTTCACTATATGGCAGTGAGGATATTAAATGAATATAAGGTGTACGATATTTTTGCTTGAATATAGTGTGTTTGAAAGAAACATGAATTTCCTTTTATAGAAGAGAAAATAAAATTGTTGAAACATTTCTCAAGTATGTCCTTTGTCGTTCTTCATAATTACAAAATGGTCCAGTCGATATGAATTAATATTTTTAGATGTCCTCTACAAGGTCTTGACAAAAGCTGGGGAGTATTATTTTTGTATAGTACTTGTATTTTCTTATTCTTGAATAATACTTATCTTCGTATACTTCTTATCCTTAGATATTGGTTATCCTCAGATAATTCTTATCCTTGAGAGAAACTTATCTTTTAATAATGTTTGTGAGTCTTCAAGTTGCATGAAGCCTTTGTTTGGGAAAGTCTTGCTAGGCTTTTGATTTCATGGAGTTGACTTTATTAAAATGGATTGTATTAGAGTTTCTTTAGAAAAATAGTTTGTAAGATTTAACATCAGAATATGCTTCAACATTCCCCCCTTTTTGAATGGTGACAAACTATTTATTTTATGTTCTTGATGAGAACAGTTTAGTTTTAGAAACTCCCCCTTAAATCAGACATGCTTTTGAAGAACAAATGCTCCCCCACAATGTTAGTAAGCAGATACAATATTTTTAAAAGTGATAAGTATTTGCATGGGATAAAACATCAAAAGATAATTTCATAGATAGATAATATATTTATACAATAATTGTTTTAGGATCAAAACATCATTTTCATCAATGTGTAAATAGAATTGTCACAACAAGAGGGGGTTGGATTGTGCCCTTTTAATAATTTTAGTTTTATAGTGATGTTGTAAAAATCATTTAAGGACAGGACTATATTATGAGTATAAGAATAATGAAGTGGTTTATAACTAACAGGATTAGTTAGATCAAATAGTAATATGTGGGAAAGTGTTTAATTGTGTAACATATAACAAATGCAGTAAACAATAATAGAAAGAACACAAATAACTTATTCTGGTTCGCCAACTTGGTTAGTCCAGTCCACACACCTAGTGAGATTATCCTTTTTTGATTCTCCTTGCAATATCTTTTCTTTCTATGTATTCTATAGCCTCACCAGGCTTACACTTCTGAATGATAAAGCTTTCAGAGACCTTACAAGAGTATTAAGTTTGTGTATTTATGATATACTTATACTACAAGCTTTGAGTACTCACTATATGACAGTGATAATATGAAATGAATTAGAGGCTTATAGTATGTTACAATAAGCTTTAAGTGCTCACTATATGGCAGTGAGGATAAGAAATGAATATAAGGTGGACGATGTTTTTGCTTGAGAATGTTTATGATTTTCTTCGTGTTGGTTTAGTGTGTTTAAAAGAAAAATGAGTTTCCTTTTATAGAAGAGCAAATAAAATTGTTGAAACAATTGTCAAGTATGTCCTTTGTCTTTCTTCATAATTACGAAATGGTCCAGACGATATGAATTGACATTTTTAGATGTCCTCTACAAGGTCTTGACAAAAGCTGAGGAGTACTATTTTTGTATAGTACTTGTATTTTCTTATTCTTGAATAATTCTTATCCTCGTATACTTCTTATCCTCATATACTTGTTATCCTCATATAACTCTTATCCTTGAGAGCAGTTTATCATTTAATAATGTTTGTGAGTCTTCAAGTTACATGAAGCCTTTGTTTGAGAAAGTCTTGCTAAGCTTTTGATTCCATGGAGTTGACTTTATTAAAGTGGATTGTATTAGAGTTTCTTTAGCAAAATAATTTATTAGATTTAAAACCAGAATGTACTTCAATGTTCTCCCCCTTTTTGAATGGTGACAAACTATTTGTTTTATCTTCTTGATGAAAGCAGTTTAGTTTTGGAAACTCCCCCTTAAATCAGACATGCTTTTGAAGAACAAATGCCCCCCCACAATGTTAGTAAGCAGATATAATATTTTTAAAAGTGATAAGTATTTGCATGGGATAAAACATCAAAAGGTAATTTCATAGATAGATGATATATTTATATAATAATTGTTTGAGGATCAAAACATCATTTTCATCAATGTGTTCGAGCACAAACAAAAAGGATTGTGTTTCAAACTAAATAATTGTTAGATAGAGAGACATGATAAAATGAAAGTAAAAGCTTGGTAAGCTAATTCTCCCCTTTTTGTCAGCAGGCAAAAAGAAGGAGGGGACAAAAGAGCAGCCATAAAGGTTGGAGACATTAATGAGCTGGAGCATCATCGTTTAAAGTAGCTTCATAGGATAGAGGGAGCCGTGGATACTGCATGGTTGAGATGTCAAGAGCAGGGAGTCCAGGGAAGCAAGGGAAGACTTTTGTAGTAATGTAGTCAGCCCAAAAGGCATCACTTTCCATCCTTTGTTTTTGAAGAGCAGTCATTGACCTTAGATAGATGTCATCATTAGGATTTGGAGGATCAAACGGTGTGGAGGAATTAGGATGACAAAGTGGATGAGTTTTCATGCTTGAGAAGCCACGGAAAAATGATGAGTTTAAGGAGGCTATCCTAGCAGGATCAGGTAGTAGAGTGTTTGAATCATTCGTGGTATTAAGTGGTAGAAAGGAGTCATATTTAGGAGGTAGCAGTAGAGTATCTATATCAAAGCCGATATCTCCATTCTTTTTGGAGGAGAAAATTAGGGACTTAACACATAAACACGCATGAGCATTTTCAGCAATAAGAGGATCAGGGTCAGCATTATGAATGCCATAGTGTTGTTCCATATATTGGTTTTCATGATGAAAAAGCAGTGTATCAATTTGATGGTTGAATTCTTCAGATATTGTTTCTGGTGCAGCGATTTAGGAAGGATGGGTAGAGATATCTTGAATGGTTTCTCTAGGAGGAGAGAGTATTGTGATTGTGGAAGGAGCAATTATGGTTGATGATGGAAGTGGTAGTGTTAGATTTGCAGGTTGTTAGGTTGGAAGAAGTTCATCTTCCAACATTGAGATCATTAAAGATAATTGAGTTGTGGAATGACTAATCGATGGAGATGAAAGGGCATTAGGCGAGAGGTTAAGTTGGAGAGGATTAAAGTCTGATGTTAGAGAGGATGTTTTTGTTTTCTAGAGTAAAGCCTTGGCCGCTAAATGGATATCCTAATCAGTGGCTTGATCCATATCCTCAGAAGTTTGATTTATATCCTCAACAATTGGGTTGATATCCTCAGAGGTTGTTAATTCAGCAAAGACATTCTCAAGACTAGACGACTCAAGAATGGTCTTTGGGGAGTTTGGTACCTCAGAGGACAAGATATCCTCAACCATGGGACTTATAGCGTGGAGTGCAGTTGTAGAAAGATTTTGACACATATCCTCAGTTATAGGAGGATTTTCCATAGTTATATTTTCAGGTGGTGAATTTGTAGGAGGTTTTGGGGATTCAACATAAACAGGTATAGGTGTTGATATTGGGATTCTATCAGGGGATGGAATTGAAGCAACTGAGGCTTGACCAGTTTTCAACAATTTTGATGGAGAAAAAGCTTTGACAAGTCGTTTGCATTTTTTGTGAGGGAGCAACAACAAGATTGAGGATATGGATGCGCATGTGACTGAGTTTGGATGCATTAGCCATGTGTTTGACTTTATCTGGTTTTTCAATAATAGGAATATTGAAATGGTTAAAAACTCGAGTAAGAAGCATACCATATGGTGCACTTCGTCCTTTTGTAAATGCATACTGATGTAGTTAAAGACTACATACCTAATATTGAGTGGGATACACTTGGTTAGATGATACATCAACAACACATCTTGTTCGTTGACCTTCTCAAGACTTCCAGCTCTTGGAAGAATTGTATGAACAGAGGAATTATGGATGATATGGCTTAATGGTTCAAGATTTGATGCGACAAGTTCTTTGGTAAGGTCTTTGAATTTAGTAACAACAAAGTATTCTTTATCAGTGTCATATTCGGTGAACCAATCATTGTAAAACAAGTGAATGTCATCATTGGGAACATTCATAAGTTGATTGAGAAGTTCACTGGTCAAGATAATTTTGACGCTATTGATATTTGAGATAAGAGTTTCATCAGAATGGGCGAGTTGAATGGCAGCATAAAAACTTATAACAAGGGAAAGGTAGAAAGGTTCTTTGAGTTCAAGAAGGTTTATCCAACCTATTTCAGAAGCAAGGTGTTTCATGTTATACCCTCTTGTAGTATAGGTATCAAGATCAACAACTTTACCAGATACAACAGGTACAGATTGCCACTTTTTGTCAAACAGTTCTCAAATGGCAGGATCAGAGATGAAGTTTTCATCAGAGAGGTTAGATGGAGTGTCAAATTCCTGAAATGAACTTGAGACTAAGGAAGTAGCTTTTCTAGATGAAGATGAAGGAATGTTTGTGGTATGTGCGTCTCTGTTTCCAACGATGGTATGTAGGTTATTATTTTAGCTAGAATCACTTTAATGGATGAGGTGACTTGAGAGACGGGAGGGGTTGGGGGTTGCAGTTTGCATGGTGGGTTTGGGATGAGGTTTGGTTGTACGACGCTTTGTGGGACGGTTTTCCATTTTTCTGAGGGAGGAGGTTTTGAGTTTGATAATTTTTTATCATAGAAAGGAACAATGTGTGTTATGATTTTAGATTGCATGAGGGTTTTCTTTAGAATATATAGGTAGCCAAAGAGATGAGAAGAGAGAGAGGATCAGAAAGTTGTTATAGCAGATTAGGAAGTGAAACAAGTAAAACAATGAGAGGAGAAATGTTTTTTGATAAGCAGAGTAAAGTGATGGGTTAGGTGAGATAGGATTTTTAATGTGATTGATAGGTTAGAGAGAATTAAATGAGCATGGATCAAAAAGGATATTTTAATGATGAGAAAATATGGTTGAAAAACGTGACAAGAGGAAGCAAGGAATGAATGAAGAGGAAATGAGATTAGTTTTCTTGTGACCATGATGCAATGAATTTGTTATCCTCATAATTTAATGTAAACTCAAGACAATTTCATAACCTTTATTGATATATTAATAAGGCATTTTGGTAATGGATAATTTATTTTTTATCAAGTTAAATCTTTCTTCTATCAAAGGTTTGGTAAAAATATCAGCTAATTGATTATTAATGTCTATAAAAATAATTTCTATGTCCCCTTTCTGAACATGATCTCTTATAAAATGGTATTTTATTTCAATGTGTTTAGATCTTGAGTGTTGAATAGGATTTTTTGATAAATTAATAGCATTGGTATTATCACAAAAAAGGATACCTTGGAATATTGAAGTGAGTAGTCTTCTAATTGATTTTTGATCCATAATATTTGTGAGCAACAATTTACAGCAGAGACATATTCAGTTTCAGTAGTTGATAGGGCAATGGTAATTTGTTTTCTACAAAGGCCTTGTAATGAGAGCTTGTCCCAGGAATTGACAAGAACCACTTGTACTTTTTCTTTCAATTGTATCTCAAGCATAATCAACGATGTAATAGGCTATTAAATTTATATGACTTCCTTTTTCATACCAAAGACCAATGCCAGTAGTGCCAATAAGATATCGAAATATGCATTTGACCACAGTTAGGAGAGATTCTTTTGGATCGGTCTAAAATCTTGCGTATAAACCTACTGAGAAGACAATGTCAGGTCTACTGGAAGTTGAATATATTAATGAACCAATCATACCTCTACATTCCTTTTCTGATACAGATAGACCTTATTCATATTTGTCAAGTTTGAGGAGGGATGCATAGGTGTGACCATGATTTTTGCTTCATTCATACCAAATTTTTTTAACAGATCTTTGGTATATTTTTATTGACATATAAAAATCCCATTTTGAAATTGCTTGATTTGTATCCCAAGAAAGAAGCTTGGTTCTCCCATCATACTCATTTCAAACTCACTTTGCATAAGATTTGAGAATTCATCACACATTTTTTCATTTGTTGACTCAAAGATAATACCATCAACATAAACTTGAACTATAAGAAGATCATTTTTATGTGATATTTTAAAAAGTGTGGTATCAATTTTTCCTCTTTGAAAATCATTTTTTTATTAGAAATGCACTAAGTCTTTCGTACCATGCTCTTGGAGCTTGCTTAAGAACATATAAAACTTTTGATAATTTAAGCACATGGTTAGGATGAGAAGATTTCACAAATCCAGGAGGTTGATCAACATAAACCTCCTCATTTAAGAGGCTATTTAAAAAAGCACTCTTGACATTCATTTGAAAGAGTTTTATACCTTTATGAGCAGCATAGACAAGGAGTATTCGAAATTCTTCTAACAAGGAAATTGGTGCATATGTTTCATCATAGTCTATTTCTACTTGCTGATTATATCCTTGAGCAACTAGCCTAGCCTTGTTTCTGATGAATTTTCCATTTTCATCAAGTTTATTTCTGAAAACCCATCTTGTTTTTATAATGGTTTTGTCTTGAGGACAATGCACTAATTTCCAGACTTGACTTTTCTCAAATTGAGATAATTCTTCGGTTATGGCTTATATCCAATGTTCATATTTTAAATCATCTTTTATGTTCTTTGGTTCTACTTGAGAAATAATTGCCATGTTGTTTGGATTATCCTTGAAAAATTGTCTTGTCCCCACTTGATCAGATGTGCTTCCTATGATTTGCTCTTGAGGATGACATGTTACTTTTTTTTCCAGATTTTTGGAGGATTAGATGTAAGTTGATTTGATTTTTCCTTATCCTCAGAAGTAATACTCGTACCTGTTTCTTATCCTCTAGTCATGATATTCTGGTTATCAATCTTCCTCGAGAGATCTTTCTAAAACCGTGTCATTAAACTCATCAAATATAACATGTATGCTTTCTTCTACACATTGATTTTTAAGATTAAAAATTCTATAAGCTTTTAAGGTGGATGAATATCAAAGGAAAATACCTTTATCAAATTTTCCTAAAAGTTCGTTATTGTTAATTATATAACAATAACAACCAAAGATATGAAAATATGAGATGTTTGGTGTCCTATTTTTCCAGAGTTCATAAGGAGTTTTATTTAGAATTTTTCTGATGGATACACGATTTAAAACATAACATGATGTGTTGATAGCCTCATCCTAGAAATATTTTTCAACTTTTGATTAATTTATCGCAGTTCTTGCCAATTCTTGAAGAGTTCTATGTTTTCTTTCTACGACACCATTTAGTTGAGGTGTTCTAAGACAAGAAAATTGTGAGATATACCATTTTCATCAAAGAAGTTTTTAAAAGAAAATTTTTCAAACTCTCCTCCAAGGTTACTTCTTACAGCTGTGATATTCAAACCTTTTTCATTTTGAACTTTTTTACAAAATATTTTGAATGCTTCAAAGGAGTCATCTTTATGTTTTAAAAATAGTACCCAAGTTTATTTGGAGAAATCATCGACTATAACAAACTCATATTTTCCCACTTAGACTTAAGGTTTTAACTGGACCAAATAAGTCAATGTGTAGAAGTTCTAGATATTTGTAGGTTGAGACAACATTCTTAGAATGAAAACTACTTTTGACTTGTTTCCCCTTAATGCATGCTTCACAATTATTGTCTTTATCAAAATTTATTTTAGGAAGTCTTCTAACAAGATCCAATTTTGATAAAGTTGAAATATTTTTGATACTTGCATGACCAAATATTCTATGCCATAACCATTTATCTTTTTCTATGGTTAAGAAGCATGATTCAGATGAGAGGTCATCTAAGTATATTGTATAAAGATTTTTCCTGTCTTTTTCCTATAAAAATGATATTATTAGAGGATGGAATTTTTACAATACAAGAATATTTATTGAAATTAACTTCATAACAATTGTCACATAGTTGACTAATGCTTAGTAAGTTATGTTTCAATCTTTCAACATATTATACATTATTTATAACACGAATACCATTCTTACCTATGGAATCTATACTTTGATCTTTTCTTTGTCATTGTTTCCGAAGGTTACCGATCCTCCTTCTTTGTTTTTGAGAGTTGTGAAGTTTTCTTTATCTCCATTCATATGCCTTGAGCAACCACTGTCCAAGTACCAAGGATTTTTCTTTAGAGTTAGAAGATATTCCTGCATAGTATGGTAGTAACTTCTTAGGTACACATAGTTATGTGGGTCCTTGGTTGTTAGAATTAGTAACTACATGATTCTCAAATAATTGTTTCTTCTTTTTGAAATAACAATTTGATTCTAAATTATTTGTTTCCTTGCAATGACAACATCTTTGGTTAATGACCTTTTGTTTTGAAATTTATTTAACTTTGCTATGTATTTTGATTCTTTTTTCATTAGGAAGGAAGAAGCTTTCATATAATATTTGATTTTCAGACTGTTTGAATCCTAAGCCAGCTTTATCAAATACACCAGATTGAGAAATCATAATTTTTTGAAAGGTTTCAGTAGACTTAACAAAGGTGGTTATATCTTTGGTTAACATTTCAACTTTGTTTTCAAGAGTTTCAATCTCCCTTTTTTGATTATGTGAAGGTCTGAGTTTTTCATTTAAAATTTTCTGATGTAGTGATAGATTTGAATAAGCTTTTTGTAGTTCTTTAATGGTTTCTAATTGATTCAAATTTGTATTTATAAGATCATATTTTTCGGTTTTGAGATGACAAATTTTCTCTTTTTGAAATAAGCATTTTTGAGATAATGTTTTTGAATCCTCTAGTAAGTTATCAAACATTATTCCTATTTCTTTACAAGTATAACAATAGTTTGATGTATTTACCTCTTCAGATTCCGAGTTGGTAATAAGACATAAGTTAGCTTCTCCATCCTCAGCTTCAGAGCCTTAATTATCTGAATCATCCCATGAAGCCAACATAGATTTCTTTTTGGATGGAAATTTCCTTTGAGTTCTTTGAGGACATTTAGTTCTGAAGTGCCCGAGTTTGTTGCAGCCAAAGAAAGTGATTTTACTTTTATCAACCTCAAGTCTTTGGTGGTCTTTCCTAGGTTGAAAAAATCTTATGTTTTGTCTTATCTTGAGTATCATTTGTGGAATTCTTCTTGATAATAAGGCCATATCATTTTCGTCATCAGATTTTAATTCTGATTCTTCTTCATTTAAACTTTATGAGGATGAGACTTTGGTCTGAGCTTCATATTTTAGTGAGGTTTTGAGAGCTATCATTTTCCCTTTCCTTTGTGGTTTATCCTCGTTCAAAATTCCTTCATGAGCATGAAGAGATCCTATAAGTTCTTGAACCTGTAGTGCTTTCAGATCCTTTGCTTGTGAAATAGAGGTTACCATACGTCTCCAATTTTAGGGAGACACCTTAGAGTTTTCCTGATTCTTTTGTGAGTAGTATAATTCTTTCTAAGAGATATGATTTTATTGACAATGAATGTAAATCTAGAAAAAAATTCATCTATAGTTTCTTCTTCTTCTTTCATTTCAAATGTTTCGAATTTTTGGACACCCATGTCAATACATTCCTCTTTAACGAGACTGGTACCTTCATGATGTATTTTGAGAGCGTCCCATATCTCTTTGTAAGTTGTACATTCTTCTATTCTATAATATTCTTCCCTTCTAAGATAACATGATAGTATAAACTGGGCTTTAGAGTTTAGGAGTACCTTATCGTTTTCTTCTTTTGTCCAGGCTGACTGAATGTTTGGAATTGATGGTTCAGTTTTTGTTGCAGTAGTCATAGGTGTATAATTTGCATTTTCTACAACAGTACATATGTTATTGTCTTGAGAGAGTATAAAAATATCATATTTCCTTTCTAGTAGTAGTAGTTTGAACCATTAAAGTATGGAGGTCTGTGTGAGGATCCTCCTTCTGCTATGAATTTCGTTTCAGCCATTCCAGTTAAGATCGTCTTACTCTAACACTGTTAAGTGTTTCTTTTAGATTCAGAGCCCGCAGCTCTGATACCATTTGATGTAAATAGAATTGTCACAGCAAGGGGGTTGGATTGCTCCCTTTTAAAAACTATAGTTTTATAGTGATGTTATAAAAATTATTTGAGGACAAGACTGTATTATGAGTATAAGAATAATGAAGTGGTTTATAACTAACATGATTAGTTAGATCAAATAGTAATATGTAAGAAAGTGTTTAATTGTGTATAATAGAACAAATGTAGTAATTCAGTAATAGAAAGAACACAAATAACTTATTCTAGTTCACCAACTTGGTTAGTCCAATCCTCACACTTAGTGAGATTATCGTTTATTGATTCTCCTAGCAATATCTTTTCTTTCTATGTATTTTATAGCCTCACCAGGCTTACACTTCTGAATGATAAATCTTTCAGGGACCTTACAAGATTATTGAGTTTGTGTATTTATGATATATTTATACTACAAGCTTTGAGTACTCACTATATGACAATGAGAATATGAAATGAATTGAAGGCTTATAATATGTTTACAATAAGATTTAAGTGTTCTCTATATGGAAGGAGGATATGAAATAAATATAAGGTGTATGATGTTTTTTCTTGATAATGTTTCTAATTTTCTTTGTGTTGGTTCAATGTGTTTGAAAGAAACATGAGTTGCCTTTTATGGAAAAGCAAATAAAACTGTTGAAACATTTGTCAAGTATGTCCTTTGTCTTTCTTCATAATTACGAAATGGTCCAGAGGATATGAATTGATATTTTTAGATGTCCTCTACAAGGTCTTGACAAAACCTGAGGAGTACTATTTTTATACAGTACTTGTATTTTCTTATTCTTAAATAATGCTTATCCTCGTATACTTCTTATCCTCGGATACTGGTTATCCTCAGATAATTCTTATCCTTGAGAGAAGCTTATCTTTTAATAATGTTTATGAGTCTTCAAGTTGCATGAAGCCTTTGTTTGAGAAAGTCTTGCTAAGCTTTTGATTCCATGGAGTTGACTTTATTAAAGTGAATTGTAATAGAGTTTCTTTAGAATAATAGTTTGTTAGATTCAAAACCAGAATATGCTTCACCCACACATACTGTTTTACCCCAAAATATTCCCTCTAACTTATCAAGATTTTCCTCATAAAGGTCTCTTTGACTCAAGACTGGATTAGGGTTTGATCAGCTCAAGAAATCTCCTCATGCACTGATGACCAAAATTAGGGTTTGAGTTTGCACAAGGATTTTTGGACTATCAATGCTTCATATTGAAATTCTGGCAACAAATACTTAATGTCACAGTGAATGTTATGACACCGTATCTGACAAATTGTACACAACCCAAACAGTAATTTAAAAGACAGTAAAGAACACAATCAATTGTTAACCCAGTTTGGTGTATAACGACACCTACTTCTTGGGGCTACCAAGCCAGAGAGGAAATTCACTATAAGAGGTATTAATTTAGGAATAAACCAACCAGTTTATCTCCTTCACTTAAGACCTACCCAATGCAACTTCAATCTAAGTCCTACTTAAACCTGAGTTCCTACTCACTCCCCCTCAATCACAGCAGTGATACTAATCTACTGATTAATAAGATTATGAAGACATTCTTCAATACACATGCTTGATTCTGCTTCAAAGCTTTAATCAAGAGACACAACACTCGTGCTTCAAAGCTTTGAGTGATAAACAACCCTTACAACCAAATCCTACACCAAGTCACTTATCAAGTGATAATCGCTTGGCTCACAATAGTTACTAAGACTATTACAACTACAAAATGCCTTATTGATCTTCTCTTCAAAAGTGCTTCCCACCATTAGGATTCGTGAGGAAAATATATAAGCAGTATATTCTTCATTTAGGGCTTCCATAAAAATAGCTAGGGTTAACCAAAGTTAACCTAAATACTTGGTCTTAGGCTTTCATCATAACAGATTAGGGTTAAGCAAGGTTAACCTAATATCCACGTGAGCATCTGATCTAGTCAACATACTTCAACTCAGAGCAGCACACCAGACTCCTAAAAAATATCAGGAACAATAAATCTGCACAACAACTTGATCAGTACAGGATGTCTTAACATGGGTTATAACATTGGTTATGACATCATGTATCCTGCTCACTGATTTTGGTAGAATTCAGTACATATGATCATAGCTTAATCATCATGATATTCACTCATACTGAGTTGTTCCTGTAGGACATTCCTTCTGCAGAATTTGTCTTTATCCCAGAATGTTATGGCATCAGTCATGACATTCGCAAATCTGGTTTTACCAAAAATTAATGCCAACATGCAAACACTTACAAACTCCCCCTTTGGAAAATTTTTGGCTAAAACCCCTAAACAATCAGAGATTAGAAAGCAGCAGAATTTTTAATACAGCTAATCTAACTACCACTATTCAATTCTACCAAAATTACCACAATTACTTCTCCCCCTTTTTAGCCATAAAGAGGCCAAAGGATCTAGTACTTCAAGTTATACAGTCATCAAAAGGAAATCCAAAAAAAACATAGAAACAAAGAGAAGGTATCAAATAGTAGCAGCAAGCTCCAACATCAATCTTTATAACTCAGCAAACACAGACCTTCAGGTACTGTCATCCCCTGAGGAAGCACTATTTTCAGCAGCATCTTTTGGTGATCTTCTTGCAGAACCATCATGCTTTTCTTCATCAGCATCCTCTTACCTCATTTGTTCTTCATTCTCCTCCTGTTCCATACTAGCAATCAGCTCTTCAAGAGTCCTTTTCTTGCATCAAGCTCTATGCAGGTTTCTTTTAGAACATATATAACATCAGCTTTCTTGGAATGAGCTTTGACATTTGATGTATCAGCAGATGTCATAAAAATGTCAGGGACATGTGTTCCCTGAAATAGCTTATAGTGAAAACCAAGTGCAGGGGCTCTTTTGCACACAAAGTCCTTTTCAACCAGAATATCAGGAAACTGATCAATGATTATACCACACAGGAGAGAGGGAAAAGCAATAGGGCCTTTAATAGCCCAGCTCTCAACATGTTTCATTGTTTGATCAAAGATGTAGTTTCCATAATCAAAGTTTGTTCTGGTTCCAATAGCATAGATAAATCTTCCCAAACCAGTGTAGATGGTGGATTTGTGGTTGGTGGGAACCCAGTTAGCTGCACCAATTTTGTGCAGTATGGCAAACTTCATACTCAGCTTGCTTGCAGGTAGCTTCCCTTTCAAGGGCCAGTGCTTGACTTGCTTGGTAGTGATGGTTTGACAAACCTGGTTGTCAGTAACTTCAAGCTCAGGCTGAGCTTCATCAGGCCTCCCTAGGTATTTGTATATCACAGTAGGAGAGAAATTTGTTAGAACATAGTTTGATTCTACAACCCTCAGTTAGAGTTTTGATGATAACAAAATACAAGATTAAATAAATTGTAAGATTTATATAAGACATATATGCTACTTAAAATTATGTTGTGTATTTACAGAAACTCTGATGGAATCAGCATCAGAAGATCAATATCAACATCAACATCAGAAGATATATCAGCATCAGAAGATCAAACATTTGCTACACACTGAAGTTACCAGATCATTCGCTGAAGCCTGATGAACAGAATCTGCGCATATAAATACTCTAACTCTGATCAAGATCCTAACTAAGTCATCAGCACTCAGAAGCGTCAGCAGAAAGCAAAGAACATTCTGATTACAATAAGTAGAGAAGACTCTGAAGTATCAACGTTACTAAGCATTCAAGACAGATTTATTACCAACGGCTTTATTCCAAGACAAAGATCTTCTCAAAAAGGAAAGAACGTTATTTGCATTGAAATGGATTTATGGACAACAACGTATCTCTTTCGTGGCTATTTAAACAAGACTGTGTGAGAAAAGAAAAGGTTAATACTCTTCACGCATATACGCGCAAAAAGCTAATCCTCACTCAAGCACTAATACATTTTGCTAAAGCCTTCATACCACGCCTACTGCAAAAGCATTAGCAATTCAGTTTTCATTCTAAGCTTCACATTATGTATTATCACAGTTGTGATATATAGTTTTATTAGAAAACATCAAACACACTTTTGTTCATTTATCTGTAAGAGAATTTCCTTGAGATAAACCGGTCTGTGGTTAGACTCAAGAAGGCTTTAACAATTGTTAAAGCAGTTGTATATTCAGTTGAATATAGTGGATTAAGACCTCATTGGAGAGAGGCGAAATCACCTTGACGGGTGGACTGGAGTAGTTTGAGATCAAACGAACCAGGATAAAAATACAGTGTTGTCTGCATTTGATTTTAAGTTTTACAATTCAACCCCCCTTCTTGTGTTTTTCACATCTTCAATTGGCATCAGAGCGCCTGGTTCTGAGCTTATAACACTTAACCGTGTCAGTACAAGATCCAGCGTTAGAAAAACACAATGGCAGGACCACATCAAAACATCAGCAATGACAACAATGAAGAAAGAGACAAATTCAGTGGCAAACCTCCAGTCTTTGATGGAGAGAACTTTGATTACTGGAAAGACAGAATTGAAAGCTTCTTTCTGGCCCATGATGCTGATCTGTGGGATATGGTGACTGATGGATACACGCACCCAGTGAATGGAAGTGGTCAGAAGATTGACAGGAAAGCAATGTCTGATCAACAAAAGCGTGATTTCAGAAATCATCACAAGGCCAGAACAATTCTTCTCAGCGCCATCTCTTACTCTGAATATGAAAAGATATCAAACAGAGACACTGCAAAGAATATGTTTGACTCTCTGAGCATGACGCATGAAGGCAACATTCAAGTCAAAGAAACCAAAGCTCTTGCGCTCATTCAGAAGTACGAGGCATTCAAGATGGAAGAAAGTGAATCAATAGAAACGATGTTCTCAAGATTTCAAATTCTGGTTGCTGGTCTCAAAGTTCTAGACAAAGGGTATTCTACTGCAGATCATGTTAAGAAGATCATCAGAAGCTTGCCAAAACAGTGGAGGCCAATGGTCACAGCGCTGAAGCTAGCTAAAGATCTCAACAAAATCTCTCTGGAGGAACTTGTCAGCTCCCTCAGAAGTCACGAGATAGAGCTAGAAGCAGATGAACCTCAAAATCAAGGTAAGCCATTAGCTTTAAAATCTAACAGAAAATCTGACTCCAAAGTTTTGCAGGCTGTAGAAGAAACCTCTGATGGGTCCTCATCAGAAGAAGATGAACTATCTCTCCTCTCCAGAAGGGTGAACCAATTATAGAAGCAGAGGCAAAGGAAGTTCAGGAATCCCATAAGATCAGAGAATCAGAATGAATCCTCCTCCAGATACAGAAGGTCATAATCCTCCTCTGGACACAGAAGATCTGAAGGCTCTTCAGGAAGCAGAAAGCCAAGCAACAAAGACATCATCTGCTATGAATGTAACAAGTAAGGACACTGCAAAAGTGATTGCCCAAAGCTTCAGAAGGAAAAGCCCAAAAAGAAGTTTGGCAAGGAAAAGAAGAAAAGTCTCATGGCTACATGGGATGATTCTGACACATCCGAAGCTGACTCAGAATCAGATGATGAGAGAGCAAACATAGCTCTCATGGCAAACATAACAGAAGACAGTGAAGCTTCTGAGTCAGACTCTGAATCAGATACAGAAGAGGTATTTCCTGACTTTGCTATAAACTTTACTAAGGCTGAACTAGCTGAAAGCCTTAATGAAATTCTGGAAAGATATCAGCAGATCAGAGTCAAATTCAGAAACCTGAAAAGGAATCTTGCTTCTGACTCTGATAAAACTGAGAGTCTCAAATTAGAGAATTCTGAGTTGAAAGATAAAGTTTCAAAATTAGAAAATATATTGCAAAACTCTCAGAAGGAAACAATTCCTGAAACTCCCAGCAGTGCTGATGAGATCATCAAGGAGTATGATCACAGCTTTCAGAAGTTTCTGGCTAAAAACATAGATAGAAGCAAAATGGCTTCAATGATCTATGGAGTTAGCAGAAATGGCAGAAAAGGAATAGGATACCAAGGTAAGGTACCTACACCAAAGAATGCCATGGATTTAGTTATAAAACAAACTCCACTTAATTCACACTTTGTATATGGGCACACACACGACATCAAATATACTAGTAGTAATTATTCTGTCAAACCAAAATTCAACCAGAGTTTTGGTAAAACTAACAAATCAGGATCCAAGAAAATATGGGTACCTAAGGATAAAATAATACATGTGGCAGATATCTTTAGCAGCAAAGCAGAAACACTAGTCATGGTACCTGGACTCTGGCTGCTCACGACACATGACGGGAAGAAGGCATATGTTCCAAAGCCTGGAACTTAAGCCTGGAGGCCACGTAGGCTTTGAAGTCAATCAGAGGGGAAAGATCATTGGCTCTGGAACAGTAGGTATGTAAATTGAATTCACAGGTACTGAAGACAAGTCATCAGAAGCTCTCAACAAAGACACTCCCTCAACATCAGAAAGAGGCACTGCAAGCAATCCAGCACCTTCTGTTGATCAACTTCAGAAAAGACCATCCAGAAGCAGCATGGATCACCCAGAAGAAACAATCTTAGGACGAAAGGAAGATCCAATAAGAACAAGATCTAGCTTCAGAAACTCTAAAGAATCCCTCATGGGTCTTGTTTCTCTAATTGAACCATCAATAATTAATGAAGCACTTCTGGACAATGATTGGATTCTAGAAATGCAAGAGGAGCTGAATCAATTCACAAGAAATGACGTATGGGATCTAGTTCCTAAACCAAAAGGATTCAACGTCATTGGAACAAAATAGGTGTTCAGAAACAAACTGAATGAACAAGGTGAAGTCATCAGAAACAAAGCACGATTGGTAGCACAAGGTTATAGTCAACAAGAGGGGATAGACTACACAGAAACCTTTGCTCTAGTCGCCAGGTTAGAACCTATCAGACTTTTAATTTCATTTGCTGTTAATAAAGGCATCACTCTGTATCAGATGGATGTTAATAGTGCATTCTTAAATGGCTATATAGAAGAAGAGGTATATGTGCACCAACCCCCTGGTTTTGAAAGTTCAAAAAATCCAGAATATGTTTTCAAACTAAAGAAGTCACTGTATGGTCTGAAACAAGCTCCCAGAGCTTGGTATGAAAGACTAAGTAACTTCCTGTTAGAAAAGGAATTCACCAGAGGGAAAGTGGACACAACTCTATTCTGTAAGACAGTTAAGAATGACATTTTAGTATGTCAGATTTATGTTGATGATATCATATTTAGATCTACTAATCCTTCTCTAGGAAGAAAGTTTTCTAAGTGTATGTAGGCATAATTTGAGATGAGCCTAATGGGGGAACTGAAATTCTTTCTGGGCATTCAGATCAATCAAACCCCAGAAGGAACTTACATTCATCAGAGCAAATATGTCAGAGAACTTCTGAAGAAATTTGATCTCTCAAAATGTAAGCCATCAAAGATTCCAATGCATCCCACGTGCATTCTGGAAAGAGAAGAGGTAAGCAAAAAGGTAGAACAGAAGGTCTACAGAGGTATGATTGATTCTCTTCTTTATCTGACAACCTCAAGGCCTGATATTTTATTCAGTGTATGTATTTGTGCTAGATTCCAATCAGATCCTAGAGAATCTCACTTAACAACAGTTAAGCGAATTTTCAAGTATTTGAAAGGTACTACTAATCTGGGTTTGTTTTATAGAAAATCAAGTGATTATAACTTAGTAGGATACTGTGATGCTGATTTTGCTGGAGACAGAGTAGAGCGTAAAAGCACTTCTGGAAGCTGCCAGTTGCTGGGAGAAAATATGATCTCATGGTCCAGCAAAAGACAATCCATAATTGCTCTATCAACATCAGAAGCTGAATACATAGCAGCAGCTGGATGCAGCATACAAATGCTCTGGATGAAAAGTCAACTTGAGGACTTCCAGATATTTGAGAGTAACATTCCTATCTTCTGTGACAATACTTCTGCTATTTGCTTAAGTAGAAATCCAATTTTACATTCTAGGGCTAAGCATATAGAAATAAAACATCATTTTATTAGGGACTATATTCAGAAAGGGATTTTAAATTTTAAATTTATTAACACAGACCATCAATGGGCTGATATTTTCATAAAACCACTTTCTGAAGATAGGTTCAACTTCATTCTGAAACATCTCAGCATGAAGCTCTGCCCAGAATAAAATTGTTTTAGTTTTATATATTAACCTTCAGAATTTTGTTTATTTTCTGTGAACTACTGATCAATCTTCCTTCAAAATCTTAGAAGTGCAGATTGTATCAGAATCTATCCATGAAGATCTGAGCACTTTAGTTCAAGGATAGAAGTGCTGTTCACTCGAGCAAACAAGTGTCATCCAGTCATCATCCATTTTCTGAGGCTGAACACGCGTTCACGTTTCTGAAAAAGCAAAGCGCTGATTGGATGCATTGAGACACGTGTCATGGGTAACCGTTCAAAATATCTTTCTGAATCCCCTAAAATCAGCTATCATTAATTGCTAATAATCATTATTAATTTCTCTCTCTTGAACGTTTATGTTTTCAAAAACTTTTTAGAAATCTATTTAAATACTTCACACCATTCACACACTTTTACCGTCACTTTCGTTTTCTCTCAATATTTCTGTTTTTAGTGTTCTTCTTTCTCAAGAAAACCTTTCAATCTTTTTCACAAAAAACCTCGTGTGAACATGGCTTCTTCCAGCATTCCTTCTTCAGGTTCCCAGAAAACTGCTTCATCTGAACAATACGAAGTACCATTCAGAACGCTTCTCACTCCAGTCAAGAATCTTGAAGTTTTGTCAGAATTAATAGTGGATTTCAACAGTCTCAAGGAAAATGGTTTTGATTTATCTGAAGAGGTTAAAGCTCAAGGTTGGGAAAAGTATTTTGATAGGCTGGTGGGTCCAACATTTCCTATTCTGGTAAAGGAATTTTGGATTCACGCTTCTTCTTCAAATCATCAAGTTACGTCTTACATCATGGGGAAGAAGATTGTGATTACTGAAGACCTCATTGCTCGCTTGATAGGCTACAATGGTGGTGGTATTCGTTGCATTGATATGGCAGAAAGGTGTGCAGATGTTGCCCTAATTGCAAGGGAAATTTTCACGTTGCGACTTCCCTCCAGCAAGATAAGGGATTTGAAGGACAAGCATAGAATTTGGGCCAAGATCATTATGGGCTGTTTCAACCACAGGAAGCCTACCAGCTCTCCTGATTACATAAACATTGATCAGCAGTTTCTGCTCTATTTCATCTCTCAGAAGGTCAAGATAAATATAGCTTATCTTCTGTTCAACCATCTCAGAACAAGTGTCAAAGAAACAAGAGAAGAGGAACGAACAAAAAGGGATTGGATACCCTTAGGAAGACTGATATCAGATATTCTTACAGAGAATAGGCTGATTGATCATCTGCAAGAGGCACAAGAAATCAGCACTCTAGAACCCACTGTTGGCAAGCAGCTGAATGCCAAAAATCTGAAGAAAATGAAGTTGATAGAGAACATTAAGAAGGAGCCCAACGTCACTCCTTTTGCTGAAATCTCCAGCAGAAGAGTCCCTCTGGACGACTTCCCTCTATTCTCAGAGATTGACTCTAAGCCAGAAATCATTCTGAGATATCTGGATGCGTGCAAAGCTGATGGTACAACACCAAATCTGAATATTCAAGATCTTCAGCAGAAGGCTCCAGAGGTTGTTCTGAAGAAGACAAAGAAAAGAAAAGCTGCTGCAGAAGGATCATCTCAACAGACTCCAAAGAAAAGAGGTAATCCTGCTTCTGTTACTGTTTTAGATTCAACTGCTATTTCAACATCTATCCCTATTCCAACTCCATCTGAAAACCCAACACCTCAAACTTTCGATGATTTTGACTTAGACTTTGACCCTTCTGAATCATTAACCCTCAGAATATCTCGCTCCCAACCACAAAATCCAAATACTGAAGCCATACCAGAACAAGAACTTGAAAAAGTTCTTTCTGATATAGACCAACACACTTCCGTTCCCGAAACAGAAAATCCAAATCCAAACACAGAAACTCCCCTCTCACCAATACCAGAAAGTCCACTCTCTCCATAACCATAAATCCCACAACCTTCATCTCCCCAACCATATATTAATCCACCCTCTCCTCAACATGAACGATCTCCACAACCTGAGACTCAATCCTCTGAGGCTCAACCCTCTGAATCTCCTGAACCACAACCTTTGGCCATTCAATTGCCCTATGGTACCACTGTAAATATTCCTCAACTTACCTCTTCACCAGAAATAACTCCACCAAATACCCCATCTAGTCCAATCATAATTCCTGACTCTCCCACTCCCTCACCTAAGAAAAATTCAGAAGACCACAGCAAGACTGTCATTGATCTAACAGTCTTTGAACGCCTTGCTGCAATAAACCACAAAACTGCTATCCCTAAACCAAAACATCCAGATGTTGGTTCCAGCATATTAAACTTTGAAACAGATATACAGAAGTGGATCACTTCTTTGAAATAAGCAAGTCTGGAACTGGTTGATCCTGCTGTATCATACCTCCTCTGGACAAAATTCAGAAGATGGGTATGCGCTGAAACCTTTAAGTTGCAAGACCAGAGCTATGGACAGGCCCAACTGAACTTCAGCAATCTGCTGAAGGAAATGGAAGGTCCAGTTCTGAGCAAGCTGCTTAAGGAAGAAGTTCTCCATCTGGACATTGCTCCTTGGTCTGAATAGCGTCCAACATCCAAAGTTCAACCTGCAGAAGAACAAATAATTCAAGCTGAAGACTTGGGTCAAGAAGAAGAAACTACAGAAAGCTCTGAGAAGCACCCTGTTTCTGAAGATCCTCAAGCTTCCTCTCTTGACAGGCAGACTCTGGAGGACTTGCAAAGATCTGATATGCTGATGAATGAAAGAATGGATAAGCAGGACATCAAAATTGATGCTATAGCAAACATGGTATCTCAGCAACAGGAAACCAGCAATCAAATCAAGAGCATGTTGGAAGCTCTGTTCACACGTCTTCCACCTTCTTCTTAGAATTTTCTTGTGTTTTCCTTGTTTTCTTTACATGTTTGTCTGTAATATTTTTTATGTTCTGAACCTATCATTGCTTCTGTTTTTAATACAAACGCTTTTTTAGCTCTGATCATTTTAACTCTGATTATTTGTGTTTTTTGATAATTGACAAAAAGGGGAAGAAAGAATGATATTTTTCAATAACGGATTACTGAGACATAAGTCTCAAACATTCTAACATTCTGATCTATTTGAATCTCTTTTTTTCTGAAAAGCTTACAGGTACAAGAATCTGATGAATTCTGATAAAGTAAAGTTCTGATGCTCAAGGTCTCATGGAATTAAAGAGAAGTAATCAACTCAGGGGGAGTTTTTCTCTTCGTTCTCTGATACCTTTTATTTCTTATCTGCTTATCTCTGATAACCTTTATTCGTTATTTGTTTATCTCTGATACCTTTTATTCTTTAATTTTAATTGAAAAAATCTGGTTTTTGTCATCATCAAAAAGGGGGAGATTATTAGAACATAGTTTGATTCTACAACCCTCAGTTAGAGTTTTGATGATAACAAAATACAAGATTAAATAAATTGTAAGATTTATATAAGACATATATGCTACTTAAAATTATGCTGTGTATTTACAGAAACTCTGATGCAATCAGCATCAGAAGATCAATATCAACACCAGCATCAGAAGATATGTCAGCATCAGAAGATCAAACATTTGCTACACGCTGAAGTTACCAGATCATACGCTGAAGCCTGATGAACAGAATCTGCGCATATAAATACTCTGACTCTGATCAAGATCCTAACTAAGTCATCAGCACTCAGAAGCGTCAGCAGAAAGCAAAGAACATTCTGATTACAATAAGCAGAGAAGACTCTGAAGTATCAACGTTACTAAGCATTCAAGACAGATTTATTACCAACGACTTTATTCCAAGACAAAGATCTTCTCAAAAAGGAAAGAACATTATTTGCATTGAAATGGATTTATGGACAGCAACGTATCTCTTCCGTGGCTATTTAAACAAGACCGTGTGAGAAAAGAAAAGGTTAATACTCTTCACGCATATACGCGCAAAAAGCTAATCCTCACTCAAGCACTCATACATTTTGCTAAAGCCTTCATACCACGCCTACTGCAAAAGCATTAGCAATTCAGTTTTCATTCTAAGCTTCATATTGTGTATTATCACAGTTGTGATATATAGTTTTATTAGAAAACATCAAACACACTTTTGTTCATTTATCTGTAAGAGAATTTCCTTGAGATAAACCGGTCTGTGGTTAGACTCCAGAAGGATTTAACAGTTGTTAAAGCAGTTGTGTATTCAGTTGAATATAGTGGATTAAGACCTTGTTGGAGAGAGGCGAAATCACCTTGACGGGTGGACTGGAGTAGTTTGAGATCAAACGAACCAGGATAAAAATATAGTGTTGTCTGCATTTGATTTTAAGTTTTACAATTCAACCCCCCTTCTTGTGTTTTTCACATCTTCAAAATTTACCTTCCTTCCTCTCACATAAACACTCTTAAAATCAGCTGACTTTCCATCAGCACATCCACCAGACAAATTTACTATGAATTCTTTGACAAGAATCTCATAGCAGTTGGAAAACTTGACCACTGTTTTCATCAGGCCAGCAGCCTTGATGAGATCCATGACTTCCTTACACTTAATAGCACTTCTGTTCAGCTCCCTCTCTAAAGCAATCCTTTTCAGAAACACATACTTCCACCTGCTTGCATTTTCTGGATGGTGAAAGGAGATGTTGTCAATGGTAACCTCAGGAACCTTAGGCAGTTTGCTAGAAGAGGGTTTCTTCCTGAGAGGGATGTCTGGAACATTGCTCTTAACATCAAAATCAAAGTTTGATTCCTCATCAGATTCAGAGGGTTCAGGAGCCTTTCTTTTCTTGGCTATAGGTTGTCTTAAAGGTTTTGAGAGACTTCCAACAGACACCCTAGCTTTTACTTTACCCTTCCCTTTGGAAGTTCCAGCCTTTTGATCCTTCTCAGCTTCTTCTCTAGCCTTGTTATTAGGCCTAGCTTTCTCATGAACAACTTCAGTAGCCTTCTCTTTGGAGGGGCTTTGGGTAGCACTCTGCTTTTCTTTTCTACTCATCATCCTTCTTGCTATGCTAGGGTTGATATTAGCAATTAAATCATTGTCAGAAAATTATTCATCAACATCGATGACAGGAGGTTCAATAGCCTGGTCAGTGGGGGTCTGGTGATCATCAGGTTTCTCTAGAGATTTCTCAATGTTGTCACCAGGTATCTCAAGATATTTCTCAATGTTGTCATCAGGTGTCTCAACATTCTGAGAGACATTGGGATCACTTTCTAAATTAGGGCTAGCAGTTTCTTGGTTTAATGGTACAGATATACCAGGAACAAAGTGATTCTCATTAAGAATCCTAGTGACTAGTCTGGCAATAGCTTGATGCACATAAGAAGACCCTTCTCTATTTGCTATCTCTGGAGGAACAGAGGATGATGGTTGAGAAGATTTACCAGAGGGAGAAGCTTGTGATCTTCTTGCATGTCTGGTTCGCAGCTTCTTGACCTTAGTAGGATCAGCTGCCATTGTACGAAGTGGAGTTACCTCAAGGACATCAGCATCCATGGGGTTTACGATTGCCCTAGGTTCGGTGTCAGAAGATGCAGTTGCCTTTGATAAAGATGATGACACAGATTGTTGAGACATCTTGAGAGATTGAGAATACAAGTGACAACGAGTGTGAAATTTTCTTTTGAGGGAATGGAGAGAGATGCAGTAAACCGAGAAGAGGGAGATATAAATATGTCTATTCCTCTTCTTAAATTTTTGGAAAGAAAGAGGGAAACAGATGATTAGCCCAATCAGAATAAACTTGATTAAAATATCTCTTTCAAACCTTGTATTAAGCAGAATTAATTGCTACATCTCTTCATATTGGCAAATACCCAGATTGCCCCTTAAATTCTCAAACTGACTAGCATCAAGTGCCTTGGTAAAAATATCAGCCAGTTGTAGTTCAGTGGCAACATGTTCCAGCTTAATCACCTTCTCCTTCACAAGATCTCTGATGAAGTGGTGTCTAATGTCAATATGCTTAGTCATGCTGTGTTGTATAGGATTCTTGGATATGTTAATAGTACTCAAATTGTCATAGTACAATGTCATGACATCTTGTGTGTCATTATACTCAGTCAGCATCTGTTTAATCCATATCATTCGAGAACAGCTGCTACCAGCTGCTATGTATTTAGACACTTGTGTTGAAGTCTCAAAGAATGTCTCAACCTCATATGGGACATTTATCTCCTCATGGTGATCATCAACTATGACATTTATAGACTCCATCATAACTTTGGTCCTGGAATTGAACACCCTATATGCTCTGCTGTTGGTAGAGTATCCTAGGAATATTCCTTCATCACTTTTAGGGTCCATCTTTCTCCTTTGTTCACGATCTGTCAGAATATAGCATTTGCTCTCAAAGACATGGAAGTACTTCACTGTAGGCTTTCTTCCTTTCCATAGTTCATAAAGGATGGATGATGTTCCCTTTCTCAGGGTGACCATGTTGTGGGCATAACAGGCTGTATTCATAGCTTCAGCCCAAAAATGAATAGGAAGCTTCTTGGCATGTATCATTGCTCTGGCAGATTCCTGTATAGTCCTGTTTTTCCTTTCCACAACATGATCACTTCTGATTCTGACAATGCATCCTTCTTTTTCTCTTTGAATTCTTTTGCACAATTCCTGCATGGGACCCATCAGATCCATATGTAGATGTTCTAGCACCTTAGAGGTGGTCAGATGTCTTGTCTTTGGATGTGACATTCTAGTTTTTTTTCCAACCTGACTTTCACCACAGACTCTCCCTTCATTAATCTGAAGCCTTGGAATCCCTCTGACAGTCTCCATGGATATAATCTTTTTCATCCCTCTAATATGTAAATGACCAAGTTTTTGGTGCCACAGTTTCACTTCCTTTTCTTCTTTGGCTATAGAGCACACAGAAGAGTAGTTAGTGTTCTCAGACTCCCATAATTAGCAGTTGTCTTTTGATCTGGCTCCTCTCATTATAACTTCTTGTTTTTCATTAGTTATAAGACATTCAGACTTGGTGAAGTTGACCTTGAATCCTAGATCACATAATTGACTGATACTTATGAGATTAGCAGTCAAACCATTTACCAGCAACACTTCATTTAGGTTTGGACCTTCAGGGCAGTCCAAGTTTCCAACTCCTTTGATTTCTCCTCTAGCACCATCTCCAAAAGTGACATAACTAGTAGTATGAGGTTTGACATCATTCAGCAGATTCTTGATTCCAGTCATGTGTTTAGAGCATCCACTGTCAAAGTACCAGTCTTCCTTGGCAGAAACTCTAAGGGAGGTGTGAGCTATCAGGGCTGTAGTCTTTTTCTTCCACTGTTGAGTGTATGGCTCCTTGTCAATCTTAGGGTTGACACATGGGGTATGATTAGGATATCCATATAATCTGAAGCAGAATGGCTTTATGTGACCAAACTTCCCACAATAATGACATCTCCATCTTTTATACTTTTTCTTCATATTTCTCTATTCTTGATGTTGAGTCCTATGTTGTGACATTTGCTTTGACATTTGTTTATCAGGCCTGGTCTTCTTCTTGTCTATAGCAGATTTCTTTGCAGCCATAAATCCTAGACCAGACATGTCTCCTGCATTTTGTCCAGCCTGAAGGATTTCTTCCAACTTGTCAGTTCCAGTTGTTAACATCTTGACAGACTTAGTCATCTGATCAAGTTTGGAGTTCAACATTAGAACTTCACCTTTGAGATGGCTTATAGTAGCAGTGTCTGCCTTCTTCTCAGCCTCCAACTTCACTATAAGCTTTTTCTGTTTCTCATTTTGCTGACAGACTTCAACACTTCTGATACATAGCTTCTTGTAGGTGTCAGCAAGTTCTTCAAATGTCACTTCCTCATCACTAGAATCATTATCAGTTACAAACACCAGATAGTGCAGTAACTAGTTTAGCAGATTCTTCTTCAGAGTCACTTTTTTAGTCACCATCAGACCAAGTAACAAACATTCCTTTCTTTTGTTTCTTTAGAAAGGTAGGACATTCAGCTCGAATGTGCCCATATCCTTCACATCCATGGCATTGGATTCCTCTGCTTTTATTTCCCTTTTCTTCAAACTTAGTTCTTCTGCTGGAGTCATAAGATCTGCTAATGTCAGAGGAAATGTTCTTGACATTTGACCTTGACTTTGGTTCCATTATCTTGATGAGTTTGTTGAACTGCCTTCCAAGCATAGCTATGGCTTCTGATATATTCTCTTCATCAATCTCCTTGCTTTCATCTTTAGTAGTGGATACAGGGGCTATGATCTTGTTTTTCTTATCAACATTGTCACTGATCCCCATCTCAAATGTCTGAAGTGACCCAATGAGTTCATCAACCTTCAAGTTGCAGATATCCCGAGGTTCCTCTATAGTAGTCACTTTCATTGCAAACCTTTTAGGCAAGGATCTGAGAATCTTTCTCACCAACTTTTCTTCTGACATCTTTTCTCCCAATGCTCCTGAGGTGTTGGAAATTTCCAAGATGTTCATGTGAAACTCATGAATGGTCTCATCTTCCTTCATCCTTAGATTCTCAAATTTGGTAGTGAGCATCTGAAGTCTTGACATTTTTACTTTGGATGTACCCTCATGGGTGGTTTTGAGAGTGTCCCAAACATCCTTGGCCAGTTCACATTGATGTACTAGTCTGAATATGTTTCTATCAATTCCATTGAACAAGGCATTTAATGCTTTAGAGTTACCCAGGGCTAACTCTTCTTCTTCTTTGCTCCATTCTTCCTCAGGTTTCAGACTAGTCGTCCCATATTTCCCAGTTATGGTGGGATGGTTCCATCCTTTGCCAGTAACTCTCCAAGCTTTATTGTCCAGTGACTTCAAGAAGGAAATCATACGAGGTTTCCAGTATTCATAGTTTGATCCATCCATAATAGTTGGTCTGTTCCCAAATCCTCCTTCCTTGTCCATAGCGCCAGAAAATAATATCCCTAGATCTCACCCAGAAAGACAGGCAGGGTGCCTGCTCTGATGCCAATTGAAATTCTGGCAACATATACTTAATGTCACAGTGAATGTTATGACACCGTATCTGACAAATTGTACACAACCCAAACAGTAATTTAAAAGACAATAAAGAACACAATCAATTGTTAACCCAGTTCGGTGTATAGCGACACCTACATCTGGGGGCTACCAAGCCAGGGAGGAAATTCACTATAAGAGGTATTAATTTAGAAATAAACCAACCAGTTTATCTCCTTCACTTAAGACCTACCCAATGCAACTTCAATCTAAGTCCTACTTAAACCTGAGTTCCTACTCACTCCCCCTCAATCACATCAGTGATACTAATCTACCGATTAATAAGATTATGAAGACATTCTTCAATACACACGCTTGATTCTGCTTCAAAGCTTTAATCAAGAGACACAACACTCGTGCTTCAAAGCTTTGAGTGATAAACAACCCTTACAACCAAATCCTACACCAAGTCACTTATCAAGTGATAATCGCTTGGCTCACAGTAGTTACTAAGACTATTACAACTACAAAATGCCTTATTGATCTTCTCTTCAAAAGTGCTGCCCACCATTAGGATTCGTGAGGAATATATAAGCAGTCTATTCTTCATTTAGGGCTTCCATAAAAATAGCTAGGGTTAACCAAAGTTAACCTAGAGACTTAGTCTTGGGCTTTTATCATAACAGATTAGGGTTAAGTAAGGTTA
Organism: Vicia faba; assembly: GCA_948472305.1. Taxonomy (NCBI): domain Eukaryota; kingdom Viridiplantae; phylum Streptophyta; class Magnoliopsida; order Fabales; family Fabaceae; genus Vicia; species Vicia faba. The sequence goes on along the minus strand of OX451736.1, from coordinate 756,647,637 downwards.
ACCTAATATCCACGTGAGCATCTGATCTAGTCAACATACTTCAACTCAGAGCAGCACACCAGACTCCTGAAAAATATCAGGAACAATAAATCTGCACAACAACTTGATCAGTACAGGATGTCTTAACATGAGTTATGACATTGGTTATGACATCATGTATCCTGCTCACTGATTTTGGTAGAATTCAGTACATATGATCATATCTTAATCATCATGATATTCACTCATACTGAGTTGTTCCTGTAGGACATTCCTTCTGCAGAATTTGTCTTTATCCCAGAATGTTATGACATCAATCATGACATTCGCAAATATGGTTTTACCAAAAATTAATGCCAACATGCAAACACTTACACATATGACTTTCAAGGATCATTATGGACCCCCAAGATTATTCATGTCAAGTTTCAAGCCTTGAATCACACTTTTGATCAGTCAATTGAACAGTTGACCTAAAAATCAGCTATATTGGGGAAAAAGTCAACCATGGCCAAGTTATAGTCAAACTTCATAATTTTTTATCCACATCAACATTTTAGACTCATATGTATCATTTGGTCAAGTTTGGACCACAGTTCTTCAAGAAATTGGATCAAATCATCAAAAGGGCAAAATGGTCAAAATTAGGGTTTTGACTGAGAAGGGGCAATTTCTGATTTTTGACCTAGAAATGATCAATTGGTTTGAAGCATGATTTCAAGAGTTCATTGAATCATCTTGACCTAATCACATGGCTCAAAATATTACAAATCCATTGGATTGACAGATGAATTTTTCAGTCAACTGATCAAAAGTCAATTGTATACTGAAAAGTCAAACTTTGACTTTTTGGTCAAATTCAAGTGCCAAGGATCGCAATTCTTCAAAACATGTCAAAATGTGAAACTTGTTCATCAAGAAATCAAGGATTGAAGATTTTTGTTTTGAAATTTGAAATTTCTTAACTTAGAAATTTTTCCAAGTATAGAAAATTTCTTATTTTTTCTCAACTTTGAGCCAAATTTTCATCATGATGCAAGATGATTCAAAGGAAACTTCCAACATGAAAGTTGTAGATCTCCATGAAGTATACAACTTTTATTCACACAATTTCTCCTAAAAATGCTTGGATCTCAAGATATAATTTTGTGAATATATGCTCATGAACTAAAATAACTTAGTGAAATTTTGCCCTAGTTAGGCAGGTTTTTGACCTAACTTCATGTCATTTTTCCACATAGTTCCAAGGGGAATCTTTGAAAGCAATTCAAAGATGAGTTGTAGAGAACATTTCAAGCTTTCAAAAATGTCCAAGAACTTCTTGAGATCATTCTTGAGTAGGGAGAATCGAAGATATGAAGTTGGCAATTTCTCACTTTGATTTCAAGCCATTTCACGATGAACAAAAGTTCAAATTCAAGCCTAGGCTGCATAATCTTTGCTTTTCAGGCCTCAAACTTGTTTCTCACTCCATAATTAAATGTTTACACAGCTGATAGAGCTTTAATCCAAGCATTAGAGCCTTTGTCCAAGCTACAATTCCATTTATGGCACAAAGTTGCCATTTCCATTTTGATAAAGCACAACTTTTACAATTGTCAACTCCTTGAGCTTTCTACACACACAACTCCTATAAACCAAAAACAATGTGTCTAAAACCTCTACCAACTTAGATCAGGCTTGTACAAACACTTAGGGACTTGTCTCCTCACTTTGCTTCAAAAGCAAGTTATAGAGCCAAAAGGCTATAACTCAGAAACCTGGTGTGGAATTGATCTAAAACCTTTTCTATACTTATACACAAATGTATTGCAACCTATAACGAATGCTAAGACTCAGAAACTCTCCCAAACACTTTGCCATTGAAAATCTTCCATAGCTTGACAGTTTTGCACCTTACACAGCCATCTCAAAAACCACTCGTGCGTTTTGAGTTTTAACCACCAAAACACTTAATATACATCATATCTAAGTGTTCCAGACCCCTGTTCCCTCACTGTAACTCCTCCTCCTCCATCCACCATTTTTAAATTTCAAGCTTGTAGGTTGACTTGAGTAGGGAGATTCAGAGACTTTCAGGACAAAGTAAGGATTGGAATACACTCAGGGAGGTCCAGGTAAGCTAAACAGATCCTCAAGCCTTCTCAAAACTTGCTCAAACTCCATAAACGATCTCAACTGAAAGAGGTAAAAACTTAAACTTCTATCTCTTCATACAAGCATCATTTGGTCTTGATTTGTGAAAACAAAATGTAGATATCCTTGCACTAAAGCCAACCGTGTTCATAGTTTTCATTTATATTCATTGTGTATAGAGAATTTTGGATTTGAAATTTCTATAAAAATTAGGTTTCAAATTAGGGCCAGCAAAATTAGCTTTGATCTTTGACTTTTAGTTTACATAAGTTATATGGTTGAAATCGTGGGAAGAAACACTATCACTTTCATGTTTGGATTTTCCATTTCCATAGAGAAATGAGAGAGATACGGGTGGTCCGGCCATGGCTCAAGGTTGAAGATGAAGTTTCCTTCAGGAGGCATTTTATAATATATATTTGTGCTTTTGTTTATATAAACGGATGTATAGCCACCCCAGTGGTAAGGCAGCGCGCAAAAATGCTAGAGGTCATGGGTTCAAGCCTCAGCGGGCTGCCTTTTTCATATTTTTTCTAGTTTTTTTGTTTGTTTTGCAGCGTGGGCCCTTTTATATGGGCTTTGTATTTTTTTTATAATCTCCTGCCTCCTGTTTGCTTACAGCACCCCTGGCCCAAATTGTTTTATTTACTTATTTTATTTTTATTTTATTTTATCAAATATATTTTTCTTAATATTAAAAATCACAAAAACTATAAAAATGATAGATTTACATTTTGGTTCATTTTATTTTATTTTTCTCATAAAAAATATTTTTATTTAGTTACATATCATATATTTTTTATAATAAACTTGTAAAATTAATTTATAACTAGTTTTAATATTTATTTTTCTTCACACCTATTAAATATATTATTTTAGTGTAAAAAAGACCAAAATATCTCATAATGCTATAAATATTTTCAAGACAAAAAATACAAAAATACTTACTTTTCTAAATCAAATAGAATTAGGGTTTATTAAAAATCTTTTCTAAAAAATAATTTCTTTTCTTAATTAATTTGAGATAATCTTGATTTATTTATTAGGTTTTGGTTAAAACTTTTTCCACATAAAAAACCAAATAAAACCTTCTTTGCATTTACACATCTTTGCATATTTAATTTATCTTGTATATTATTTATTCCAATGTTTGTACATATTCAATTTGGTTGTAATAGATTAATTAGGTTTATATTATTGCAATCCCCATTCATAAATTTGTATACCCCCTCCCACAAAGTGTTGTAATAGCATAGTAATCTTTAAATTTCGCAATTTATCGCTTTTATATAACATGCTAGTAATTAGGATTTGTATGGCAAGATAAAACCAATCAAATAGAAAACCCTAATCCAAGACAAAAGCAGGCATGAAAATGACACACTTGCATACAAAACACCTCTAGGGTTATCCCACTTGGTTGCCTTACAAAATGGCCATATTATGCATGTAAAGTATCTTAGCAAGACAAACAAATACAAGATCATAGTCCCTCGATGACGCTATTCAAACTTTCCTTACAAAATGATCTTAGTCCCTAAAAAATGCTAAGATACCTTGCAAAATTTCTAATCATGACTATACAATGACCCACACCCGTCCCGTTTACATCCAAAGATAGGGTTGCTTACCAAATCAATGGTAAGACAACAATGTCAAAGAAAAAGAAAATGAACAAGACATTTGAGTAGGTAGATTACTTTTAATTACTTGCTCCATTTCAAAACAAATATTCTTGCTATTTTCAAAATAAACACACACATTTCCAAACATCTTACAAACATTGAAAACATTTTCAAAAAGACAAACATCTTTGTATACATTCTTACGAACGATAATCATTACAAAGATTGCCTAAACAAAGGCCTCTTTTACAAAATACTTTCAAAAACTACACGAAGCACAATTTTCAAACAAAATCAAGTGATCTAGAAAGTAACTAAGAGCCCATGGAAAACCATGGATGAAAAGGGTGCTAAAACCATCCCTTTTCATAATCTACCCCCCGAACTCAAGAAACAATCTCAAAGGTCTTTCCTGTGCTTTTTTACCTTTCCTTTTGGATAAAAGAAAAGTCGGTGGCGACTCTTACTAACCGCAATATTTGCGATAAAACGCAAAAAAATCAAGTCAGTTCTCCCACCGTACCACATAAGTGGCGACTCTGTTGGGAATATTCTAAAAGTAGGGTTACCTTAGGGATAGATCACATTTACTTACTTATATTGTTTGACTTGTATGCTTTACATTATGGTTCTTTGTTTGGGTTTGAATCCTCTACCCGGATTTTGGATACATTATTGGTAAGTATCAATACGTTGTGGAAACTGTGTGGGGTATACCGACATGGTCTAAGCAATAGCTACGTTAGTGCGACATATTTGTGGGTACCGGTAGCCTTTGAGTTAATCAAAGAGAATACGGGGCCGCTGAGTGATGTCATGAAGCACTAATGAACTTCTAGAACCTTTACTTGACCAACTTGGCCTTTAGAATGTAGTGAGATGACCGGCTTTGGTGCAGTTCGAAGTTGGTAGATACTCGATACTACCCGGTTACTATTACTAGGACAGGTTTAAGCCAACTAAACTTCAAGAGGGTACTTACCTATAAAACTCCATGCAAGCCTAAACTAAGGACTTGTTTGCTTTGCTTGTATATGCATACTTGTACATAATATCATGGACATCATGAACATCATATACATCCACTAACCATTTCAAGGATTTTGGGATTCATCTTTGTTCTTGTTTTGTAGGATATGGATTCACTTCGCAGGAAAACTATTCAAGTCAACCTTGTGAGAATCCCTCCACAACTTAAGGAGCTAGCTTCAAGGATTCCTGAAAACTCTCCATTCAGTGAGAGACATGAAGAAGTGAAAAACACAAGAAGGGGGGTTGAATTGTAAAAACTTGAAATCAATTGCAGTCAACACAATATTTTTATCCTGGTTCGTTTGATCTCAAACTACTCCAGTCCACCCGTCAAGGTTATTTCGCCTCTCTCCAACGAGGTATTAATCCACTATATTCAACTGAATATTACAACTGCTTTAACAACTGCTAAAGCCTTCTTGAGTCAAACCACAAACCGATTTCTCAAGGAAATACTTTCTTACAAAGAATTGAAATCTAGTGTGTTGAATGTTTTCTACAAAAACTGTTTATCACAACTGTGATACTCAACATGTTAAGCTTATGAGAACTAGATTGCTAAATTAATTGAGTAAAGAATTTGAGAGCTTTAGCAAACTGAGAGTGAGAAAGATGATGAATAGCTTTAGGCGTGTAGAGTGTTGTAGAGCATTAGTCAATTCAATCTTCACTGACTTGTTTAAATAGCATTGGAAAATTGGTACGTTGGAGTCCGTTAATTCCGTTTCAATGCCAATAACATTCTTTCCAATTTGAGAAGATCTTGTCTGGAATGATACCGTTGGTAATAAAGCATCTTAAATGCACAGTACCGTTGCCACTTAAGCGTGTTCTGGCTTTGGCTCATTCTGACGCTGTTAGGTGCTGATGAGTTGTTGTTTCCTTGATCAGAGTTTAGATTGTTACGCGCAGATATGTTCATCAAGCTTCAGCGTAAGCACAAGTTGATCTTCTGATTCTGGCATCTGATATAACATCTTCTGATGCTGATGATGATGTTCTCTTGCTGATGTCCATCAGAGTTTCTGTAAAACAGAATGTAATTTTTTAGGTAGCATATGGGTCTTACATGAATCATACAATTAATATATCTTTGCATTTTGTTATCATCAAAACTTAAACTTAGGGTAGTAGATTCAAACTTTGTTCTAACAATCTCCCCCTTTTTGATGATGACAAAACTAGATATTTTTTAATTGAAAATTAACGTGAAAAGTATCAGAGATAACCAAATAGTAAAGAGTATCAGAATTAAATAGGAAGTTATCAAAGATAAGGGATAAAGATATATCAAAGTTTAGATCGGAGATACTCCCTCTGAATTTATTACTTCCCTTTTTAATTCCAAGAGTTCTTCAGGATCAGATCTTTATTGACTTTCTTTGAACATCAGAACATCAGAGCTTCAGTGTATCAGAGATGATTAACTTCTTGTACCTGTAGGCTTATGCAAAACAGAAAACATTCAAGTATATCAGAGTGTTAGAATGTTTGAGACTTTTTGTCTCAGTAATCCGTTATTGAAAAATAGCATTCTTGTTTCTCCCCCTTTTTGTCAGCAATCAAAAAGTGTAAGTAATATAAGCTAAAACAATCAGAGTAGAAAAACTGTTATATTTAATTCAGAGACAGACAAACAGTACAGATGATATGCAAAGAAAACAGTGAAAATATCATGAATGAAAAACTAAGGTTGGGGTGGAAAGCGTGTGAACAGAGTCTCCAGCATTGTCTTAATCTGATCAGCAGTTTCATTCTGCTTGTGCACCATGCTGACTACTGTATCAATCTTGTTGTCTTACACATCCATCCTTTCCTTCATCTTCTGATCATTCTCATCCATTCTTTGCTGCAGACGAATATCATTCTGCTTCAGCTCTTCCAGAGTCTGCCTGTCCAAGGCAGCTTGAGAAACGTCAGAAGCAGGATACTTCTGAGAGCTTTCTGCAACATCTTCAGCTTGACTAGCCTCTTCAGCTTGAATTGTTTGATCTTCTGCTGGCTGCACTTTTGAAGCTGGACGCTTCTCAGACCATGGCTCACTATCCAGAAGTAGCACTTCCTCCTTCAGCAGCTGACTTTCAGCTTCCTTCAGCAGCTTGCTGAAGTTCTGCTGGGCCTGTTCATAGTTGATGTCTTGCAGCTTGAGGGCTTCAGCGCGTACCCACATTCTGAATCGTGTCCAGAGTTAGTCTGAGGCAGCAGGATCAATCATTCCAGGACAAACCTGCTTTAGAGAAGCAATCCAATTCTGCAAGCCTGTTTCAAAATTCAAAATGCCAGCACCAACATCTAGCTGTTTGGGTTTGGGGATGGCTATTTTATTTTTGAGGTCAGCAAGACGGTCAAGGATTGTTAAATCAATGAAGGTCCTGTTGTGGTCTTCTGTATTTTGTTTGGGAGATGGAGTGGGAGAATCAGAGATGATTATTGGACTGTTTGGAGTATTTGGAGGGGTAATTTCTGGTGAGGATGGCAGCTGGGGTATGTATACAGTTGTACCACAAGGCATCTGAATTGCCAAGGGTTGAGGTTCAGAGGATTGAGGAGAATGAGGTTCAGGGGTTTGAGGTTCAGGTGATGGAGTTTCAGAGTGTTGAAACTCAGGTTGTGGAGGTGATGGTTGAGGTGAAAGTGGATGAAGTTCTGGTTGTGGAGAGGGAGGAGGAATTTCTGGTTATGGAGAAGGAGGTGGAATTTCTGGTTGTTCTGGTATTGGGGATAGTGTGGTTGCTGGTTGTGGGGAATGGGGAGTTTCTGGTTGAGTGTTTGGATTTTCTGAGAGGGGAGCGGAAGAACGTTGATCAATTTCAGAAAGAACTTTGTCAAGTTCTGATTCTGTTGAAGTTGTGGGTTTTGGATTTTTGGTGCGGGATCTCCTGAGAGTTAGTGACTCAGAAGGGTCAGCCTCTGGTTCGGTTTCATCAATGGTTGGTATGGGGATTGGAAGTTCATATGTAGCTAGGGTTGGGATTGATGTTGGAATAGCAGAAGAATTTAAAACATTAGCAGCAGATAGATTACCTCTCTTCTTAGGGGTCTGCTGGGATGGTCCTTCTGAAGTAGCCTTTCTTTTCTTTGTCTTCTTCACAGTAACTTCTGAATTTTGTTGGTGCAGATCTTTAATGTTCAGAGTGGGATCTGTGCCATCAGCCTTGCAAGCGTCCAAGTATCTGAGAACAATGACTGGTTTAGAGTCAATCTCAGAAAATATTGGAAAGTCGTCCAGAGAGACTCTTCTGCTGGTGATGTCAGCCAGAGGAGTGACGCTGGGCTCCTTTCTGATATTCTCTATCAGTTTCATTTTCTTCAGATTCTTGGCATTCAGAGGCTTGCCAACAGTAGGTTCAATAGAGCTTAATTCCTGAGCTTCTGTAAGGTGTTTTATCAGCCTATTCTCAGTCAGAATATCCGATATTAACCTGCCAAAGGGTATCCAGTCCCTTTTTGTCCTTTCTTCTTCTCTTGTCTCCTTGACGCTGGTCCTGAGGTGATTAAACAGAAGATGAGCCAAGTTAATCTTTACCTTCTGATTAATAAAATAGATCAGAAACTGCTGATCTATGTTTATATAATCAGGAGAGCTTGTGGGCTTCCTGTGATTGAAGCACCCCAGAATAATCTTCGCCCATATTCTGTGCTGATCCTTTAAGTCTCTGATTTTGCTGCTGGGAACCCCATGGGTGAAGATCTCTCTTGCAATGACATCAACATCTGAGCATCTTTCTGCCATGTTGATACAGCGGATGCCACCACCGTTGTATCCAATCAATCTTGCAATGTGATCCTCAGTGATCACAATCTTCTTTCCCATTATGTAGGAAGTAACTTGATGTGTTGATGAAGATGCATGAATCCAGAATTATTTGACCAATACTGGGAACGTTGGACCCACCAACCTATCAAAGTATCTCTCCCATCCTTGTGCCCTAACTTCTTCTGTCAAATCGAATCCATTTTCTTTCAGACTGGAGAAATCAACAATCAGTTCAGACAGAACTTCCAAGTTCTTCACTGGTGTAAGGAGCGTTCTGAAGGGAATTTTGTATTGTTCAGATGAAGCCTCCTTCTGAGAACCTGCAGAAACATTGCTAGAGGTTGCCATGTTCACACTTAGGGTTTCTGAATTTTTTTTTGAGAAAAGGGTTTCTTTTGAAAAGGGATGAACACACAAGAAGAATGCAGAAAATATTTGTATGAATGTAGGAGACGGTAAAAGTTTAATGAATGATGTTAATGTGCTTAAATAGAGTTCAAAATATGTTTTGAAAACGTAAACGGTTTTAAGAAAGAGAATTAATTCATGATTACAGTTTAACTCATGATTACGTGCATTTAATGCTTGCTGATTTTGGGGGATTTGAGAAAGATATTTGAAACGGTTACCAGACATGTGTCTCAATGCACCCAATCAGCGTTTTGCCTTCTCAGAAGCGTGCATGCGTGTTCTGCTTCAGAGATTTGCTGATGATTGGGTGACACTTGTTTGATTTAGTGAGCAGCACGTCTATCCTTGAGCTGAAACGCTCAGATATTTAAGAATAGAATCTGATACAATCTGCATGTCTATCTTTCTGAAAGAAGATTGATCAGAAGTTCACAGTAAAAAGAAAAGACATTCTGAAGGTTAATATATAAAATTAAAACATTTTCACTCTGGGCAGAGTTTCATGCTGAGATGTTTCAGAATGAAATTGAACCTATCTTCAGAAAGAGGTTTAGTGAAGATATCAACCCATTGATGGTCTGTATCAATAAATTTTAAGTTCAAAATTCCTTTCTGAATATAGTCCCTAATGAAGTGATGTTTTATTTCTATATGCTTAGCCCTAGAATGCAAAATAGGATTTTTACTTAAGCAAATGGCAGAGGTATTGTCAGAGTATAGGGATGTTACTCTCAAAAATCTGGAAGTCTTCAAGCTGACTTTTCATCCAGAGCATTTGTGTGCTACATCCTGCTGCTGCTATGTACTCAGCTTCTGCTGTTGATAGCGCAATTGTGGATTGCCTTTTGCTGGACCAAGAGATCAGATTTTCTCCCAGAAACTGGCAGCTTCCAGAAGTACTTTTACGCTCTACTCTGTCTCCAGCAAAGTCAGCATCGCAGTAGCCTACTAAGCTGTAATCACTAGATTTTCTATAAAATAAACCCAGATTAGTAGTACCTTTCAGATACTTGAAAATTCACTTAACAGCTGTTAAGTGAGATTCTCTAGGATCTGATTGGAATCTAGCACAAATACATACACTGAATAAGATATCAGGCCTTGAAGCCGTCAGATAAAGGAGAGAACCAATCATACCTCTGTAGACCTTCTGTTCTACCTTTTTGCTTACCTCTTCTCTTTCCAGAATGCACGTGGGATGCATTGGAATCTTTGATGGCTTACATTCTGAGAGGTCAAATTTCTTCAGAAGTTCTCTGACATATTTGCTCTGATGAATGTAAGTTCCCTCAGGATTTTGATTGATCTGAATTCCCAAAAAGAATTTCAGTTCTCCCATGAGGCTCATCTCAAATTCTGCCTGCATACACTTAGCAAATTTTCTTCCAAGAGAAGGATTAGTAGATCCAAAAATAATATCATCAACATAAATTTGGCAAACTAAGATGTCATTCTTAACTGACTTGCAGAATAAGGTAGTGTCCACCTTCCCTCTGGTGAATTCTTTTTCTAAGAGAAAGTTACTTAGTCTTTCATACCAAGCTCTGGGAGCTTGTTTCAGACCATATAGTGACTTCTTTAGTTTGAAAACATATTCTGGATTTTTTGTACTTTCAAAACCAGGGGGTTGGTGCACATAAACCTCTTCTTCTATGTAACCATTTAAGAATGCACTCTTGACATCCATCTGATACAGAGTGATGCCTTTATTAACAGCAAATGAAATTAAAAGTCTGATAGATTCTAACCTGGCAACTGGAGAAAAGGTTTTTGTATAGTCTATCCCCTCTTGCTGACTATAACCTTGTGCTACCAGTCGTGATTTATTTCTGATAACTTCACCTTGTTCGTTCAGCTTATTTCTGAACACCCATCTTGTTCCAATGACGTTGAATCCTTTTGGTCTGGGAACAAGATCCCATACGTCATTTCTGGTGAATTGATTCAGCTCTTCTTGCATTGCTAGAATCCAGTCATTGTCTAGAAGTGCTTCATCAATAGAAGAAGGTTCAATCAGAGACACAAGTCCCATAAGGGATTCTTCAGAGTTTCTGAAGCTGGCTCTTGTTCTGATTGGATCTTCCTTTCTTCCTAAGATAGTTTCTTCTGGGTGATCCAAGCTGCTTCTGGGTAGTCTTTTTTGAGGTTGATCAGCAGCTGTTGCTGGATTGCTAGCAGTGATCCTTTCAGATGTTGAAGGGATGTCTTTGTTGAGAGCTTCTGATGACTTGTCTTCAGAACCTGTAAATTCAACTTCCATATCTGCAAAAACTTCATTCTGCTTTGACTTTTCAGAGTCAAGCTTATCATCAAAACGAACACTGATTGATTCTTCCACAATCTGTGTTTCTGTATTGTATACTCTGTACCCTCTTGAGCGTTCAGAGTATCCTAACATAATACACTTCTGTGCTTTAGAGTCAAACTTGTTCAAATAATTTTTTGTATTTAACATAAAACAAGTACATCCAAATGGATGAAAATATGAAATGTTGGGCTTTCTGTTCTTCCACAATTCATATGGAGTCTTTTCCAGAATAGGTCTTATTGAGATTCTATTCTGAATGTAGCACGTTGTGTTTATTGCCTCTGCCCAGAAGATCTTAGCAACGTTTGTCTCATTGATCATGGTTTTGGCCATTTCTTGCAATGTTCTGTTCTTTCATTCTACAACTCCATTTTGTTGGGGGAGTTCTAGGACAAGAGAAATCATGCAGAATGCCTCTGTCATTAAAGAATGACTCAAAATCTTTGTTTTCAAACTCTCCACCATGATCACTTCTGACTTTAACGATTCTAAGATCCTTTTCATTCTGAACTTGGTTACAGAAGGTAACAAACACAGAGTGTGACTCGTCCTTGTGTCTTAAGAACTTTACCCATGTTCATCTGCTATAGTCATCTATGATTACTAACCCATACTTCTTGCCACTGACTGAAGCAGTTTTAACTGGTCCAAATAAGTCAATGTGTAGAATTTCTAATGGCTTAGAGGTAGAAACAACATTTTTAGATTTGAAAGAAGGTTTTGCAAACTTGCCTTTCTGACATGCTTCACACAAAGCATCTGAATTGAACTTCAGATTAGGAAGTCCTCTGACCAGATTGAGTTTGTTAATCTGAGATATTCTTCTCATACTAACATTCCCTAATCTTCTGTGCCAGATCCATTGCTCGTTGTTAACAGATAGAAGACACTTTACATTCTGACTTTTCAGTTCAGAAAGTTTGATTTTATAAATGTTGTTTTTCCTCTTTCCATTAAATAGGATAGTCCCATCTTTCTGACTAACAGCTTTACATGATTTTTGATTAAAGATTATATCATAACCGTTATCACTTAATTGACTTATAGATAACAGATTATGCATTAATCCATCTACTAGCAGAACATTATTTATAGAGGGAAGATTTCCATTACCTACAGTTCCAGAGCCAATGATCTTTCCCCTCTGATTGCCTCCAAAGCCAACGTGGCCTCCAGGCTTAAGTTCCAGGCTTTGGAACATATGCCTTCTTCCCGTCATGTGTCGCGAGCAGCCAGAGTCCAGGTACCATGACTGGTGTTTCTGATTTGCTGCTAAAGATATCTGCAACATGTATTATTCTATCCTTAGGTACCCAGATTTTCTTGGGTCCTGATTTGTTAGATTTACCAAAACTCTGGTTGAATTTTGGTTTCACAGAATACTTACTACTAGTATATTTAATATCATGTGTGTGACCATACACAAAATGTGAGTTCAGAGGAGTGTGTTTAATAGTTAAATCCATGGCATTCTTTGGTGTAGGTACCTTACCTTGGTATCCTATTCCCTTTCTGCCGTTTCTGCTAACTCCATAGATCATTGAAGCCATTTTGCTTCTATCTATGCTTTTAGCAAGGAACTTCTGAAAGATATGATCATATTCCTTAATAATCTCATCAGCACTGCTGGGAGTCTCAGAAATTGTTTCCTTCTGAGAGTTTTGTAAAACATTTTCTAACATTGAAATTTTATTTTTCAGCTCAGAATTTTCCAATTTAAGACTCTCAGTCTTATCAGAGTCAGATTCAAGATTCCTTTTCAGGTTTCTGAATTTAACTATAATCTGCTGGTACCTTTCCAGAATTTCGTTAAGGCTTTCAGCAAGTTCAGCCTTAGTAAAATTAATTGCAAAGTCAAGAAATACCTCTTCAGTGTCTGATTCTGAGTCTGATTCAGAAGCTTCATTGTCTTCTGAAATGTTGGCCATGAGAGATATGTTTGCTCTCTCATCATCTGATTCTGAGTCAGCTTCAGACGAGTCAGAGTCATCCCATGTAGCCATGAGACTTTTCTTCTTTTCTCTTCCAAACTTCTTTTTGGGCTTTTCCCTCTGAAGCTTTGGACAGTCACTCTTGTAGTGTCCTTGCTCATTGCATTCATAGCAGATGATGCCCTTGGTGTTTGGCTTTCTACTTCCTGATGAGCCTTCAGATCTTCTGTATCCAGAGGAAGAATCTGACCTTCTGTATCTGGAAGAGGACTCATTCTGATCAGATCTTCTGGGATTCCTGAACTTCCTTTGCCTCTGCTTCCGTAGTTGGTTCACTCTTCTGGAGAGGAGGGAAAGTTCGTCTTCTTCTGATGAGGATCCATCAGATGTTTCTTCAACTGCCTGCAAAACTTTAGACTCAGATTTTTTGTTAGATTTTAATGCTAAAGGCTTACCTTGCTTCTGAGGTTCATCAGCTTCCAGCTCTATCTCATGACTTCTGAGGGAGCTGATAAGTTCCTCCAGAGAAATTTTGTTGAGATCTTTAGCTAGCTTCAGCGCTGTAACCATTGGCCTCCACTTCTTTGGCAAGCTTCTGATGATCTTCTTGACATGATCAGCAGTAGAGTATCCTTTATCCAGAACCTTGAGACCAGCCACCAGAATTTGGAATCTTGAGAACATTGTTTCAATGGATTCACTTTCTTCCATTTTGAATGCCTCATACTTCTGAATGAGCGCAAGAGCTTTAGTTTCTTTGACCTGAACATTGCCTTCATGCGTCATTCTGAGTGAGTCAAACATGTTCTTTGCTGTGTCTCTGTTAGAGATCTTTTCATATTCAGCGTAAGAGATGGCGCTGAGAAGAATGGTTCTGGCCTTGTGGTGATTTTTGAAGTCACACTTTTGTTGATCAGACATTGCTTTCCTGTCAATCTTCTGACCGCTTGCATTCACTGGGTGCGTGTATCCATCTATCACCATGTCCCACAGATCAGCATCATGTGCCAGAAAGAAGCTTTCAATTCTATCTTTCCAGTAATCAAAATTTTCTCCATCAAAGACTGGAGGTTTGCCGCTGAATCTGTCTCTGTCTTCATTGTTGTCATTGCCGGTGTGTTGATATGTTCCTGCCATTGTGTTTTTCTGACGCTGGATCTTGTACTGACACGGTTAAGTGTTTTAGCTCAGAACCAGGCGCTCTGATGCCAATTGAAGAAGTGAAAAACACAAGAAGGGGGGTTGAATTGTAAAAAATTGAAATCAATTGCAGTCAACACAGTATTTTTATCATGGTTCGTTTGATCTCAAACTACTCCAGTCCACCCGTCAAGGTGATTTCGCCTCTCTCCAACGAGGTCTTAATCCACTATATTCAACTGAATATTACAACTGCTTTAACAACTGCTAAAGCCTTCTTGAGTCAAACCACAAACCGGTTTCTCAAGGAAATACTTTCTTGCAAAGAATTGAAATCTAGTGTGTTAAATGTTTTCTACAAAAACTGTTTATCACAACTGTGATACTACACACGTTAAGCTTATGAGAACTAGATTGCTAAATTAATTGAGTAAAGAATTTGAGAGCTTTAGCAAACTGAGAGTGAGGAAGATGATGAATAGCTTTAGGTGTGTAGAGTGTTGTAGAGCATTAGCCAATTCAATCTTCACTGACTTATTTAAATAGCATTGGAAAATTGGTACGTTGGAGTCTGTTAATTCCGTTTCAATGCCAATAACATTCTTTCCAATTTGAGAAGATCTTGTCTGGAATGATGCCGTTGGTAATAAAGCATCTTGAATGCATAATACCATTGCCACTTAAGCGTGTTCTGGCTTTGGCTCATTCTGACGTTGCTAGGTGCTGATGAGTTGTTGTTTCCTTGATTAGAGTTCAGATTGTTACGCGCAGATATGTTCATCAAGCTTCAGCGTAAGCACAAGTTGATCTTCTGATTCTGGCATCTGATATAACATCTTCTGATGCTGATGTTGATATCTCATCTTTTGATGCTGATGATGATGTTCTCTTGCTGATGTCCATCAGAGTTTCTGTAAAACAGAATGTAATTTTTAGGTAGCATATGTGTCTTACATGAATCATACAATTAATATATCTTTGCATTTTGTTATCATTAAAACTTAAACTTAGGGTAGTAGATTCAAACTTTGTTCTAACAAGACATGGTCGTCTACTCAACTTGGTCACCTCCAACATAGATGACGACATGATGAAGATGCTCTTTCAGTTCTTTGATCCTTTGCACCATTGCTTTACATTCCCCGACTATCAACTTGTGCCTACTTTGGAAGAATTCTCCAAACTCTTGAGGATTCCCATTCTCAATCAACTACCTTTCAACGGTACGGAAAGAGATCCAAAGCCAGAAGAGATTGCTCAAGCTCTACACTTGCACTCATCTGATGTCACAACACATTGGGAAACAAGGAGTGGTGTCAAAGGTTTCCTATCAAAGTTCCTGTTCGAGAAAGCCCAAAGCTGTTGGAATTCCCTAGACTTGCGAGCCTTTGAGGAAATTGTGGCTCTCCTCATCTATGGGATGGTTTTGTTTCCAAACCCTGACCAACTCATAGATATGAACATCGTCAAAATCTTCATATCACGCAACCCGGTGCCTACATTGCTAGGGGATATCCTACACTCTTTTCACCCTCGCACAATGAGGAAAAGAGGTGTCCTTATGTGTTGAACTCCTCTCTTGGTGAGATGGTTTATTTCTCATCTTCCCTAATAAGTCATAAAGAATGAGCAAGGTTCAAGGTGGTCACAAAGGTTAATAACACTCAAACATTCAGACATTCATTGGTGCCCCTGATCCAAAGAGAATGTTATCATTGTTGACCATTATGGAGAATTCCCTAATGTCCCTCAACTTGGAATTAGGGGAGGTATCACCTACAATCCATGCTTAGCCTTAAGACAGTTTGGTTATTCCCGAAGGGATGGCCCGCACGAGATGCTGATTCAAGGTTTAGTATTTGACTACGACAATGACGATCAAGGTGTTCGCCGGAGATTTATTCGAGCTTGGAGGATGTTAAACAAGGTGGATAGAAAGACTTTGGGGAACAATAATTCCATCCCTCTTGAGCCTTACCTCAAATGGGTACAAACTCATGCTCAAAGTCTTATGATGCCTTACCCCTCCATTCTCCCGGTAATTATTGAGCCTATCAAGGAGGGAGATGTTCCATACACTATCCTACATCCTGACATGCCCACATCTCCTGAAGACCTACAAAGGGATTGGATACAACTCAAAGGAGAGCGAGATACTTTCGAAGACCAATTCTACGCAAGCGAGAAGAAGGTTTTGGAACTCACTAGGCTACTTCATGAGGAGTGGACTCTGAATGCCTACATTGCACCAAAGAGGATGCGTACTACTTTTTTATCTTAGAGTTTTTTTTATTATTTTGTCCAAGGGTCATTGACGTACTCAAACTTTATCTTATTAATATAACATGTGTTTCCTTTTTGGTCTAAAACAAATTTGAATCTTTGAAATCCTTGAAAACATTGTATATACATATATCATTCATCATAACATAAACAGGTCTTTTGCAACAAGTCTCCTCATCTCTCTACTGTTTATTTCAGTAAGATGGATCTCGAGCAAACAATGAAAGATCTCCAAGCTCAGAATACGCAGTTTCAACAGTTTCTCATGACCCTAGCCAAGGGGCAGGAAGAATTGAAGACTTTGCTGGCTGAAGAAAGGAAAAAGAAAACAAAGAAAGTAACCAGAGTCTTAAACATGGGGAGAAGATTTCATGGGCAGACGAGAAGGACTTTGAACTTTGCAACAACATCCGGTGAAGGAGAGGGGAAAGGAAAGGAAACAGTTGTCCCATCATAATCGGAAGAAGAGGAAGACTACTCTGAGGAACAGTATCCTCCAGCTGATGACAAGTACAAACATCTCGAAGAGCGGTTGAGCGTGATGGAAATCCAAAAGGTCCCAGGCTTGGACTTTGAAGAACTGGGTTTAGTTTCAGGGATTGTGATTCCTTAGAAATTTAAAGTACCTATGTTTGCCAAGTATGATGGAGTGTCATGCCCTAAAATGCATCTCTGATCATATGTAAGGAAAATCCAACCCCATACTGTTGACAAAGACTTATGGGTGCACTTCTTCCAAGAGAGTCTGTCTGGGACTCAGCTTGACTAGTTCTACCAATTAGAAAGAGCCAACATTCACATTGGGAAGATCTTGCCGCAACTTTCTACAAGAAATATCAATACAATGCTGATTTGGCGCCTACCCGTACTCAACTCCAGAGTATGGCAATGGCCTCCAATGAAGGTTTCAAGGACTATGCACAAAAATGGAGAGATTTGGCTGGAAGAGTTCAACCCCCTCTATCTGAGAGAGAATTGGTAGACATGTTCTTAGGCACCTTATCTGGTCCCTTCTTCAATCATTTAATCGGAAGTTCATCTACAAGCTTTACTGAACTAATATTGATCGGAGAGAGGGTAGAAGCTGGTATAAAAAGTGGGAAACTTCAGAAGGATTCATCTTCTTCTACAGCTGTAAGGAAGCCTTTCATAGGGAAGAAAGAAGTAGTTGTTGTATACCCGCAAAGAAACCAAGATAGGGCCAAACGCCGACCAATGGTGGGGGCTGTTATGATTCCAAAACCTACATCTGATCAACAACGAAGTAATCAACCAAGGGTGGAAAGGCCAGTCAGGCAGTTCACCAGGATTAACATGAATCTGTCCCAAGTATTACCGCACCTACTAAGATCCAATTTGGTAACCTTGAAAGCAGCTCCGAAAAACCCCAATACAACATCCCCTCATTACCATATCAATGCCCGTTGTGCATATCACTCTGAAAGTCCTGGTCACGATACTAATAACTATTGGGCCTTGAAGAACAAAATACAAGACCTCATTGAAGCAAAAGAAATTGAGTTTGATGTGCCCGAAAAGCCAAATGTCATTTCTGCTCCTATGCCCAGACATAGACATAATACCAATGCCATTAAAGAAGATTTGTTTGTTACCTCAGTTTATGAACTCATGAGCCCACTTCCGACTATTAAGATAAACTTGTTGAAAGCCGGTGTGTTCCCGGGCTGTAATGAAGTTTGCCATCTTTGCTTATCCTCATTTGGTTGTCCTTTGTTGAAGGCAGGCATTCATTTCCTGATAGATAACAAAAAGATTTTGTTTGAAAAGACTCCTGTTTCACCTATTCCTGTTGAAGATGTTTCTATCATTACCATTTCCGCCAATTCTTCTAGGGTCTCCACCAAAAGACCCTGTGATAGGTGGAAATAGAACTGACTGTTTTTGAATGCTGATTCGCGTTTGCGTTTCGCAAAATGTCTCGGTAAGCAAGAGTCGCCACCGTCTTTTATTTAATCCAACAAGGAAAGGACAAAAGCACAGCAAAATTCTTTTTCGAGATGTTTCTCGGGTTCGGGAGGTAGATTATAGAAAGGGAAGGTGTTAGCACCCTTTCTATCCGTGGTTATCCACAGGCTCTTAGGTACTTGCTCACTATGTTTTCAAAATGTTTTGCTTTTCTTGTGTTTGTGGGTTTTGAAAAAGTTTTGTTTTGAAAACTTCGATTTAACTCTTGTATCTGTCCTCAAGAGTGTATGAAGTGTTTGTTTGAAAACTTTTGTCAGAAAAGTGTAGGTGCGAAAAGTATTTTTTTTGTTTTGAAAGAGAAAGTATCTAAGAACCTCTACCTACTCAAAAGAAATTAAGCTGTGTAAATTTCCTTTAGACAGTGCTATCCCACCATTGAGAAGTAGGTAACACCGTTGTTGGAGTTTCGGGTCAATTCGATTATAGGGACATGTGGTCACCAAAGCAATGGTAGGACGCCTTAGCGGTAACCCTAATGTCTTAGATCTTTTTTATCCGAGGCAACCGTTTCGAGGCAACTTTGATCTTTAGATAGGAGGGCGACCTCTAAAACACCCTATACTCAATGACCATGTCAAGGCAACCAAGTGAGGCGTACCCTAGGAGTGGCATGTGCACGTGTGTCAGGTTTCAGTTAAGTTATCTTTGTACATGTTATGGCGAGCTACGGGTTGGTTTTAATTTCAGAGATAAGTCTTGTCATGCATAGCCTAATTAGCATACATCTAGCAGTTAAATATCGCGGAAAGTAAACTAAGCTATTACAAGGCGTCGGGT
Source organism: Vicia faba (assembly GCA_948472305.1). NCBI lineage: Eukaryota > Viridiplantae > Streptophyta > Magnoliopsida > Fabales > Fabaceae > Vicia > Vicia faba. Next base: position 756,628,272 of record OX451736.1, on the reverse strand, counting down.
ATTTACATCGCCAAAAACAACCCTTGAAAAGTAAATTGCGGGAAATTAAATAAAAGCGATAAAAAATCATAATTAAAGCTATTACATCCTCGGAGAAAATACATAAATATGGATAAAAAATTAATAAAACAAACATACGCACGAGAGAAAATTGAATCAGAGAAGTTCTTAGGGTTTTGACCCTTTTTTGAGAAAGAAAGAAGTTTTTGTTATTTGGCATTTAATTAAATCTAAGCTAATTAATTGATTAAATAAAAGAAAGATATTTTTTGAGTTTTTTATGTTTTTTTAAGGAAATAAATAAATAAATAAAATAACATGATCAAAAGTCATCAAAAACCCTAATTCTATATTAATTTTATTTGTTGTGAAAATGTTAAAATTAACCTAATTAGAAACTAAATTAATTATGTTAGTATTTATTTACAAAAATAATAAATTAAGGGTGAAATTAATAAATAATAATAATATTATATTTTAGTTTTCTGATTTTATTATGAAAAAATTAATTTGGTTAATTAACTATAATAGTAATAATTAATAATAATTAAGTGAAAAATATAAAAGAAGAAAAAGAAAAAAGGAATAAAACCCAGGGGGTGATGGGCCAGCTTTGGAGGTGTTTCTGGAATTTTGAAGCCCATTATGCTTCCATCCCGTTTGACTTTCTGGTTGGTCCACACGCATGTTGACTAAGGAGCATGGTAGTCTTTCCATCTAGGCCATTGGATCCATGCTTGGAGACATCTGGCGCCTGGGAACTGGAGGTGTATGATGGACTTCCTTGTGAAAGCCGCATGTGAAGATATGAAACAAAATAGAATAAGTGTTTTGGGGGGGACCTGGGATTCGAACCCAGGTCCCAAGGGACAATACTCTAATGCCTTTGCCAACTGAACCAGAACGCGCTTTTGTTAAAGGAATAGATAATGAATATTATATACAAAAACTAATATTATGTTGTAAAACACAAAAATACACGCGCGTTTTCAAACACGCCAATGAGATGCTAACACGTCCTCGTCTTCTTCGTTTTCCTGTATAACTAGAATTAGATAGCGGGGGTTTTTAACCCCCACAAATTCCTGCAATCAAAAATAGCGAATAGAAGCATGATGAATATAAATATTTCGCGAGGTATGATTCTTGATCGTCTTGTTCTCACGATTTCACTCATACATCTCATGAGTCCTAATTTTGCCTGGTTCAGAAAGCCCCAATTGAAAACTCAAGAACCCTAAAAAATCGTTCATGGCATCTTGTGATTCAGGGAGTTATAGTTCAATTAAATGATACCATTAGCTTCGTATGGTTCCTAGCAACACAAATCAACCACAAGAACATGTTAAATATGCATGAATTACGAAATACGATTTTGAATAAAGAAGGCAAACTGTGAAACTGTGTTCTTTGATTCTTTGAGCTTTAACGCTTGAATTGGATTGCAAAACACTCCCGACACTTCCTGCAGTGTATTAGAATCAACAAAAAAACCTTGAATCGCCCTAGAATGCAAAAATCAGTTTTCAATTTTCTTAGAATTTTTCAATATGCTATGGTTGTTTCTGCAGCTTTCTCCCATCCCCTAGGTCAGGTTAGCTTGCATCCATATAAAGGAAACAAATTAGGTCAAAAAATTGGATCCAATCCATGTGCATTCAAGTTTAAATATTTGATTGGAAATCAAATATTTTTGATTCTTCATGATTGAATAATGTTGCCAAATATGGATTTTTTTTTTATATCTTTGACTTGTGCACGAATTTGCCAGCATGATTAGGTCCTATTTGCTTCACAAAAAGATTGAAAAAATCAAATCTTCTATTTTCCTACAATTTAAATTAATTAAATGAATTAATATTAATTAAAAATCCAATTAATCAATAAAAATAAGAAAATAAATTCCATTAAGCTTGATGGGTCGTGCATAGGTCATGGATGAAGTTTCAAGAAGAGATTTGAGGCCCATTAGCAAAAATAAGGTGTTTTGAGCAAAGTTGACTTTTGCAAATTCATGAAAATTTCCCAACTTCTCCAATGCACAACTTGCTCAATTTTGATCATATGACCATGTTCTTGCTCAAGTTATGACCTTTGACTCAAAGTGTACTTTTGTTGACTTTTGAAATGGCCTATAATGTAAAAATTGATAACTTTTTGTGAGAGCATTTCTTGAACTTGGAGTGTGAAGATGGATTGTAGGAGATTTCATCCTCTTCAAAATGAGCATTGGATGGGATTTTTCTGACAAACCATGAAAAAGTTATGCCCTAGTCAAGATACAGTTGACTTTTCTGCTGTCCAAAAATAGTAACTTTTTGCATCTTGATGATTTTTGAGCTATCCTTGTGGAATCATGATCAAGACTTGATCAAATGATGATTGTGAACTCAAAATAAGATGTTGACCAAACATTCTGACTTTTGACTGCAAAATGACCATTTTGCCCTTGCAGTTGCCTGTGGATCAAATGAGGCTTTTGACTGTGCAAATTGGCACTGTGAGTCTTGAAACTTGGCATGTAGGTGCTTAAGAATGTATATAGGCATATGAGACTTGATTGAACCATTGAAAACCCCAAATTCCTTGAAAGAACCAAAACCCTAATTTCAGCTGTCTTAGGAGATGGTTTGACTGTCTACCTCCTGAGCCATCTTGAGTAATTTGAAGATCATTCTTGACAAATCTTGAGGAATATGGGAGGGAAAATTTTGGGGTACAACAGACCCGTTAGAATTACATCGGTTCCGAAAGTAGCTCCTTTAATAATCACAATGCCCGGGCCAGTCCCATATGAATCAGACAAAACCGTGTCGTGGAATTACGGAGGAGACATTTACTATCATGGAATCAAACAAGACTGGCTGGCCACCGAAGAGGTAAAATAGGAAGAAGAAGACTCCAACGTCAACAACATTGCCGGAACTAGCAAAATTACCCGATACGGTAGGATCTTTTCTCCAGAAATTGCTCCCCCAAAAGCAGTTTCTGGACTTGTGATCATCCCTGTGGCTGCTCCAAAGGTTATTCATGTACCCATAATCATCTCTGCAAGTACTCCAATTGACAAAGTTGTTACAACCCCTGATATCATTCCTACCAACACTCCTGCTGCTGAAACACGAGGAAAAAGTATTTTGGTCGAGCCTGTCTGGACGAAGGCCCAGCCATTGACTATCCCTGAGACTTCCAAGAAAGAAATAGAGGAGATCCTAAAAATTATAAAGAGGAGCGACTATGATGTAGTTGAACAATTGGGGCAAACTCCTCTAAAATCTCCATGCTGGCATTACTACTATGTTCCGAGGCACATGCGAAAGCCTTGGTGAAGTTCTTAAAAACAGCCCATGTACCTCAAGAGACGTCTGCTGATCAATTTCAAGACTGCGTAGCCAGTCTGACAGCAGATAATGGCCTAGGTTTTTCGGACGCTGATTTGACACCGAGGGGAAGAAAGCATAATGAGGCATTGCATGTCTCTGTGGAATGTAGGGGCACAACTCTGGCCCATGTTTTGGTGGACACTGGCTCATCTTTGAATGTATTGCCCAAAAAGGCTCTTGACAGACTTGACTGCGACGGACTGACATTAAAGTCAAGCAACATAGTAGTAAGGGCTTTTGACGGCTCGAAGAGGATGGTACACGGGGAAGTGGATATCCCCATAAAGGTTGGAACCCAAACTTTCAACTCAACCTTTTATGTAATGGACATCCGTCCCTCATACTCCTGCTTTCTAGGCCGGCCATGGATCCACAATGCTGGCGCTGTTACCTCTACATTGCACCAGATGCTGAAGTATCCGGTTTAAGGGAATATTATCACCGTCCATGGAGAGGAAGAATACATGATCAGTCATCTCAATTCTTTCAGATATATGGAATTGGACGGAGAATTCATTGAAACTCCATTTCAACACTTCGAAGAGGTCCCGCAAGAGGTGGCAGTGACCAAGGCTACTTCTCAGGTTCCCAAGGTTCCAAGGCCACCACTCCGGATGTCATCGCTGAAAGACGCTAAAGCAGTGGTAGAGGAAGATGGATGCACTATCTGGGGACAACTCATGGATATCCCGTATAAGTCTGACAAGTTTGGCCTAGGTTTCACTTCAAGTGCTCAAAAGGTTGTACGCCGTGCCCGTGCTAGAGGGCCACCCCTGAAGATTAACAACCGTGAGGTCAACGCGGTAGAAGATGGTGAAGATGATTGCAACCTGGAGGATTGGATATTTCTGACTATCAATGGAGGGCTCAGCAATTGGGAGGCTAGATACTTTGTCCTAAACACTTTTATCCCACAGTAATTTATCTTTACATTTTGTTGGATCTGTAATATTGAAACAATTCACACTCTTAAAACCTTATGTCTTACCCGAGGCACAATGGTCAATTTGTAAGGGTTATTATTTCATCTTCATATGACATCAATGAATCATGGACGCTTTTCGCATACAAACTTTTGTGCTCATTGTTTTTCTTTTACATTTTATTTTCTTTCAAAGATAGTTATACCCTTACACACACCCACACTCACAATGCAGGTATCCATCCATTCTGGATCCCATGGGTAACGATACTGCTATGGATTTTTGTGACTCTGAGAATCTAATCTACCAAGCCGAAGACAAAGGTGAGGAAGATTGTGAAGTACCAGGGGAACTTGCCAGATTGCTACAACAAGAAGAAATAGCCATTCAGCCTCACGAGGAATCCGTGGATACAATCAACCTGGGTACCGAAGAGGATAAAAAAGAGAACAAAGTGGTTGCCAATCTGGAACTTAGGGTCAAAGAGCGTCTGATTCAGTTGTTACACGACTATGTTGAAGTCTTTGCCTGGTCATATGAAGACATGCCAGGACTTGATACAGATATCATGGTACATCGTCTGCCTATAAGAGAAGATTGTCCGCCAGTAAAGAAAAAGGTTCAACGCATGAGGCCTGATATGTCAAAAAATATTAAGGCAGAGGTCATGAAGCAATTCAACATTGGATTCTTGGCTGTCACCTCTTACCCTCAATGGGTTGCCAACATTGTTCCCGTACCAAAAAATGACGGTAAAGTGTGAATGTGTGTGGACTACAAAGATTTGAATAGGGCAAGCCCTAAGGATGATTTTCCACTCCCCCATATTGATATCCTAGTTGACAATACAACACAACACAAAGTGTTTTCCTTCATGGACAGATTCTCAGGTTATAACCAAATTAAAATGGCACCTGAGGACATGGAGAAAACAACATTTGTCACACAGTGGGGCATATTCTGCTATAAGGTGATGCCATTCGAACTGAAGAATTCTGGGGCAACCTATCAGCGTTCCATGGTAGCTTTATTTCATGACATGATACATCATGAAATAGAGGTCTACATAGACGATATGATAGCCAGATCGCAAACAGAAGAAGAGCATCTTGATCACTTACAAAAGCTGTTTGAGAGACTGAAAAAGTACAAGTTGGGGTTGAATCCAAACAAGTGCACATTTGGGGTACGTTTTGGTAAACTCTTAGTCTTTGTCGTCAGCAACAAAGGTATCGAGGTCGATCCTGCCAAAGTTAAAGAAATACAAGAGATGCCTGTTCCCCGTACTGAAAAGGAAGTCAGAGGATTCTTGGGACGTTTGAACTATATTGCCAGATTCATTTCTCACCTGACAGCTACTTGTGAGTCAATCTTCAAGTTATTGAAGAAAGATCAAGTAGTCAAATATAATGATGAATGCCAAGTTGCTTTTAACAAAATCAAAGAATGTTTACAAGAGCTTCATGTGTTGATGCCACCAATCGAGGGAAGACCGTTGATCATGTATCTGACTGTTTTAGAAAACTCAATGGGGTGTGTATTGGGGCAGCATGACGAGTCTGGCCGAAAATAGCACGCTATTTACTACTTGAGTAAAAAGTTTACCGACTATGAAACCAGATATTCACTGCTCGAGAAAACTTGCTGCGCTCTGGAATGGGCTGCTCGCTGGCTAAGACAATATATGTTAACTCATACTACCTTGCTGATATCTAAAATGGATCTGATAAAGTACATCTTCGAGAAGCCTTCTCTTTCTGGGAGAATAGCGAGATGGAAGATGATCCTAACATAGTACGACATATAATATACTACCCAGAAAGCTATTAAGGGTAGTGTACTAGCCGATCACCTCGCTCACCAAGCTGTGGAAGACTACCAGTCCATGAAGTTCGAATTCCCAGATGGAGACATCATGACATGAGACAGCTGTGAAAAATTCAGGCCATATGACGGACCTGAACAAGGATCCCGATGGACCCTGTTCTTTGATGGAGCCTCCAATGCACTCGACAATGGTATTGGTGTTGTACTCATATCTCCGAAAGGGTTTCATACTCCCTTTACTGCCATACTTTGCTTCAATTGTACAAACAACATGACAGAATACGAAGTGTGCATCTTTGGTCTCAGAGCTTCCATAAACTTGGGGATCAAATCATTGGATTTATTCGGAGACTCAGCCTTGGTCATCAGTCAGATAAAAGGGGAATGGGACACTAAACACCCTAACCTTATCCCTTATAAAAAACATGTTTTGGCATTGTTACCATATTTTGAGAACATTACCTTCGAGCATTTCCCGCGAGAAGAAAATCAGCTAGCAGACGCTCTAGCCACAATGTCTTCTATGTTTAAACTTAATTGGGATAGCGAGGCTCCCCAGATCACCATCAAACGAATGGATGAACCAACACACTGTCACGAGATTAATACTGAAGAAGTAGTGGACCAGCCTTGGTTTCACGAAGTCAAGAGGTATCTAGAGGCTCAAGAATATCCAGAAGGAGCTTCAATCAATGATAAGAAGTTCTTAAGGGGATTCTCTACTAAATTCTTCCTTAGTAATAGCATCATGTACAAATGCAATCATGACTCTGTGTTGCTTCGGTGCGTAGATAAGGTTGAAGCTGAAAGGATCATGGCTGAATTGCATGAAGGTACTTTTGGCACCCATTCCAGTGGACATATGATGGCAAAGAAAATCCTACTGGCACGCTATTACTGGTCTACCATGGAAGCAGATTGTTATCAATATTCTCGAACCTGCCATAAGTGTCAGATTTATGCTGACAAGGTGCACGTACCTCCGGTTCCTCTGAATATCTTGACAGCTCCTTGGCATTTTGCTATGTGGGGAATTGATATGATTGGGGAAATCAAGCCGACAGCCTCCAATGGACACCGCTTCATCCTAGTGGCCATTGACTATTTTACAAAGTGGGTTGAAGCAGCCTCCTACGCCTCTGTTACCAAGAATGTTGTTGCCCGCTTCATCAAGAAAAACCTTATTTGCCGGTACGGTATCCCGGAAAGGATCATCACTAACAATGGTACAAATCTCAACAACACTATGATCACCGCATTATGCGAGCAATTCAAGATTCAGCATCACAATTCTTCTCCCTATCGGCCAAAGATGAATGGTGTTGTCGAAGCTGCAAATAAGAACATTAAAAAGATCATACAGAAAATGACAGTCACATACAAAGACTGGAATGAGATGTTGTCGTTTTCTCTCCACGGGTATCGTACCATGGCCCTCACATCAACCGGGGCAACACCCTATTCTCTGGTATACGACATGGAAGTCGGCTTGCCTATTGAGGTTTGGATCCCCTCTCTGAGGATTATGAAGGATGCAGGATTGAACGAAGACGATTAGATCCAGACTCGACTTGATCAACTAAATTTGATTGATGAAAAGAGACTTGCTGCTGTTTTTCATGGTCAAATGTATCAAAAATGGATGATCAAGGCTTTCAACAAGAAACTAAGGGGCCAAGTGTATCAAGTTGGGGATCTAGTGATCAAACGCATCATATTGCAACAAGGTGATCCCAGGGGCAAATGGACTCCTACCTGTGAAGGACCATTTGTAATCAAAAACATATTCTCTGGTGGGGTAATGATCTTGACTACCATGGATGGTGATGACCTGCTGCACCCTGCAAACACAGACATAGTTAAAAAATACTACGCATAAGAGACCCGCTAGGTTGACATACCTAGGCAAAACAAGGGCATCCCGGCGAACCAAAAAAAGGTTCGGGCAAAAGTTAGGGATAAAATAAAAAAATCTATACACCCGATAAGTTGAAAACCCGAAAGGGAGACTTGGGCAAAAAAGGGTTTCCCGGTGGACTGAAAACCTGAAAGGGAGGTCCACGTGAAAGTTAGGGAATTCAAGCGTATGACTATGTCTCGTCGGATCACTTAACAAACAACCTTTGGCTTCCACTGACAAACTCAGAGGTTCTGATCAAATTTAATCATCTTCGAATGAAGCAACAAATAGACAAGATGCTCATAGATACGAAGGATATAGCAGAATGGAAACTCCATGGGATTATCACACATAGATATTTTTCTTTGTGTCAAATTTTTCTTTTTTTTATGACAACATTCTCTTACTAGAATGTTTGTCCCCTTGTACAAAAACATTTACTCAAAGTCAATACAAAGATATCCCTTTGAAAGTGCAAAAAATATTTGTCTTTTTCTTTACGCTTGTGTTTTGTTTACAAAAACGTCCAACGATTCATTGTTGAGCATATGCATTTGAACATAATTATTGTTTACAAATAAACAAAAGGGGAAGAACAATTACTGATAGGTTGAAAAGATAGGAAAATATATCTAGGCCATTCCATAAGTAATCCCCTGTAGTACGTCATTTAAATCCCCAGCGGAACAAAATTTCAAATTGTTGATCCCCAGTAGAAGTTGTCAAATTTCTCAGGACTCCCCAACAGATTTTAAAAGCAGTACATGGCATTGCCCTTACAACAGGGTTTATTTCTCACGACAGAAATTCACCAAAACTTCGACTTCAAGACCTGAAGACTCACATATCCTCAACAATATTCAGGGATTTATTTTCTCCAATCCAACAACAATGCAGCAGAGTAGCTCACATACACATACATTGCATCCATATATCATAAACATCGATAAAGAAAATGCATTACATCATACATTTCATGCAACCTGACTTTGCATTTCAGCTAACATTTTACCCTTTTCAGAATAAGATTAACAACTGTCATTAACAATGTCCAAAACCTGATACAGTTCAGATACGCTCTAGATACGGATGCCATTATGATGCTCATTCAGATCTCAACTTTTGATATAGTTCAGATACGCTCCAAACACGGACGCCATTCTCATGCTCATTCAGATTTCAACTCTTGATACAGTTCAGATACGCTCCAGATACGGATGCCATCCTGATACTCATTCAGATTTAACCTCTTGATACAGTTCAGATACGCTCCAGATACAAATGCCATCCTAATACTCATTCAGATTCAACCTTCAGATACAGTACTGATACGCTCCAGACACGGATGCCATTTTGATACTCATTCAAAGACAGCCTCCAGATACGGTACATATACGCTTCAGACACTGAAGCCATTCTGATACTCATTCTTCCAACTTACAAATTACAATTCAGCAATCACTTCTGGATGGCATCTACAAGCCCATCTCCCGCAGCTTTCTATCATCTCTCCAAATGGCATCCTTAAGCCCATTCCCTCAACCTTCACATCTGCGAGTGAAAATTTCTGGGCACTCTGGTGTCCAATCATCTTCCACCTTTGAGTCACGAATGGAAAAACTCGCCAATCTAACTCTTCAGGTTTAAGAAGATTGAACAAGGGAAGCTGTTGTACCCCAAAATTTGCCCTCTCACTTATCAAGATTTTACTCACAAAGGTTTCTTTGACTCAAGACTAGATTAGGGTTTGATCAGCTCAAGACATCTCCTCATGCATTGATGACCAAAATTAGGGTTTGAGTTTGCACAAGTATTTTTGGACTATAAATGCTTCATATGACTTTCAAGGATCATTATGGACCCCTAAGATTATTCATGTCAAGTTTCAAGCCTCGAATCACACTTTTGATCAGTCAATTGAACAGTTGACCTAAAAATCAGCTGTATTGGGGAAAAGTCAACCATGGCCAAGTTACAGTCAAACTTCATAATTTTTGATCCACAACAACATTTTAGACTCATATGTATCATTTGATCAAGTTTGGACCATAATTCCTCAAGAAATTGGATCGAATCATCAAAAGGGCAAAATGGTTAAAATTAGGGTTTTGACTGAGAAGGGGCAATATCTGATTTTTGACCTAGCAAATGATCAATTGGTTTGAAGAAAGATTTCAAGATTTCAATTGCATCATCTTTACCTAATGACATGGCTCAAAATATTACAAATCCATTGGATTGACAGATGAATTTTTCAGTCAACTAATCAAAAGTCAACTGTATACTGAAAAGTCAAACTTTGACTTTTTGGTCAAATTCAAGTGCCAAGGATCACAATTCATCAAAAAATGTCAAAATGTGAAACTTGTTCATCAAGAAATCAAGGATTGAAGATTTTTGTTTTGAAATTTGAAATTTCTTAACTTAGAAATTTTTCTAAGTATAGAAAATTTCTTATTTTTTCTCAACTTTTAGCCAAATTTTCATCATGATGCAAGATGATTCAAAGGAAACTTCCAACATGAAACTTGTAGATCTCCATGAAATCTATAAATTTTCTTCACACAATTTCTCCTAAAAATGCTTGGATCTCAAGATATAATTTTGTGAATATATGCTCATGAACTAAAATAACTTCGTGAAATTTTGCCCTAGTTAGGCAGGTTTTTGACCTAACTTCATGTCATTTTTTCACATAGTTCCAAGTGGAATATTTGAAATAAATTCAAATATGAGTTGTAGAGAACATTGCAAGCTTTCCAAAATGTCCAAGAACTCCTTGAGATCATTTGTGAGTAGGGAGAATCGAAGAGATGAAGTTGGTAATTTCTCACTTTGATTTCAAGCCATTTCATGATGAACAAAAATTCAAATTCAAGCCTAGGCTGCATAATCTTTGCTTTGAAGGCCTCATACTTGTTTCTCACTACATAATTAAATGTTTACACAGCTGATAGAGCTTTAATCTAAGTATTAAAGCCTTTGTCCAAGCTACAATTCCATTTATGGCACAAAGTTGCCATTTCCATTTTGATAAAAGCACAACTTTTGCAATTGTCAACTCCTTGAGCTTTGCACTTGTTCTTTTTGCACACACAACCCCTATAAACCAAAAGCAATGTGTCTAAAACCTCTACCAACTCAGATCAGGCTTGTACAAACACTTAGGGACTTGTCTCCTCACTTTGCTTCAAAAGCAAGTTATAGAGCCAAAAGGCTATAACTCAGAAACCTGGTGTGGAATTGATCTAAAACCTTTTCTATAATTATACACAAATGTATTGCAACCTAGAACGAATGCTAATACTCATAAACTCTCCCAAACACTTTGCTATTGAAAATCTGCCATAGCTTGACAGTTTTGCACCTTACACAACCATCTCAAAAACCACTCGTGCGTTTTGAGTTTTAACCACCAAAACACTTAATATACATCATATCTAAGTGTTCCAGACCCATGTTCCCTCACTGTAACTCCTTCTCCTCCATCCACCATTTTTAAATTTCAAGCTTGCAGGTTGACTTGAGTAGGGAGATTTAGAGACTTTCAAGACAAAGTAAGGATTGGAATACACTTAAGGAGATCCAGGTAAGCTAAACAGATCCTCAGACCTTCTCAAAACTTGCTCAAACTTCATTCACGATCTCAACTGAAAGAGGTAAAAACTCAAACTTCTATCTCTTCATATAAGACTCATTTGGTCTTGATTTGTGAAAACAAAATGTAGATATCCTTGCATTAAAGCCAACCATGTTCATAGTTTTCATTTATATTCATTGTGTATAGAGAATTTTGGATTTGAAATTTCTGTAAAAATTAGGTTTCAAATTAGGGCCAGCAAAATTAGCTTTGATCTTTGACTTTTAGTTTACATAAGTTATATGGTTGAAATCGTGGGAAGAAACACTATCACTTTCATGTTTGGATTTTCCATTTTCATGGAGAAATGAGAGAGATACAGGTGGTCCGGCCATGGCTCAAGGTTGAAGATGAAGTTGCCTTCAGGAGGCGTTTTATAATATATATTTGTGCTTTTATTTACATAAACGGATGTACAGCCACCCCGGTGGTAAGGCAACGCGCAAAAATGCTAGAGGTCGTGGATTCGAGCCTCAGCGCGCTGCCTTTTGCAATTTTTCATATTTTTCCAGTTTTTTTGTTTGTTTTGCAGCGTGGGCCCTTTTTTATGGGCTTTGTATTTTTTTCTAATCTCCTGCCTCCTGTTTGCTTACATCACCCCTGGCCTAAATATTTTTATTTACTTATTTTATTTTCATTTTATTTTATCAAATATATTTTTCTTAATATTAAAAATCACAAAAAATATAAAAATGATAGATTTATATTTTGGTTCATTTTATTTTATTTTTCTCATGAAAAATATTTTTATTTAGTTACATATCATATATTTTTTTATAATAAACTTGTAAAATTAATTTAGAACTAGTTTTAATATTTATTTTTCTTCACACCTATTAAATATATTATTTCAGTGTAAAAAAGACCAAAATATCTCATAATGCTATAAATATTTTCAAGACAAAAAATACAGAAATACTTACTTTTTCTTAAAAGAAATTTATTTTCTTTTAATCAAATAGAATTAGGGTTTATTAAAAATCTTTTCTAAAAAATAATTTCTTTTCTTAATTAACTTGAGATAATCTTGATTTATTTATTAGGTTTTGGTTAAAACTTTTTCCACATAAAAAACCAAATAAAACCTTCTTTGCATTTACACATCTTTGCATATTTAATTTATCTTATATATTATTTATTCCAATGTTTGTACATATTCAATTTGGTTGTAATAGATTAATTAGGTTTATATTATTGCAATCCCCATTCATAAATTTGTATACCCCCTCCCACAAAGTGTTGTAATAGCATAGTAATCTTTAAATTTCGCAATTTATCGCTTTTATATAACATGCTAGTAATTAAGGTTTGTATGGAAAGATAAAACCAACCAAATAGAAAACCCTAATCCAAGACAAAAACAAGCATGAAAATGATACACTTGCACACAAAACACCTCTAGGGTTATCCCACTTGGTTGCCTTACAAAATGGCCATATTATGCATGTAAAGCATCTTAGCAAGACAAACAACTACAAGATCATAGTCCCTCGATGACGCTATTCAAAGTTGCCTTACAAAATGATATTAGTCCCTCAAAAATGCTAAGATACCTTGCAACATTTCTAATCATGGCTATACGATGACCCACACCCGTCCCGTTTACATTCAAAGATAGGGTTGCTTACCAAATCAATGGTAAGACAACAATGTCAAAGGAAAAGAAAATGAATAAGAAAGACATCTGAGTAGGTAGATTACTTTTAATTACTTGCTCCATTTCAAAACAAATATCCTTGCTATTTTCAAAACAAACACACACATTTCCAAACATCTTACAAACATTGAAAACATTTTCAAAAAGACAAACATCTTTGTATACATTCTTACAAACGAGAATCATTACAAAGATTGCCTAAACAAAGGCCTCTATTACAAAATACTTTCAAAAACTACACGAAGCACAACTTTCAAACAAAAGCAAGTGATCTAGAAAGTAACTAAGAGCCCATGGAAAACCATGGATGAAAAAGGTGCTAAAACCTTCCCTTTTCATAATCTACCCCCCGATCTCAAGAAACAATCTCAAAGGTCTTTCCTGTGATTTTTTACCTTTCCTTTTGGACAAAAGAAAAGTCGGCGGCGACTCTTGCTAACCGCAACATTTGCGATAAAACGCAAAACAATCAAGTCAGTTCTCCCACCGTGCCACACATACCTTCCTTCAGGTTGACACATACAGCTTAAACTTAACTTATATGTCGACACGTGTGATTTATAGGTCGACATGTACTGATTGTTTTGGTCAATTGTTTAAATATTTTTAATTCTGAAAGAGCCTTTTTTCCATAAATTTCCAAAACTACAAATACATAATTCATGCATCAATACAACTTGATGATATCATAAAACTAGCCTATATTTTTTCTTCATCTTAAACCTCCAATCTATGCATACACACTAACATTCCATTTTAACGATATTTTTTTGGGGTGCCATCTAGACGAGGTTTGATAACATCCAATTAGGTTCTTGTGTAGCAGAGAATATTGGGTTGAGATTTGTAGGGGTATTCATCCAGAAAAATTGTGGGTTTATCCTCCAAGATCATTGATTGATTTGGGGGTTTTCGTGCAAGACATTCAAAAGTGGATTACGGTCAAGTGAAGCCCTTTGGAGATAAATAATGCAAAGGATCCTTTGGAGACAAAGAACATAAAGGAAGTAGCAAGAGAAAGGCGGATCATAATTGAAGTCTTGTGTTACAATAGATACAATTGATCGTTCATGCGTGGAAGCTTTGGAGATAAAGGACACAAAGGAGTAGAAATATCGACATATAATTGGGATCTATTGTGTCTTGGTCATTCTCAAGATCAAAGGAAGAGAAAGGGTTTAATCAGCAACACGTATTAGGGTTTATGGAGTTGCTCTTGAACACTTCTCTTGTATCAACGTTTTGCATAGTAAGAATTATCCTAATTCCATTGGAATTAGGCACAAATGTACCCACACGCGAGGAGGAAAGTAGGGAATTGTGAAGACAAATCCTTGTGTCTCTTTTCTTATCGCTTTTACTTACTTTAATTTTCATCAATCAATTTGTCTAATACCATTTCATTATCAATTGATTTATAAGAAATTTTCTGAACTATTTTTGATTTAATTCAAGTGTTGATATTGCTTATAATCACTTATAATTATAAGTGCTTTTTTTATCAATACAACTTAAGGGGAAATTCTGAAAAATCAATTGCACACCAAGTGTTCGACAGATTGTTTTGTTAGCTCTTATGATACATTGTCATTGGAAATAACATTAATAGTAACTTTCTATAAACGTTAAATAAGCTATAAATTGATTCAAGCTTATTAATTCTAATTGTCAACTTCAGTCCATATTCAAATTGTTTTTATTTGCATATCAGAGTTTCCAATTACAATTTGTATAGACGACTTACTTTAAAAAAAACTTCCACTCAAACTATTTAATAAACAAACTTTCAAAACCAAAATTTTCTTGAATTTTAAATTGGGTATCTATTCACCCCCCTCTAGATATGTTACCATCGTCTAACATCTTCTATGTCTGAATCAAATTCTTCTTCATCTTCAGGAGGGATCTTTTCAACAAATGTTCTAACTTGAGCCATCAGCGCCACATTAGTACGTTCTTCTTCTGAGTCATCTTCTGAAGAGTTACAATCATCCCAGGTTTCCATAAACCCTTTATTCTTACTCTTGAGAGCTTTCTTCTTGGGCTTGTCCTTCTGAAGTTCAGGATAATCATTCATGTAGTGTCCTGGCTCATTGCACTCATAACAAGTGACTTTTTTGGACACTAGACTTCCTTTGACCAGAAGTAGACTCGAAGCGACCACTAATCCTTAAGTGCTTATGACATTATTGCCTTGGTTTCTCTTCCAGATACGTTTAACCCTTGTGGATACCAGAGACAACTCATCTTCATCTTTATCAGAATCTTCTTTTAAATCCTTAATCTTTTCAGCTTGAAGAGCTTTGGACTTCTCATAACTTCAGACAGAAATGGGCACAATAGACTTCCCTCTCTTCCGAGGTTCATCCTAATATAGCTCAAGCTTATGACTCCTCAAAGAAATCATTATTTCTTCTAGAGAAGTGTTTTTCAAATCCTTAGCAAGCTTGAACGCAATTACCATAGGCATCCATATAGATTGCAAGCTTCTGATAATCTTATTCACATGATCTGACATAGAATAACCTTTGTTTAGAACTCTCAGTCCTGCAACTAAGGTTTGAAACCTTGAGAACATTGACTCAACTGTTTCATTATCCTCCATCTTGAAGGCTTCATACTTTTGAATCAAGGCCATAACCTTGGTTTCCTTGACTTAACCATTCCCTTCATGAGTCATTTTAAGAGAGTCAAATATAGACTTAGTTGAGTCTCTATTTGTGATCTTCTCCTACTCAGTATAAGAAATAGAACTCAACAAGATGGTTCTTTCTTTATGATTATTCTTATGATCCTTTTTTTGTTGATCAGTCATAGCTTTCATTTCAAGCTACTTTCCAGTTGCATCTGTAGGATGTTCGTAGCCATCGACTACTATATCCCATAGACCAATATCATGACCTAGAAAGAAACTTTCTAGTCTGTCTTTCCAATACTCAAACTTTTCACCATAAAAAAATGGGAGGTTTGGCATTGTAGTTATCTTTATCATAAATTGGAGTTGGTGGTGGTGGAGTAGGATCAACCATAGTGTTTCTAAAACTCGTTTGGATCTTTAACTGACACGGTTAAGTGTTTGATAGAAATTAATACCGAAATTGAAGCTCTGATGCCAATTGAAGGTGCGAGAAACACAAGACATGGGAGTTTGAATTGGGTTGTTCCAAATATAATCTTTTCTCAACTCAAAAACAAAGATAACAAGTGAATAAAAATAGATGAACACAATTATTTTTATCCTGGTTCACTATTAACTAAGTTACTCTAGTCCACCCCACAAGGTGATTTACCTTATACACAAGGACTTAATCCACTATAATCAACTTTATTATAGATAACTACAATAAGTGTGACCAACCTTATTGGCACCCTCAATAATTTTGTCGATCCTTATTGCAAATCCACTATGACCGTAGCCAAAATCTTCTTGAGAATCCAGACTCACAGAGTCTCTCAAGGAACCTATCAACAAATGTTGATTATAAAGATGTGTATACAAAGATGCTTCTACTCAAGCAGATTACATAATGTTTAAGTACAACAACACAAAAGTTTGATAGTAAGATACGAATAAAATCTCCTTGCTTATTTACAAAACTATACAAAGAATTACTCTACAGATTTCGTGCAGCAGTTTGGTGTAGTTTTGTAGAACTGATTCGTTGAGTTCAAATTCTTCTAAGTCCTCCTTTTATAGCTGAAAAAGAGATTAGTTGGAGGGTAGAATAGGAAACACAAATACAACTATTTTGTTCCCAACGGTCATGGTGAGATTGGTAGACAATAGTACAAAAAGGTCACAATGTACTTTTGTACTTTTATACTTACCATCACACGCAATCCCTTAGTCTTGATCTTTGTCTTCTATATCTTCATAGGCTTCTGATTTGTATATTGATGAAGCATGTTGTAGAAGGATCAGAACCTTGTTTCTTCAAAACCTATGTCTTTGAGTCTTCAGATCTTGTTCAGAGAACCCTTGCCTTCAGAGTCTTCAACACTTGGTCTTTAGAATAGTGTCTTCATATCTTCAGAACCCGTTCAACAAAACCTTGTCTTTAACATCTTCAAAACTTGGAACAACAGAAGTAAAGCTTTATAAGGACTTCAAAGCTTCCTTGCATAAGTCACGATCAGAAGCTCTTTTACTAATGTTCCTTAGAACCGTTGCATAAGAAGCATTCCAGAACCTTGACTTAACTTGTAACACACCATAAGTATTCTTCCAGAGTATTGAGTTCAGAACCTGATGATGTCACACGCCTTCTTACCAGAGTCAGAACTTGTTTTGCAAAAGCTACACATTAGACAGAAACCAATAAAGTATACAATTGTTCTCTAAGATAACATGTAAAGTTATCATCAAAATTAAGGCCACATGCATAACCAATCTTCTTCTTACATTATTAAGGCTCATCACAAGCAGATTGCCATCCAAAATGCCATGAATGCATAATGCACAATAACGTCACATATAAGTCGACCACGACTAGTCAATTGCATCATCATTCACATAATTATCACATAATAATCTTCACATAGCATGTATACATATTACACATGTACATCATTAAAACATCATCACGAATAACATCAATCACCTCACAACAATGTCATAACAACTTTACATCATCATCAAGTTCATCATTAAAATAGAACACCTTCGTATATTAACAAATAATAATTCAAATTTACAAATACATAGGTACTAGAATAATACATCAAATGACTCATATTAACCTATCATAATATAGCTATGCGCATCAGCTTTCCAATGCTTCGAACGACACGTCAAACTGAGTCCCAAAACTCAAGTTATGGCTTTTTCAAAAGTTACTTCCAGGTCTGCTCGCCTGATGCTCGTGCGGCGACGCTTGGGGCGCTCTCTTCGCCTTCCCTTCACCTGACGCTCGCCCGACGAAACCCCTTTTTCCATAAACCCCTAAAACACTCTTGCTTGATGCTCGCCCGATGACGCTTGAGCAACTCACTCTCCCCATGCTCGTCTCTTGCTTGTCCGGCGAGACGTGCAATTTTGTAACTTCGCAGCTGCGTTTCGCTGCGGTTTTAGCCCCATTCCAATTCCGATTTCAGACATCAATCCATCCAAAAACACATTTTAATCACTATATTTCACCTATCGACAACAACACATTGATATACACATATTACATACGAATCATGGTATATAAACATCATCAATACATAACACATCATGGTATTCATCACACTTTTCATCAAAATAATCATAAAAGACAACACCTACATCTACCTTAACCCCATATCAATCATAATAAATT
Organism: Vicia faba; assembly: GCA_948472305.1. Classification (NCBI taxonomy): domain Eukaryota; kingdom Viridiplantae; phylum Streptophyta; class Magnoliopsida; order Fabales; family Fabaceae; genus Vicia; species Vicia faba. The sequence continues at coordinate 756,609,642 of OX451736.1, read as the reverse complement.
CGATTACACCCCTTACCTTAAATTCCTAGCACTTCGATCCCTTTAAGCTCTATGAAAGAATCTCTTCTTGTTCCTCTCTGTTCCCTAGCCTCTTTTTTACGTTCTCCCAATATTTCACGATCGATACAGACTGACACCATATTTCATATTTTATTTGTTAAATTAGACCATTTTCTATGATCTTCACATTATGCCCTCGCTTATCCTCATAAAACTACTATTTTACCCTTAACACCTCTATTCATCCAATTATTCTATTTTATTATTAGTAGAAGACATGTGCATTCATACAGGTCCATCAATTTTAATTGATATACAATTTATTTTAATGCATCTGCGAATGATAAATTTAATTGTGCATCTGAAGATTTGTTAAACCAAACCTTACATGTCACAATGGTTCATGCACACAAAATGTCAAAAAAATATTATAAAACAGACTTGAAACACTATTTTCACCATAATTTCTCTCACTTAACACATTTATATGTAGTCATGAACAAGATAATTAAAATCGGACCATTCATTAAACCTGATAGAATAAGAGTTCAAGGTTTAAAGATATCGGGATCTAACCAGAGTTGAACAAATCTTAAATAAATAATAAATTTATTAAATTAATAATGAATTTGTAGTAAAAATGTATTAAAGAATTCATTCAATGGCATAAAAGTCTGATTTAATGAATATAGTATTTCATGAGCACATTTTGGTCTGAGTCTAAAAAAATCCAGTTGCTTTATTTATGTGGCCCAAGCCCATTTATAAAGATGTAACATAGCATTATGAATGAGAGAAAGCAACCGCCCCCTTCTTTCACATATTTCTTGAGAATTTCTTATCCCACCCTAGATAGGAAAAAAAGGACCTTATGTAATTCCTAGAATGTTTTATGGAAAATCAGAAATATATTTCCGATGCACACCCTACACATATAATTTTTTTCGTTTTTGAAATACACCTTATTCTACGATTTGATTTTTTCCGGAAATGCACCTCCAGTAATTTTCGAAAATGCATTTTTGGTTCCTAAATTTATATATTCAGAAAATATTTTGCTTGCATGCTATATTAACTAGTCCATCACTCGTAGAACTCCTACTTGTATTACAAATAATATGATAAACTTGAAGGTCAGTAACTATGTGATAAAAAAAGCCTATAACCTTTATGTGATAGAAAAAAAAAACCTATGACTTTGACTATAATGCTTTAACGAAAATACTTGGGTTAGTCTAGCATGTTTTCTAAATACATAAAATTAGGAATGGGAAATACACTTCAAGGAATATTCGAAAGTGTATTTCCGATATAAGATTTATCGTAAAATAGGGTGAATCTAAAAAACGAATAAATTATATATATATAGAATGCATATCAGAAATATATTTCCGACTTTTAAAGTCATTTATAAAATTTCACTGCAGTGACTAAAAAATATCTTGAATGCATTAAGAAATTCTCTATTTCTTTTGGATACTTTGATTACAGGAGTAAACATACTTTTTTATATTTTTTTAAGTCCTATTACTCACTCATATTTTTTTCTTCCTTTTTCATATCTTGTATTTCTTTTCAGATTTTACTTTTTGCATTCTTTCTATATCTGATCTCAATTCATTCCTACATTCTTTCTAAATTTCTTGTGGATAAAAGTTTTATTTTGACAATGCACTCGCAACTTTAATGAAAGCAAACAGGTTATCAACACTTAGGAATGGTAATTTAGTCCATATTCTATGAATACCTGCAAAAAAAAAAATTTCAACAGATAGGATAAAAACCTATAAAATAGGTAAGGGTACGAGTAATTACCCATTAAAATAAGCGAGTATGGATGCAATTACAAGGATTTTACTACCCACCTCGCCCCATGTATGCACTACATATTTATATAATATTATTTGTATTATTATATACAAATATCCATATATCAATTTTAAAAAAAATATATCTCTATTAAACTATTACACATTTTAATAAAAATGTTTATTTATTTATTTAACTCAATAATAACATACATAATTTCTTTTAATATTGTTTTAAAAAACTTAAAATTATATGATATTTTATAATTAATTGATTGAATTTTACTATAAACGCGGATAAACAGATACGGGTATGAGTATTGAGGTAACTATAGAGTATGGATACGGGTATGAACATTGGTGTTCAAACGGGTTTGAGCTCGGATACAGGGATTTTTTTCAAAACACGGGTATGGGGACGAATACTATAGTACCATGCCAAACCCTTCTCATTACTATCTCTACCAAGACTTGAATGTCGGTTTCCTACGATTTCACCGATTTTATAGCGGTTTAACAGGCCTTTTATCGGTCTAATGCTAAAGCAGTTTTCAGACACTATTAAACTAGATGCAGTTCCGATTTCCGATTTAACTGGTTGAACCGATCGGTCCGATCCGGTTTTCACTACATTGGTCTTGAGTACGAGGATTATTTTCCTCAAAAACTTCAGACCTACTCCTGTATACTTGTATTTTATTTTTGCAATCATGAGTATAATTCTGTGCCACTGAATTTGAAACTTAATTGGTGATTGATGTGAGAACCACAATTTCAAGCTTAAAAAAATTTACACATTTAAACTAAGTGTAAATTATGCAGTATGGTGACAAACTTAAAGTCAAACAACCTCATTCAATTAATACATAAAAAGTAATCACATGGTATTGTGGATAAGATTGTCTGTCTGCTTACGACAGCAATCTTGACCAAACTACCGGCAAAACCTGCAATGAAAAACCAACTAGTCCATAATTTTCGAAAAGGTAATAGTTTCAAAACAGTAGGTATTGCACCTTTTTCTATTGTTCTCGAGGATCTTAATAAAACCATGCTTCTTGATAACTTCAAGCAATGCCCTTCTATACAATCCCCAACATTCTCACCGTCTCTTAATAAATGTTTATGTCGCTCCAGAGATCTATGCAACTTGGACAATGACACTGTTTGGTCAAGGAAACTCTTTGAGACTGATTGTTCTATGTGATTGTTGTACAGACTGCAATGATGCTGCAGCTGTCTGGAGTACATGCCTTACTACCTCTCTTGGCCTGAGTTTGGTAGCTTATAATTTCATTGGTCTTACAAATAATTAGTGAAGTGGGAAGAAATTTAATCATTTGTTACAATTTTTTAATTAAATGAAAATCTAAAAAAATTCTAAAAATTGCTTAAATGTGAATCTAAAAATTCTAAAAGCGATATCTTGAATGTCGAAGCTTATGCAGCGTTTCTGGTGAAAGAGCGTGGCTCCGGCGGTGGATGTGCGGCCAAACTTGTACTGTTTGGTGGTGGTCGTAATTAGAAGAGAAGAAGTGATTGATGTTAGTGCGTGAGACACTTTTAGTGAGGAGAGAAAGAGAGAATAATAAATAAAATAAGGATTTGTATAATCAAGTGTACAAATAATGATACACACTATGACTATTTATATACAACCCTAATTGGGCTTGGGCTAACACAACTTGAATTATATTAAATATTAAATCTAATCTAATCAAATCTAATCTAATTTAATATTTCAACACATCCCCATAATCCAAGTTGTCGAACATCCTCAAAAATAGTCAATCTGAACTATTTCTAATTTCTTTCTCAAATTCAGGAATCTGTCGATCTTCAATCCTTTGGTGAAAATGTCGGACAACTGTGCTTCACTTGAGCAATGCCTAACTTCAAGTTCACCTTGATTTACTTTTTCCCTCAAGAAGTGAAACTTTGCTTCAATATGTTTACTTCTTCCATGCATAACTGAATTCTTCGCCAAATTTATGGTTGACTTGTTGTCGATTTGCAATACTAGAAGTTTCTTCACTTCGACAGTCATTTCTTCAAGTACAGATCTGATCCAAATTGCTTGACATGCAGCATAGGATCCCGCTATATATTCAGCTTCACACGATGACAATGCCACCACAGGTTGCTTATTCGAACACCAAGAGATTGGGGCACCAAATACTTGAAAGAAATATTCAGTTGTGCTTCTTCGATCTTCCTTATCTCCACACCAATCAGCATCTGAAAAATAATTAACTATTGCTTCTTTGCCTTCAGAATCTCGTCGAAATAGTATTCCACAATTTATTGAACCCTTCAAATATCGAAGGATTCTTCTTGCATCCTTCATATGTGACACTCTTGGTTCATCCATATATCAGCTTACTAATCCGACTGTGAAACCTATATCAGGTCGACTATTGCACACATACCTCAGAGATCCCACAATTTGCTTAAACAAAGTTGCATCGATTTTGTCTTCCTCTCCATTCTTCTCCAACTTCAGATTTGGTTCGACAGGTGAGGATACATGATTCGAATCATCCATTCTGAATCTCTTGAGTATTTCTTTGACATGCTTTCTTTGATGTAGCACCATACCTTGCTTCGACATTTGAAATTCCATGCCTAGAAAATAAGACAATTTTCCTAGATCCGACATTTCAAATTTCTTCGTCATCAGCTCTTTGAACTTCGACAAGTTCTCCAAACTATTTCCAGTTACTAGCAAGTCATCAACATACAAGCAGATGATTGTTATATCTTGTGCTACAACCTGAACATAGACACCATACTCTGATTTGCATTTGACAAATCCTAATTCGACTAAGTATGAGTCGATCTTCTTGTTCCATGCTCTAGGTGCCTGCTTGAGGCCATAGAGCGCTTTGTGCAATCTATATACTTTACTCGCTTCCTTCTGAATCACAAACCCAGGAGGTTGTGTGACATAAACTTCTTCGTCTAAAGGACCATTCAAAAATGCTGATTTCACATCTAGATGAAATGTTGACCAGCCTTGGTTGCATGTCAATGCTGCTACTAGTCGAACAGTCTCTAATCTTGCTACTGGAGCAAATCCTTCAGAGTAGTCAAGTCCTGCTCTTTGAAGAAAAACTCAAGCTACTAATCTTGCTTTATGTCTTGCTATTGACCCATCTGCATTGTGTTTCAACTTGAACACCCACTTTACTTCGATAGCTTTTGTATGTGTTGGAAATTCGACTAACTCCCATGTGTTGTTTCTTTCGATTGCCTATAACTCTTCGACCATATCTAACTTCCACTTGTTAATCTTTAAAGCTTCGCTATAGTTGATTGGTTCAGCACATGCAAGTAAAGCAAAATGAACTAATTCTCCATCTGGTGTGATTTCATCATCATCATCACTTCATAATCATGAAGTCTTGTTGGAAGAACTCTATTTCTTTGAGGTCTTTGGCTTGTTTCAGCCACAACCTCTTCGACTTCGACTGTGACGGGATTGTCAGCAACCGCTTCTTCTTCGACTTCGACTGGATTCTCAACAATTCCTTCGACCTCTACTTCATTAGTTTCTTCGTCTAAATCAAAGTTCATTAATGATTTGTTAATTGAATTGCTAGAATTCCAATCTCGGGCAAAATTTTCATTAATCACAATATCTCGACTCAACACAATCTTTTCATTAACTGGATTGAATAGTCTGTATGCACCAGTTTTATGATATCCTACCAGAATCATAGGTTCACTCTTGTCATCAAACTTCCTTCTCCTTGCATCAGGAACATGCTTGTAACACATAGAGCCAAACACCTTCAAGTGACTTACTGATGGTCATTTTCCACTCCATACTTCTTCAGGATCCTTGTTCTTCAATATCTTAGTAGGACATCTATTCAAAATATAAACTGCAGTCGAAACAGCTTCTCCCCATAAATATTTTGGCAAATTCTTTTGCTTTAGCATGCATCTTGCCATATCTAATATGGTTCTATTTCTTCTTTCAGCAATTCCATTATGTCGAGGTGTGTAAGGAGAAGCTACCTCATGATCAACACCATGTTCTGCATAGAAATCTTCAAACATCTTGGATGTGTATTCGCCACCTCCATCTGTTCGTAGAACTTTGATCTTCTTCTCACTCTAGTTTTCGACAAGTATCTTGAATCTCTTAAAGATTTCGAATACTTTGTCCTTTTGTTTGATCACATAGATCCACAGCTTTCGACTAAACTCATCGACAAAGGAAACAAAATATATGTTTCCACCAATTGTATGTTCTTCAAATGGACCACATACATCTGAATGCACCACTTCGAGAATGCAGAATAATCTCATTGACATAGTCGAAATGAAAGAATTTCTGGATTTCTTTCCCACTAAACAACCTTCACAGAGTTTTTGAGACATCTCAAGACTTGGAATACCAGTAACCATATCTTGAGTAATCAGTTGATTAAGTGATCGAAAATTCAAATGTCCAAACCTCAAATGCCACAACCAACTATCCTTGTGGTCGACAACAATTTTCAAACATTGAACTTCTGTCGAACTGATCATAGTCTTAAATGTCTTGTTCTTCGACAATGGAGATTTTAAAACCAAATTGTTCTTAGTGTCGAACAATTTCAAAACTCCATCTTTCATGACAACTGAGAAACCTTTTTCAACTAGTTGTCCAACACTTAACAAGTTGCATTTCATTCCAGGTACATAGAGCACATCTTTGATCATAGCTTTCCCTCCATTACTCATTTGAAAGACTATGTTGCCAGTACCTTCTGCTTGCAACGAACTATTATCAGCAAGTTTTACCTTGCTCTTCTTCGACTCATCAAAATCTGTCAACCACTCCTTTCGACCAATCATGTGGTTCGAGCAACCTGAGTCGAGAAACCAGATATTAGATTCAACATTGTTATCTGCAACTGCAACCATAACCATCATACCACCTTCAGAATCATCTGAATCTTGGCGTGCAAGGTTCGTTCCTTCGTCCTTGCCTTTCGATCCCTTGTATTTTCTGTACCAACAATTCTTGGCCAAGTGTCCCCACTTTTCACAATTATAACACTGCATACCTTTCTTATCTTCTTTGTCCTTTCGATAGTTTCCTCCTCCCCTTTTCGAGGATTCAGAAGATCTATCTTCGACCTTATTCTTATGGGAATTCGACCAAGAATTATTGCCATGAGTCTTGTCGAACTTGCCTTTGAATTTGTTGGAACCACCATCTTTTTTCCATGATTGAGCTTGTAGTGCCTGTATCGAGTCCTGAACTCCTTTCCTTTCGACAATCCTCATCTCATGCGCCTCCAAGAACCAACCAAATCTTCCACTTTAGTGGTTTCAAGATTGTTGGATTCTTGAATAGCTACGATAACTTGATCAAAGTGAGAGGTCAACGTTCTCATTACCTTCTCAACTATCATCTTATCAGTAATGGTTTCACCACAACCCTTCATGAGATGGACGAGTTTCTAAACCTTCGACACATATTCTGCAACTTTTTCATCTTCTCCCATCGACAACAACTCATTGTTTCCAGTGATTTCTGGTAAACAACCGCTAGTCTTCCAAACTATCGAATAATCTTTATTAACGCTACTCAATCTCTCTGGTAACTCACAGGATCGACTAGATTGATCCTAGGACTCCTTGGATATTAAAGTTACTCTCACAATCGAACAATTATTCATGGTTGCTATTGTACAAGTGTTTGGTTTATTTCGATCCTTCTCTCTAAGAGTTTAAAAATGTGGTCAAATTGTACATGAAAACTAAATTATACGAATAAATGCTAATTGTAATGCTGATTGAAGAGACATATAAAACTGTATGAAAAATGAAGTAAATGGTTTCGATTTGCAAAACATTTAACATAAAAGGTTTCTGGAATGTAGAAGTTTAAAATGTGAAGAAAGCGTTTAATGCAATTTTAAGTAAAAGGATGCGTTTGAAAAACAATACTTGGAAGTAAAGGTATTGAAAGCGTAACAGTTCTCTGAAATATAAAGTGCTCGAAATATAAAGAAAGCAATAAAGAGTAAAACTTTTGAGGAAAAGACTTTGAAATGAAAAGACGATAAATAAAGAAACTTGTAAATGTTATTCGATAAAAAGAAAAGAGGAAAGTACTGGAAATGGTAAAAAGGCTTTCATTAAGTTAGAAATACATGGTGCTATCATACATACATCTCTCTTGCATTCGTTTCCCTTGCCATGTGGTAGTTTGAATGTTATTGAGTATTTTGTATAACAGATATGACACACTGAAATCTTAATACTAAGACTTCTATTTATACTAATTCGACCCTAACGGTCTCGCTATAGGATCATGCCACGTTTCGAACATGCAAGACAATGCTTCTTTCATCTTTCCACGTGTCCCCAAATGCTCCAACACATAACTTTCAAACTTTGAAAGTCCCGCTTCCATTTAAATTTTAAATGCTTTGGTGTTTCTCCATTTCGAACGCTCTTCCCAAACCTAGCCTCGCTGTTGTTTCGAGACCCCTTTGGATATTTTCCATGATCACCGTTCGAAGCTTCAAGCTTTGACACACTCATTCGAAACACTGCTTCTGCAACTTCGAAATATGGTGTTCAATTCCATTTCGATCAGAACTTTTAACTCTTTTGAATTCTACATAACATTATCAAAATCTTCAGCCAACAAATTGCCCCTTTAAAATATGTATTTCGATCTCTTTGAGAAATACCTATTTTAAACATTTATACAAGATTTTGATAGGATTTTCGAATCATCATAACATTTAATGCCTTTGACTCCAGTCACATCAATCATAGCACCTTTTGAGTTCCTTAACCGCCCAGAGTCACTTCACAGCGTGGAGCAGTTATAAGTAATGATTGTTTTTAAATCACGCCTATTACCTATATCACCTTCTCGCCACCTCTTCATCACACCAACCCATGATCTCCACGTATCACACTTTTACTCGGTGGATGTTTAATCTTCTCATTATAAAACGTCAATTTACTCTTCCTTTTCCTTTTTTACACTCTAAATCTTTCATACTCTGAATTTTCACTCTTCTTCTCTCATAAACAATCTAAGCTCTTAAACAACAAAAATGTCTTCCTCCACCTCTTCCCAACTCAAGAAAGTCTCAAAGAAGAAGGGAAAGACTACAGGAGCAACCATGGAGAGTAAAATCGTCACCATTCAAGGCCAATCTGCTCTAGCTCCTCAAATGATTTCCAAAGAAAAAGAAATGTTGTACGCATCACAGGTACTCATCCCTACCCATGTTGCTGGTAAGAGGTTAGCCTTAAATGGTCCTCTTACAGTTTTTGAAATACTAAAGGACACCAGGACAATTTTTCCCGTATGTTATAGATTCAAACCTTTATTCAACAAAATGGATACCCCTAGGGTAGTAGAATCCCTCAGTTCGAATACCGCAGAAACCCCAACTGTTCCTCCCAAGGACCCATTTGTTTTGGATTATGTAAAAAGCAATTTTTAAACCATTTAGATCTTGCCCTACTTCTGATATTGCCTATCAAAATTGGTTCGCGAAAGTAGAAGCCAAAAAATCCCAGCAATGGGAAGAACTAGGCATTTATAACCTCATTAAGCTATCGAAACCTGGATTCACCTATAGCCACCCTCTGCTGTTCGCGTCCCTTTATTTCTGGGATAGTACCTACAACACTTTCCATCTCCCAGGTGGAATGATTACCCCAACTTTCTTTGATATAGCGGCTATTACTGGGCTGTCGCCAGTGGGAGAAACTTATGTTCCTGACAACGAAGAACACTCCAGCATAATTGACTTCGAAGTCAAGTTAGCCAGCTTTTCCAAATTTATCAGCCATTATCATGCTGAAGGGGATAATGTATCTGACATAGAGCATATTGCATTCTTAACCCTGTGGCTGTCTAGGTACGTTTTCTGCAGTAGATCCCTGCAGGTAGCTAGTAGATTCATTCCTCTAGCTAGGGATTTACACGAAAATCGCAAAGTGTGCCTAAGTGAATTACTCTTAGTTGACCTCTATGAGAGCCTGAGGTCAGCCGTTTCGAGTCTCAAATCCCACACCTCTAAAAACATTCTATTAGCTGGCCCATTTTGGTTACTCCAATTATGGCCAAACGCCATGTTCGAACCTTCTTTACCAACCGCCAACACCATAGATGAGCAAGATTCAGAAATAAGTGATAGGATAGTCGAAGGCACTAGGCTTCGAAGACTAACTCCTAATGATGACAAGGATGACTTCAAGGTTCAATTCTCGAAGTACATCATGATCCTCTCCAAAAGGCATAAGTTCGAAGAGAGCATGGCGCCTTTTGCTTCGAGGACTCATGGACCCTCTTGGTTCACCATGGCTCTCTCAGAAGCCATCAAGAGCAAGGAGATCCAAGATGTATGGAGAGCTTTTTTGCTTCCTAGACTCATCTCTTCAAGGATAACCCCAGCTAAGAATCAAATTCTCCTCTTTGCCTATCAACCAACTTCGTTTCGAGGCAGTTTGGCTTATGCCAACTGATTCCTGAACCTTTGTTCCAGACTGAGAGCGCCATCACATCTGGTCGAACTTTCAAGGCAAGGGAAGCCAGGATTCAACAAGAACAATATCAAGGCTTTGCCCAATTTGAGCTGATAGCCTTCGAACCTACCCATCTCGCGGCTAAAGGGTTTCTGGAGTGGTGGATTAAGTTTTATCAAACTTGCATGTTCGATACACTTACAATTCGACAGAAACTAATTGATGCCTTCGATGTGCAGGTACCAGCAAAGAAAGGTATGTTTACTCATGCCAAAGAGATAAAAGCTTTTCAAAATTATTTTGAAACTACTTACGACCCCACGCGCTTGGACTCCACTGTGCATCAAGCAGCTGAGACCTTGAAGGAAAAATTTAAACAAAAAGTTTCTAAGCTAAAACTTCCTTCAGGGCTGTCACCTGAGGATAGGTATAGGTTGGCATTCGAAATGCATCCACCTAAATTTCCCAGATTACCTACCTCAGAACTGGCTCTGGCTTGGTTTCCCCCATATCCATGGTGGTTTACTTGCAAAGAGATGTTCAAATATCTTCAAAGGAAACCAAAGCCATCTGAGACTGTGACATGGGCTCGACACTGGCTTCATGATTTCCCAGGACATCTTCGATATGACCTTTCTGCCATGTCAATTAAATCTGATCAAGGCACAGGTGCGAATGCTTGGGAACAATCCCAAATGTCTTTTATTTTCCATATCTTTAACCTTTGCCTTAATTGTTTTGATTTTCAGCTATCAGGATAAAGACTGCTGCTTCGAAATCGAAGGAAGGGAGTGCCTCTCAGACCTCCATTGAAACTACTGAAAAAACTAATCCACCCGAAACAACTGCTACTGCTGCAACTACAACAACAACAATAACGCCAACAACAAGTGCCCCAATTCCAACGGTAATCACTTAGTTTTTGATGCTTCGAATTCACTCAAGCTTTTTATATCTAACTTCGTTAAAATTCGTTCAGACCAACAAGCTTCCTCCCACTACTCCTAAGAAGCGAAAACCAAGCACTACTGGGGAAGATCCCACTGCTGGAGGAAACTCAAATACTGCTTCGAAGAAGAAGCTAAAGAAAGCTACACCTAAAAGTACTGTTCCGACTAGCGTCTCTGGACTCGACTCCAGGGATGCTGCTCCCTTACCAAAATCCAAAAATCCACCTTCGACCTCCAACCCACAGTTGGAACGCATAGCTAGTAACCTCTCCTCTGAGGGCCCACAGGTAAATCGAACTTCCTCTAAAAATGTTTAACTTCTTATTATCTTGGTGAATATTTTTCTTTAACATTCTGCCACTCTTTGCAGAACATCTTGAATCCCACTTCTACCATTTCGACCTCACCGTCCAGAGCTGCTGCTCCGCTTAACTCCTCTCCTCAAGGAAATTCCAGCAATTTGGTCCAAAACAAAGGTTCTTCCAATGTGGCGGTTTTAGCTGGAACTTCTGAACAGCCAGATGACCAAGGTACCTCCATTCCTCTGAAAGAGGTAAACGAAACGATACTTCAAACGTCTGCAGAGGATTCACAAAGGGTTCTTCAAAAGTCCCCTCTTGAAACTCTTCAAGAGGACCCAAAGGATACTCAGACTGAAGAAGAAAAAGCTGATTCTGGGTGAGAATTCGAAGAATCTGCAGGCGAAGAATCTGAGGAGGAAAACGCCAATGAAGAGGAAAACGCCAATGATGGTTCGACTGCCGGGACGGAGTCTAACGCACATAGCGGCGAAAGGGATGGTATCGAAGTGGTAGATTTGGACGAAGATGAAGAAGACCAAGAGCACGAAGCAAATGAAGGGGATGGTGATGCAATCAACGAAACCCTAGAGGTTGAAACAAACGTGGTTCCCCTACGCGTGGAATTCCCCCAATCCTCTCCGTCTCGAATGACTGACGAGGAACTGGCACTTCTGAGGCGAAATGACCCCATTGGGTATATGAAGGCAAAGTTGGCTCAGAGGGACGTTCCACTCGCTAGGGCTGGCACAAGTTCAACCAGCTATCCTCTTCCCACAGATGAAAGAGTCGTTCTTCTTAACAAAATTAGGAGAACTATTCTCAATGTGGATATCTTCGAAGTGCTTAAGCAAGATAGTACTGCTTGCTATACTATGAAGGAGCTGCTCACAAAGGTTAATCTTTCCAACTGCTCTTTGCCAGTTAGTACTCTCTTGTTTGATCTTCAGAATTTGTTGGACAACGTAACTGGCTACCTTCTCCAAGACGAATCTGCTGCCAAGAAGGTTCATGAGAAATGCATTGCCATGGATGCCGCCTATGAACAAGCTTCGAAGCTTTCTCAAGAAGCTGAGGATCAGGCTATGCATCTGAAGCAGGCGAAAACTGAATATGAGGCTCGAGCTGAGTCCATTCTTATTTGGGAAAGGCAGATTCTGGAACTTCAGCAGAAAGTTAAGGAGGCTAAGGAACAACAACTAGCCTTCGAAACTAATCCTGCAGGTAACCAATTCGAAGAGCTTCTCAACCGGGGGCTTGCAGAAATGGAGACTGCAGAACAACTTAAAGGAGAAGTGGCAACCTTGGAAGGTGCCAGGCGGTTTGCTCAGCAGAGACTTGAAACATTTCGAAGCACCTTTAATCGATTGAAAAATAATGTTTATTTCTAAATTTTTATATCTCATCTGACCATAACTTTGGTTTTTACATGTAATATTCGAACAACGCCATTTTGGCATTCTTATCTTGCCATCTTGGCTTTTTATAATATTTTGTTTATGTTGTTATTATTCGAATCTCCCGCAGGCTTGGCTTATATTTCTTTAAATATTTCCCATTAACCTTTAGGACACGTTTATCATCCAAGAGTTCTTCGACTTCGTATGCATTGTTTGAGAATACTTTTAATATTCGAAAAGGTCCTTCCCAATGAGGTGACCATTTACCTAACGCTTTATTCTTCTTATCCATAGGCAATATGACTCTCCAAACCAAGTCATTAATAATGAATACTTTTTTCTTTACCCTTTTATTGTATGTTCTGGCCACTCTTTCTTTTTGCCTCATCAAAATTTCCAACGCATGTAACCTAATTTCGTCCAACTCAACTAATTCATTCATCATCATTTCCCAATATAATGCAGCTGGAATTTCGTTTTGTTTCTGGATTCGAACTGATTGTAGATGAATTTCTACTGGTAATACTGCATCATGGCCGAATGTAAGTTGGAAAGGCGTAGTGTTGGTGGCTTCCTTAGGAGATGTTCTACAAGCCCACAACACTTGGTCCAGAGTTTTATGCCAATTTCTTGGCTTCTTGCCAATATGCTTCTTGATCAATCCTATTATTACTTTGTTTGCTGCTTCGACTTGTCCGTTTGCTTGAGCATAATATGGTGTTGATGTTAGCAATCTGAACCCCATTTCTTGGGCAAATCCTTGCATCTTTCTACCAGTAAATACAGAGCCTTGGTCTGTAGTTATACTTTCTGGCAATCCAAACCTATAGATAATGTGCTTTTGTATAAACTCGATAATTGCCTCTTGATCAGCAACTACCAAAGGTATAGCTTCGATCCATTTGGTGAAATAATCTACTCCTACCAAGATATATTTCTGACCTTTGGACGAAGCAGGATTTATCTCCCCTATCAGATCCAATGCCCATCCTCTGAATGGCCATGGTTTGATGATCGAATGCAACTCACTTGCAGGGGCGTGTTGAATTCCTGCATGTTTCTGACATTCCTCACATCCTTTAGCAAAGTCTATGCAATCTTTGAGCATGCTAGGCCAATACAAACCATATCGAAATAGCAACCATTTCATTTTATGGCCTGCTTGGTGTGCCCCACATGCCCCATTATGGACCTCAGACAATGCTAAATATGCCTCACTTTCTCCTAGGCATTTCAATAATACACCTTCTTGGATCTTTTTGAACAATTCGTTCCCCATGAGGAGATATGACAATGCTCTATATTTTGTTTTTCTATCCACCTTTAAAGTTGGGTCTGCTAAATAACTCTTTAATGGACTTCGCCAGTCTGTATCTGACAAAGTATTTATGGCTAGAATTTCGAATCCTTGTTTCTCAGCATATCCCAATCTCATACTTTCCCGATCCGATGGTGTGAATCTAGTAGCCATAACTCTTCCCCTTATTTCGACCAAATCTTTAAGATTCTTGGTAGATACTCTATAACCTGAAGCCAACTGCGCTAAGTCATTTGCTTCTTGGTTTTCTAATCTTGGTATGTGTTGAATGTCCATGTATTCAAACTTTCGTAATAGCCTATTGACTATGACGAAGTATACCATTAAATTTTCCTTTATGCACTTGTATTCTTTTGTGATTTGTTTGACCACCAATTCAGAGTCTCCTTTAATTTCGACTCTGGTTGCCCCCAATTCCAACAAAGCTTCAAGTCCAACAATGAGCGCTTCATATTCAGCTTCATTGTTCGAACAACGAGGACCATCCAATTTATACTTGAATTTTGTTGGAATTCCTTCAGGAGAAATTAGAAGGACTCCAACACCACTTCCATTCCTGTGGGTTGAACCATCAAAGTACAATTTCCATGGTTGCATTTCGACGTAACTCATGCTTGTCTGCTCAACCAACGAATGATCCACAATGACATCAGAAATCACTTGACCTTTCATAGCTTTTAAGGGCATAAAAGTCAATGAATATTCTGTTAAGGCCAGAGCCCACTTTCCAACTCTACTATGCATTATTGGCTTTGAAAGCATATGTTTAATGACATCGAAGTGAGACGAAACATAAACATCAACATGTTTTATATAATACTTGAGTTTCATACAAGAGAAGTACAAACAGAGACATAGCTTTTCTAAATTGCTATATCTGGTCTCTGCATCATTTAGCACTCTACTTAAATAGTATATGGCTCTTTCGACGCCATTGTTATCCTCTTGTGCTAACATACTACCTATGCTAACTTCAGAGGCAGATATGTACAATCTCATGGGCTTCCCCCATGATGGTGGAGACAAAATAGGAGGCTGGGAAAGATATTCTTTTATTTTGTCAAACGCCTCCTGGTGAGCTTCGTTCCATTCGAAGGCCTGACCTTGCTTCAGACGAAGTAACGGAGAGAAAGCTTGGGTCCTTCCACTCAGGTTCGAAATGAATCTTCTGAGGAAGTTAACTTTCCCTAGTAGAGATTGCAACTCCCTTTTTGACGCAGGTGCTTTCGTCTCCATTATGGCTTTGGTTTTGTTCTGGTTGATCTCAATTCCTTTCTTGTGGACCACAAAACCGAGAAAGTCTCCAGCCTGCACAAAAAATGCACATTTAAGGGGATTCATCTTTAAGCCATGTTTTCTCATCCGTTCGAATGATTGGCCTAAATGATGCAAATGTGCTTCTGCAGATATAGATTTGATGACTATATCATCAATATACACCTGCATGAAGGTTTCGATGAAGTCATGAAAGATTGAATTCATCGCCCTTTGATAAGTTGCCCCAGCATTTTTTAAACCGAAAGGCATCACCACCCATTCGTAGGTGCCTAAGGCTCCTGGGCAACGAAATGCTGTTTTTGCAACATCTTCTTCAGCAATGAAAATCTGGTTGTATCCAGAGTATCCATCTAACATGCTCAAGTATTCAAATCCTGCAGCAGAATCTACTAGCATTTCTGCCACGGGCATGGAATATTCATCCTTAGGGGTTGCAGTATTTAAATCCCTAAAATCTATGCAAATCCTTAAAGAACCATTTTTCTTAATAACAGGTACTATGTTTGCTAACCATTCAACGTACCTTGTTGTTCTGATGAATTTGCAGCGCAGCAACCTTTCGATCTCAGCTTTAATTTTTGTGAGAACCGCTGGTGCGAATCTTCTGGGAGTTTGTTTGATGGGCCTCTTGCCATCTTTGATTGGCAGTCTATGTTCGACCAACTCCCTCTTTAAACCAGGCATCTCATCATAATCCCATGCGAAACAATCTTTGTTTTTCCTAAGGACTTCGATCACTTTTTCCTTGAGGCCTGGGCTAAGTTTAGCACTCACGTAAGTTACTCTTTTCGTTTCTTCATCCCCTAAGTTGACTTCTTCGAGCGGGTCCTGTGCCAACATTTTGACACCTGAGTTTATGGGGTCCCTTTCGAAGCCTAAGGGTTCTTTGTCATAGATGGCATCCAACCTTTGATCCATCTCCAATTCTTTGATGGGTGAGCATTTCGCACCCCCCCCCCACTGACTTCATTCGTCTTTACAGTTGATTCATTTATTTCAGCCTCTAAGGCCGCTTTCGATTCATTCTCAGCCATATAGGCCGAAATCCTTTCGAAGAAGGTAGACTCAGTCATGGTTAAGGTTGTCGAAGTTCCAGCCTGCTGGCCGTTTTTGTATAGCACCTTCAACTTCCTCCTCTTCACTGATTATTGTTCTATCCCAGTAAAGACCATCATGACGAAGTGTCATGTAATAGTGAGCGTTTCTAGTTTCATTCATCTCATCGTTTGGGACACATGGAGCAATCTTTGCCAGATTTTTATCATAATCCCTTTTGTCAACTAAATTGACAGTTGACATAAAGTAACTCTGGTCTGCTTCGATGTTTTCCACGATTCCGTCCTCTCTCCACAGAACTAGTCGTTGATGCATTGACGAAGGAACTGCCCCCACGCCATGAATCCATTCTCTTCCTAGCAGTAGGTTATAGTTGGCCTTGGCTTCGATAACCATAAACATGGTGGGCCTGCAACTTGAGCCTATTGTCAATTCCAACTGGACCACCCCCAGTGTTTTGCCCACTTTTCCCTCATAATTGGATAGAACCATATTATGGGGCTTGATATCTCCTTCGCGGATCTCTAACCTTTTTAGCATGAAATGGGGAATCAGGTTGACTGCAGCACCCCCATCCACTAGAACTTTGTTCACACCATGGACACCTACTTTCGCCCGAATGAAAAGTGGCTTGAGATGATTCTTCATTGCAGGCTCTGGACGTTCGAAGAACGCATTTTGTTCCTCAACAGCCCCATTGTCCATCACGTAGTAGCACACGGGCCTATGTTTCATTAAATCTGTGGTGTCTTCCTCCTCATATTCATTGATTTCGGTTTCCTGCCCAAATTCGCAGGGAAGCACGGACACCACGTTACAGTTCAGGTTGAATGAAGACTCCCCCTCCGATTCGAAGTTATCTGTTACCATATCTTCGTCCTCTTCCGGGCCTGGAATATATTCCTTTGGTTCGTCTCGTTGGTCTTCAGAAAAAAGCCTCCTATTGACTGGAGGTTTCTCTTCAGTCTGATTTTTTGGTTTGTTGGTGCTTGATTCACCTTGTATCTTCGTTGAAGTATCCCCTTTGTTTGCCATAGCTTCTCTCTCAGCCTTTCGAATCCTTTGCTGTCTGCGCCACTGGGATCTTGACATGGGGTTCCTTCCTTTGTAATTCTCTAATCTCACTTCCTCCCTTTTTTGTGTGTTGAATTGCCTCCTGTATGTCACAGCATGGCGTGCATTTCGTTCAGCACTCCTCCATTTGTCTTTGCCTTTGTCATTTCTGACTTGTAGCCATCTATCGATTGGCACTTCAGCAGGGAGTTTGAAAGTCACTCTTCGAGCGACTTTGGGGTGAGGGCTATCAGGTCTTCGCTGTTTGTATCTGCTGTCGAAACGCGGGCCCATCTGGGCAATTTCTTGATGGTTCCAGCAAGGGGCGAAGGGGATCGTTTCGAAGGCCCTGGACATGCTTTGGTCATACACAGCAGAACATCTTGGGCAAACCAAACACTTAGTTGCCCCTTTGTAGCAGCGAAAAACAAACTCCAACAGACTCTCTCCAGCCTTGGGATAGCACCTAAAGAGTTGGTTATCCTGGCGCCAATTGTTGCCAGTTCGAGTCCTCTGTACCCTTTCGAAATTTGCAGCAATTCTTTGGTTGCAGAGGATGCTGCACCTAGGGCACAATATCATGCCTGGATCTCCTTTGTGGCATGTCATGAGATAGTCTTTGAGAGTAGCATCTCCAGTGTGATTATCCCCCATTCTGTGCTTTTCTTTTTCTAAGTATTTTTTCACTTCCTCCATCTCAGAACGGGGTCCTTCCATATCCACCATATTTATTTCCACATCCCCCTCTTTAGTTTCGTCATCGCCCCATCCTGTGGGCTTTATATCTTCGATCTGGACCTTCGAACTTTCTGGGGCAGAATATTTGACCAGATAGTCAAATTTCCCACTGGGTTCCCCCAGAGTGTCCCATATTTCCTTCCGAAGGGGAACTGGCTGCGTAATTTGGACTTTCTCCAATTCCAGCCTCAAGCCCTCAGTGACTTGTGTCAATCCTTCGTTTTGATTTCCTTGGCCTTCAGTAGCCTGGGTTTCTCCTGCAACAGCCACAGGTGCAACAATCGAAGTATCTGGCGTATTCTGGATGTCTTCAGTGACTTCCTCGCTGACTTCGACCATCACCCAGTTTTCGACTCCAGTGTCCTTCTCTCCTGTTGGGGCATCGCTTTGATCAGTTTCCACCATGTTGACCTCTCCAATGCATGCAGGCTCGGAGTAGTTGGTGTCTGCGACGTCCAAAGGATCTTCGTCCACTTTCATCTTCACCTTATCAGCAAACTTTAGTCTGCCATCTTTGATCGCGTTTTGAATCAAGTCCCTGAAAAGAAAACATTGTGAGGTCTTGTGGCCTAGGAAACTATGATATTTGCAAAATCCCCTTTTCTTCCTCTGATCCAAGGGAGGTATTTTGACATTTGATGGCACAATTAGTTGGCCATCCTTGACAAGCAAGTCAAAAATTTCGTCACACTTAGTGACGTCGAAGGTGTAAACCTTCTTTGGAAACTTGTCACTTTTCTCATTTTCAACAATATCTTTCCCTTTCGTGGGAACTAACATTTTGCAGGAGTAAGGTGGGGCCTGTTTTAATTCAGCGAGGTCGATTTCGACCTCTTCGAATTCGAATTCAGGATATTCTTCTACTTCCTCAGTCCCAACATAGGAAACCCTTTCTTTCTTACTATTCTTAAAGACTCTGGCTTTTTCAGCTTTTAGTCTTTCGACCTGTCGAACCCTGTCGGCTAATTGAGCCATATCCCTCAAATACTGAGTATCTAATTTCTTTCGAATAGAATAATCCAAACCCCCAGCGGCCATTTCGACTAACTCATGTTCAGGCACTACTGTGTAACATCTGGATTTTAACAGCCTAAATCTATTCAAATAATCATCTATGGGTTCAGTGAATTTTCTCTTAACACTGGCCAATTCCTTCAAACTTATTTTCGATTGTCCCATGTAAAATTGTTCATGGAATAATCTCTCTAAAAGGGGCCAAGTGTCAATAGATCCGGGAGGCAACGTGGTAAACCAAGTGAAGGCGTTTTTTGTCAAGGAACTTGGGAAGTATTTGATCCTGAGATCTTCATTATTGGCTATGTCTCCCGCTTCGGTTAAATATCTCGCTATGTGTTCGACTGTTGACTCGTTGGTATCCCCAGCGAACTTTGTAAATTTAGGGACTTTGTATCCCCTTGGTAAATCAGTATGCATTATACAATCCAATATAGGAGAAGCGTAATTTGGCCTCCTCATTCCCGTATTGAGGCCATTTTGGGCCATGATCCTCTCTATCATGGTGGTTAGGTTATTTTCTGCCAAGATGTTATCGTTTCGAATCCTATGAACGACGGCATCGGCATCTTGATTTCGACCAACAAAAACAACTCCCCTGGGTTGTTCTTCTCGAAGTTCTGGGGCTTCTGGCCTTTCGATCCTTGCCCCTGGTTCCATAACTTCCCTTTGTGGGCCCTGAATTACTGGGGCTTCTAACCTTGGTGCTCTGGCCCCTAAGTTAGCTTCTTCTCTGGGTAGTCTCTGAATTGGGTCGTTAGCAATTCGTTCTATAACAGGCATGTTTGTTCGAAATCCCGCCTGGTTCTGCCTACGCCTTTCTGTGGGAGCAAAGAAATCTGCTATTCGACTCATATTGTCAGCGTTTTCCCTGTTCGTCACAGTCACATTCTGAACTATTGGGGCAAATATTTCCTGCATGGTTTGCGCTAACACCCCTATCATGTTGTGGTTGCTGTCATCCATCAATTGCCTAAAAGCCAACTGGTTATCTGTGGTTAGGATAGGCAACGTGCTATAACCTCCTGACCCTTGGTTATTTGTCATAAATTGGTTCGCCCCAGACCCAGATCCTAGTTGTGGGGATGAATTCGAAGTGGAATTGTGTAAACCTGCCATAAAAGATGTTGGCATTCCGTAAGAAGAACTTCTAATTCTATTCCCATCGAAGCCGGGTGGTCTAGTTAATGGTGTGGCTAAATGGGATTGTGTTCCTGGTGGTGGAACGAATCCCCCAGGGTAGCCCATAGTTCCAGTATTTCCTAAGATCGAACTGTTAGTTGATATGCCACTTACTCCAGTGGTGGCTATGTTACTGGTTGAAGATGCAACAGACTGTGCATTCGAAGGGATTACATTAGATGTTCCGCTCGAAATGGACGCGTTAGTGCTTGTTGCATGTGGGTCACCTTGGTTTCCTTGTTGATTGTCTGAATTAGACATTTTGTCCAAACGTTTTCTTCTGGATAAAGGTTGGTTGCTGTTTGTTATCTTACCACTTCTTAGGTTCATAAAACAGCAAATTTCTTATGGTTCCTACGTTTTTGGGATGGCTATGTCTCGACAATCCTTAATTCTGATATCCAACTATTGGTCCCATCAGGTGTGCCAATTTGTTTCCAGTGATTTCTGGTAAACAACCGCTAGTCTTCCAAACTATCGAATAATCTTTATTAACGCTACTCAATCTCTCTGGTAACTCACAAGATCGACTAGATTGATCCTAGGACTCCTTGGATATTAAAGTTACTCTCACAATCGAACAATTATTCATGGTTGCTATTGTACAAGTGTTTGGTTTATTTCGATCCTTCTCTCTAAGAGTTTAAAAATGTGGTCAAATTGTACATGAAAACTAAATTATACGAATAAATGCTAATTGTAATGCTGATTGAAGAGACATATAAAACTGTATGAAAAATGAAGTAAATGGTTTCGATTTGCAAAACATTTAACATAAAAGGTTTCTGGAATGTAGAAGTTTAAAATGTGAAGAAAGCGTTTAATGCAATTTTAAGTAAAAGGATGCGTTTGAAAAACAATACTTGGAAGTAAAGGTATTGAAAGCGTAACAGTTCTCTGAAATATAAAGTGCTCGAAATATAAAGAAAGCAATAAAGAGTAAAACTTTTGAGGAAAAGACTTTGAAATGAAAAGACGATAAATAAAGAAACTTGTAAATGTTATTCGATAAAAAGAAAAGAGGAAAGTATTGGAAATGGTAAAAAGGCTTTCATTAAGTTAGAAATACATGGTGCTATCATACATACATCTCTCTTGCATTCGTTTCCCTTGCCATGTGGTAGTTTGAATGTTATTGAGTATTTTGTATAACAGATATGACACACTGAAATCCTAATACTAAGACTTCTATTTATACTAATTCGACCCTAACGGTCTCGCTATAGGATCATGCCACGTTTCGAACATGCAAGACAATGCTTCTTTCATCTTTCCACGTGTCCCCAAATGCTCCAACACATAACTTTCAAACTTTGAAAGTCCCGCTTCCATTTAAATTTTAAATGCTTTGGTGTTTCTCCATTTCGAACGCTCTTCCCAAACCTAGCCTCGCTGTTGTTTCGAGACCCCTTTGGATATTTTCCATGATCACCGTTCGAAGCTTCAAGCTTTGACACACTCATTCGAAACACTGCTTCTGCAACTTCGAAATATGGTGTTCAATTCCATTTCGATCAGAACTTTTAACTCTTTTGAATTCTACATAACATTATCAAAATCTTCAGCCAACACTCATATTATCGACGCAAGGTTTGTAATTTGACAACCTTGACTTTCTCACCTCCTTCGAAATACTTTACCAGAATATCCCATGCCTCCTTCGCTATTTCAGCATGAGAGATTTTGTCGAAGTTAGCAGCATCGACAGCCATTTGAATGTAATAAGCAGCCTTGCAATCTTTTTTCTTGATTTCGTTGTGAGCTTTTTTCTGTTCGTCGGTTGCATTTGTAGTCAATGCCGGAACGTCGTCGGTAACCACTTCTAGGATTTCATGGAAGCCAAATAAGGATTGCATCTTTTTTTTCCATCGAATCCAATTTTTACCGTCAAGCATTGGAAGAGAATTTGGAATACCCTTATCACTAGCCATCTTCGCAGCGGTTGATTTACTTGCCCTAGTAAAACGATCTCTGACGTGAAATTCTTGAAAACTTGATCAAGAACAATAATTGGAAGCTCTGGATACCAATTTGTTAGTGCGTGAGACACTTTTAGTGAGGAGAGAAAGAGAGAATAATAAAGAAAATAAGGATTTGTATTATTCAAGTGTATAAATAATAATACACACTATGACTATTTATATATAATCCTAATTGAGCTTGGACTAATACAACTTAAATTATATTAAATATTAAATCTAATCAAATCTAATTTAATCTAATTTAATATTTCAATAACTGAAATGGAGAAATGGAAGAGAAGTGAGGAAAGATAATCGTGAGAGGGAAAAAAGTTAAAAGAAAAGTTGAAGTAAAATCCTATGTCAATTGAATTGATACACTTGGATAAATGGTAAGATAGTTCAAATCCTTAACTTAATATGTTAACTACGTTATTGGACAATTGTTAGTGTAAAATCAAAATTGAGTAAATGGTGGTATCTAATTTTGTTTCGTTAAATAGTTGATTATTAGTTTACTCATACATCAATTAATTACAATCATTTAATTTAAATAATTTTAAATTAATTTCTACTTCTCACCACTAATTCAACATATATCAATATAAAATCACATAATAGTCGCAATAATTTACAAAAATATAAATTTTAGATTTTAGGATATTACAGGAAGAACAAAGAAAATAATAAAAATAAAATGTAAAAGTATTTTAGCAAGCCAAGCTGACGAATGTTTGAGCCGGGATCGAAGATAACATTAGTATATAAGGTTGTCTATGCTACTGTCAAAAAGAAAATTAAATCGAAGTGAATTAAATTGTTACAATAATTCACAAAACTAAATCAAAATGTCTATAATAATCCCACCAAACAAAAGTGAAATGTCATAATAGTTCGGTGAACTGATTCAGTATATTGGTCTGAACCGAATCAAAATTAAAAAGTTAAATTTATGTTGATGGTGAAAATGATGAAAAGACCCACACATATATCTAAAATTCTAAATCTTCATAAGGGTAAAATAGTTTACATGTTGTATAGGCAATAACCATTCTAATTTATATTTGGAAATATGTTTGTTTTACGGAGAATCATATAGTTAATTTTGTTTCTCAAACTTTTGCAAACCATTAATTTCAACATTTCTGAAGCATTGATACTTTTAAAATGGTGAAGTACGGGTAACGGGTGTGCATTGATATCAAGTATATTTATTGTACTTATAGTACTTTAATTTTTCTTATTATTCGAATTTGAGTGAAATTTATGATTTCTCAAATATAAATATCTTAAATTTAAATATTTTAATTTTTTTATTATTGTATTTTAACATTATTTTTTATCTTTTAAAATTTTTATAGTGATATATTGTTAGGAATCTAACAATTTAGTTATTTATTCATATATTTTATAAAAAAAACTCTTATTTTTTATTAATGTACATATACTTTGATTTTTTTTTAATGTTATATCCGATACCAGTAAATATGCATCAAGATGAATGAAAGTTATACCATAATTAGAAATTGCATCTCAAAAATGACAATAATTTCAACATGTGGGGCTTTGCAATTGTACATGCCATAAATATTGAACGAACCATTTTTATTTTTAGTTTTTCAATTTGCAATTTTAGATATGGGATTGATAGTCATTTGTGAATATGATAGGTGAGAATGTGGGAAAAGTGATCTAAATTAAAAAATCTTTGATTAATAAAACCGTTTAAGTTAATTTTACAAAACAAACACAGATTAAACAGCAAAATAATAAAAATGGAAAATCAAATAGAAAGAAAGAAATAAATAAAGGACAAAAAGATAAACAAATAAAGGAAAAGATAAATTCTTCAAGGATTTATACATATACAACATAATTCACAAGAGTTTACACTAAAAATATTTTAAAATTTTCATAGATTATTTTCACGAACCTTCTTATAATTTATATAGGTTAATATCAAAATCAAACGAGAGATTTTATTTTAGGATAATCTCACAAACCAAACAAAATTTTTACATCATGATGAGCTCAAAAATCAAGCAAAAATTTTAATAGGTTGATAATAAGAACCAATCAAAAGTTTTTTTTTGGAGAATGAGCTCAAAAAGCAAACATAAAATTTCATTGGCTAATTTCAAAAATCAACCTGAAGATATTAGCACGTTCAACTCTAGAACCAAACAACACTCATGAACATATTACTCAAGAGAAATTTCTCACTAGAGTAATTCACAAGATTATCATCACATCCGAATAACAAAGTTCTCACATGTTAGGTATGTGATTTTATGGTTGACAATAATTTTGGTAAAATAAGTAGTTGACAACAATTTTATCAAAACATATTTCATTGAGAAAAACATGTAGTTAGCATAATGTTGAACAAGATGTCATAACATCTTGACCAGCTTGTACAGCAAAGTCTGTTGGTACTTATTTGACAGATGTTCTATCAAAAATTGTAACATAACAGAACATCATGACAATACAACTGGATAATATCCTGAAAGATTTGATTGAAAAATATGAAATTCTGGAGGTTTCTAGTACTCATAACAGGCGCAGGCAATCAAGAATTTTTAGGAATAATTACAGATTTGATTTGTTTCAAAAAAGAATCTTGAGACTTTTTAAGAAATATTTGAAAGATTTGTTTTTTGTTTCTACTTTTATGGAGAAGATTCTGCAGGGATTTAGAGCTTAAGATTATATTTGATTGAAGAGTCCAAGTCCAACTACAAAAGCCTATATAAGGAGTCGTCCAAGACCTAGGTTTTTAAGTAGCATAGTTTTATTTTAAAACCTTGTAAAAAAATAAGGGTTTAAGGTTTGAGAGTTCCTTAGTTTCTCCGTGTGTTTTTGTATGTCCTCATGTATTTTTTTGATGCATTTGAGTTGAGTGATTGTTACTTGTTTATCAAGTTATTATTCTCCTCTAAGCTTTTAAGGAAAGAGTTGAGTATTGTTCTTAGTGAAGCTTTTAAGCAAACTAAGTATTTGTGTATTGGAAGTGTAATATTCTTTTAGTTTCTTGAAGCATTCCCTAGGATTGGGATTATTTGATATCACTGCGGTGATTGGGAGTGAGAAGAGTTCTTATATCTAGAAGGTTCCTAGGTAGAAATTGCATTGGGTAGGGATTAAGTGAGAAGTGTAAAGTGGGGTTGTTTAAATTTGAATTGATATTATTGATAGTGGATTTCCTTCCTGGCTTGGTAGCCTCCAAAGTAGGTGAGTTGCATCAAACTGAGTTAATAATTGATTGTGTTCTTTAAGTTTATGCAATTTACTTTTCCGCATAATCTTTTTGTTTTTAACAAGTCTATTTTTCTGTCAGCAGATGTTATAACATATGTCATGACATTGTGTGTTGTTAAGACATCAGTCTTGACTTCTGATATTGTGTGTGCCACAATTTCAATTGGCATCAAGAGTAGGCACCATGTTCTGTTTATTGGGTGAGATCCAGGGATATACTTCTTGTCACTATGGAGATAGAAAGAGGATATAAAAATAAATCACTCATGTTGGATGGTTCAAACTATGACTGGTGGAAGGTTAGAATGGTAGCTTTTCTGAAATTTATGGATAGTAAAGCTTGGAAGGCTATTTTAAAAGGATGGAAGCATCCAATTGTGAAGAATAAAGATGGAAAAGAATCTATAAAACATGAAGAAGACTGAGATGAAAATGATGATAAAGAAGCCATTGGAAATTCCAAGACTTTGAATTCTCTATTCAATGGAGTAGATAAAAATATTTTCAGATTGATTAATACATGTATTGTATAGCCAATGATGCTTGTGAGATTCTCAAGACAACTTATGAAAGTGCATCTAAAGTGAAGATTTCAATACTTCAACTTCTTACTTCCAAATTTGAGATTTTGAAGATGAAAGATGATGAGACAATTCAGGAGTATCAGATAAAGATTTTTGAAATTGATAATGCATCAAGTGCCTTGAGAGTGAAGATGTCCGAAGAAAATCTGGTCAGAAAGGTTCTTAAGTCCTTACCTAGGAGATTTGACATGAAGGTTACAACTATTGAAGAAGGTTAGGAAATCAACAACTTGAAAGTTGATGAGCTTACTGGGCTGGACAAGGCAAACATTTGAATTGGCTAATGGTGACAAGGATGAGAAAAAGAACAAAAGAATAGCTTTTGTATCCAATGCTGAAGATGATAAAGGTCAAGTTGAGCTGGACACTAATGAGAATTTGTCTAATACCATTATGCTACTTAGGAAGCGATTTAATAGAGTATTGAAAAGATTGGACAGAAGAGGGAGACATAGACAAAAGTTGTTCTAATGAAAGGCATGAGGTCCAAAGACAATCGCTATTTATGAGAGTCTCAAATAATTGCTTACTCTTTCACATGTTCAATAGCCAATGAGGATGAAGTAAAAATATGACCTCAAAAACTTGGACATCTTCATTTCAGAATAATGAAAGAAATCATATTTGAAGGAGCCATTAGAGATATTCCAGAGCTCAATATTGAAGAAATAAAAGTCTGTGATGAGTGTGAAAATAAAAGGCAAATCATGATGTCACACCCAATGTTACAATATTAGACTACTTCCAAAGTGCTAGAACTTTTTCATATGGATGTAATGGGACCATTACAGATATAAAGCCTAGGAGTAAAAAGGTATGTCTTTTTGGTTGTAGATGAGTTTTATGTATATACTTGGATGAATTTTCTTAGAGAAAAATCATATACTTTTGAAGTCTTCAAAAGTCTGTGTCAAAGCAATCAAGAGGGTAAGATGAGTGTGATTGTCAAATTCAGAAGTGACAATTACTAGGAGTTTAAGAATGCAAAATTTACTGAATTTTGTGATTCTAAAGGAATAAGTAACAAGTTCTCTTATTCCTGGAAAATCAGGGAGATGGAATTGTTGAGCAAAAGACTAGAGCAATACAAGAATCAGCTAGAGCCATGCTTAGTGCTAAGCAATTGGCATTTGATTTTTAGGATGAAGCTATGAACACTGCATGCTATATTTTTAACAGGGTCACTTTGAGAGGAGGTACTACTGCTACTCTCTATAAGGTATAGAAAGAAAGGAAACCTAAAGTTAAATACTTTCATATATTTGGAAGTAAATTCCAGACCTTTACTGACAAAGATCAAGTGGGCAAGAAGGATTCCATATGGGATAAAGGAATATTTCTGGGATACTCTTCAAGCAGAAGAGCTTATAGAGTATTTAACTCCAAAACTGGAATGGCAATGGAATCTCAATGTGAAAATTGATGATTCAATTAGTGAAGAGAAGATGGATGTTAGAGACAATGTTGGAACATCATGTGTACAAACTGATGAAGCACTAAGGGAGGCGATAAAAAGTTGAGATTAAGCATTAATTGACTTAACTCACAAAGTGAAAGTCGTCACCGCACTTTATTATTTTCAAAGGTAAATGGGAAAAAAGTGAATAAAACCCAAAATAAAATAGAGATCAAGGTACTGGGGTCGGTTATGCAAAGGGAGGGTATTATCACCCTAAATATCTGTTGTACTTAACAGGATCCACTATATTTTTCTAATCAAATGATGTGTATATCTAAATCTTAAACTATGATGTGTATATCTAAAGCTTAAAATTTTCTAATCCTCGGTTTTGAAACCTCATGCTTACGTATCCCCATCGTGCAATAAGGAATCAGAGTACCATAGTTCTTCTCGAAAAAGGTTTATTTGATAATTGATTTTAAATGAAAGACATGTTATTGTATTTGAGTGGAAAACATACTTACTACCCACAATTATGAGGAAGGAGAACTTGCACCATCTTGAGGTGGAAGATTTTTGCTTGGATTGAAATCAACAAGACAGTCACTCAACACCTAGTGGAAAATGTCATCACTTTACTACATATTGTAAAAGTATAATATTTTACATCACTACAAGAATCAATATGAGTCTAATCTTTGAGAAAATATTTTAAAGAGAAAAGTGAATGAAGGGCACAAAAATGATTTGAATGAGTTGAAGTATTTTATTAGAGATCCCTCAAGTGGTCCCTGGGGGTACTTACATCCATATCCTTTAAGTTTTGAAATTGTTTGAGATACGTATTATACTAAAGTCTATGACATGAAAAACCTTGGATGATTGAGTCAGATGCCTCATATCCGAAGTCATCTTCATCTACTTAAGGCTCGTGACATATTGTATGTATCTTTATTCATTAAGTGTTTAATTTTTGATTAAGAAAGAGTTTTAGTACTAAATGCAATGCAAAAGGGAAAAAAATTCTAAGGGGAAATTCAAGTCCTAATATTGTCATGCAATATGGTCCTATAGTTAGGATATCAAAGGGAAAAATACCTAATAGTTAACATGCATTATAGACCTAAAGGAAATGATTGAGGGAACTTCTATCTAATGTTATCATGATTGGTTTAGAATCTAAATTCTATTTAATTCACACCTTAAATAAGATAGAATCAAACTCCTAAGAGTACATATGAGCACAAGAAATCAAAAAATAAACAAAAAGAACGATGTCATGATCTCAATTGGGCTGTAAAACTGAGTGACTCTTCGCTCACAACAAAATAAGCAAAAGAACGATGCCGTGATCTCAGCTAAGGGTGCAAGAATGATTAACTCTTCATTCTCAACAAAGATATGACAAAGGTAACAAAACAAAATCCTAAGTATCACTTGGAAAAAGGCACATAAGCCAAACATACAACTATGAGTGAAGATCGTCAATCAATCAACAAGTTACAAACAAACAAAGCTAAGTCTTATACATGCTTCAAGTCCTTAACAGAACAAGAAAAGGAGGTTTCAAAGTAATAACTCAAACCCACATACAAATCCCCTAAGGGTCATGCTTACAAGGTTTTAACCCTAAAGTCTTGGAAGCTAAGCAAAAGCAATCAACAAGTACACAAACACTCATGAGTTTAGGTATCAATTAAGAAACACCACTTAGCCATAGAGGCAAGATGAATAATGCAAGGTAAATATCTAGACAAGTCAGCAACTACATCACAAAATTTTCAAATCAAACATCTCTTAAATATTTAGAAAGAATCACAAAGGATCAATCAAGCATTATGTCAAGAACCAAACAAATATCCACCACTAGTTCCCTAAGAACTAAGAAACAAATGATCAAGGAATTGAGATGGAAATATGAAGTAACAATATAAACAAGAATCTAAAGTCCAAACATATCTCAAGGTCACAAGATACTTCAACAAGTATCACGCTCAAAATTTAAACCAAGAAACAACAATCATCTTCTTAAGGCATCAACAAATTGATTCATCAATAACATGTCATTCAAAAGGGTCTAATGAGAAAGAGTTAAGAACCCTAAGGAATGGAAAGGAAGTAGAATGTACAAGAAAACTCAAATCTAAACATAGATCAAGGTTACAAGAAATTTCAACAAACATCATACTCAAAACATGATCAAACAACTAGGCATTCATCAATCAATATCATCCTCAAAAGGAATCATCTATCCAAAGCAAGAAAAATAAAAGTGATAATGCAATTGGATATTTAGACATGGAAATTCAGAAGCTTAGACAAAACATTCACCATCAATCATGACCCACAAACCTCAAGAAGTTTCATCAAGCATCATGCACAAAGACTTAGTCAAACATCATCTCAAAAGATCAAATTGAAACATCAACTCAAGGCATGCAAGAGATCATACACATATGAAATTAAGGATATAATTCATGGGAAGATACTAAAATACATTTTAGGAACAAACCCTAATAGGTTGCACAAGTGCATTCCCCAAAATCATCAACAACACAAGCAAACATTTCCACAAAGAAGCAAGAATTAAGGCCTTCAAAAATTCCAATTAAGAGACCTCAAAAATAAATTGGATTGGAATAAAAACAATATGAGATCAACCAACAATCAAGTGTCCTAATGTGCCTAAAAGAGTGGCCAAAAATCAAATCAAACAATCATCAATCACAAGCCAAAAACACAAGATCAATCATCTAATACACTTCAACATATTTAATCATAATAAAATTTAAAAATAAATGGAAAATAAAAATAAAATATATTAAAAATATCACAAGACACTAAAATGTCAGAAAAATATTTTTGTATATTTTTTTATAATATTGGAAGATTAAAAATAAAATCAAAATTGAAATGGAAACAAAAAAATTTAAATAGAGCATGGGGGTGTGAAATTGAATTGGAAAAATGGACTGAAGTAAGTTGAAATTTGCACTTGGGATTAAAAAAGGTAGGGTGTGAAAAGAAAAGTGTGTCGGGCTAAGTCCAAACATCCAACAATTATCAAATATTTTATAATTTTTAGATAAAACAAAAATAAAGAAGAAATGAGGTGGAAAATGAAAATTGCGCAAGGACCAATCACATTCATCCATGCACGATCAAAGTGTCAACAAAGACCTCAGACACTGGAGCCCTAGCTCCGGTCGTCTTCCTCGGTCATCCTCTCACCATAGATCACAAATATGTACAGAGAACGACCAAATTCTACACTATCTTGCACGAATTTCCCTGTAGGTCTCAAATCCAAGCTTAGTTTTCATTTATTCAACCTTTATCATAGAGAAAATCAAGCATAAAGTTCAACACGAAAATTTCATATCTAAACTATTTTCAGTTATTCAAGCACAAACCAATGCCTACATCATTATAGGACTTCAGGTGCATATGTTCGAGATCTTAGCATGGCATTTAGAGCTAAAATGATGGAGATATGAGTTTGGGAAGGTTACCAAACAGAGGTATTGTTCGTTGCACATTGAAAAGGCTTTAAAAGCTCAAGAAAATGATGTAGAACTTTTCTATAATCTTTAATAAGTATCAATAACACCGGATAATGAATGAATATGGAGAGAAGAGAGAGCTTTGAATCTGAAAATTATTGAGAGAGAGAGAGACGCTCCAGATCTCGTTTTCTTCTCACAATGGTGGCTTCATTTGCTATGAGGGAGAGAGAGCTCTTATAGTGTGGTTTTTTAGTTCGACTAAGAGTTTATCAAGGTTAGAAAAGTTTGTTGTGCAAGTTTGAAATTTTTGGGAAATGAAATAATAGGATGAGGTGGTTTATGCGTTTCATACTTGTTATGGTATGTTGTTGTTGATTTTTTGCTGAGCTAAAGAGAATGAAGTAAGCATGAAATGAGTGTATGTTGTGACCTAGAACGAGGGAATGATGTGAGAGGAAGTTTTTACAAACTTCACACTTTTCTTATTTTGGCAATCTATCAAAAATAGAGTGCATGCATGAATGATGCATGTTTAGGCTTTTTTAGCAACAAGATGTGAGTGTGTGCGTATGGTAGTTAGGCTAACATGATGTCAAAAAAAAGTAAATGTTTTGCATCATCAAAATGACTCAAAATATGAAATGGGTGAGAAATTGAGACTGTGTTCATGGCCAACTCTTCATAAGACCATAACTAGATGAATCTTGGCTTAAATGATAAGGCCTTGGGCTCAAATGAAAAATCAAAGGTTGATGAGAATATTTCATGTTGATTAGAATATGAGAAGAAGCTTGGAACATAACGAAAAATCCCATGGAATTCGTATACTTGAACCTGACTAAAAC
Source organism: Vicia faba (assembly GCA_948472305.1). Taxonomy (NCBI): domain Eukaryota; kingdom Viridiplantae; phylum Streptophyta; class Magnoliopsida; order Fabales; family Fabaceae; genus Vicia; species Vicia faba. The sequence continues at coordinate 756,577,488 of OX451736.1, read as the reverse complement.
TTAGAATATTACTCTAAGTTAAAACCCAATTCAACTTTGTGATGACTTGACTTTGAAGCAACATAACTTGAGATATAGTAAGCCAAATGATGAGTTCCTTAGATCAATGGAAAATTGGAAAGTCAAACTGCAATCTTCATGTTAATTTCAAATTGAAATGAAGCTTGAATCAATAATAAAATTGCCTTGGAAGTCATGTACTTGAATCTGATAAAACACCATCAAATTTCTTCAAGTGTTGAACATTAAAAAAAGAATGATTCCCTCACTTCATGACTTCATATCTTTTTACCCATGGACTTTTTGGACTTCAATCTTTCTAAAAACTTGTAGTATGAGAGAAAATCTTGCATTTGATCCCTTGTTTGCAAATTTTTGACAATCATGGAGAGAGATATGGATCTAGAAAGAGAGCAAGATGAACACAATTTTTCTATACTTAGAAAAATTTAGAAAAACCTAATTTCTCAACTTTTAGGAATTTTGTGATTTCTCTTGGTTTTCTTTTATCAATCCTCTTTATTTCATGTATCATGACTCAAAATGATCCAATTTGACCAAAAATCCAAAATATTGACTTTTGACTTTGACTGATGACTTTTTCTCAGTGCAGTCAATTCTTCTTCCTCTATCCAAATTGAATCCTCTGAATAATTTGTGATGGCCAATAGAGCATATATGAATACCTTGAAGCAAGAATTAGACCATAGAATCATGTTTTTCTCAAAAAGTTAGTCATAGGCTGACATTGAACAAAACCCTAATTCAGAGCCAAACAGATAGTGTGATCAACTTCAAATCCTTCAAAACCCTAATCCAAATGATCATGTGAGCTTGTTGAAATACTTTGAAGTATATGAAGACTTTGTAGCCTGAGAACACAGTGATATTGAGGACATCTCAATTCCTATTGCTTTTGAACATCATCTCTCTCCTTTGGAGTGAACAAGATCATCAATACCAAATACCTTGATCCCATAATCATAGAACCAATGATATGCATGCATGTGTATGAGAGTGAGGTATAAGCCTATTAGGGTAAAAAATATTTATAAGAGAGAGGGAAAAATCAGGGTATAACAGCTGCCCTTATTTAAGTGTCTTCTATCTGGAGATATGAAGGTTAAAATCTTCATCTCGACGCGATCGAAGATACTTAAATAAAAAATAAACCCAATTTTGACCCTAAGATACCATGCAATGCTCATGATTATGGATGCTATAAAAAAATAAAAAGGAAGAGAAAAGCCCACGGGGGAATATATGACATCACTAGGGAAGAGGAAAACTTAAAATTTGTAAAGAAAGGCTGACTTCCAGGGGAACAAGGGTTCATCTAGGAAAATAAATCAACGGGCGAACGACATGACTCGGGGAATGACTGTGTAATGCGTAAAACCAAAATCACAGACAAGGAAACAAATCAGGACATGATTCCAATGGGGAAAATCTTGACTCTTATTTGAAATTAAAACCAAAGAGGAGGAAAATTCGAATCTATTAGGAATATCCCTCAAGATTGAAATAAGAGACTCAACTCAACTGGGATCAACCCAAGGAGGAGGTAAAGGGAATACAAACCCTAATGAAGACGAAACCTAAATGAGTAGTATATGCCAAAGGCGGAAAATACCATCTATCAAAGATAAGATAGTTTAACACAGCTAAAAACGAAAGGTGGACCGAATACCATCTATCAAAGATCTGATAGTTTAACAATGGTAGACAACCAAAGATATAAGAGTGAATACCATTTATCAAATGTCTGATAGTTTAACAACGGTAGACACAAAAGGTGGAATGAATACCATTTATCAAAGATCTAATAGTTTAACAATGGTAAATAGACAAAGAAAAAAGTGAATACCATCTATCAATCATGTGATAGTTTAACAACAATAAACACAAAAAGTGGGATGATTATCATCTATCAAAGATTTGATAGTTTAACAATGGTAAACAACCAAGGGATATAAAAGTGAATACCATATATCAAATATTTAATAGTTCAACAATGGTAAACACAAAGATATAAAAGTGAATACCATCTATCAAAGATCTGATAGTTTAACAATGGTAAACATAAAAAGATGGATCAACCAATCTTTAAAGCAAGACAAAGTCTGCTAACAAGGATTGAAGTTCAATCTAGGAACAAACTAGAAAGAAACAGTCAAATAAGACTCAACTCAGTGAGGAAATAACTCAACTGGAGAATATGTTCTATCCATACAATATAAACTGGGAAAGAACGCTGAATAAAATCTGCCACGAGGGACGAACTCAGTGGGGAAATGAAAGGTATATCATCTTTTTGCTTATGGGGGTGTTCTATTGGAGGAGAGACACGCTTTCTAGGGTGATAAATGTAACACCCTAATTCCCCCCAAATAATTTTAAATAAAAATCAGAGTAAATTAAAACCATACACACAATTAGGATGCTACCTTCATCAAACATAAACCTGACCAAAACAAATGACATGTAACACAAATAATTTCTAAATTTATAATAATAATAACGAGTGATAAACATATTCAAGTTTAACTCCTTTCATTGCAGCGGAAAAATATTAACAAGGTATTTATTCAACATAAAACATGTTATCCAACACAACTCATGTTATAACATAATTATAAGGAAACTGCAAAAAAGAGATATTATAAAAATCTCTAACAGCATAGAATAACAATTAAGCGTCCAACCCCTCAGTGTTACACATCAGAGCAGGCGCCAACTAATAAAAATAAAAGGAAGACTTCATTTTCTACTCACTCCAACATCGAACTACTCCTGAGTATCTGCATGTTACCCATATATAGACAACATTCAAACAATAAGGGTGAAATATCATAATTATATAATAGAATGTATAATAATAAGTGAACAACATATTATTACAAGCACAATATACATCCCAACAACATATCACACCCTACAATGCAATAACACTAAACCAATACCATACACAGATAGCATACTAATACGTATTGCATATACAAATAATCACATGCTAACACATATAGCATACACATATAATCACATGCTAACACATATGGCTTACATAGATAATCACATGCTAAAAAATATAGCATACACAGATAATCACATGCTAACACGTATAGCATACACAGATAATCACATGCTAAAACATATAGCATACATAGATAATCACAACACCAATTTACATATTCTTTATGAAATAACATCATTCATACAACAACAACAATAAATATTCAATACAATGAGACACTATTATGAGAGTCAAAGCATGTGGTACCATCAGTTCATGAGAACCCACCAATTAATTCCCGTTGGAATTAAGTTACATCACTCACACTGCGTCGGGAACACGATCACCCCACTCCCTGTCGCTCACACCCCACCAGACACACGACCAGCTCTCGTTGCTCACACCCCACTGGGAACACGATCATACCATTCCCAAATAGAATCCAGATACATCACTCACACACCATTGGCACAAGATAATCCCACACTTGTACATACCATGAATGCATGACATATGTATAAACTCATGTAACAACAACAACATGAATATTAACCTTCACCATAGTCAATACATTTCGCCGATATCAGAAACCACACACCAAACACTTGCCAGGGCATGCAACAACAACCATATAACTATATAGCAAGTAATTACAACGCCTTTACACAAATTACACAAAACAACATAACTCATTACACACCAAATTCGCGCATATTATGCATACAACACAATAATACGCAGAAAGACATTTACCGTAATCTGTGTACCTCGCCACTACTGGCTACTATGCATCAAACACTTGCCAAAACATGCAACAACAACAAACCAAAATAGCAAGTAATTATAATTCATTTGCAAATGTTTCACATAACAACATAACTCGGCACACACCAAACACACATCCACGCACCGAATATTTGGAATTCTAATATCAAAATATTTTTAAGTTAAAGTGCTAAATCAACTTTCCAACGATTCAAACTACGCGTCAATCGGACACTCACAATTCAAGATATGGATTTTCAAAGATTTTAAATAAAATAGTTTTATCCCAGGTAACCAGTTACCTCAAATCAAGTAACTGGTTACTTCAACCTTTTCACGCCTCTGTTAGGCAAAATCTACACCAGATAACCGGTTACTTCAAATGAGCCAATCAGTTACTTCAATGTAACCGTACCACTGTTTTTGTTCAGGTAACCAGTTACTCCAAAGGTAGTAACCGGTTACTTCACCTGCAGAATCATTTTTCTACTATGGTTTGACACAAAAATCACTATTTTTTTCCATAATCAAACATCCCCATTATCCATACATTACCCAAAAGCATAATCCAAGTTTAGTTCCTAATCACATACATCAATAACAACATTACAATTCACCAAAGAAACCATCAGACAAAGGATTTTTACACAATTAAGTCATATTCACATACATTAATATAAACCTACAATTCACAATTTCATCCAACATCATCACCAAACAAAATTTTATGATCAAAGGTTTAACACATGAAGTAGAATTAGATTCTGACGAATAATTATCCTTACCCATCGATTATTATACAACCCATTAAATAGTTAGAACCCAACTCTTACCTCAATTCCTAGAAATGATCTTCTCCCTTCACTTCCTACGAAAGACCCCCTTTGGTTCTCTATGCCATAGCCCTTTCTCCACAGCTTTTCCGATTTCATGATCGTGACAATGAAACAAAAACTCTCTAGTTATCTTTTTGTCCATCTTACCCCTTAGACTATTTTATGACATTCCACTTATGCCCTCACTTAACCCCTTCAAATTACCAACAAGCCCTTAATATCTCCACACCAATATCACCTCTATTTTAATTATTACTATTATTATTATCATTATTATTATTATTATTATTATTATTATTATTATTATTATTATTATTATCCCCTAATAATAAAATAATTAAAATAACTAAATAATTATTTAACTATTATTAATATTATTTAATTCCTCTAATTTTAATTAAATAATGCTAGTAACTACTTACTTCCACCACCCCAAGTTCTACATAATTACTCACACACCCAATACCTTAATATCTATATTTCTAAGGCAACTACCACACACCAAGGGCATCAAAACATATAAAAATACACATCAACATATATAAATGCACAACATCATATAATTAAATTATGAAAAACAATTTAAATGAAATTGGGGTGTTACAATAAATGTCACCAAAGATAGTTAGTTTTAAAAACACCACAAAATGCAAATGCATACGAATCTAAGTCCGACTATGCTTGATGTGTTAGTAATGTATGAATGTTATGATGATGCATGTGCTGACAATACAGACATGCCATACCATGGATAACCAGACAAAATAAACTTGGGTATAGATGACACTCGGGTAAACCACATCCAAAATGGAAATCCCACAAGAGAGTAAGCAACCGACTGAGGAAACAACGTCCTATTTCAAGGCTTGACTTCTCTGGGAAAAGAGATTTTGCTTAAGAATAAATAAAGCAAAATACTATGAAAATAATCCATGAAGTGGCGGGGATAACATCAAATGTTATATAAGCTTCGCTGAGAAAATAACATATGGACCTCACTGGGGAAGGTGATACCACATCCGCGAGAAGAAAACTCAAACAGGTTCTATCTTTCTTGAAGAACGATGAACTATTGACAAGATCTAGGCTAAGAAACTGTGGGGGGAAATAAACTCCACACCAACACACAACGGCGTGCCAACAATCTGCTGAAGAGTAACCTGAGGAGGCTCCTTAAATAAAGAGGTGAAAACTTCTCACTTTGGATTTTTCCCATCCTTTAAACAGCTGCTTTTTATTCTTTTGATTCACAAATCGAAGTAAAACGTTTTTCAAATTTTCAAAGTTGTGTTTTATTATTTAAGTTCTTTTGTTTCAAAATTTACTATCAATAATAAATGAAATATTTGCAAGCAGAATAAAAGTAAGAATTACAAAGAATTGGATAAAGGCTCAAACTTTATTTAATAGAATGGTAGTCTATAAATGGCGTGACTCCATAGATGATTACAAAGTTTGAAAAATGGTAAGGACATAGAAAAGATACATTGAAATACAATGACCACTGTAATACGGTGGAAGAACTGACTTTTACTGGTTTTTCATTTTATCGCAAAATGTTGCAGTTAGCAAGAGTCGTCATCGACTTTTCTTTTATCCAACAAAGGAAAGGGTGAAAAGAACAGGAAATATATTTTTAAAGATTTGGAGTTTGGGGGGTAGGTTATGGAAAGGAAAGGTGTTAGAACCCTTTTCATCTGTAGTTATCTATGGGCTCTTAGTTGCTAGATCACTTTGAAAATTCTTTTTTGGTGTAAGTGAGTTTGAAAATATTTTTGAAAAGATGCCTCAGTGTGGAGAACTTTGTAATGTTTCTCATATCATTGAGAATGTATACAATTTTTTTTGTCTTTGAAAATATTTTAGAGAAGAGCTTGTGTATGTGTGAAAAAATATTTTGTTTGTTTTTGTTAGCAAGCAACTATAAGCGGTCTGCTTACTCGAACGGTCTTTGTTCTTTTACTCTTTTCCTTTAGACAATGCTATCTTACTATTAGTTAGTAGGTAGCCCTATTATTGGATGTTTGAGGGACAAACGAGGGTCATCATACAGTCATGAAAGCAACTCGTAAGATACTTAGCAATTGCCCTTAGGTTTTAAGATCATTTACCGAGGCAACATTGAAAGGGTCATCGAGGAACTTATGATCTATTAAACTAGAGGGTCTCTACTAAAATTTCTCACGTTCAAGAGACGTGACTGTTTTCCCGAAGCATACATCTAGCAATTAAATATATACAAGTGCATAAAATAAAAGGCGGAATTTAAACTACGCTATTACATCGCTTCGGGATGGGGGAAATACAAACCAAAATGGTGGAAAGAATGTAAAAGGTCCAAGTTTAAACTACTACATCCCATTGACAATTACAATAATATGATAATGCAAAAATAAGTAAATACGCAGAGAGTGGAAAATAGGTAAAATCTAAAACCCTAAAAAATTCTAAGTGATAAAAGAAACATTTTTGTTGTTTTTGTTTTAGGAAAAATAATAATTAAATTAATGGAAACCTAATTCTAATTAGTTTAATTATTTAAGAAAAAAGATGATTAAATAATTAATTAATATACACAATAATTAAATTAATTAGAAAAAACTTAAGTCTAATATTTTTTGTGATTTTTGATTGGAATAAATTAATTATTAAAGGAAAATAAAAATGGAAAATGAAATAATAAATAATAAAAAATAATAATATAAATGGGCTGCTGCAAAAAAAAAAAAGAGAGTTAGGGGTGTAAATCAGATTTTTGCAAGGCCCAACTTGGCAAAGTCCAGCATTGTGTTGGATCTAGTGTGGATGGCCTTTGAGGGTCCATAATGGGGAGCATGCGTCTGAGGCGCTGAATCTAATGCCCATTGAGGTTTGATGGTCTAAATTCGAGTTACATCCTACACGCATTGTCCCTGCATAAACTAGATCTGAAGAGAAAATATTGGAAAAGTAAAATGCGAAACCTGGGGATCGAATCCAGGCTCATAGGCTTCACACATGCACGCTTTACCGCTGGACCAGTTAACTCATTCATTTACATTAGTTTAAATAAAACAAAACAAAATAAAACAAGGGCTAGATCCAGATCAGTAAGTACGCGCGTCCCAGTGGGACCCTGGATGTTTAAACGAACCAATCAAAATGCCATTTCTGTTCACGCATGCCCTAGATAGAGTCAAAGAAGCTCAGGGACACCGAAGTCAAACTCTGGTCGTCTTCTCTGACTATGGGCAATTTCAAACCTGCAAAAAGTGCATCAATTAAAATGTATGATCTACCCTACCCCCCTTAAAATCTTCCCCTGAGTCAGAATCTGGCATTGGTTTGGGATGAAAGTCCTTGTATCATCCAGATTGACGGTTAACAACTTTGAAACCCTAGCAATGGCAACCTGCGTTTTAAGCTTCAAAGCTCACATGAGTTACGTCTAACCTGTTCTAAATGGTCTCACAAACATATATCAAAGCACAAAAATAATTTATATGACATGAATAAAAAATTTGAGATCTAAGAGCATGAACAGACCGACGCAATTTGGCTGGTGAATTCTAGGGTTCTTCAAGCTTTAGGAAGGACTGGAATGAGTTCCCGTGAGTCTCAGGGACACGATACAAGGCTTGGTTTTGATTGATGATGGCTAGAAGGTTGAGTTTCTAATTTTGCAACTTTGAGAATTTTGTGAAATTTTGAGAGCTCTCTTATACAGTGTATGTGTGTCCTTTTTGGCCTGCCTTGTAGTGCTTTATATAGAGGGAAGAGAGTAGTGAACATGTATGGCAAGGAATCAAGACTTTAAGACTTGGTTTTAACACCAAAATCAAATTTGAAAATGTCCATATTTGAGATATTCTTGCCATATTTGGATATGCCATGAACCTGGATAGGTTCTATGTGTCTTGCATGAAACATGGGCCTCATAATTGATCAAGTCAAGCCCATATGTACTAGCCCATGATTTCTTGTGATTTTATTTAATTTATTTAATTTTAAATTAAATAAAATCAAGATAAATATGAATAAAAATAAAAGAAATGTATAAATTAACTTAGAGGTCCTATAAGATGCTATGGACATGTTTGAAGTCCAAAAAGTAGGCTCATTGGTTCAAAATTGCAATTTTGCTCAATTTGTACTTCATGAATTTCTTCAAAATTCCCCAACTTGTGAAACTCATAACTTGCTAAATTTTTATATTTTAAAGATGATCATGGACTTTTTGGAAATCCCAATATGTTCTCTATAATATCTATGTTGATCATTTTTGCTTTTGAAGAAATTATCTTGATGTAAGTTGCCTTGACAAAAAGTGTCTTTTGTTGACTTTTAAAAAATGACCTATAATGTATGAGCTCATATCTTTCAAATGAAGCATTTTTTGGACTTGAGAATAAAATAAAAGTTGTAGAGAATTGAATTTTATTAAAAATGAGCTTTGGTTGGGGAAAAGTTGATGAAGCATGTGAAAGTTATGCCTGGTCAAAGTTCAATTAACTTCTCCTAAGGAAACCCTAATTTGACAATTCTTGACTTTTGATGATTTGAGGGCTTTACTTGGGGAATCATGATCAACCCTTGATAAAATGAAGGATATCACTTTAAAATGTTGATGTTGACCAAAAATATTGAAGTTTTATTATATGTTGACTATAGTTGACTTTTTGACCAATACAATTGACTTTCACTCATCTGAGCCATTGATTGAGCAAAGTTTTGATGTATGGCTTGAAACTTGACATGGACCTTGTTGAGGACCTATGAAGAAACATGTAAGCCACTTGGTACCTTTTCAAAACAAATTTCCTTGAGAAAATCCAAACCCTGGTTGTGGGCTTTTGGCTTAGGAGGTGCATCTTGACTAGTCAACCCTTGAGTGTCTTAGGTATTTGAGAAGCCTTGAAAGAATGTATTGAAAAGAAAAGGGGAGGGAAAATTTTAGGGTACATTATCTGCCCATCTTCAATCTTCTTAAAACTGAAGAGTTAGATTGACATGTTCTCCATTCGTGACTTGAAGGTAGAAGATGATTGAACACTTAAGTGCCCAGGAATTTGCACTCGCCTGTGCAAGAAGTGACATTATTGGTTGATTGTATCGGGAATAGGCTTATAGATGCCATTTAGAGATGTGAAGGAGAGTCATCGGAGATGGGCATATAGATTCCATCCAAAGTAATTGTTGACCCCGACTGAAAGAAGAATCAGAATAAATCTTCGGGTGACTTAAACTAAACCAACAGATGTCCTTAATTGTCTTTAACTGGATAAGAATAAGAATATATCTTAGGGTCGATTTAAACTGTACCAGAGAAAGTGTCTACTGGAAATGAATTAGGATAAATCATTGGTTGATTTAAACTGAACCAGCAGAGGTCTTGAATTGTCTTTAACTGGATAAGAATAAAAAATTCTTAGGGTCGATTTAACTGAACTAGAGAAAGTGTCTACCGGAAATGAATCAAGATAAATAATTGGTCGATTTGAATTGAACCAGAAGAGGTCTTGAATTGTCTTTAACTGGATAAGAACCAGAAAAATTTTAGGGTCGACTTAACTGAACTAGAGAAAGTGTCTACCGGAAACGAATCAGGATAAATCGTTGGTCGATTTAAATTGAACTAGTAGATGTATTTAATTATCTTTAACTGGATAAAAATCAGAGAAATCTTAGGGTCGATTTAACTGAATCAGAGAAATTAGCTATCGAAAATGAATCAGGATAATTCATTGGTCGATTTAAATTGAACCAGCAGAGGTCTTGAATTGTCTTTAACTGGATAAGAATCAGAAAAATCTTAGGGTCGATTTAACTGAACGAAATAAAGTGTCTACCAGAAATGAATCAGGATAAATCACTGGTCGATTTAAACTGAACCAGCATAGGTCTTGAATTGTCTTTAACTGGACAAGAATCAAAAAAATCTTAAGGTCGATTTAAACTGTACCAGAGAAAGTGTCTACTGGAAATGAATCAGGATAAATCATTGGTCGATTTAAACTGAACCAACAAATGTCTTGAATTGTATTTAACTGGATAAGAATCAGAAAAATATTAGGGTCGACTTAACTGAACCAAAGAAAGTGTCTACCAGAAACGAATCAGGATAAATCATTGGTCAATTTAAACTGAACCAGCAGAGGTCTTGAATTTTCCTTAACTGGATAAGAATCGGAAAAATATTATGGTCGATTTAACTGAACCAGAGAAAGTGTCTACCGGAAACGAATCAGAATAAATAATTGGTCGATTTAAACTGAACCATCAGAGGTCTTGAATTGTCTTTAACTGGATAAGAATCAAAAAAATCTTAGGGTCGATTTAACTGAACTAGAGAAAGTATCTATCGAAAACGAATTAAGATAAATCATTGGTCGATTTAAACTGAACCAGCAGAGGTCTTGAATTTTCTTTAACTGGATAAGAATCAGAAAATTCTTAGGTTCGATTTAACTGAACTAGAGAAAGTATATACCGGAAACGAATCAAGATAAATCATTGTTCGATTTAAACTAAACCAACAGAGCTCTTGAATTGTCTTTAACTGGATAAGAATTAGAAAAATCTTAGGATCGATTTAACTGAACCAGAGAAAGTATCTACCGGAAATGAATCAGGATAAATCATTGGTTGATTTAAACTGAACCAGCAGAGGTATGTACTGAGAATGACCCTCCGAGGAAATTTCTGAAATAACCCTTTGTTAGATGTAGCCTTTGAGAAGACTGTCAGGTCATATAAGTAGTTGATGATGTTTGTCTGTTGATTGATCTTTCCTGAAAAGGCAAAGAGTTAGTTGTATGAAATGTCATGATGTATGAAATGCATTGTGTAATGATGTTCTCAAAATAAATGAGATTGTACTATATGTGTTTTGTATGTATATCTTACGATATCTTGTAAATGATGTATAAATGTGGAATGTTTTTGAAGTGCATTTGTAAATTCGAGCAACATCTTTGTCCGGGGAAAATAAATCCTTGACTATCGCGGGGGATGAAGAGTATGTGTATCTTCGATCTTCTGGGGATCGTTTCCGCTGAGGACCCATGCATGCTGGTTTGAGGAAACTCCGTCGGGGAACATTGATTTTTGCTCTTTTTTGAAACTCTGTTGGAGAATGTTAATTCCTGCTTGGGGAGAAAAGTTTAAGAACGTTGGTTGTTCTTCTATCTCTACTGGGGAATTTAATTCTTATATACTCTGACTGGGAATAAAAGAGATGGATAACCTTTCGAGGTGCTATCCGGCCGGGTTTCCGATATGGATGATGACTCGTCTAGAGAGAACAAGGTATAACAATACCTGGACTGGTTTCCGATTCAGTAGCAACTCTCTAGGGGATAATGGAAACTTCACTTGGGGATAGGAGTTTTGTCGGTGACTCGTGGCCATCTGAGTAGAAGACTCGAGCTGGGGAGATTGAACTTGCTGGGGTAATAAACCATGTTGACGGAAATCCGAACTCTATTGGGGAAATAAACCCTGTCGATGGAGGAATACTCTGCCGAGAAAACAATTTTGTTAAGGAAATGAAACTCTGTTGGAGAGTAGATACCTGCAGGGGTTTTTGCAATCTTAGAGGAATAAGCTCAGCTGAGGAAGAGAAACTCCATGAGTTGTACTGGTTGGAACTTTGTAGGTTGGTGACATTACTGGGAAGAAGATCATACTCCTTTATCCGCCAAAATGATATGTCGGGGAAATTGCGGGGAATGTATGAACTTGTGAGGATTACTCTGTGGGGATTCATGGATGGCTCGAACATTATCCCAACTCCTAGAGTCTTGAGTAAACATTTATTCCTGTTTTTTTTTATGCATTTGTTAACAGTCAATTGTATTCATATGCATATGCTCATTCAATTTTAGTCATTAGACATTTTGCAAACAAAATAGAAAAAGTAAAACAGAATTTGGCTTTGAAATTGTATTTTATTGATAGTTTTGCCTATAAACAGGCTATTTTTGTACAAAGAGACGGAAATTCTAGTAAGAGGAAGTTGTCGAAGAAAAGATTTATAAAGTGAAAACATATAGCTATGTGGGAATAATCTCGTCAGGTTCCAACTCTGCTATTGCCCCTATATATTCGAGAATCTCATCCCTTGTTGTCGGAAGAAAGTGAGTTAATTGATTCGTACCATTTGAACCTTGACTTCGGTAATAAAGCTCGTTGTAAGTGATCCAATGAGGACATCGTCATATGCTTTAATCCTTAATTTTTTCCTGGACCGCCCTTTCGAGTTTTCAGTCCACCGAGATGCCCTTTTTTGCCCAAGCCGTCTTTTCAGGTTTTTGACTTGCCGGGTGTATAGTCTTTTCATATATATCCCTGATTTTTGCCCGAACCCTTTTGGTTTGCCGGGATGCCCTTATTTTTTCCTAGGCCAGTCAACCTAGAGGGTCATCTTTAGGCATATTATTTTTTTACTATGTTCGCATTCACAGGGTGCGAGAAATCTTCACGGTCCATGGTGGTAAGTATCATAGCACTGCCAGAGAATATTTTCTTGATTACAAATGGTCCTTTAAAGGTAGGAGTCCATTTTCCCCTGGGATCACCTTGCGGGAGGATAATGCGCTTTATTACCAAGTCACCATCCTGATATACCTGATGCTTGATCTTCTTATTGAATGCCTTGATCATGCATTTCTGATACATCTGACAGTGATAGACAGGCGCCAGCCTCTTCTCATCAATTAAATTTAACTGGTCCACCCTGGTCTGAACCCACTCATCTTCACCCAAGTCTGCATCTTTGATGATTCTTAGTGAAGGAATCTGAACTTCAATAGGTAGGACACCTTCCATACCATATACCAGAGAGAATAGGGTTGCCCCAGTAGATGCTCTGGCCGAAGTGTAGTAGCCGTGAAGAGAAAACGGTAATATCTCGTGCCAATCTTTATATGTCACAACCATCTTCTGTATGATCTTCTTTATGTTTTTATTGGCGGCTTCCACTACGCCATTCATCTTAGGTCGATACTGAAAAGATTTGTGATGCTTGATCTTGAACTACATGCAAAGCTTAGTGATCATTGTACTATTAAGATTTGTATCATTATCTGTGATGATCCTCTCGGGGATGCCATATCGACAAATTAAGTTGTGCTTGATAAACCGGGTGAACACTTTCTTAGTGACAGAGGCAAATGAGGCCGCTTCAACCCATTTTGTAAAGTAATCAATGGTGACGAGGATGAGCGGTGTCCGTTATAGGTTGTGGGCTTGATCTCTATGATCATATTAATACCCCACATTGTGAATGGCCAAGGCGCAGTCATGACATTCAATGGTACTGGAGGCACATGAACTTTATCAGCATAGATTTGGCACTATGACAAGTTCTCGAGTAATGGTGACAGTCGGTTTCCTTAGTCGACCAATAGTAACCAACTCTTAAGATTTTTTTAGCCATAATATGCCCACTGGAGTGAGTACCGAAGACACCTTCGTGCATATCTTTCATAATCTCTTCTAATTCCTTCTTGTCCATACAACGAAGCCCGGTTGAATCATGATTGTGCTTGTATAGAATTCCATTGCTTAAGAAGAATTTAGCTGAGAACCTCCGCAAGAATTTCTTGTCATTGATGGATTCTTCCTCAGGGTATTGTTGTGCCTCAAGGTACCTTCTCACCTCATGAAACCAAGGTTTCTCCTCAACTCCATCAATGTCAATTTCACAACAGTGTGCGGCTTCGTCGAATCTTTCAATGGTAATTATGGGAGCCTCATTGTCCCATCTGACCTTGAACATGGATAACATGGTAGCCAGAGCATCTGCTAGTTGATTATCTTCTCTTGGTATGTGTTCAAAGGTGATCTCCTTGAAGTACGAGATCAGGGTTAGTACATGCTCTTTATAAGGAATGAGATTCGGGTGCTTCGTACCCCAATCACCCATAACCTGACTAATTACCAAAGTTGAATCCAAATACACACTTAAGAATTTGATTCTTAGGTCAATAGCAACCCTAAGACCCATGATGCAAGCTTCATATTCGGCCATGTTGTTGGTACAGTCGAAGCAAAGTCTGGCAGTAAAAGGTGTATGGCAACCTTCGAGGGAGATAATCACAACACCAATTTCGTTACCAAGAGCGTTGGAAGCTCCATCAAAAACCATAGTCCATCGTGATCCTTGTTTAGGTCCTTCATATGGTCGAGGTTCCTTATAATCTGTTACTAGCATAATGTTCTCGTCAGGGAATTCAAAGTTCATAGATTGATAGTCGTCTACAGCCTGATATGCCTAATGGTCGGCTAGTACACTTCCTTTGATTGCCTTTTGAGTGGTGTACTAGATGTCATATTCTGTTAAGACAATCTTCCATCGAGCTATTCTCCCGGAGGGAGCTGGCTTTTCAAATATGTACTTGATAGGATCCATTTAAGAGATCAACAAAGTAGTATGAGTCAACATATGTTGTCTTAGTCGACGAGCAGTCCATGCCAAATCGGACCAAGTTTTCTCGAGCAGTGAATATCTTATTTCATAGTCGGTAAACGTTTTTCTAAGGTAGTATATTGCATGCTCTTTTTGACGAGACTCATCATGCTGCCCTGGTATACACCCTATTGAATTCTCTAGCACTGTTAAGTACATGATTAGAGGTCTTCCTTCGAATGGTGGCATCAGAATAGGAGGTTCTTGTAGGTACTCCTTAATTTTATCAAAGGCTATTTGACAGTCGTTGTTCCATTTCACTACTTGATCTTTCTTCAGCAGCTTGAAGATTGGCTCACAAGTAGCATTTATATGAGAAATGAAACGGGCAATGTAATTCAATCATCCTAAGAAACCTCTGACCTCCTTCTCGGTACGAGGAGCTGGCATCTCTTGGATGGCTTTAACTTTTGTTGGTTCAACCTAAATACCCTTACCACTGATGACAAAGCCCATGAGTTTGCCAGATCTCACCCCAAAGGTGCACTTATTCGGGTTTAGCCCCAGTTTATACTTCCTCGGTCTTTCAAATATTTTATGCAGGTGATCAAGATGCTCTTCTTTGGTTTGAGACCGTGCTATCATGTCGTCAACATAGACCTCTATTTCAAGGTGAATCATGTCATAAAATAAGGCTACCATGGCACGCTAATAGGTTGCCCCGATGTTCTTCAACCCAAAAGGCATAACCTTATAACAGAAAGTGCCCCACTGTGTGACGAAGGTGGTTTTCTCCATGTCTTCAGGCGCCATATTGATCTGATTATAACTGGAGAAGCCATCCATGAAGGAGAATACCTTATGCTGCACGGTATTGTCAAATAAAATATTGATATATGGTAGTGGGAAGTCATCTTTGGGGCTTTCCCTGTTCATATACCTGTAGTCTATGCACATGCGTACTTTACCATCTTTCTTTGGCACCAGAATAACATTAGCAACCCACTGTGGATATGACATCACTGCCAAGAACCCTGCATTAAACTGTTTCATAATCTCAGCCTTGATCTTTTCTGACATTTCAGGATGCATGCGACGAACCTTCTGTTTTATTGGAGCACAACCCTCTTTCATTGGCAGACGGTGAACAACAATATCGATATCGAGCCCTGACATGTCTTCGTATGATCAACCAAAGATTTCAACATATTCATGTAGCATCTGGATTAACCTGCTTTTGACATTGCTTTCTAGGTCAACACCTATCTTGACCTCTTTCATGTATGTCTCAGTGCCCAAGTTCACCACTTCGACTGGCTCTTCATGTGGTTGGATAGTCTTCTCTTCCTGTATCAAGAGTCTGGCAAGTTCTCCAGGTATTTCACAATATTCCTCACCTTCGTCCTCGGCTTGGTATATCGGATTGTCAAAGTCATATGAGGCAATAGCAGAATCGTTATCGACGAGATCCAGAGTGGATGAGCATCTACAATGTAGTGTGTGGGTGTGTGTAAGAACACATAGCTATTTGAAAATGCAGTAAGAGAAAAGAAAGACAGAGATCAATAAATTTGTATGTAAAACATCCAATATTTTTATTGAATGAACAAATGTTTATGAATAGTTAATTAACCCTTTAACAAATGAACCATTGTACCCCAGGTAAGACACAAGGTTTTAAAGCCATTGTTTATTACATAGCCAAAAACTTTTGAAAACAAAAAGACAGGAATAGCTTATTACTCTTGACTAAAGGAGATGCGAAAGATATCTTCTGCCTTCCAGTTTTCCAGTCCATCACTCACGGTCGGGAATATCCAGTCATTGAAGTCACAATCACTATCTGCATCCTCTATAGCATTTACCCCGTTGTTGCTCATACGAAACAGAGGTCTCCTAGCACGAGCGCGATGAACAACCCTCTTCCCTTCTGCAGTAAAGCCCAAAAAAACTTGTTAGACTTGAAAGGGATATCCGGAAGTTGGCCCTAAATTGTATTACCACCTTCTTCAATAGTGGCCTTAGCATCTTTCAAGGAGGCCATTTTGTGTGGAGCTTTGGTGATCTTTGGAATGGCTGAAACATCTTCAATAGCAGCAGGAGAGATTACTTCAAATATTTGACAGGGCGTTTCAATGAATTCACCATCCATATCGACATATCAGAATGAGTTGAGGTAGCTGACCATATATTCCTCCTCTCCACAAACAATAACAACTTTCCCTTTCACCGGATATTTCAGCTTCTGGTGCAGGGTGGAGGTGATATCACCTGCCTCATGGATCCAAGGGCGTCCCAATAAGCAAGAGTAAGTCGGTCGGATGTCTATGACAAAGAAAGTGGACTCAAAAATCTGTGAACCCACCTTGATCGGGAGGTCCACCTCTCTGTGCACCATTCATTTCGATCTGTCGAAGGATCGAACTATGATATTGCTGGGCTTCAGAACCAACCCTTCACAATATAACCGGTCGAGAGTGCCTTTCAGCAGAACATTCAGAGATGATCATGTGCCAATCAATACATGGGCCAATGTAGTGCCCTTGCACTCAATAGAGACATACAAGGCCCTATTGTGATTCCTTCCCTCCGAATTCAAGTCAGCATCAGAGAAACCCAAACCATTGTCGGTTGTCAGACTAGCCACATAGCTTCCAAATTGATCTGTCGAAATTTCCTGCGACACTTGAGCATTCTTTAGGAATTTCACTAAAGCCTTCGCATGGGCCTCGGAACACAACAATAGTGACAACATGGATATTTTGTATGGGGTATGCCCCAGCTGTTCAATTTTTTTTAATCACTATGGCGAATGATATTCAGAACCTCTTCTAAATCTTGTCCAGAAGTATCTTTGACAAGAACTTCTTTTAGAGCCTCTAAGTCTTGTCCAGAAGTGTCTTTGATAGGAGCTCTTTTAGGAGCCTCCGTCCGGACAAGTTCTATCACTGGCTCTTTACCCCGAGCCCCAGTAGTCATCTTGGAAACTGTAATCTGAGCATGTGGAGAGATTTCTGGGGAGAAAATACTTCCACTCCTTGTAATCTTACTGGTCCCCGCAATATTGACAATGTTGGGATCAACTTCTTCATTTTCTTCATCGGACAATTCTTGCTTGACGCCGTGGTAATAGACGTCAGACCCATAATGCCATAGAATTTCCTTCTCCGAGGAATATGGGATAGACCCGAGTGTTGTAATAACCAGTGGAGTAGCTTTCGGATTGGCGCTAATCCTTATAGGAGTTTGGAAGGGATCCTAAAAGGAGTACCATAGATAACAGGCAGATCTTGGCAAAAATTATTGGTAGACGCAACTTTTTCAATCAGAATAATGTGTTCATTCATCAAGCTTTGAACACCCTTTTTTAGTGACCCGCGACCATTGGGATCGACTGCACAATAATAACAACCTTCAACACAACCTGGAAATAAACCAGCTTGTAACAAATTCTTCTTTATTGTAGAGAGCATAGTAACCACATCATTCACAGAAGTGACATACAGAATATCTTCAACAACACTTATGCCTTTATCATGCTTGGGCATTGATGCTGTAATCGCATTTGGAGTCTTTGGAGGATCGAACTCAATCTCCTTATTGTCAATCATGTCCTGAATTTTGTTCTTCAGGGCCCATCAACTGTTGATGTCATGACCGAGACTGTTTAAATGATAAGCACATCTTGCATTCGGATTATACTTAGGAGAGGGGGTGTCGGGATTTGGAGGAGGATCCCGCAGCGAAATGAGCTCGGCTTTTAGAAAGTGTTATAGTGCTTGAGACAAATGCATATTAATCTTGGTGAATTGCCTTCTCGAAGCATCTGGCCTTCGATAATTACCCTGCTATTGTTGTTGTTGTTGAGCAGGCACCGGATTGGAAATTAATACTGCTCCCACATATTGGTGGCGACTACTTTTACCACGGCTCTTTTAGCCATAGACAACATTGACCTCTTTTTTCCCTCCAAATAAGTTCTTCATAACATTTGAAGATGCAGCCATCAGGATCTTCCCGCTCTTGATACCATTTTCTATTCTTTCCCCGATCAAAATCATCTCTGTAAAACCAGATGAGGAACCCTCAATCAACATATTAAAGAACGGGTCTATCAGAGTGCCCATAAACATATCCACAATTTCCCGATCATTCAGAGGAGGTTGTACCCTTCCAACTAAGTCCCTCTATTTTTGAGCATATTCCTTGAACCCCTCATTAGAGCCCATGGACATATTCTGCAGTTGCACTCGAGTTGGTTCTAGGTCAATGTTGTATTGGTACTTCCTGTAGAAAGCAACAGTCAGGTCCTCCCATGTATGAATATTGGGTCCCTCCAGTTGATAGAACCATTCCAGTTGTGTGCCAGCCAAACTTTCTTGGAAGAAATGGACCCATAACTTTTGGTCATCAGTGTGAGGTTGTATCTTTTGAACATAAGACCTCAAGTGAAGCTTAGGATAAGAAATCCCATCGTACTTAGAAAAAGCAAGGACCTTGAACTTAGGTGGGATGACCACCCCTGGAACCAAACCTAAATCATCAAAATCCAGTCCAGGCACCTTCTAGACTTCCATTGCCTTGAGCCTGTCCTCCAACTGCTTATATCTTTCATTCACATGAGGATATTGTTCGTCAGAAAAGTCTTCATCCTCAGGAATATTCTCATCATCCTGATTTTTCTTGCCATCTTCATCATTGTTATCATCTTCTTCAGAGGATTCGTCTTCTACATGGACTGGTTGAACAGGGCCCTTAAATCTCCTCCCCAGGTTGAGAAAAACAAGCTTCCTGGTCTTCTTTTTCTTGGTGACGAGCGCCAACAACTCTTTTTGTCCATGGGCCAGATTCATGAGAGTTTCCTGGAACTGGGTGTGTTGAGCTCGGAGATCCTTTACGGTTTGTTCGAGGGCCATTTTTCTGCTGAAATAAACAGTGAGAAAATGAGAAACCTGTACGAAAAACCTGTTATGAAATGATGCATGATATGTAAATACAATGATTTCAAGGACCTTAGGAAATTTAAATTTTCTAGACAGGAGGAAACAAGAAACAAAAATTTTATTAGGAAAGTTCAAATTACAACTGCCTTTTAGGCTTACAAAAGCTTTCAAAGATAAAATGAACTCCTAAATCTAAGAATTAAATCTCTCAAGGACGCTTCCTCTTTGTACTGATGTAAGCATTAATACTCTGCTCCTCTTGAAGTTGCCTTGTGAGTTCCAACACTTTCTTATCACTTGCATATAATTGGGTCTCAAAGATGTCCCGTTCTTCCTTCAGTTGAATCCAAGACTTTTGCAACTCTTCAAGGTCGGTAGGCATACCAGGGTGGAGAATGGTATAAGGAACATCCCCCTCAATAACAGGCTCCACAATCATTGGTAGGATGGATGGATATGGCATCATGAGACTTTGAGCACGAGCTCGTACCCATTTGAGATAAGGCTCGAGACAGATAGAATTCTTATGCCCCAACGTCTTGCTATCAACCCTGCTTACCATGCCTCAAGCGTGTACGAACATTTGATGATGACCTTGGACATCTTTCTCGTAGTCGAATACAATACCTTTAATGAGTGCATCTTGGGGACCATCTCATAAAGCATAGCCAAATTATCGTAGAGCCATAGAAGTGTTATAAGTAATACCTCCCCTAATTCCTAAGAGTGGAACGTTAGGGAACTCCCCATAACGGTAAATGATAGTAATATCCTCTTGAGATCAAGAGCACCAATGGATATCTTTATGAGAAAGCGACTGTTGTACCCCAAAATTTGCCCTCTCCTTTTTATCAACATTTCTCATCACAAGGCTCTTGGAATTCAAGATCAAGCTAGGGTTTGCTCTGCTCAAGACATCTCCTTGCACTGTTGACTTAAATTAGGGTTTGAGTTTGCATAGGGATATTTTGACCTACAATTCCCAAAGTTACTTTCATACTTCATGTTGGACTCACAAGTTTGTCCATACCATGTTTCAAGCCTTGAATCAAATTTTTGCCCAGTCAATTGGACAGTTGACCTAGAAATCAGTTGTATTGGGGAAAAGTCAACTGTGGCCAATTGACAGTCAAACCTCATGAATTATTACCCACATCAACATTATTAACTCATGTGAACCATTTTATCAAGTTTGGATCACAATTCCACAAGAAATTTGATCAGATCACCAAAAGGGCAAAATGGTCATTTTTAGGGTTTTGACTGTGCAAAGGCAATTTTTGACTGTTTGACCTAGCCAATGGAAAATCAAGCTCAACCATGGACTCAAGGACTCAATTACATCATCTTGACCCATTCAACAAGTTCAAAAGATCTCAAATGCATAGGATTGACAGATGAATTTTTCAATCAACTGATCAAAATTTGACTGTACACTGAAAAGTCAAACTTTGACTTTTTGGTCAAAATCAAGTGCCAAGAGTTATTTTTCATCAAGACATGTCAAATTATGAAACTTGTTCATCAAGAAACCCAAAAATGCAAATTAGGGTTTAAAATGAAAAAATTTCATAACTTAGAAATTTTCTAAGTTATGAAATTTTCTTATTTTTTCCTAACTTTGTCCCACTTTTTCACTAAGATGAAAATGGATTCAAACAAAACTTGAAACATGAAATTTATAGTCCATCACAAAGTCTACAACTTTGATTCACAAAGTTTTCTCAAAAGAAGTTTGTATCTCAAGTTATGATTTTTGGAACAAGGGTACCTAAAACTTTTAACTTAGAGAAAATTTGCCCTAATCTAGGCAGGATTTGGACCCATCTTCTTGGCCATTTTTCACATAGTTCCACTTAGAATTTCAAGTTGCATTGCAAATATGGATTATATTACATGTTCCAAGCTTTCCAAATTGTCCAAGAACTCCTCAAACACCCTTGTGGATAGAGAGAATCGAATGCTTGAAGTTGGCAAAAACTCAGTTTTGTCCATGGCCAATACATGTTCATAACAACTTGCAATTCTGATCTAGCTAGCTTGGTTCAACATTACAGGCCTCAAAACCAATTTGTACTCCTTAATTTAATGCATATCCATTGTATTAAGGTATTGTCTTGGTCATTAGGGCATTATACATTAGTTTAAGCCTTAAAAGGAAAAAGCAACAATGCCATTTTTGCCTAAACTTCACTTTATGTCAAAACCAAATCCTTGAGGCATGGGGCCAGATCTTTGAGGAAATATCAAGTCCACTAATTCCAGTAACCAAGAACAAAAGGTGCAACATGATTTAGGGCTTGTGCAGGCCTGCATTGGGAGGACATACACTCTTGCTTGAAAAAGAAGAAAAGTTGCAAAACATATACAATCTCTCATATCTGTGAACAAAAGCTTAGACAAAGATTGTAGACAAGTTCCATACCTTCCAACAAGCCTGAAACACGACCCTTTCATCACTCAAACCTCCTCACACTCAGAATCACTGTTTTTTCTACAAAACAGGACAGGTTCTGCATTTTGCAAGCCACAACCAAATTCCATCATGCGTTTTGTCCAAAGATAGTTCAAACACCTTCCAATCAACTCACCTAAACTATCCCAGGCCCCCATTGCAAGCTCTAACACCTCTAACACACTTTGCAATTTTCATTTCAAAGCTCTGCAGGTTGAGTTCTACAGCACGATTCAAGTTGTTTCAAAGCAAGCCAAGCATTGGAGAAGCTTCCTTGGACCTCAGGCCAGCTTAAAAGAAGCTCAAACACCATTGAAGGTTGCTGAATTGTCTAGCTCGAAGTCAACTGAAACAGGTATTTCATGAACTTCTATCTCTCTATTTAGGAATGGTTAGGCTTAGGTTTGTGAATGAAATATGTTGTACTCATAGCCCTGAAGCCATACATATGCTTAATTTTCATTTACATTAATCGTGCTGAGAGAATTTCACTCATGAACTTTCTGAAAAAAACTAGGTTAGAATTTAGGGCCAGAGAAATTCTCTCTGGTCTTTGAGAGTTAATCCAAGTTTTTTATATGGTTGAATTCGTTGTTTAATTCTCTACAATGTTCATGTTATGAGTTTTGTCAAAAAAATCAAAGAATCAGGAGTTAGCCATTGATACACAGAAGCGCGTGTTTTATGAACAAGAGGAAGAAGAAGAAGTCTGGTGGGCTGGGCCTGTTGTGTTTTCACTTCTAACACCCCTATTTTCTGTTTATACCCCCTGGCCCATTTATTTAATATTTATCATTTTGACATTTTTATTTTTTATTCTGACTTTATTATTTTTTGTATAAATATAAAAAATACCAAAAATAATTTTCTATATTTTTTATATATTTATTTGATATTTATTTTATTTTTATTAAGTATACATATGTAAATAAACTATTTTCTTTTTTAAAATAAAACTAAAAAATAATACAAAAAATATACTTATTTTCATTTATTTATATTTAAAAACATTTTCTTGAAAATATTCATTTTTTGTAAATAATTAATTTTTATTTTTTATGTTTAATATATATATATATATATATATATATATATATATATATATATATATATATATATATATATATATATATATATATATATATATATATATATATATATATATATATATATATATATATATATATATATATATATATATATATATATATATATATATATATATATATATATATATATATATATATATATATATATATATATATATATATATATATATATATATATATATATATATATATATATATATATATATATATATATATATATATTTTATTGTATTAAATAATTAGGTAAAAAATACAAAAACACCACATCTTCATTTTTATTAATATTGTGTATTAAAAATATCATTTTTTATAATATACTTTTTATTTTTTGTATAAATTAGTATATTATTGTACATAACTAATAAATACTATTATTCATTAAGAATTAGGGTTTCTTGTCCTAAATAGAAAATAATTAAAATTGATCCTTTTTTTATTTACATTTCACATTGAAAAAATACTTTTTGTATACACAAAAATCATTTTTGTGCATAATACCTTTTTATTTGACATTTATTTATTGTATTAAATTCAATTGTTGTATATTTAAATTTTGCCTATACATTCGATATGGTTGTAATAACTTAGAATTTAATTTCTTGTCAAATATCCCCAATTCAAATTTGTACCCCCTCCCTATATCATGTTGTAATAGTGTAGCATTTAAATTCTTGCACATTTAAAAGCTTTCAATTATGCCATGCTTAGACCTAAGGTTTGTATGCAAATAAAATCAACAATTAGTTTGACCTAATCCAAGATAAATATGCATGAAAAACAAACACAATGCACACTTGAACCCGTAGGGTTTCATCCACTTGTTGCCTTCAAAAATGGGCCATGGTTGCATGTCAAGTACTTTGGTAAAACAAAAACAAACAAAAAGATCATAGTCCCTCGATGACGCTATCTGAGTTGCCTAAACAAAATGATCAAGTCCCTCAAGAAAATTTCCAAAGATACTTGACACTATTGCTATCATGGTCTATACGATGACCCGCGCCTGTCCCGTTAACATCCTAACACAAGGTTGTTCACCAAATACAATGGTGAAGCAACACTGTTAAAATGGTTAAAAACATAAGAAAGATCTTTGAGTAAAATAGGGTAGACCAACTCTTAGTTACTTGATCAAGCTTGCAAAAACCTCCTTGCTACTTTTCAAAACACACTCCACAACACAATTTCAAAACCCTACTTTCAAACATTGAAAAAAAACACCTTTGTATACATTCAAACAATAATCATTACAAAGGTTGCCACAATGATGGCCTCTTTCCAAAACATCTTTCAAAACCATACACAAAGCACCATTTCAAACAATTGAAAAGCACCATTTCAAACAATAGAAATGTAAAGCAAGTGATCTAAGTAAGTAACTAAGAGCCCATGGATAACCATGGATAGAAAGGGTGCTTATACATTCCCTCTATAATCTACTCCCCGAACCAAAGAAAACATCTCAAAGGTCTTTCCTGTGCTTTTTAACCTTTCCTTAGGATAAAATAAAAAGTCGGTGGCGACTCTTGCTAAACCAAAACATTTACGAACACAAACGCAAAATCCCAAGTCAGTTCTCCCACCGTATCACAGAACTGGCGACTCTGCTGGGGAATGATTTAAAAGTGGAGTAACTTTAGGGCTTAGATCACACTTTACATGATCATGGTTTGCTTTGTTTACTTTACATTTGGTTCTCTTGTTTGGGCTTGAAATCCTCTACCCGGATTTGGGAAACATTCATAGGTAAATAGCAATCCGTTGTGGAAACTGTGCGGGGTATACCGACACGGTTGAAGCAATAGCTATATTAGTGCGGCATATTTGTGAGTACCGGTAGCCTTTGAGTCAATCAAAGAGAATACGGGGCCGCTGAGTGATGTTATTAAGCACTAATGAACTAGAACCTTACTTGACCATCTTGGCCTTTTATTAGGGGTAGTGAGATGACCGGCTTTGGTACAGTCCGAAGTTGGTAGATACTCGATACTACACTCATTGAGGGTTGTTTTCTTGGAATATTTTGGTCGCTAGTTAAGTGGCTAAACCAAAACAATGAACATAGAAAACAATCCAATGATATTGAACTCCTTAGAACCCGGTTACTATTTATAGGACAGGTTTTGAGCCAACTAAACTCAAGAGGATACTTACCTATGAAACCTCATGCAAGCCTGAAACTAGGGTTTTGTGTGACTTGCCTGTACATGTACTTGTGCATACATCATGAACATCATAAAGCATCATATGCATCCACTAACCATTTCAAGGGTTTGGATCTTCATCTTTGTTCTTGTTTTATAGGTCATGGAATCTCTTCGCAGGAAAACTATCCAAATCAACCTTGTGAGGATCCCTCCTCAACTCAAGGAGCTTACTTCCAAGATTCCAGAGAATTCTCTCTTCAGTGAAAGACATGGTAGACTCCTCAGCTTAGTCAACACCAACATTGAAGAAGACATGGTTAAAGTTCTCTTCCAGTTATTTGACCCCCTACACCACTGTTTCACATTCCCTGACTACCAATTGGTACCTACTTTGGAGGAGTTTTCTCAACTCCTGAGAATTCCTATTCTTAATCAACTACCCTACAACGGTACGGAAAAAGAACCAAAGCCTGAAGATGTTGCTCAAGCATTACACTTGCAACCATCTGATATCAAGGGGCATTGGGAAACCAGAAGTGGTGTCAAGGGTTTCTTGGCAAAGTTTCTATTGGAGAAGGCACAAGACTGCTGTAATTCTCTTGATCTACAAGCCTATGAAGAGATTGTGGCACTCCTCATATATGGGTTGGTCTTGTTCCCAAACCCTGATCAGCTAATAGATGTGAATGCTGTCAAGATTTTCATATCCAGGAATCCTATACCTACATTGCTTGGGGACATCCTACACTCATTTTACACACGAACAATGAGGAAAAGAGGTGTTCTCATGTTCTGTACTCCTCTCCTAGCAAGGTGGTTTATTTCTCACCTTCCACAATCAGTTCTGAAGAATGAGCAGGGTTTAAGGTGGTCACAATGATTGATGACCCTCACACATTCTGATGGACATTGGTGTTCTCGGTCTAGAGAAAATGTCATCCTCATTGATCATTGTGGGGAATTCCCTAATGTCCCACTACTTGGCATTAGGGGAGGCATCACCTACAACCCCTGTCTAGCTTTGAGACAATTCGGATATGCTCGGAGGGATGGCCCTCATGACATGCTGATTCCTGACCTAGTTTTTGACTTCGATAACGATGCGCAAGGACTTCGACAAAGGTTTATCAGAGCTTGGAGGATGCCTAACAAGGTGGATAGCAAGACACTGGGGCACAAGAATTCCATCCCCCTTGAGCCTTACCTCAGGTGGGTACGCACCCACTCCCAAAATCTTATGATGCCATATCCTCACATTCTCCCCTTAATCAAAGAGCCTGTTATGGAAGGAGAGGTTCCATACACCATCCTACATCCTGACATGCCAACTTCATGGGAGGAAATGCAAAAGAGATTGGATCTAACTCAAAGAAGAACGGGATACTTTTGAAGCCAACTTCTATGCCAGTGAGAAGAAGGTTTTAGAGCTCACCCGCCGACTTCACAAGGAGGAAACTCTCAACACCTACATCGCACCAAAGAGGATGCGCAATGTCTTTTTACATTAAGAATTTTGTAATATTTCGCCCATGGGGCATTTATGTACTAACAAATCTCTTCTTAATATGACGTGCGTTCTTTTTGTTTGCAACAAATTTGAATTTTTGAACCCTTGAATGCATTACATGAATAACATACCATTCATCATATGCATAAACAAGTCTTCAAGCCAGGTTTCCTTATCTTTCTGCTGTTTATTTCAGCAAGATGGATTTGGAGCAAACAGTAAAGGACCTACAGGCACAAAATTCACAATTTTAGCAACTCCTCATGACCTTGGCAAAGGGTCAAGAGGATCTAAAAGTTCTGCTAGAGAAGAATAAAGAGAAGAAAAAGAAAAAGAGACCGGGGGTAGCCACTTTCGGAAGAAGGTTTGAGAGCAATGCTAGGAGGACTCTGGAGTTCCCTTCGATGTCTGACGAAGGAGCTGGCAAGGGGAAAGGAGTTACTGTACCTTCTGAGTCTGAGGTAGTAGAGGAGGAAGAGGAAGAAGACGAGGACTATTCCGAACAACAGTATCCACCAGCGGATGACAAATATAAAAACCTTAAAGATAGATTGGCAGCTATGGAGTTGCAGAGGGTGCCCGGATTGGATTTTGAGGAACTAGGGTTGGTAGCTGGGATTGTTATCCCTCCCAAGTTCAAGGTGCCAACATTTTCCAAGTACGACGGTCTGTCTTGCCCTAAGATGCACCTGAGGTCGTATGTTAGAAAGATCCAACCTCATTCATCCGATAAAGACCTATGGGTACACTTTTTCCAAGACAGCTTGTCTGGCACTCAGTTAGATTAGTTTTATCAGCTCGAGAGATCAGAGGTTCATAATTGGGAAGACTTGGTAGCTGCTTTTTATCGTCAGTATCAGTATAATGCTGATTTGGCGCCCACTCGTACTCAGTTACAAAGTATGGGGATGGCTTCAAATGAAGGGTTTAAGGAGTACGCCCAGAAATGGCGTGATCTGGCTGGAAGGGTGCAGCCACCGCTATCAGATAGGGAGTTAGTCGACATGTTTCTAGGGACCCTGTCTGACCCCTTCTTCAACCATCTAATCGGGAGCTCTTCTGCGGGATTTACTAAACTGATTTTGACCGGCGAAAGGGTGGAGGCCGGTATTAAAAGTGGAAAGATTCAAAAGGATGCTTCCGCATCCACAATTGTTAAAAAACCTTTCCCAACCAAGAAAAGAAGCATCTTCTGTGTATTCTCAGAAGGGATTGGGAAGAACTGAGCGCTGTCCAACTGTAGGGGCCGTGATGATTCAAAATTCGTCAAATGATCAACCTCGTAACAATCAGTCGAGACCTAATCAACAACGGGTAGAACGGCCACAACGACAGTTCACCCGCATCAACATGACGCCCGCTCAGGTCCTTCCCCATTTGTTGAAGCTGAATCTGACCAGTTTGAAGGAGGCGCCAAAAAACCCTAACACCTCCTCTCCGTAGTACCACTCTAATGCCAAGTGTGCTTACCATTCCGACAGTGCTGGACACGATACCAATAATTGTTGGGCACTTAAGAACAAAATTCAGGACTTAATTGACGCCAAAGAAGTTGAATTTGATGCTCCTGAGAAGCCCAATGTTATATCGGCTCCGATGCCCAAGCACGGCCACAATGTGCATGCCATTTTGGAAAACCTCCATGTTACTGATGTTGCCAATCTGTTGACCCCATTGCTTGTAATTAAATAAAATTTGTTGAGAGCCGGGATCTTTCCTGGTTGTGGTAAAGACTGTTATTTTTGTTTGAACATTCAAGGCGATTGTCACATGTTGAAGTCGGGTGTCCAACGCCTGATGGATACTCAAGAGATACTTTTCCAGAAAACCCCCGTTAACACTTTCAATCCGATTACTTCCGATACTTGTGATACTTCAACCAACGATATTGCTATCATAACCATTTCCGACAATCCTCCCAAGGCTTGCAAAAGGCCTGTCAGGATTACACCCAACTCTGAATGTGTACCTTTAAAGATCACCATGCCGGGATCTGTCCCGTACCAATCAAGCAAAATGATACCGTGGAACTATGGGGGAGAAATCTTCTACCACGGTATCAAACAAATCGAAACAGTCCGAGAGATTTCTGAAGAAGACCCCGATATAGGGAACATCGCGGGTACAAGAAAAATAACCCGCAGTGGCCGAATCTTTTCTCCGGAGATTTCTCCCCCTCGAGCAGTTTTCGGACCCTTAAAAGCTTCTACACCTGTTGGACCCTCTGTGCAAGGCCCATTGATTGAAGAATTAGATACTCCTAGAGTAAGACCATCTGCTGATTTTACCGACAAGGGTAAGGGGATACTGGAAGGGCCTGTCAAGACAAAGGCTCATGTTGTGGTTATCCCCGAAACCACTCAGACGGAAATGGATGAAATCTTGAAAATAATCAGAAAAAGTGACTACGACGTTGTAGAACAACTAGGGCAGACCCCTTCTAAAATTTCAATGTTGGATCTTCTGCTCTGTTCTGAGGCCCATGCCAAGGCCCTAATCAAATTCTTGAAAGCGGCACATGTACCCCAAGAGACTTTGGCTGACCAGTTTCAGGAATGTGTGGCCAGTCTTACTGCTGACAATGGCCTGGGTTTTTCCGACGCTGACTTAACTCCCAAAGGAAGGAAGCACAATGACGTGCTACACGTCTCAGTTGAATGTCGGGGAACCACTCTCGCCCACGTCTTGGTTGATACTGGTTCTTCCCTGAATGTGCTGCCGAAGAAGGCCTTAGACCGTTTGGATTGTGAAGGTTTGACCCTCAAACCTAGTAACATCGTCGTTAGGGCTTTTGATGTTTCCAAGAGAATGGTTCATGGATAGGTTGATATTCCTATCAAGGTAGGCACCGAAGTGTTCAATTCCACTTTCTACGTGATGGACATCCGTCCGTCATATTCATGTTTGCTAGGAAGACCGTGGATCCATTATGTCGGGGCAGTTACCTCCTCTTTGCATCAGATGCTGAAATATCCTGTTAAGGGTAAAATTATAACTGTGCACAGCGAGGAAGAGTACATGATCAGTCATCTCAATTCCTTTTGATATGTGGAGTTGGATGGCGAGTTCATCGAAACGCCTTTCCAACATTTTGAGGAAGTTTCTCCCAAGGTGGCAGTTGCGAAGACAATGGTAGAGGTACCTATCGTTCCCAAGCACGCATCTAGGATGGCATCTCTCAAGGACGCGGAGGCTGTGATTAAAGAAGGGAAGAATACAGTATGGGGACAATTTCCTGACTTTCCCCATAAGACGGACAAGTTTGGTTTAGGGTTTACTGCTGCAGGACAGAGGGCTATGCGTCGCTCCAAGGTTGGAGGGCCACCCATCAAGATCTCACACCATGGAATCAATGTTGTATAAGATGAAGATGAAGAGAGCCACTTTGAAGATTGGATCTTTCCGACCGTCGAAGGGGCTTTGAGCAACTAGGAAGCAAAGGATTTTGTTCCCATCACCTTTATCAACCAGTAATTTTATCTTTGAACAATTTCCCATTTTTATGGTTTTTAATAACTAAAACAATTCGCACACTATTTTCACCTCATGCCTTGCCCGGGGCATGTAGGTCCATTTGTAAGGGTTTGATTTTCTTCATAATCATATGCCATGTTTTAATGAATCATTGGATGTTTTTCATCTATAAACTTTGTGTTCATTTTCTTTCCTTTTGCATTTCTGTTTGTTTAAGGATGGTTATCCCTTACACACACCCACACTCACAAATGCAGGTACCCATCCACTCCGGATTCCATGGGTGACTATTTTGTTTTAGCTTTCGATAACTCTGAAGATTTGGTCAATCATGCTGAGTACGAAGTTGACAAAGATTGTGAAGTGCCGGGAGAGTTAGCCAGACTTCTACAACAAGAAGAGAGGGCTATCCTACCTCATGAAGAGTTGTTAGAAACCATCAACTTAGGGACAGAGGAGGACATGAAAGAAGTAAAAGTAGGTGCCAACCTGTAACCGAGTGTCAAGGAGCGCTTAGTGCAGCTGTTGAACAAGAATGTTGAAATCTTCGCCTGGTCTTATGAAGACATGCCGGGGTTAGACACAGATATCGTGGTTCACCGTCTCCCTACAAGAGAAGACTGTCCATCAATCAAGCAAAAGGTTCGCCGAATGAGGCCTGACATGTCTGAAAAGATTAAGGCTGAAGTAATGAAGCAATTCAATGCTGGCTTTCTGGCTGTTACAACCTATCCACAATGGGTTGCTAACATTGTGCCCGTACCCAAAAAGGACGGCAAGGTCAGAATGTGTGTGGACTATCAGGATTTGAACAGGGCCAGTCCTAAAGACGATTTTCCACTACCGCATATTGACATCTTGGTTGACAACACAGCTCAACACAAGGTTTTTTCCTTCATGGACGGATTCTCGGGCTACAACCAGATCAAAATGGCCCCCGAGGACATGGATAAAACTACTTTTGTCACGCAATGGGGTACCTTCTGCTACAAAGTGATGCCGTTCGGACTGAAGAACGCAGGGGCAACCTATCAACGCGCCATGGTAGCTTTGTTTCATGATATGATACATCATGAGATCGAAGTTTACGTAGACGACATGATAGCTCGATCACAGACAAAAGAAGAACACCTTGAACATTTGCAAAAGCTGTTTGCCAGGTTGAAGGAGTATAAACTCAGACTGAATCCAAGCAAGTGCACTTTTGGAGTTAGGTCTGGTAAACTTCTGGGATTTATTGTCAGCAACAAGGGCATTGAGGTTGATCCAGCTAAAGTAAAAGCTATACAAGAAATGCCTGCCCCCCGTACTGAAAAGGAGGTTAGAGGATTCTTGGGACGCTTGAACTATATTGCGAGGTTCATCTCTCACCTGACCTCTACCTGCGAGCCAATTTTCAAACTGCTGAATAAAGATCA
The DNA here is from genome assembly GCA_948472305.1 of Vicia faba. NCBI lineage: Eukaryota > Viridiplantae > Streptophyta > Magnoliopsida > Fabales > Fabaceae > Vicia > Vicia faba. The sequence goes on along the minus strand of OX451736.1, from coordinate 756,545,431 downwards.
GGTAGTTGAATGGAACAATGATTGCCAAGTTGCTTTTGATAAGATCAAGGAGTACTTACTAGAACCTCCTATTCTAATGCCACCCGTCGAAGGAAGGCCGTTGATCATGTATCTGACTGTTTTGGATAACTCAATGGGGTGCATTCTGGGCCAACATGACGAGTCTGGTCAAAAAGAGCATGCCATTTATTACCTTAGCAAAAAGTTTACTGACTGTGAGACTCGCTACTCATTGCTCGAGAAAACTTGTTGCGCTTTGGTATGGGCTGCTCGCCGGCTAAGGCAGTATATGTTGACTCATACCACTTTGCTGATTTACAAGATGGATCTGATCAAGTATATCTTTGAGAAGCCTGCTTTATCTGGAAGAATCGCTAGATGGCAGATGATCCTGACTGAGTATGACATCCAGTATACTATCCAAAAAGCTATAAAAGGGAGTGTACTAGCTGACCATCTAGCTCATCAAGCCGTCGAAGATTATCAATCTATGAGATTCGACTTCCCTGACGAGGACATCATGACTTTGGATAACATCGAAGGTAACAGACCATATGACGGACCTGAACAAGAATCCCGATGGACCCTGTACTTTGATGGTGCTTCAAATGCACTTGGCAACAGTATCGGTGCGGTACTCATTTCTCCAGAAGGTTGCCATACACCCTTCACTGCCCAACTTTGTTTCAGCTGTACCAACAACATGGCCGAATATGAAGCTTGCATCTTTGGTCTCAAGGCTGCTATAGACCTGGGGATCAAATCTTTGGTCGTATTTGGGGACTCGGCTTTGGTTATCAGTCAAGTCAAAGGAGAGTGGGACACCAAACATCCTAATCTTATCCCATACAAAGAACATGTCCAGACATTGTTGCCTCATTTCGAGCAGATTACCTTCGAGCATTTCCCGCGAGAAGAAAATCAATTAGCCGATGCTCTGGCTACAATGTCTTCCATGTTTAAACTTAACTGGGATAACGAGGCTCCACAGATTACCATCGAGCGAATGGACGAACCTGCACACTGTCATGAGATTAATACCGGAGAAGTAGTGGAACAACCCTGGTTTCATGAAATCAAAAGGTATCTCCAGACTAGAGAATACCCCGAAGGAGCTTCCGTCAATGACAAAAAGTTCTTAAGGAGATTTGCTGCCAAGTTCTTCCTAAGCAATGGCATCCTTTATAAACGCAGCCATGATTGTGTTTTACTCCGATGCGTGGACAAAGCTGAAGCAGAGTTGATCATGACTGAGATACACAGTGGCACATTCGGCACCCACTTGAGCGGACATACAATGGCAAAGAAGATTCTAAGGGAAGGCTACTACTGGTCTACCATGGAAGCTGATTGTCATCAACATTCCCGTACCTACCACAAATACCAAGTCTACACCGATAAGGTACATATTCCTCCTGTTCCTCTCAATGTTCTGACAGCTCCTTGGCCATTCGCAATATGGGGCATTGACATGATTGGAGAGATCAAGCCCACAACATCCAATGGACATCGCTTCATCCTGATGGCTATTGATTACTTCACCAAATGGGTCGAAGCAGCTTCCTATGCCTCAGTTACAAAGAATGTGGTTGCCCGCTTCATCAAGCAGAATCTCATATGCCGGTATGGTATCCCCGACAGGATCATCACAGACAACGGTACAAATTTGAACAATACTATGATCACCGCTCTATGCGAACAGTTTAATATTTATCATCACAATTCATCTCCCTATCGGCCGAAGATGAACGGTGTTGTTGAAGCCGCGAACAAAAATATCAAGAAGATCATTCAAAAGATGACAGTCACCTACAAAGACTGGCATGAAATGTTACCATTTGCTCTGCATGGATATCGTACCACGGCACGTACTTCAACAGGGGCAACCCCATTTTCTTTAGTATATGGCATGGAGGCTGTTTTGCCTATGGAAGTTCAGATTCCTTCTTTAAGAATTATGAAGGACGCCGGTTTGAGTGAAGACGATTGGATTCAGACCCGACTTGATCAACTCAATTTGATCGACGAGAAACGACTTACTTCTGTTTGTCATGGTCAGGCGTATCAAAAATGCATGATCAAGGCTTTCAACAAGAAAGTCAGGCGCCAAGTATATCAAGTCGAAGATCTTGTAATCAAGCGGATCATACTACCGCAAAGTGATCCCAGGGGAAAGTGGACTCCTACTTATGAAGGACCATTTGTGATCAAGAGCATCGTTTCTGGTGGGGCAATGATTCTGACCACCATGGACGGCGATGACTTGCCACACCCTGCAAACGCAGACATAGTCAAAAGATACTACGCATAAAATAATCCGACAAGTTGAAAACCTGAAAGGGCGACTTGGGGCAAAAATAGGCATCCCGGTGAATCGAAAACCCGAAAGGGCGGTTCAGGAAAAAATTAGGGATAAAACAAAAAAATATGTACACCCGGCAAGTTGAAAACCCGAAAGGGCGACTTGGGCAAGAAAGGGTTTCCCGGTGGATCGAAAACCCGAAAGGGCGGTCCAGGAAAAAGTTAGGGAATTAAAGCGTATGACTATGTCTCGTCGGATCACTTTAAGAACAATCTCTTCACCAACAAACTCCAAGCTTCTGATCAATCCAGTCATCGGCGAACGAAGCAACAAATGGACAAGATATTCAGAGTTGTGAAGGCTATAGAAGAATGGGAATCCCATGGAATTGTTACACATAGCCATCTTTCTTTTGTATAGAATTTTTCAATTTTTACAACATTCTCTTACTAGGATGTCTGTCTCCTTTGTACAAAAATACTCGCAAAAGTTAATACAAATATACCTCAAAGTGCAGAAATTTGCTTTCCTTTCTTTTCTTTTTACACTTATGTTTTATTTGAAAACATCCAATGTTTTGTTAAATAGGCATATGCATTTGAATATAATCACTGCTTACAAATATAAAAAAAGATAATTACTGATAGTTTGAAGGTGTAGGAAGATATCTTTATGCCATTTCAGAAGAAATCCCCTACGATACATCAGTCAGATCCCCAACAAAGCTAAAATTGGAGTATATTTCCCCAGCGGAGTTAAGCTTCAAGATCCTCAGCAGAGCCAATACTTTCTAAAGCTTGATTCCCCAGCTGAGTTGAATTTCAAAATTCCCATCAGAGTTAAGCTTCAAGATCCCTGGTGGAGTTTGAAAACCCTGAAAATCCTATCCCTAGCGAAGCCAGAATAATGAGAATTTCCCCCACAGAGTTATCTCCCCGCCAGATCGAGGATTCTCAGTCTCATTTCTCCAAGCAGAAGCCTCCAAGGTTTCCCTAGTCATGAAGGATTCTCATTCCCCGCAGAAGTTATCAGAGGCCTTGTTAATCCCCAACATCGGTCAAGGATTTACTTCCCCCGATGGCAATCAAAGATTTCATTACCTCCAGTTATCAAGGATCTATTTTCCTCAGCAAGACAGCTATTCAGCTTACATGCACATCCATTACATTCATATATCATAAACATTGATGAAATACAGTTCATTGCATCATACATATCATGCAACATAACTTTGTGTTTTAGCTAACATTTTACCCTTTTCAGGATAAGATTAAAAGGCTATCGTTAACAATTATTCAGATACATTATGGATACACCGCAGACACGGTGGTTATTCTATTTACTCATTCAGAATTTCAAGTCAAATACAGTACAGATACACCCCAGACACGGCGGTCATTCTACTACTCATTCAGACTTCAGCAATCCAACACAGACTAGATACGCTCTAGACACGGCGGCCATTCTATCTCTCAGATTTAACTATCAACTTCAAGTTCAGATACGCTCCAGACATGGATGCCATTCTGGCCCTTACACCAACAGTTTGATTCTCCCCAGTGCAATCGCCACGGAAGTCATTCTGCCACCTATTCAGATCCCAGTTACAGTCTCATATACACTCCAAACACGGAAGTCGTCTGCTACTCATGCAGATCTCAAACTTCAGATACAGTCCAGATACGCTCCATACATGGTTGCCATTCTGTCACTCATTCGGAATTTATCCCCAACCCAGAGTTGCTCCATACACTAATGTTTCTCTGTCGCCCATTCAGAATTCAGATACATTCCAGACACGGCAGTCATTCTGATATTCATTCAAAATTCAAATACATTTACAACTCAGATACGCTCCAGACACGGACGCCATTCTCTTGCTCATACAGACTCAGTCTCCAGATACAGTTCAAATGCATTCCAGACACGGATACCATTTTGATGCTCATTCTTCTGATCTACAACATTGCAATTCAACAAACACTCTTGAATGGCATCTTTAATCCCATCTCCAGCAAGATTCTACCATCTCCAAATGCATCTTTAAGCCCATTCCCTCAATAATATTTTGGCAAGTGCAAATTTACGGGCACTCTAGTGTCCTATCTTCCTTTACCTTCAAGTCGCGAAAGGCAAAACTTGCCAATCTAACTCTTCAGGTTCAAGAAGATTGAACAGGGGCAACTGTTGTACCTCAAAATTTGCCCTCTCCTTTTTATCAACATTTCTCATCACAAGGCTCTTGGAATTCAAGATCAAGCTAGGGTTTGCTCTGCTCAAGACATCTCCTTGCACTGTTGACTTAAATTAGGGTTTGAGTTTGCATAGGGATATTTTGACCTACAATTCCCAAAGTTACTTTCATACTTCATGTTGGACTCACAAGTTTGTCCATACCAAGTTTCAAGCCTTGAATCAAATTTTTGCCCAGTCAATTGGACAGTTGACCTAGAAATCAGCTGTATTGAGGAAAAAGTCAACTGTGGCCAATTGACAGTCAAACCTCATGAATTTTGACCCACATCAACATTATGAACTCATGTGAACCATTTGATCAAGTTTGGATCACAATTCCACAAGAAATTTGATCAGATCACCAAAAGGGCAAAATGGTCATTTTTAGGGTTTTGACTGTGCAAAGGCAATTTTTGACTGTTTGACCTAGCCAATGGCAAATCAAGCTCAACCATGGACTCAAGGACTCAATTACATCATCTTGACCCATTCAACAAGTTCAAAAGATCTCAAATGCATAGGATTGACAGATGAATTTTTCAGTCAACTGATCAAAATTTGACTGTAGAGTTGTTGGCTCCTAAATTCGACACCTTTGTTTTGATTGATGGCAGCCATTAAAAGCTGAAAGATGCTTTCGACTGGCTAAGCCTGTCGAAGTGCCCGTCGAAAGATGGTCAAATACTTAGAAGATTTCTTTCGACGTCGAAGGAGTTTTCGTCGAAGACGTCTCTTGACGAACGTGTTCGATGGTCCAGAGTGGAGCAGTTTGAAATTCAAAAGCTTTGGAGGGAAAACGGTTTCCAGCAGTTACTACGTGCGAACGTGCAAGGATCTGGAGCGTCGAGCATGAAGGACGTGACAAGTGGCTTGATCTCGAAGCAGTGTAACTGCCCGACGGTTACTTGGAGTGTTTTTGTATAAATAGGAGTAGACGTGTAGTTTCTCGCGTGTGTTCACAATAGATACATAGTCACTCATTTAGATTCAAGTACCCAGTGTGAGCGAACGAATTGTTGAGAAATGTATGTGTGAAACACCAATTTAATCAATTCAAGTCATTTACTTTTCCAGTATTTTACATGCTTTTTCCCTTTAAGATTCCTGTCGAACCTTTACATCCAAGCCTTGTTTATTTTACCAAGCCTTTCCTTTATGCAATTTACTTTAAACAATTTACTTAAAGCCTTATCCACATTAATTAAACTTCAAAATCAACCTATGTCCATAGGATCAATCTGATCGATCCTGCGAGTAACCAAATAAGTAACCATTTGGAGGATCAGCGGTTGTTTACCAAAACCATAGGTAAACAAATTGGCACACCCGGTGGGACAGTGTGTTGATTGTTGAAAAATCTCATCTTTTCGAGTTGTATGTTATTAAGGAGTGGTAGAATATACACCAACGATAATAATACTGCCAGAAGAAGGGAAGAGATGGCGAATCCGCCAAACAACAATGAAATCCCACAAACGAGTGTGGGAGCAACGGTTAATATGACCGTGAGTGAAGCGACGAATGCTGGTTCGATACCAGCAGTGTCAGTCACAACCACGGGGCCAACAACTTCGTTTGCAGGCCCCAGAATGACTTTGGGAACCCCCCCTCCAAGGGGAAATACTGGCCCAAGGCCAGTGGTTCCCCCAGGATTTATTCCATTCTATGGTATGCCAACTTCTGAATTGGCAAGCCTGACGAATGCTGCGTCCACTTATTCAGACCCTTTCGTGAGTGCCACTTCGCCACTCCAAGGCTCTGGAGTAGGCATGGCGAATAGAAATAGGACCCAACTCTTAGGAGGAACGTCCCAAGTAGCCCATGGCCTTACAAATGCCTCGACAGCAGTCTTGAGGCAACAGATGGACGAAAGCAACCATGATATGGTGCAAATGTTGGCACAAACTTTGAGTACGGTGCTAAATCCTCTAATACAAAATACTACTCAATCGAATCAGCAAGTTACTGCGCAAATGACGCGTTTGGCTGACTTCTTTGGAGCACCCCCACCTATTCGACAGCCCCAAAGGGGGCAAATAAGAGGAAATCAGGGGATATTTGTAGAGGAAGAAACCACCATTAATCAGGCTCAACAGCCTGTAGAACAACCTGTCGAAGAACCTAGGGTAATAGCCCCAGAGGTAAGGTTAGTTAACAGAAACCAAAATGCTGACGAAGTGGTTCAGCATGTCCAATACCAAAACATGGGTTTGGAAAACAATCTGGCAACCATGATCGAAAGAATCATGACTCAGAATGGAATGAACATGGGCTTTCGAAGGCCCAACTTTACATCTCCATTGTCAGAATATGTGTTACAAACTGACTTACCCCCTAGAACCAAAGTCCCCAAATTTACTAAGTTCTCTGGGGACACGACAGAATCTACTGTCGAACATGTGGCAAGGTATTTGATCGAAGCAGGAGATATTTCAAATAATGAAAACCTAAGGATCAAATACTTCCCAAGTTCCTTAACCAAGAACGCTTTTACTTGGTTTACAACTCTACCCCCCAATTCGATCCACCATTGGACCCAGTTGGAAAGATTGTTCCATGAACAATTCTATATGGGGCAAACCAAGATAAGTCTGAAAGAACTGGCGAGTGTTAAGAGACGTTTCACTGAACCTATAGACGAATATCTGAATAGGTTTAGGTTGCTTAAGGCGAGATGTTTTACACAAGTGCCAGAACATGAGCTGGTCGAAATGGCCGCAGGCGGTTTAGACTATTCCATTAGGAAGAAGCTAGATACCCAGTACCTAAGAGACATGGCCCAACTGGCCGATAGAGTTCGACAAGTCGAACGCCTCAAGGCTGAAAAAGCTAAGGCAACGAAAACTCACAAGAGAGAGCGAATAGCTTACGTTGAGATGGATGACGAAGATCTAGAATCCTTCGACGATACTTTAGCTGTCGAGGAAGGAGAAGTCGATTTAGCAGAACTAAAACAAGGGCCTCCATACTCTTGTAAACAGTTAGTCCCCTCAAATGGGAAAAATCCCATTGGTCCAGACAAGACCAACGATAGGTTCCCAAAAAAGACTTACAGTTTTGACATCACAAAATGTGATGAAATATTCGACTTGCTAGTTAAAGATGGCCAAATGATAGTACCCCCTGGGGTAAAAGTGCCTCCTCTTGATCAAAGAAAGAAGAGAGGTTTTTGCAAATATCATAATTTTCTGGGCCATAAAACTTCTCAATGTTTTCTTTTCAGGAATCTTGTGCAAGACGCTATTGAGGAAGGGAGATTAAAGTTTGCTGACAAATCCCCCATGGCTGTCGACTCCAATCCAATGAAGGCTGAAGCCCACTATGCAGAACCCTCTGAGGTGAACATGATAGAGGCTACCAGGATCCAGTCGAAGAAGCCAGGCATTACCATGGTCGAAGTCTCTAAGGATCACATCAACATGCCAATCTTTGGCAGTTTTTCTGGAAACTTATCCAGGAAGACAATTGAGGCTGTCCAGAAAGCGGTCGAAGATCCAAAGTCGAAGACTGCTGAAGCACAAACAACTGGACCAAAGTCCAGTTCCCACTTGGCCACCGTTCAAGGCCAGACGGAGAAACTGGAAACACAAATGAAACAATTAACTCTTGCTACCAAGGATACCATGAATATCAACATGGTTGAACTTTCTGACCCTAAAGCTTCAGAAGAAGCCATAAGGCAAGAGCAGGCAAATAAAACGGCTTTCCCTAAGGAAAACGAAAACTTGGCAGATTTTTTACAAAGATGCCAGAAGAAGAAATCAGAGGTTATGCTATGTCCAAGATGTAGTTCTATCTTTGATAAAAAAGCTGCTGAGCACATACAAGGAGTGAGGGCAGCGAACAAGAGAAGGGAGAATTCTGACCTTCGACATGATCCCAGAAGGGGTTCTAATCAAGACAAGAGGCCTTTGACTTTTAGGCCTCCAACAAATGTACCAGTAGACACTTGGTACAAAACATCTGGCCGGAAAAGGCCAAGTGAAGAAAAATGGCATTCTTTCGAAGTGCCAAGAGGTTCCTCTTTAATTCAGAAGAAAGATCCTCAAGTTGCTGCACCCAAGGTGGCTCAAGTGTCCAGCAACTACAAGGGAAAAAATCCTATGTCGAGATCCCAATGGAGGAGGTATCAAAGAAGGCGAAAAGCTGAAAGGGAGGCTACCAACGAGCCTAAGGCTGAGACTAGTTCGAATGTGCCTCAAAGGAAACAAAGAAAGCCTCTTGAGAGAGAACCAGTTACCAATAGGCTAGTTTGGCCTAACCAGAGCGAAGTCGAAGACGAAGATGATGCTGAGTCCGACGATACTCTGGACATAATGGTGAACGTTGTTTCAATGCTGCCTAGGGAATTCAATCGACAAGTAGAAGTCGAAACCAGTGACTGGGAGATGGAACAAGAAATGGCCAGACACAGGCCAGTGTGCTATTTTGTTATGGACAATGGCACTACAGAGGAACAAAATGGCTTCTTCGAGCCACCTACTGAGGCGATGAAGAATCACCTCAAACCTTTGTTCATAAGGGCCAGGCTCGAAGAGACCACTGTGAACAAGATATTGGTCGACTGTGGGGCCACTATCAATATTATCCCTCATTCTGTGCTAATAAAGATTGGCAAAAGGGATGAAGAAATTAAACCTCACAATATGGTCCTTTCCAACTATGAGGGAGGCATTGGGACCACCATGGGAGTGATCCAGCTCGACATAAAAGTTGGGTCGATCCTTCGACCAACAATGTTCATGGTCATTTCGGCCAAACCTAACTACAACCTTTTGTTAGGTCGTGAGTGGATACATGGTGTGGGTGCTGTGCCTTCATCGATGCATCAAAGACTGCTTCTATGGCGCCCAGATGGGCTGGTCGAAAACATAGAGGCTGATCAGAGTTACTACCTTGGCGAAGTAAACCACTTGGGTGTAACAGATTTCGACAAAAACTTGGCTCACATAGGGCCATGCCCAGCTCCTGACTTCGACATGGCGCCAGCGCCAAACACCTTTTGTTCCCTATACCTGCATCCTGAGCATGGTTTCCAATGGGATAGAGAGGACGTGTCCCACATAGAATTCAGTGGGCTAACTGGTATCCAACCAACAGGTTGGGGAAGTGAATTCAGTGATAATGACTGAGTCACAATCTCTGAAGCGAATTTCGGCCTATGTGGCTGAAACCAAGATGATAACGGCTCTCGAAGCCGAAATAAAATACATGGCCACCAAGGCCAATGACCAAGTACTACCTTCTGCAGGTCCTGGAAAAGATTTCGACCCAGAGCCACCAGATATAGGTCCTGGAAAAGATTTCGACCCAGAGCCACCAGATATAGGTCCTGGAAAAGATTTTGACCCAGAACCTCCCGATATCTCGACAGGAGGAATGCAGGAACAGAGGCTCGACGCCATCTATGACGATGAGCCTTTGGGCTTCGAAAAGGATCCCTTGGCGAACAACATTAAGATGTTAGCACAAGACCCTTTAGAAGAAATCAACCTAGGCGAAGGATCAGAGAATAGGCCAACTTACATCAGCGCCAAAATTGATCCAGAACTTAGGTTGGAAGTAATCCAATTGCTGAAAGAGTTTAAAGACTGTTTTGCATGGGATTATGACGAGATGCCTGGTCTCGACAGAGGATTGGTAGAACTTCAGTTGCCAATCAAACCTGGAAAGAAGCCAATCAAGCAAAATCCAAGACGCTTCGCTCCAGAAATTTTGTCGAAGATCAAAACGGAGGTCGAAAGACTTCTGAAATGCAAATTCATCCGAGTTACAAGGTATGTCGAATGGATTGCAAATATTGTGCCAGTAATTAAGAAAAATGGCACGTTAAGGGTGTGCATAGATTTCAGAGATTTGAATGCGGCCACCCCCAAAGATGAATATCCAATGCCTGTGGCGGAAATGCTAGTCGATTCTGCCGCTGGCTACGAATACCTGAGTATGCTCGATGGTTATTCAGGATATAATCAAATTTTCATTGCTGAAGAGGATGTGTCGAAAACAGCCTTTCGATGCCCTGGGGCCTTAGGTACTTACGAGTGGGTAGTGATGCCTTTTGGCCTGAAGAACGCTGGGGCAACGTACCAGCGAGCAATGAATACTATCTTCCATGATTTTATTAACACGTTTATGCAAGTTTATATTGATGATATTGTTATAAAATCTGTTTCCAGGAAGAGTCACCTTGGCCACCTTCGACAATCGTTCGAAAGAATGAGAGAACATGGTCTGAAGATGAATCCTTTGAAGTGTGCGTTCTGTGTGAAAGCTGGAGATTTCTTGGGCTTCGTTGTCCACAAGAAAGGAATCGAAATCAATCAGAACAAGACGAAGGCAATTTTGGAAGCGAAAGCGCCATCGAATAAGAAGGAATTGCAATCTCTCTTAGGCAAGGTAAACTTCTTGAGAAGGTTTATATCTAACCTAAGTGGGAAAGCTCAGGCCTTTTCACCCTTACTTCGACTGAATAAAGAGGGGTTCGAATGGGGGCAAGAGCAACAAGAAGCCTTCGACAAAATCAAAGGGTACCTCACTAAGCCACCTATTTTGGTGCCTCCTTGTAGCAATAGGAGTATGAGATTGTACATAGCTGCATCTGACAAAACTCTGGGAAGTATGTTAGCCCAAGAGGATGAGAATGGAGTCGAAAGACCCATTTATTATCTCAGTCGAGTTTTGAACGATGCAGAAACTAGATATAGCGAAGTTGAAAAATTGTGTCTATGTCTGTATTTCTCTTGTACAAAGCTCAAACAATATATAAAACCAGTTGATGTTTATGTTTCGTCTCATTTTGATGTTTTCAAATATATGTTGTCGAAACCTATCTTGCATAGTCGAATTGGCAAGTGGGCATTAGCATTGACTGAATATTCCTTGACCTTTATGCCTCTTAAGGCAGTAAAAGGACAAGTGGTTGCAGACTTCATAGTCGACCACTCTATTCAAGTCGAGGATATTAATTATGTGGAGATAGAACCTTGGAAATTCTACTTCGATGGTTCCAGCCATAAAAATGGAACAGGAGTAGGAGTCTTGATTATTTCTCCAGATAAAATTCCAACAACATTCAAGTACCAAATCGAAGGTTCTTGTTCGAACAATGAGGCTGAGTATGAAGCTCTAATTACTGGCCTTGAAATATTGTTGGAATTGGGGGCAACTCGAGTCGAAATAATGGGAGACTCAGAGTTAGTCATCAAGCAAGTCACAAAGGAGTATAAATGCATAAGAGAAAATCTCATTATGTACTTTGTGATAGCAAATCGTTTATTGAAACAATTTGAAAGTGTCAATATTCGACACATACCCAGAGTCGAAAATCAAATAGCCAATGACTTGGCACAGATTGCATCTGGGTATAAAATTTCAAAAACGAGATTACAAAGAGCAATCGAAGTTCGAGAGAAAATAAGAGCAACTTGTCTATCACCAACAGACTTGGAATCAACAAGGTTAGGTTATGCTGATCACTCAAACTTCGAAATTTCGTTCATTGATAATTTGTCAGACCAGGATTGGAGGAAACCCATCGTGGACTATCTTCAAAATCCAGGAGCTCCGACAGAACGAAAGACAAAATACAGGGCGTTGAGTTTTGTACTCATGGGTAATGAGTTATTCAAGAAGACGCCTGAAGGGGTGTTGCTGAAATGTTTAAGTGAAACTGAAGCATACATAGCCCTTTCGACTACACATGCTGGGGCATGTGGGGCTCACCAAGCAGGCCATAAGATGAAATGGTTGTTGTTTCGACAAGGACTATATTGGCCCACTATGCTGAAAGATTGTGTTGAGTTCGCCAAAGGTTGCCAAGAGTGTCAAGTTCATACAGGCATCCAGCATGTACCAGCAAGCGAACTTCACTCGATAGTGAAGCCTTGGCCCTTTCGAGGATGGGCGTTGGATCTTATTGGAGAGATTCGACCAGCATCATCAAAGAGTCAGAAATACATATTGGTAGGCATTGATTATTTTACTAAGTGGATCGAAGCTGTCCCTTTAGTCAATGTAGACCAAGAAAATGTCATTGAATTCATTCAAAAGAACATTATTTTTAGGTATGGAATCCCTGAGACAATAACAACTGATCAAGGTTCAGTTTTCACTGGTCGAAAGATGCAGGAATTTGCTCAGGAAACAGGTTTCAAACTCCTAACATCCACGCCTTACTATGCACAGGCGAATGGTCAAGTCGAAGCAGCTAACAAAGTAGTGATTGGCTTGATAAAGAAGCATGTTGGGAAGAAACCAAAGAATTGGCATAAGACGTTAGACCAGATTCTATGGGCTTGTCGAACGTCCCCAAAAGAAGCCACTGGTACAACACCATATAGGCTAACTTTTGGCCATGATGCAGTATTGCCAGCAGAAATTTGTCTTCAATCTGCAAGAGTTCAGAGACATTTTGATATTCCTTCTGAGGTTTATTGGAATATGATGTTGGATGAATTGGTGGATTTAGACGAAGAAAGATTACACGCTCTCGACTTACTCAGGCTTCAGAAGAAAAGAGTCGAAGACTCTTATAATAGAAAGGTAAAACCTAAGGTATTTTTGCCTGAAGATTTAGTTTGGAAGGTAATTCTTCCCATGGATCGACGGGATCGAAGCATGGGGAAATGGTCACCCAAATGGGAGGGACCCTTCAGAGTTATCCAAACTTTCTCTGGTGGAGCCTATGAGGTCGAAGAGATAAGTAGTGATAAAAGGCTCTTGAGAGTAAATGGTAAATATTTGAAAAAATATAAGCCTATACTTCAAGAGATAAAAATAAAATAATAAGCTAAATTAACCATAGAAATGCCAAAATGGAAATTTTTATTAAATTTTGCCAAAATGGCAATTGTTGTCGAAAGCGATTACAGAAGATGATTACAAAAGAGAATAAAAAAGAAAGAGAATTCTTAAGTCGAAGATACTTAGCATGCTGCAAATCCAGCCTCTTCTTGCACCAAGATTTTTCTTGCTCCAGTTTGGCAATTTGAGCGTCGAGGCTTTGGGCCCTCTCAGCGAACTCCAGGCCTTGCTTGACCTCAGTCTGGCTCTCAGCGTCTGGGATGGTCGAAAGAATTTCCTCCTGGAGCACAGTGTTGGCGTTTATCTTCGCCTCTATCTCTGCAATTTGTGCTCGGAAGGAGACATTCTCTCGCTCAATAGCATCGAACCTTTCCTGTGCAGACGCTTTCTGTTTCGACAACTCGGCAATTCGAGAAGTCGAACTTGAGACAGCAGTCCATGCAGATAGGCTCTTGCCATGCAGTGTTTCGAGCTGACTGTTAAAAGTTCGTTGGCGCCGGTAATCCGCTGAGACTTGGTCAATCATAGAATGTAATTCCATGATTAAGTCTGAGATTTCTGGGGCTACAGCATCGAAATCAACAGCATTCAAAACCTCTTTCAAGCAAGATGGAGCAGTGGGATCCCCCTCTAAAGCCTTCATTAAATCTCTCTTGAAGAACTGGGCCTTGACCTTCGCCAACGCATCGTCAAGAGGAGAAGTCTCAGTAGATTTCCCCGACAAAGTAGGAATTTCCTGACTAGTGTCAGAAGAACTCTTACTCTCGACGATAGCATTGAGGTAGCTGATAGGGTCAGTCTGCTTCAAGATTTCCAACTCCTCTTTCGATCTGTGCTTTGAGGAGGTGACCCTTGCCATAGTATTATCTTGGACTGGAGGCTGTTGAATGCTGAGTGCCTCGTTTGGTTGTTCTTCGACTTGAACTGAGGCGGTACTAGCATCGACTTGAGGTTCTTTGTTAACTTTACCTTGGGGTCTTTCGCCAGCGTCATTTTGTGGCTCTTCGCTAGCGTCCTCCTGATGATCTTCGCCAGTACCACCTTCATGCTCTTCGTCAACAGCATCTTGATTCTCTTCGCCATTGCCTTGGTCTCTTCCTTCAGGATTCTCTTCTGACGACAAGACCACCACAGGAACCTTTTCTGGCTGTGTTTCCTCCGCCATAGGCTCTTCAGTTGTCTTCTCCACTGTTTCAGCATTGGCCTCATGCTCAGTGTGGGCTTCGTCATTGCCCAAATCTTGCACCTGAGGCCTGCTAAGGTCAGCAGATTCCAGAGTTTCTGAAGTCCTTGGTGGGGAACTTCCAGTGGTGTCCTGAAAAAGAGGAAGAAGACAAATCTTCAGATGTCGAAAGAGATATAATCAAATACTGGTATTTATGCCTAAGTTATAAGAGAAGGGTCCAATAGATTACCTGTGGATTGGCTTCAGCCCCAGGGCTGGAATTATCACTTTCGACAGGCTTGTTAACTAGAGCGTTCAGTTCCTCCTCAGTTGGTTCTTCGATGACCACTGCAGGTGGCTTAGGATTTCTCGCACCAACCTTTATTCTGACGGTTCGACCTTCAGAAGCTGGAGTGGGAACAGAAGCGTCCTTCGTTAACTTCCTCCTCTTTAAGGGAGTAGGAGGGGTATCACTGTCGTCGTCACTTCCCGATTCGATCACCAACGCTGCCCTTTTCTTGGGCGAAGGGGCCTGGAAAACCAATAGGAATTCGATTGAGTAATTACGTCGAAAATAAAAAATCGAAAGCCAGAATGAAAATGAAGAAAATCTGGTTACCGATGCAGGAGGCCTCCTCGAAGAGCCTTCCCCCTGTTGGTTGCCCGTTGTCTTCGCCGGCGCTATAGTCTTCGCCGGCGGTGGAGGTTTGGTCGAAGGGACTCCTCCTTGTGGGCCTCCTGTAACCTTCTTGGCTAGGGGCTTTCGAACAACTGAAAGCAAAAAAGAAAAGTTAACAAGTTAACAGTCGAAGAGAAATATAAAAAATAATGTGAGAGTGTGAGCTTACATTTCTTCACTTTGTCAAACACAAGGACAAAGGACTTTT
This sequence comes from Vicia faba, assembly GCA_948472305.1. NCBI lineage: Eukaryota > Viridiplantae > Streptophyta > Magnoliopsida > Fabales > Fabaceae > Vicia > Vicia faba. The sequence continues at coordinate 756,530,040 of OX451736.1, read as the reverse complement.
GCAACTCTGCTATGAAGTCCTTCTCGTCGAAGAAGTACTCAGCGTAATAGCTTCTCCACCATTCTTCGAAAGATGGCGTACAAAGGAAGTTAAGCTGGTAGTTGAACAGCGAGAGGATGGTTCGACCAGCATATCTTCCGATATGCCTGGTAGCAGCGTCTTCTGTATAATCGTTGCAGAAGTACAACATTGACTTCTCTTTTTGGAAAATGGGAGAAGGCAGGGTTTGGATGATACCAAACTGGCGAGATACCAGATTTGGTTGATAGGCAAGCAGACTCAGATGAGTCTTAGAACTCTTAAATCGAAGAGGCATAATCCTTGGGGTAAGGAATGCCTCCCAAAGTACAGAGTGCTCATCGACGTTGGGACCACTCGACTCCTTGGGATGTGGCCTTGTAAACCATGCTGGCCCCACCTTTCGCTGAGCGAATGGAGCCATAGTCGAAACAAATTCCTTCCTTCGAGCGAACATCAGCACGAAGTTAGTGAAGGTTTGTTGGAACTCTAGCCCATCTTCCACAGGCGTCAGTAGAGCCAGCCTAATTCCTTCGATCCGCCTATTGGCTATCGCTGGGGCTTGTTCGTTTATCTGACTCTTCTTGGGTAAGAAGGATTCGAAAGTGGCGTTGAGCCACAATTGAAGTAGCCAGAAAGGCCCAGCGAGTAACAGACTGTTCCTATCTTCGATATGCTTCAAAAGAGTAACCCCACTGCTGATTGAGTCATAAAGACTGGCCAGAATTAGTTCTGCCAAACAAATGTTCTGGCGGTGATGCAGTTGGGTGGCCAGAGTGACCATCTTTTTGGTCACTTGCAGAGACTTCGAGCAGAACACGAAGCGAGTTAGCCATAAGGCTAGAAACGCTATGTGTTCAACGTCTGACACTGCGTCTGTCGACTGGTCATGAAAATGGTTGATAAAGGTGGTGAATGTTGGCTTCGTCTCAGAAAAGCCAATTTGGTCCTCCGACATCTCTTCCGGGTCGAAGTAATCTCCGGTTGGTCGAAGGCCAGTGATGGCTGCTACGTCGAAAAGTGTGGGGGTTAACATCCCACATGGAAGGTGAAAGGTGAAGTGAGAGTTATCCCAGAACAGCATCGAAGCTATAAGCATCTCTGGGGAGTAGTTTAAACCTGTCTTCGACAGCATTATTAGGTCAAAAATGCCCATTTCCTTCCAGACTGGAGTTTGATGTTTTTCCAGCTTTGTTAACCAAGCAACATAGTCCTGGGTGAGATTAGGGCAGGACCTGAAGACTCTAACGCTTCTGTTGAAGAAACGAAGGTCGATCTTCTCGTGTGTGGGGTCTTCGGTATCTTCTGCATCCTTCTTAGCACAAGCTATTGGCTTGAGTTTCTCGACGATGGGGAAGTAGCTCTTGATCTTTAGAGCTTCAGAAATGCTTGGGTGCATGGGTCCAGCCATGGCGAAGATTTGGTTGGAGTATCCAACCGGAATCATCAAGTGACGCGAGTAAGCGTCACGAACGGAGATGTCAGATGGTTCGGGGACCCTTCGTTTCCCTGTAGCGTTCACTACCGGAGCAGTTACAAAGACCTTGGGCTTCGCAAGTTGTTCAGTTGATACGTTAGTCTTGGGGGCAGTTGAAGCAGAAGCCATTGTTGAGGATGAAGATGAAGTTGGAAAAGGAAGAGTTTTTTCTGCAAAGAAAACAAGTTTGCAAGGAAGCAAGGGAGTTTGAGAGATAGTTTGCGTGAAAAGTCCCACAATGGGATAATCACTACTATTTATAGTAGTGGGAGAAATTCCCAATTACGAGGGCATTAAATGTCATTTAATGCTGCAGGAAGTAGTGGGACGCGTGGCAGCATCCTGTTGTTTTGGCCGTTTCTGCAGAAACAGAGAGACGCAGCGTGCGTCCTCGTTTTTTGGATTTGTCATAATGACAAATTATGAAGTGATGTTTTGGTTCTGCACGCCGTACTGACAGTGACGTCCTAGGATCAAATCAATGATGGTTTCTTGGGATTGCCAATAGTTGGTAAAAAAGCAACAAAAAGTGCACAAGTTAACTTGTGACTAAGCGTGGAAAAACAGGTGTCGAATGGCGTTTTCAAAGAATGCCTTTTTCTTTCAAGAGTCGAAATAAGGCATTCTTGGGGGGCAATTTGTTGGCTCCTAAATTCGACACCTTTGTTTTGATTGATGGCAGCCATTAAAAGCTGAAAGATGCTTTCGACTGGCTAAGCCTGTCGAAGTGCCCGTCGAAAGATGGTCAAATACTTAGAAGATTTCTTTCGACGTCGAAGGAGTTTTCGTCGAAGACGTCTCTTGACGAACGTGTTCGATGGTCCAGAGTGGAGCAGTTTGAAATTCAAAAGCTTTGGAGGGAAAACGGTTTCCAGCAGTTACTACGTGCGAACGTGCAAGGATCTGGAGCGTCGAGCATGAAGGACGTGACAAGTGGCTTGATCTCGAAGCAGTGTAACTGCCCGACGGTTACTTGGAGTGTTTTTGTATAAATAGGAGTAGACGTGTAGTTTCTCGCGTGTGTTCACAATAGATACATAGTCACTCATTTAGATTCAAGTACCCAGTGTGAGCGAACGAATTGTTGAGAAATGTATGTGTGAAACACCAATTTAATCAATTCAAGTCATTTACTTTTCCAGTATTTTACATGCTTTTTCCCTTTAAGATTCCTGTCGAACCTTTACATCCAAGCCTTGTTTATTTTACCAAGCCTTTCCTTTATGCAATTTACTTTAAACAATTTACTTAAAGCCTTATCCACATTAATTAAACTTCAAAATCAACCTATGTCCATAGGATCAATCTGATCGATCCTGCGAGTAACCAAATAAGTAACCATTTGGAGGATCAGCGGTTGTTTACCAAAACCATAGGTAAACAAGAGTGAAAAGTCAAACTTTGACTTTTTGGTCAAAATCAAGTGCCAAGAGTTATTTTTCATCAATACATGTCAAATTATGAAACTTGTTCATCAAGAAACCCAAAAATGCAAATTAGGGTTTAAAATGAAAAAAATTCATAACTTAGAAATTTTCTAAGTTATGAAATTTTCTTATTTTTTCCTAACTTTGTCCCACTTTTTCACTAAGATGAAAATGGATTCAAACAAAACTTGCAACATGAAATTTATAGTCCATCACAAATTCTACAACTTTGATTCACAAAGTTTTCTCAAAAGAAGCATGTATCTCAAGTTATAATTTTTATCACAAGGGTACCTAAAACTTTTAACTTAGAGAAAATTTGCCCTAATCTAGGCAGGATTTGGACCCATCTTCTTGGCCACTTTTCACATAGTTATACTTAGAATTTCAAGTTGCATTGCAAAGATGGATTATAGTACATGTTCCAAGCTTTCCAAATTGTCCAAGAACTCCTCAAACACCCTTGTGTATAGAGAGAATCGAATGCTTGAAGTTGGCAAAAACTCAGTTTTGTCCATGGCCAATACATGTTCATAACAACTTGCAATTCTGATCTAGCTAGCTTGGTTCAACATTACAGGCCTCAAAACCAATTTGTACTCCTTAATTTAATGCATATACATTGTATTAAGGTATTGTCTTGGTCATTAGGGCATTATACATTAGTTTAAGCCTTAAAAGGAAAAAGCAACAGTGCCATTTTTGCATAAACTTCACTTTATGTCAAAACCAAATCCTTGAGGCATGGGGCCAGATATTTGAGGCAATATCAAGTCCACTAATTCCAGTAACCAAGAACAAAAGGTGCAACATGATTTAGGGCTTGTGCAGGCCTGCATTGGGAGGAGACACACTCTTGCTTGAAAAAGAAGAAAAGTTGCAAAACATATACAATCTCTCATATCTGTGAACAAAAGCTTAGACAAAGATTGTAGACAAGTTCCATACCTTCCAATAAGCCTGAAACACGACCCTTTCATCACTCAAACCTCCTCACACTCAGAATCACTGTTTTTCTACAAAATAGGGCAGGTTCTGCATTTTGCAAGCCACAACCAAATTCCATCATGCGTTTTGTCCAAAGATAGTTCAAACACCTTCCAATCAACTCACCTAAACTATCCCAGGCCCCCATTGCAAGCTGTAACACCTCTAACACACTTTTCCATTTTCATTTTAAAGCTCTGCAGGTTGAGTTCTACAGCACGATTCAAGTTGTTTCAAAGCAAGCCAAGCATTGGAGAAGCTTCCTTGGACCTCAGGCAAGCTCAAAAGAAGCTCAAACACCATTGAAGGTTGTTGCATTGTCTAGCTCGAAGTCAACTGAAATAGGTACTTCATGAACTTCTATCTCTCTATTTAGGAATGGTTAGGCTTAGGTTTGTGAATGAAATATGTTGTACTCATAGCCCTGAAGCCATACATATGCTTAGTTTTCATTTACATTAATAGTGCTGAGAGAATTTCACTCATGAACTTTCTGAAAAAAACTAGGTTAGAAATTAGGGCCAGAGAAATTCTCTCTGGTCTTTGAGAGTTAATCCAAGTTTTTTATATGGTTGAATTCGTTATTTAATTCTCTACAATGTTCATGTTATGAGTTTTGTCAAAAAATCAAAGAATCAGGAGTTAGCCATTGATACACAGAAGCGCGTGTTTTGTGAACAAGAGGAAGAAGAAGAAGTCTGGTGGGTTGGGCCTGTTGTGTTTTCACTTCTAACACCCCTATTTTCTGTTTACACCCCCTGGCCCATTTATTTAATATTTATCATTTTGACATTTTTATTTTTTATTCCGACTTTATTATTTTTTGTATAAATATAAAAAATGCCAAAAATAATTTTCTATATTTTTTTTAATATTTATTTGATATTTATTTTATTTTTATTAAGTATACATATGTAAATAAACTATTTTCTTTTTTAAAACAAAACTCAAAAATAATACAAAAAATATACTTATTTTCATTTATTTATATTTAAAAACATTTTCTTGAAAATATTCAGTTTTTTGTAAATAATTAATTTTTATTTTTTATATATATATATATATATATATATATATATATATATATATATATATATATATATATATATATATATATATATATATATATATATATATATATATATATATATATATATATATATATATATATATATATATATATATATATATATATATATATATATATATATATATATATATATATATATATATACTTATATATTTTATTGTATTAAATAATTAGGAAAAAAAATACAAAAACACCACATCTTCATTTTTATTAATATTGTGTATTAAAAATATCATTTTTTATAATATACTTTTTATTTTTTGTATAAATTAGTATATTATTGTACATAACTAATAAATACTATTATTCATTAAGAATTAGGGTTTCTTGTCCTAAATAGAAAATAATTAAAATTGATCTTTTTTATTTACATTTCACATTGAAAAAATACTTTTTGTATACATAAAAATCATTTTTGTGCATAATACCTTTTTATTTGACATTTATTTATTGTATTATATTCAATTGTTGTATATTTAAATTTTGCCTATACATTTGATATGGTTGTAATAACTTAGAATTTAATTTCTTGTCAAATATCCCCAATTCAAATTTGTACCCCTCCCTATATCATGTTGTAATAGTGTAGCATTTAAATTCTCGCACATTTAAAAGCTTTCAATTATGTCATGCTTAGACCTAGGGTTTGTATGCAAATAAAATCAACAATTAGTTTGACCTAATCCAAGATAAATATGCATGAAAAACAAACACAATGCACACTTGCACCCCTAGGGTTTCATCCACTTGTTGCCTTCAAAAATGGGCCATGGTTGCATGTCAAGTACTTTGGTAAAACAAAAACAAACAAAAAGATCATAGTCCCTCGATGATGCTATCTGAGTTGCCTAAACAAAATGATCAAGTCCCTCAAGAAAATTGCCAAAGATACTTGACACTATTGCTATCATGGTCTATACGATGACCTGTGCCTGTCCCGTTAACATCCTAACACAAGGTTGTTCACCAAATACAATGGTGAAGCAACACTGTTAAAATGGTTAAAAACATAAGAAAAATCTTTGAGTAAAATAGGGTAGACCAACTCTTAGTTACTTGATCAAGCTTGCAAAAACCTCCTTGCTACTTTTCAAAACACACTCCACAACACAATTTCAAAACCCTACTTTAAAAAATTGAAAACCTTTCAAAAGACAAAAAAACACCTTTGTATACATTCAAACAAGAATCATTACAAAGGTTGCCACAACGATGGCCTCTTTCTAAAACATCTTTCAAAACCACACACAAAGCACCATTTCAAACAATTGAAAAGCACCATTTCAAACAATAGAAATGTAAAGCAAGTGATCTAAGTAAGTAACTAAGATCCCATGGATAGAAAGGGTGCTAATACCTTCCCTTTCTATAATCTACTCCCCGAACCCAAGAAAACATATCAAAGGTCTTTCCTGTGCTTTTTGACCTTTCCTTAGGATAAAATAAAAAGTCGGTGGCGACTCTTGCTAAACCGAAACATTTGTGAACACAAACGCAAAATCCTAAGTCAGTTCTCCCACCGTATCACAACGACATTATCCTTTGAGACCAACCCAAGCCTTGTTCGTTCTTCAATACTAATTGAGGAAGGTGCAAAATAAACCACCTGGACAGAAATGGTATACAACACATAAGAACCCCCCTCCTCTTCATGGTAAGAGTGTGAAGAGAGTGCAAAGCGTCTCCGAGCAAAGTAGGCACAGGGTTACGAGAGAGGAAAATTCTGACAGCATTCACATCTATGAGTTGGTCTGGATTAGGGAATAGTAATAACCCATAAATTAGAAGAGCCAGGACTTCTTCAAAATTTAAAAGTCCAAATCATCCCAAAACATTTGAGCCTTTTCTAACAGGAACTTAGTTAGAAAGCCTTTGACTCCGCTCCTTATTTTCCAGTTGGATATAATGTCGGACCGTTTCAGATGCAAGGTTGTTGCAATGACTTATGGATTTGGAGCTTCCTCTAAACCAGTGAAAGGCATCTAATCAAGAATGGGTACTCCCAGTAATTGATAGAACTCTTCCATAGTAGGTACCAACTAATAATCGGGAAAGGTGAAGCAATGGTGTTTAGGGTCAAAGAACTGAAAAAGCACACCAATCATTTTATCTTCAAAGCTTGAGGTAACCAGGTTGAGAAGTCGACCATATATTTTGGTGAATGAGGAGTGTTGTACCCTAAAATTTGCCTTCCATTTTTTCATGCAAGATGTTTACCCTAGGGTTCCTGTACACTCAATTGGTTCAAAGGTCAACCAGATAGGTTCTCTTCCTAGGCAACAAATTAATAATTAAGGGTTTAGGATTTTCTCAGAGGTAATTGAGTCTTAAAAATCTCCAATATTTTAAAAGACAATTTACTGAAGTTTGTTAATTCTACAAGGCTGGCTAATGTTCTTGAAACATATTTGGTATACAATGAAGTCCTGTTGGAATCAAGAGTAACATACGATTTCATTATGCTTACCAGTTAGCTTTTGAACAAGAATTGAAGATTAAGACTTTTTGATCATAAGCCTTTGAGGTTAAGTTTATCAAATGGAATTGAAATTCTTAAATTTTCATTTTTTGTTTTAAAGGTTTGATTGGAGTGCAAAGTGTTTTGTTTTGTTTGATCATCTTTGGTGGTTGCTTGAAATACAAGTTACCTAAAATGAGGTTTCTTACTCAAGACATCCAAATAAGAATTACAAGATTTAAAATTGAAATTGGTACAATATTTTCACAAGTTTATTCAGAAGTACTGTATTCATTACATTACAAATATGAATTTTTACAGAAGAAATGTCTACCCATTCAATAAATTACAAGATTTGTTTATGGGAAAAAAGGGGAAGAGAGAAATCCTAAGTCTTCATCCTCAAGCAATCTCTCCAACCTTTGCTTGCCATCCATGCTTCATGTTCATGAAAAGAGAAAAGGAGAAGTTTGTTAGTAATTCAAATATTCAGAAATGAACAAAACATACAAGGACATCCTAAATTCATCATCAAGGTGGTTTCTGCTGAATCAGAAAAGAAGGGTTTGTATTCTAAGTCCTCATGCAATCCTTGCTTGATCATTGGCCTGAGAATTTCTAGTTTGCAAATCACAAAGTGCAGATTTGGTTCACAAACAAGCAACAAAATAAGGCAAACTGCCAAAACAAACAGCAAAACAAGGCAAGCTACAACCAACTGCGGGGAAGGCAAGCAAGGCCAACAAGGCAAACTGCCAAAACAAGCAGTAAAACAAGGCAAGCTGCAACCAACTGCAGGGCAAGCAAGCAAGGCCAACAAGGCAAATTATCAAAACAGAACCAACAAACAAGGCAAACTGCTGAAATAGAACCAGCAAACAAGGCAAACTGTCAAAATAGAACCAGCAAACAAGGCAAGCTGCAACCAACTGCAGGGCAGGCAAGCAAGGCCAACAGCTGCAAACTGTTGAAAAACAAAACTTGTGCAACAATCTTAAAAGTATCAAAAAGGTCAGAAAAGAGGGTTTTTGATTCTAAAGGCCTCAAACCATGTCAAATTCTATCCTAGGCCCATTATCATTGCAAAAAAAAGCTTGGCCCACAATAAATAATCCCAACCATATTCCCAGCTTATTAGCCAAATCTAAATCAAGAAATTCAAGCCCAATAGAGGCCTCAAAGCAATGTCCTATCACTGGCCTAAAAGTGTGTTTGCAAATAACAAAAACTTGGTTCACAAGCAAAGGAAAACAGAAAATCAAGCCTCATACATACTTCACAAAGGCATAACTACATCATTGGCTAAGAAGTAACCTGTTGCAAATCTCAAGCATTTGGTTCACAAAAAGTAAAGAGAAAATCAGAAAGCAAAAGCTTCATGTTGTTTCAAATCAAAAAAATATCAGACCAACAATAGCCTCAAATTTGCAAAGTCCTGTCATAGGCCTAGAGGATTTCACTACAAATCTCAAGAACATTTTGTTTGGTTCATAGCAAATACAAAATACAACAAAAGTAGCCTGATAAATCAGAAAAGTATAAACAAGTACAGAAAACTGTAAAAGCAAAAGTAGCAGTCAGCCAACCAAAGGACAACCACTTGAGTTGTTAAAACATAGAAAGTACAAAGCCAGCAAAATTCAGAATCCACCATAAATGAATAACACAACCAACAAGCAAAGTCAACTGGCAATTTGATTTATCAGAATAAAAGGTACAAGCAGCAAAATCCAGTATTTTTTATCCATCACTAAATCAATATAAAACAGGGCAACAATACTAAGCAAAGGGAAAAAAATTTGGGCCAACAAGAAGAAAACACAGTAAGAAATTTTTTCTTGCACCAAGCATACAACTTAGGGCCAATCAGAAACCAAAGTAGGAGAACAAAAACAAAGCCAAAAACCCTAAGTAAGATCATCATCACCAAAATAGAAACAAAGCCAAAAACCCTAAGTCAGATCATCATCACCAAAATAGAAACAAAGCCAAAAACCCTAAGTAAGATCATCATCACCAAAACAGAAACAAAGCCAAAACCCTAAGTGAACCATTATCAAGTTTCGCCAAACCCTTTATCAAAGAGAAGAGATAAACATTCAAAGAGAAACACTCAAATGGAAACATACAAATAGAAACACGCAAACAGAAGCATGCAAACAAAAGTACAAACACTAAACCCTTTTTATCATCATCTTCAAGGTAAACCTAACCCCTCAGAACTAGCGAAGAGATAAGAAAGAAAAGATCTCACCAAATCATGTAGAAGAAGCAAATCGGAACCCCTAGGGTTCAGTCGTCCCCTTTTAGATCTAGGCCGAATCTTGTGTTTTATGCAAAATCAAACGCTAAATTAGTAATTAGGAGGAAGAGAGGAAGATATTGATGTAAAAAAATTGAAGTTTGGAACCCAGCCGCCGCCGTCACCGCCGCGAGGCGATTTCCGGCGTGGCCTCTATTTCTTCTCTGATGAAGGAACCTCAGAGAATGAGCGAGAGAATCAGAGAAGTGAGAGAGAGAAACAAATCAGCCAAATGAGACCACGTCTCATGAAATTTAGCCCAAACCCCCTTCAGACTCACTACAACCCCCACCCCTTCATAAAATCTGATTTTTTTTGCCATGAGTTTTGTGGGCTGAAAGCCCAACAGTTTTTTTATTTCTTTCTCCAAACACCTTTTTTTAATTGTTAACCCCCCTGACCTAATATATATATATTTACTTTCTTTTAATTACTATTATTAATATTATAACAATATTTATAAATAAAAATCTCAAAAAATATTATTTATGCATACATATTAAATATATTCATATTTGTTTAATAGACTAAAACATTTTCTTGTTAAAATTCATTTTTTTTCAAAATTTATTAAATAATTAGATTAGGTTTATGCTTATTATTTATTTATATTTTTTTTCTTTAAACTAGTTTCTTTTGCTAACTTAATTATAATTTTCTTTTTTTTAGTTAATTATTTTATCTTCTAAGTTAATTAAAGTCAAAACAAAATCCATGGCCTTATTCATTCATACTTGTACATTATATTCATTTCACTTCTTATACATTATATTTACATTTGTTTCTTTGTACATTTGATAAATTCGATATGGTTGTAATAGATAATTATGGTTTTACTTTCTTGCAAATCCCCATTCATAAATTGTATACCCCCCTCCCACCAAGTGTTGTAATAGCGTAGTAATCTTTAAATTCCGCAATTTATCGCTTTTATATAACATGCTAGTAATTAGGGTTTGTATGGAAAGATAAAACCAATCAAATAGGAAACCCTAATTCAAGACAAAATCAAGCATGAAAATGGCACACTTGCACACAAGCACCCTTAGGGTTACTCCACTTGGTTGCCTTATATAAAAAATGACCATATTACGCATGTAAGGTATCTTAGCAAAAACAAGATCATAGTCCCTCGATGACGCTATTCAAGTTTCCTTACAAAATGATCTTAGTCCCTCCAAAATGCTAAGATACTTTGCGACATTGCTAATCATGGTTATACGATGACCCATGCCCGTCCCGTTTACATCCAAAGATAGGGTTGCTTACCAAATCAATGGTAAGACAACAATATCAAAGGAAAAGAAAATGAACAAGAAATACATTTGAGTAGGTAGATTACTTTTGGTTACTTGCTCCATTTCAAACAAATATCCTTGCTATTTTCAAAACAAACACACACATTTTCAAACATCCTACAAACATTGAAAACATTTTCAAAAAGACAAATATCTTTGTATACATTCTTACGAACGAGAATCATTATAAAGATTGCCTAAACACTGGTCTCTTTACAAAATACTTTCAAAAACCACACAAAGCACAATTTTTCAAACAAAAGCAAGTGATCTAGCAAGTAACTAAGAGCCTATGGAAAACCATGGATGAAAAGGGTGCTAATATCTTCCCTTTTCATAATCTATCCCCCGAACTCAAGAAACAATCTCAAAGATCTTTCCTGTGCTTTTTTACCTTTCCTTTTGGATAAAAGAAAAGTCGGTGGCGACTCTTGCTAACCGCAACATTTGCGATAAAACGCAAAACAATCAAGTCAGTTCTCCCACTGTATCACAGAACCGGCGACTCTGCTGGGGAAAATTATAAAAGTGGGGTTACCTTAGGGATAGATCACATTTACTTGCTTACATTGTTTGATTTGTATGATTTACATTATGGTTCTTTGTTTGGGTTTGAATTCTCTACCCGGATTTGGGATACATTATAGGTAAGTAGCAATACGTTGTGAAAACTGTGCGGGGTATACCGACATGGTCTAAGCAATAGCTACGTTAGTGCGACATATTTGTGGGTACCGGTAGCCTTTGAGTTAATCAAAGAGAATACGGGGCCGCTGAGTGATGTCATGAAGCACTAATGAACTTCTAGAACCTTTACTTGACCAACTTGGCCTTTAGGATGTAGTGAGATGACCGACTTTGGTACAATCCGAAGTTGGTAGGTACTCGATACTACACTCATTGAGGTTTGGTTTCTTGGGATATTTCGGTCGAAATTAAAGAGGCTTGAGCTGAAACAATGACCAAGGAAACAATCCAGTGATATTGAGCTTCTTAGAACCCGGTTACTATTACTAGGACAGTTTTAAGCCAACTAAACTTCAAGAGGGTACTTACCTATAAAACTCCATGCAAGCCTAAACTAAGGACTTGTTTGCTTTGCTTGTATATGAATACGTGTACATAACATCATGGACATCATGAACATCATATACATCCACTAACCATTTCATGGATTTTGGGATTCATCTTTGTTCTTGTTTTGTAGGAAATGGATTCACTTCGCAGGAAAACTATTCAAGTCAACCTTGTGAGAATTCCTCCACAACTTAAGGAGCTAGCTTAAAAGATTCCTGAAAACTCTCCATTCACCGAGAGACATGGTCGTCTACTCAAGTTGGTCACCTCTAACACATATGAGGATATGATGAAGGTGCTCTTTTAGTTCTTTGATCCTTTTCACCATTGCTTCACATTTCCCGACTATCAACTTGTGCCTACTTTGGAAGAATTCTCCCAACTCTTGAGGATTCCCATTCTCAATCAACTACCTTTCAATGGTACGGAAAGAGACCCAAATCCAGAAGAGATTGCTCAGGCTCTACACTTGCACTCATCTGATGTCACAACTCATTGGGAAACTAGAAGTGGTGTCAAAGGCTTCTTAGAAAAGTTCCTGTTTGAGAAAGCCCAAATCTATTGGAATTCCCTAGACTTACAAGCCTTTGAGGAAATTATGGCTCTCCTCATCTATGGGATGGTTTTGTTTCCAAATCCTGACCAACTCATAGATGTGAACGCCGTCAAAATCTTTATGTCACACAACCCGGTGCCTACATTGCTAGGGGATATCCTACACTCTTTTCACACTCGCACAATGAGGAAAAGAGGTGTCCTCATGTTCTGCACTCCTCTCTTGGAAAGATGGTTTATTTCTCATCTTCCCCAATCAGTCTTAAAGAATGAGCAAGGTTCAAGGTGGTCACAAAGGTTGATGACGCTCAAACATTCAAACATTCATTGGTGCTCTCGATCCAAAGAGAATGTTATCATCGTCGACCGTTATGGAGAATTCCTTAATGTCCCTCTACTTGGAATTAGGGGAGGCATCACCTACAACCCATGTTTAGCCTTAAGACATTTTGGTTACGCCCGAAGGGATGGCCCGCACGAGATGCTGATTCAAGGTTTTGTATTCGACTACGACAACGACGATCAAGGTCATCGCCAGGGATTTATCTGAGCTTGGAGGATGTTAAACAAGGTGGATAGAAAGACTTTAGGGCACAAGAATTCCATACCTCTTGAGCCTTACCTCAAATGGGTACGAACTCGTGCTCAGAGTCTTATGATGCCTTACCCCTCCATTCTCCCGGTAATCATTGAGCCTGTCAAGGAGGGAGATGTTCCATACACTATCCTACATCCTGACATGCCCACATCTCTTGAAGACCTACAAAGTGATTGGATATATCTCAAAGGAGAGCTAGATACTTTCGAAGTCCAATTCTACACAAGCGAGAAGAAGGTTTTGGAACTCACTAGGCTACTTCATGAGGAGCGGACCCTGAATGCCTACATTGCACAAAAGAGGATGCACACTACTTTTTATCTTAGAGTTTTGTATTATTTTGTCCAAGGGGCATTGATGTACTCAAACTTTATCTTATTAATATAACGTGCGTTTCCTTTTTGTCTAAAACAAATTTGAATCGTTGAAATCCTTGAAAACATCACATATGCACATACCATTCATCATAGCATAAATAGGTCTTTTGCGACAACCCCCTCTGTCTGAAAGGGAATTGGTGGACTTGAATCAACCCCCTCTGTCTGAAAGGGAATTGGTGGACATGTTCTTAGGCACCTTATCTGGCCCCTTTTTCAACCATTTAATCGGAAGTTCATCTGCAGGCTTTACTGAACTAATATTAACCAGAGAGAGGGTGGAAGCTGGCATAAAAAGTGGAAAGATTCAGAAAGACACATCTTCTTCTACAGTTGTAAGGAAGCCTTTCATCGGGAAGAAAAAGGTAGCTGCTGTATATCCATAAAGAAACCAAGATAGAGCCGAACTCCGACCAATGGTGGGGGCTGTTATGATTCCAAAGCCTACGTATGATCAACAAAGAAGTATTCAACCAAGGGTGAAAAGGACAGTTCGGTAATTCACCAGAATTAACATGACTCTGTCTCAAGTATTACCGCATCTTCTGAGATCCAACTTGGCAACCTTGAAAGAAGCTCCGAAAAAACCCAATACAACATCCCCTCATTATCACTCCAATGCCCGTTGTGCATATCACTCTGAAAGTCCTGGTCACGATACTAATAACTGTTGGGCCTTGAAAAACAAAATACAAGACCTCATTGAAGCAAAAAAAATTGAGTTTGATGCGCCCGAGAAGCCAAATGTCATTTCTGCTCCTATGGCCAGACATAGTCACAATACCAATGTTGTTGAAGAAGATTTGTTTGTTACCACAGTTAATGAACTCATGACTTCACTTCCAACCATTAAGATAAACTTGTTGAAAGCCGGTTTGTTCCTATGGCTGTAATGAAGTTTGTCATCTCTGCTTGTCTTTATCAACTGATTGCCCTTTGTTGAAAACATGCATTCAACGCTTGTTAGATAACAAAGAGATTTTGTTTGAAAGTACTCCTGTTTCACCTATTCCTGTTGAAGATGTTTCAATCATTACCATTTCCGCCAATTCTTCCAGGGTCTCCACCAAAAGACCCGTTAGAATTACATCAGTTTCGAAAGCAACTCCTTTAATAATCACAATGCCTGGGTGTGATACGATGGGAGAACTTACTTGGTGTTTTGTGTTTTGATCGCATTTTTGCGGATAGCAAGAGTCGCCACCGACTTTTTTTATCCAAAAGGAAAGGTAAAAAAGCACAGGAAAGACCTTTCGAGATTATTTCTCGGGTTCGGGGGGTAGATTATGAAAAGGGAAGGTATTAGCACCCTTTTCATCCATGGTTTTCCATGGGATCTTAGTTACTCGTTTAGATCACTTGCTTTTGTTTTGACAGTGTGCTTGTGGTGTGGGCTTTGAAAGTGTTTTGAAAAAATTTCTTTGTAATGGTTCTCGTTTCTATAAGAACGCGTACAAAGTTTTGTTTCAAAAGATAGTTCAAAGATGTGTTTGTGGATTGTGTTTTGGATAGTGGTTTTTGAAAATATATTTTGCAATGGTTCTCGTTTCTATAAGAACGTATACAAAAGGTCTTGTCTTTTGAAAATATTTTGAGGTGAAAGTGTTGGTGTAAAAATGTTTTTGTCGTGAGCAAGCGAGCAAATAGGAGCGAATCTACCTACTCGAAAGGTCTCAAATGTTCTTCTCTTCCTCCTTTTAATGTTGCTACCTTACCATTGTTTTGGTAAGAAGCCCCATCGTTGGATGTAAGGGGACAGGCGCGGGTCAATTTTACCGTCATCGAAAGCAACTTATGAGACACTCTAGCAATTTTCGTAAGGGACTATATCATTTTATCGAAGGCAACATCGAGGGTCATCGAGGGACTACGATCTTTTTATCGAAGGGTCATTGATAAAGCGTCCCATATTCGAGGGACATGACTGTATTTCCGAGGCAACAAGCGAGGTTACCCTAGAGGTGCGCGTGTGAAAAAGTGTGTTTGATTCAAGTTATTTTGTCTTTGAAATTAGGTTATCTAGTGATTGATTTTGAATCTTGCCATGCACGCCTAATTACTATACAGTAATAAGTAAAATAGTAAAATGCGGAAGTTGAAATTCTACGCTATTACAGAGCTTCAGGAATGGGGTACAAATTTACAAATGGGGATGAAGTAAAAGCCTAATTAAACTATTACAATCCATAAGCCATTACAATAATCGAAAGAATGCGAAAAAATGGTAAACTACGAGCAAATGAAAAAGAGAAAGAAAATTGTTTTTTCAGTGTGTTTTGATAGAAAAAAAAGTAAAAATATATATAATAGAAATGTAACTAAAACAAAAGTTATCTTGATTAAATTAAAATTCTAAGATTATCATAATTAAAATTCTAAAAATTATTAAATTAAATCTAAACTAAATTAAAGTTTTAAAGTTGTTAAAATATTTCTAATCTAACTAAAAAAAATTAAAGTAACTAAAAGAATTTCCAAAGTTTCTAAGAAAAAGTCTACACTAACTTAAAACTACTAAAAAAAGATTCTAAACTAAAATAACATTCTAAACCCACTAAATTAATTCTAAATTTAAACTAATTAATAAAATTATCTAACTAAAACTAAATATTCATTTCTAAGAAACTAACTAACCTAAATTAATTAAATAGAAATAAGGAAACTAATAAAACTAAACTAAATAGCATGGGGTAAATCTGGGGGTGTAGAAATCAAAAGGCCCAATGCTTCTGGCTGATCAGGTGCAACAGCCTCCTGGAAGTGCACCATGGGCGTGCATCTATGGTTCGTTAAAGGGTTGTGATAGATGATGATATGGAAACAGATGGAGGGATGATGAGGGTACACGAATGACTAACATAGGGGTGCATGTGTGTGATTACTCAGGATGATTAAAGAGGTGGTGACAAGTGTCACCACCGGATTGGGCCAAGGGAGTAATTAACAAGCAAAACAAAATTAGTTAAGTTGGAAACAGAAACCTCATAATTCGTATTTCTTTCTCTCTCTTAACGCGTTGCTCTCTCTTCTCTCTTGTTCTGAGTCTTCACCGGAGAAGACCACCTGGGCGCGTCGGAAATCGCCTTACGGCGGTGGCGGCGTGATTCCAAACACTATTTTTTTTACATCACTCTGATCGTCTCCTTTCCCTAATTACTAATTTGTGATTAATTTTTTCAAATTCTCACTCAGTAACCCTAAATCTAAAAAGGGGGGAAACCGAAACCCTAGTTCTCAGTTTGATGGGATCGGTGAAGGTAATGATGCATGCAATGATATATCAATGAAAATAAAGGAAAAAGAAGAAAGAGATCGTCTGTGAGGTCCGGATCTGTGACCTTACTAACCTCCTAAAGCTCTCTCCGGTAAGACTATTCTGACCCTGTGCTTGTAAATTGCTTTCTCTCTTCTTCTGAACTTGTGGTCTTAGATTTTTTCTGGAAGGATTTTTTGAACAAATGGAAAATGATGATGATGATTAGGGTTTGGCTTACTTGGTAGCTTGCTGTGATTTTGTGGGGTTTTTGCAATTTCTTAGATTTGTGTGTAGCTTTGTATGTTCTGAATGGATTTTGAAAAGGGAAAAATGATGAACAAAATATTTGGCTTTTTTGCTGTTTGTTTGAGTTACTGATTCACTGTGAATTTTGGTTTTTGAGTTGTTGGTTATTTTTGATGGCTTTGAGTATTTTGTTTGAGACAAAAGATTTGTGGAAAGATTTGGCTCCTGAGTTTTTTGGGATTTTGCTGGTTTTTGGCTTCTGTTTTTTATCCTTGCTGGTTCTATTGTGTTGCCTCTCCCTCTTGTTCAAATAATCTCTTCTCTTTTATAAAATAGTGGTATCCTTGTTATCAGATTAGGGTGAAAATAAGAGGGAAAACTTTGTGAATTTTGACAGTTTTGTTTTTTCTAGCTTTGGGCTTTAGAGTGCAGATTGAACTATGTCCATTTTGGTGCAAGTTTGGGCAGGTTTTTGGACTGTAATGCAGGCTGGTTTACTGTGGTTTATTTTGACATGCTTCTATGCAGAATTTGGACAGGTCTTGTACTACTATGGGCAACATAAGGATGCTTTGAGAGCAAGTCTTCTTGGACTATTTTTGTAGCATGCCTTTGTATCAATAGCAACCTGTTTGTCTTGGCATGGCTTTAGATTATTTGCTGGCTAGGCGATATCTTACCTCTTTCCTCTTTTTATGAAATAATGCACTTTTTTCTTTTGATATATTTTCTGAAGGGTTTTCTTGATTTAGGAAATTGATGATATGTGAACAAGCTGAGCAAGTTAACTTGTATTGCAATATTTGATGCCTTTGAACCTTTGGCATGTTGCTTGCATTTTGTTTGTTTTGTTCTGTTGTATACATGTGTTGCTGCCTTGGCTGTTCTTGCTTGCTGCACTTGTTGTTGCTTGTTGTAGGTTTTGGTTCTGCCTTGGACAATTTGCTTGCTGTCTGCTATTTGGGCAGCTTGACTGCTGCATCTGGCCTGTTGTTAGCTGCCTTGGACCATTTTGGGCTGCAACCTGCCTTTTGCTCGGATCCTGCTATTTTGTTTTGTTGCTTGTTTGAACTGTTGGCATAGTTTGACTTGTGTATTTGACTGCTGCTGTTCAGTTTGTATATTTTCTTTTTCCCTTTTTTTGTGAACCAAAACCTAGGTTTTGAGATTTGCAAAAATAGGGAGAAATGGATGGTGATTAAAACAAACAAAATTCTGATTCCTAAAAGCAAACCCTAGTGATGAAAATCATTTTTGCTTGGACTTTTTCAATGCTGATTGTTTGCTAATGTTTTTCCTTTCTTTTGTTACATGTACAAACAATTGAATGGCAATCAAGATAAGATAAAGAGAAGACCATGGATATCAATGAGGAATTTCTTGAAGATGAAGCAAATAGTCTTGAAGAAGAAGCCTTTCTTTCTTTGTAAATATAAAATTTGAGATTCTTTGTAAACAAGACAAATAATTTGTAATTTATATTTTTCATTGTAAACCCCTTTTTTTTTATACAAATTGTCAAAGAATGTAATCATAACATAACATTTGAATGAAATGTATGAATGATGAGTTTGTTGTACCAAAATTTGAGTTCTATTTTAAACTTTGCAACTCTTTATTGAATGTTTTGAATAAAACATCTTGACTTGATAACTTGCATTTTAAGCAAATGCAATATGATAGGATAAATCATGTATTTTGCATTCTTAAACAAAATAAATGTTTAAGAGCTCAAACCCAACTG